>CM066032.1:1787221779-1787821779 GCA_033557465.1 Ichthyophis bannanicus
TGGGGGGAGCAAGGGGAGCTCAGGCAGGTGGGGGGTTTGCAGCCGGGTTGGGGGCAGTAGGGTAGGGGGACACCTTGCTCCTGCTGGCTGCCCTCCGGATCAAGGTGATTAGGTGGTGGCTGGTGGGCCTTTGCCTGGGGAGCAATGGCTTGGGGGGCAGGCGGGATACATCTGGATCAGTGTGGGGTGGGCACTGGCCACATGCATGGTCTCTGGTGGTACCCTCCCATCCCCCCCTGTTTTGCTTATGTTTCCACAGGGGCCGGCGCAGTGGGCGGTGGAGCGGACACGAGGCAAAGTGCTGCTGCGGAGGCATCTGGTGTGAGGCGTGGGAGATGGCACAGACCAGCGCTGAGATCAACCAGCTGGAAGCCAGGACTGCTGCTGCTGTGGCTGCAGTGGGTCGCGAGATAGGTGAGTGGTCGGGCCCACCGGGCAAGGAATTGCCAGGTCAGATAGGTCAGTGAGGGGGGGTTGGGCGAGGAAGAGCAGGCGGCGTCATGGCTCGGTGTCGGCCTTCCCCTCCTCCTCGCGTGATTCATCGTTGGCATCTGTGGGAGAGCTGCTGAGGAGGGGGTCAGATAGCGCAGAGGTGGCGGGGCCTGGGGCTGGAGGGGCCCTGTCAGTGGTTCCGTTCTCGGAGCTGTGGAAAGGGGTGCCTGAACGACTTTGACGCCAGATCTGTAGATGGCGATAGAGATGTGGTTTGATTGTTGGGCGGCAGGAAGCGCTCGAGGGAGAGCCGGGAAAAGAGGACGGAGGATGCGAAGGCGGGGCGGGTTAAGAAGGTTGCGCGCAAGGTAGTGAATTGGGCTCGATCCTTTCGGCGCCTTGCCAGCGTATGGGGACATCCCACGCTTGAGCATTCCAGGATGCTATTGGAATACGCGGATTCTGTATTGAAGGCGGCCGCTCGAAGTGGGGGCGTGGTGGAACTCTGATTGAATGTTCAGGGACCCGCTAGGGCGGGTGCAGGATGTGGGGCGGTGGGGGGGGCGGGGCGATGCTGGGAGTGGGGGCGGTTTGTTCCTTTCGCTCGCTATGGGCCAGTTTCCAGCAGTAAGCAGGGGCGGGGGGGACGGTAGGTTCTGGCACTTCTGCGCGGTTTGTGGTGGAGGGCACTCCACTACTAGGCATGGTTCAAAAGGGGTCACCGGCGCCTGGGGATCGGCCCCCAAGCCACAAGGCATTGGGCGGTCGTGCTCCGACTCCGATACGTGTGTACATTTTGCAATGGTGGCTTCAGCGGTATCCGAGGCGGCAGGATAGGGTTATACTGGGGGTTCGGTTTTCCGTTTGGCTTTGTTATTCCAGGGCAGGGCACGGTGGTGGTGCCTAGTGCTCGGAATTCACCTTCAATACGGCGTTTTGGCAGATGGTACCGAATGAGGAGCCTGGGAAGTTCAGGCTACTTCGTAATTTGTCCCTGTCCTATGGGGGGTGTCGGTCAATGACCACATTCCACGCGGGTTGTGTCCAGTGAGGTACGCGTCATTTGATAGCGCGGCGGAGATGGTGAAGGAAGCGGGTTGGGCAGCATTGCTGGACATGGTTGAGATTGCCTTGGTCTTTCGCCTGTTGTCGGTGCATCCATCTGCGTTTCCTTGCGGGGCTTCCGTTTTCAAAGGGTGTATTAATTTGACAACTGCTGGCCTATGTGCTGCTCAGTCTCTGGTGTGTACTTTTGAATGTTCAGTACCTTCCTGCAGTGGTTGCTTGTGTAACCGAGGGGCTCGGCGAAGGTGGTGCATTATTGGATGTTTTTTCTGTTTGTGGGGGCGGCTTGGACGGAGGAGTGCCAGGAGATGTTCAACGGGTTTGCAGAGCTATCGTGGAACTTAGGTGGGCCATTGGCAGAGGGCAAGACAGAGGGTCCGATGACGAGAATCACTTTAGGGAGTGGAATTAGACTCGGCGGATCTGGTAGCTCGCCTGCCGCAGAAAGAGGTTGCCGGTTTGGGGATTTGGTGGCTAATGTGTTTGCGTCATCCAGGCTGACCTTGGGGGGATTCAGGCATTACTGGGATCTTTGAATTTTTTGCACGCCGTGCGATACCGATGGGAAGGGTGTTTCGCGGCAGTTGGCGGTTCCACGGGGGTGGGATGTAGAATCCGCACCAATGGATGGGGGTCGCGGAGTCGGTGTGGGCAGATTTGCAGCCCTTGAGTCGATTCTTGGCCAATTTCAACGGGACATCGGTTTTGATGGAGGAGGAGGTGTCCTGTGAGGGGTTGCAGCTCTACACGGATGCGGCGGGGGAAGCCGGGTGGGGAGTGTACTTCGACAGGGCCTGGTGCACGGTCGGATGGCCGCAGTCTTGGCAGGTATCAGGTTTGACTGCCAATATCTCCTTCCTGGAGCAGTTTCCACTCCGGGTGGTTTTGGAGTTATGGCCGGATAGGCTCCACAACCGTGAGGTGGTATGGTGGTGCGCCAATGCGGCTGTGGGCGGTGTGGTCCATCGTTACTCCCCCAGGTGTTTGCAGGTAGCGGGTTAATGAGGGAGGTGGTGTTGGCATGTCTACAGTTGCAAGTGTCGGTGAAGGCTTGGCATATCCCTGGCTGTATTGACAAGATTGCCGATGCTCTTTCTCGTTTCCGGTGGAGCGGTTTCGGGCTCTGGCCCGGGAGCGGACAAGGATGGATCAGGGGTCCCTGAGAACTTATGGAGAACTGGCCAGGGGACATGCTGAGTTTACTGCTGAGTTCGGTATCACCAGGGACGGGGTCTGTGTATCAGCGGGGTTGTGACAAGGTGGTCCAATTTTGGTCACGCACAGGTGGCAACCAGAAGCATTGCTTGGTGGATATATAGTGGTGGCTAAGGGTGTGGGGGTTTTCCAGACCAGTGGTGCGTTCGCAGTTGGCCGGTTTCAAATGTTGCGAAGGTGGTGGGGTGGGGATCGCTGGTTGGGGGGATTTGCAACTCACAGGCTGCTGCAGGGGGGGGGGGGGGTGCGTGCTTGGCCATCTCCTCGGGATCTGAGGCGGCCCCTCACGCACGATGTGCCGGTATGGCTCCTTGCGGCGTTACCGCGTATGGCTGCATCGGGGTATGCAGCTGCCATGTTTTGGGCAGTCTTTTGTCTTGCCGTTTTTCAGGGCCTTTCGAATGGGGGAGTTGGTGGTGGATTCGGTTGGGATGGGGGGCAGGGGAGGGATTCAACGGCCCCACGTTTGGGTTTCGGTAGGGCAGTTCGGGATGTTTTGGCAAGTCTCAGACCGATCAGCGTGGAAACGATCGAGGGTGCATTTAAGGGGGATGAAGGCTTGGTGACGTGCCCTGGGGGCTGCCGTGCGGCGATACCTGCGGGTGCCCCCCTGGTAATCTGGGGTTTGTTATAGAGTGAGAGAGTGTTGAGCTGTTTCAGGTGCCCGAGGTTTGCAGGATGGTGCGCGTCTGGTGGGTGAAGATCCTATACATTTTGCGCTGCACTCTTTTCGCATCGGGGTGGCCGCACAGGTCATATAGAGCATTGGCAGATGTCGCTCTCGGGCGTTTAGGGGTTATGTGCGGCTGTGACAGCTAAGGGGGGTCGTGGGGTTGGGGAGTTTCATTGTTCATTTATTTTGCAGATGGGGTCTGGAGTCTGCTGAATGTTGGGGATTGGTCACTCCTTTGTCCAATGTGCAGGACGGCGAGTTTTGGCAAGGCCGGTGAATGCCAATTTTGGGATCGACCCGATTTTTGGTGGCTGTATCATGGCTGGGTGAGCGAGGACCCCGCGGGTCGCAGCGGCTTCCTTTGCTACAGCACCAAGGGAGGATATCACGACTGCCTGCAGTGTTGGAGGCAACAACCGGGTTCTGGATCATGCCGGCATCTGATCAGAGCGGTGCAGGAGGATTTGGTGGGTTTTTTGCAGATGTTTATGGGTGTAATTCTGATGTGGTCTGAAATTGTTCCAAGGCCTGCATGATGGAGCCAGCGGCGTTGGTCGTGGGGGCTGGCTAACAGTACTCCTCCGATTGGTTGCTGGGTTGGCCAACATGGGGGTAACAGATAATGTATTCTTGGGTGGTGGTTGAGTTTGGGGCTTTATAGGAGTGATGGGGGGGGTGGGCAGTTATCGCCAGTCGGGATGGATCTGCTCCTTTATGACTGGCAGGAGGCCTTGGAATATGTGTTGGTTTGGGATGCTCGCTGGTCACAGCTTGGTGTTGGGGGGGGCAGCACAGGAACAAGGTTGTCACCTGTGCCGGTGGCAGGATCCCGGAGGTTTCCGTGGTCCGGAGCCTCAGGCTACACTTGGGCGGGGGCGAGGTGCCCCTGACCCGGTCAAACCCTGGCCGACTTTTGCTAATAGCATGGCAAAGTCGGGGGAAGGGTTAGGTAACTTGCCGGGGGGCAAGTTATGGCGTTAGCGGTGGCAAGGCACTTTGCTAAGGTATGGCTGGTGCGGGCCGGGTGCCGCTAATCGATTGAGAAGGTTTAGGATGTTGGCATATTGTGAAATTGTTAAAAGGTTAATAAAGCTGCGACCAGTTGTGTTACATGAACTATTGGTGTGGTGTCTTTTGTGGGGTTGGGAGATCGGGGGTGATGGGGGGTGATGGGGGGTGGAGGAAAGGGACCCAAAGCACCAGGTCCGCCTGCCTCGGTTATTATAAGATGATGGCAAGAAATTTAGAAGACAATATCACGACCAACTGACTGAAGAAAGATGATGCAACTGACTGTGGAAATGATCATTCTGATCCCACATGCCAGCAAGATTATACTCAAGATCATTCAGCAGAGACTATAACCATACCTGGAACGAGAACTGCCTAAAGTGCAAATGGGGGCTCATGAAAGGGCGAGGTATGAGAGACATCATTGCAGATGTGAGATGGATCCTTGAAAAGACAAAAGGGAGACAATGATAAAATGAGGAAAATAGTTAAGAAAAAACTAAGGGAAGCAGTTGCAAAGGTTAAATATTTGCATTAAGCATGGGTGTTGGAAGCCCAGACCAGTTGTAGTCCACACTTTAAGAAAAGCGGAAGGAAATCCAAAACACTGCCAGCATGGTTTAAAGGTGAGATCAGAGAGGCTGTTGTTGCCAAAAAAAGCATCTTTCAGGAAATGGAAAAAGGAGCCGAATGCTGAAAACTGGAAGCAACACAAGCACTGGCAAATTAGATGCAAGGCATTGATAAGGCAGGCAAAGGAAGAATTTGAAAAGAAGCTTGCCGTGGAAGCAAAATATGTAATGAAGAATTTTTTCAAGTACATGTAACCACTTTGATTGTAGGATAAGGTGGTATACAAATCTGTTTAAATAAAATAAATAAATAAGGGGGGCGGAGCCTGATGTCCAGCGGGATGGTCGCATAACGCTGAGGCTCCCGAGAGGCCTACTCAGAATCCTGAATTAACACCTCACATACTTGGAACTTCTACTCTGATCTTGCCGGGGCACATTGGTGAGATGGCGGGGACCAAACCAACGCGCCTGGAATTTGGATCTCCAGCGGCCTCTCACGGCAAACGCTCCAAAACTGAACCTCCGTCCCCGCAGAAGGGGCCGGCCTCGTGCGAGGGCCCCGAAATGCAGCAGGAAATCCTCCTAGAGATTAGAGGGGTCAAAAACCTTGTGCAGGCAAACGGTGAAGCACTCCGAGCGCTGCGGGAAGATTTTGGTGTGCTGCAAAGCAAGCTAGAAGGGCTTTCTTCGCGTCAGGACAAAATGGAGAGCATATTGGACTCCCATGCGGCCCGGTTGTCCAAACTCGACAAAGTTGAACGACAGGTGCGGGCCTTGCAGAAAGAGGTGGAAGATGGCAATAATAGAGCGCGCCGCAACAACATACGACTCGTGGGCATACCGGAGGGAGCGGAATCGGGAGACATGAAAGAGTTTTTATGCAAAATCCTCCCTTCCCTGCTCCAAATCACCTTTACCAAAGATTTGGAGATTGATCGCGCTCATCGTGTGCCCACAAGCATAACGCTCAACAGGAAGACCCCGCGGCCTATCATTTTTCGACTATTGAGATATCAACACGTGGAGCAAATTCTAAGTGCCTCTCGGGCAAAGGGCCATATGGAGTTTGAGAGCCACAAGATCTCCTTCTATCCCGACTTGGCTAAACCCACGGTCGACCGCCGAAAGCGCTTTCTGGAATTCCGGCCGAGGCTTCAACAACTACAAGCACGCTATGGCCTGATGTACCCGGCCAAGCTCCGAGTCACGCTTCACAATCAGACAAGAACATTTGAGGACCCTGATCTACTAGCGGAGTTTTTGGATTCCAAAGAAGCCGACTTGATGCGCTGACTTCCAGAATATTCCTGCAAGTCTCCTCATGTCCGCTGTACCTGCCATATTGGATCTGCCGCAGCCTAGCAAAGAGTCTGGCGTGGGCAGTCTGTTGCCTTACTCTTGATGGTATCTGTGACCCGACTCCATCTACCCACAGTAGCCTCGATGAGTATCAGAGACAGTGTTATTATGGACTCTGGTGTTTCTTTTCTTTTTTTTACATGTCTTTCTATTTCCTCTCTAGGGCCTCCTCCCGCAGACATATGGTCGCCATATTCTTTGGGGGTTTTGCTTCTTCTCTAAGATACGTTGGTACATACTTTTCAATATGGGGTGTATTAGCCAGAATACTCGGTGATTATGACATTGTTGTACAGATTCTGCTTATGTTATATGTTATCAAGCGCCCTTACCTAAAATGTCTATTACCGATTGATGGCACCATGTAAGATTTTCTCATTGAACGTAAAAGGCATCAATAATCCGATAAAACGGAAGAAAATCCTAAGATACCTCAGTCAGGAAGCAGCGGATCTGATTTTCTCCAAGAAACGCATTTAAATTCGAAAGAAACTCTTAAACTCAATATTAAACCTTACATGGTGGCCGCCTATTCCCCAGCCGTTTCTAAGAAATGTGGGGTTGCCATACTGGTTAGGAAATCTTTGCATGCTACTGTTATTGCGACTAGCTCAGATACAGAAGGTAGATGGTCTAGAGTTCACCTCAAGATAGGTTGCCTTGAAGTTACATGTATATGCCTTTACGAAAATTAACTGGACCAAATCTGTAGCATTCCTACTGAACCGCTGGGTACATGAGGCTGACATGCAGGCTTTTCCCTTCCTTTGGCAATCCCGCATGGTGAAGTATCTCGGGGTCCATTACTGTTCTCCTTTAGAAGACACTATTAGTTTTAATGTCAAAGAGGTAGTCTCCAAAGTCCGTGAACTCACAAATCGTTGGTCTCCCTTATCTCTCACATGGTGGGGCCGCTTAGAAACTGTGAAAATGATGATAGTCCCCAAAGTGAACTACATTTTAGAAATGCTGCCATGCTTACTTCCGTTACATACTTATAAAGATATTGAGGGCCTTCTCGTCCGTTATCTCTGGCAGGGCAAGCCACCAAGGATAGCTAAACATAAACTGCAGTCTGCAAAGGAACGAGGGGGTACCAGATTTCCTGATTTTCTTAGATATCATCAAGCCTTTCTACTTAAGCAAGGTGCCCGATGGCTAGATGCCTCAACAGACTGCAGACCAGTTTGGCTTGACATAGAAGAGGAGCTTAGTAGCCCAATTCCGTTGACCCATCTCCCCGGTATGTCCTATCAAGTAGACACCCGCCATCCACCAATGATTGTCGATACTCTTGCGGTCTTTAACACTCTCATTCTATCACTGGGCCCGAATGTATGTCCTCAGGACGGACTCCCGCTATGGAATAACCCCAGAATTCAAGTCCTAAATAGAACAATAGCATGGAAACCCTGGTACTCCCGGGGGATCTGGACACCCCAACAGCTTTTCTCTGCAGCTCGTTGGAAAACCTTTTCTGATTTACAAAAGGAATTTGCGTTACCAGCGACACACTACTTTCAATTGATGCAGCTTCAACACTGCCTCAAAAGTGCTCGAATCATGCCGCCCTCTGCCCCTACTGAGGATGGGCTATTAGAGATAGTCCACTCCATTAGTAGTACACATGGGGTAGCCTCTAACTTTTATAAAATAATTTGTCAGGGTACAGACACGGACACTTTTAGAGCCCAACAAGCCTGGGAGCGCGAACTGCAAACCACTTTAACCCCTGTGCAATGGAGTGTTTTCTGGAGTAAAGTAGTGCGGGTTTCCCGGTCTGCCTCTGTTACCCAAACTCTTTTCTTCTTTGCACACAGATGCTTTTATACCCCAGAAAAAATAGCCAAATGGAACCCAAATGCTAGGGACCTGTGTTGGTCTTGTCATACTGCTGTGGGAACCTTCGCTCATGTTATTTATGAATGTCCTCAACTGCAGGTCTATTGGGGGCGGGTCTGGGGTCGTATTCAATTTATCTTACACTTTCATGAACCTCTCTCTTGGAAGGTCGTGGGACTCCGCTCTGTGGCGGAGGTCCCCTCTCTTCCTAAGAAGGGTCGCTTTCTCCTTGACTTCATGGTGGGTATAGCCATATGCTTAATCACGAGGAATTGGAAGGATAGCTCTCGACTTACTGTCAATGAATGGTGGAACCTCGTCTGCTTATATAGTAAATATGAGCAGATACCTCGGAGAGCTATTCCCCATGTCCAAACTCACTCTTGTTTGTCTAAATGGCAGATGCTTAATGATTATGTACAATCTGCTCATTGCTCCAACATGCCTGTATAATGTGCACTCATCATGTTTTAGATCACCGTTAGGTTTTGTAACACAATAATGTAAGTACACGCCCGTTTCGGGAATGCTTAGTTTCTAGAGAAGAAGCAGGGGGGAGGGGGGTGGTAGGGGTTTACTTTGGTGTATGTATTACACGTTATGTATTTGTCTTTTAGCTGTATGTCTTCCTTTTCCTTTGTTGTTATAAAACGAAAATAAAGAATTTAAAAAAATAAATAAATAAATAAATAAATTTGTAGCAAAAAACCTATGACAGAGTCAGTTGGACCATTAGATGATAGAGGGGTAAAAGGAGCACTAAGAGGGGACAAAACTATAGTGGAGAGATTGAATGAATTCTTTGCTTTGGTCTTTACTGAGGAAGATGTAAGGATGTTACCCATGACTGAAATGGTATTTAAAGGTGATGCTGCAGAAGAATTGAAAGAAATATCAATACACCAGGAAGATGTAGTACAACTATTTGATAAACTGAAGCATAGCAAATCACCTGGATCGGATGGCATACATCTGAATTGAAAGAAGTGAAATAGGAGATTGCAGACCTACTATTAGTAATCTGTGAACTATCATTAAAATCATCTGTAATACCTGAAGATTGGAGGAAGGCCAATATAAGGCCAATTTTTAAAAAGGGTTGCAGGAGTGATCCGGGAAACTACAGACCAGTGAGCCTGACATCAGTACCAGGAAAAACAGTAGAAACCATTATAAAGGACAAAATTACTGAACATGTAGATAGTCATAGCTTAATGGGAGACAGCCAACATGGCTTTAGCCAAGGAAGGTCTTGTCTTACCAATCTGTTAAATTTTTTTGAAGGTGTGAATAAACAGGTAGACAAAGGTGAGTCAGTTGATATAATGTATCTGGATTTTCAGAAAGCCTTTGATAAGGTCCCTCATGAGATACGTTTGACAAAATTAAAGAGTCATGGGATAGGAGGCAGTGTGCTATTGTGGATCAGGAACTGGTTAAAAATTAGAAAGCAGAGGGTAGGGCTAAATGGCCAATTTTTCCAATGGAGAAAAGTGAATAATGGAGTACCCCTGAGATCTATGCTGGGTCAAGTTGTCCCTCACCACAGACAAATGCCTAGAGCCCTTAAAACAGGAATTATACACCCCATTCTAAAGCAAAAAATACTTGACAAAAAAATGCCCCTCATCCTACAGACCAATATCATGTCTACCATTCATGGCAAAAATCACAGAGAAAAGCATCCATAATCAACTCCAAAACCATATTGAACAGCATGCCCCTCTGTTGTTGTTAAGTGCCGTCGAGTCGGAGTCGACTCATGGCGACCCTCTGGATAGCTATCCTAAATTGTGTTCGGTCTTCAGTCAGGCGGCTCATTGATGACAGACTGGTACCCGTAGCTGCTGTTATTGTAGCGATCCATCTCATTGCTGGCCTTCCTCTTTTGCGTTGACCTTCTATCTTGCCAAGCATGATGTCTTTCTCTAATGATCTCTCTCTTCGCATGATGTGTCCGAAGTATGAAAGTCGAAGTCTTGTCATCTGAGCTTCTAAAGAAAGCTTAGGTTTGATCTCCTCTAGTACCGACTGGTTTGTTCTTCGGGCAGTCCATGGTATACACAGTATTCGCCGCCAGCACCATAATTCAAAGGCATCAATTTTCTTCCTGTCTGTCTTTTTCACTGTCCAGCTTTCACATCCATATGATGTTATTGAAAATACCATGGCTTGAACAAGTCGAATCTTTGTATGGAGAGACACATCTCTGCTCTTGAGAATCTTATCTAGGTCTTTCATAGCCATTCTGCCAAGAGCAATGCGTCATCTGATTTCTTGACTGCTTGTTGCTTCTTTATTGATAGTTGATCCAAGTAGGTTAAAGTTGTTCACAATTTCAATTTCTTCTCTTTCAACGATGAACCTGTTGATTATGCCAGTTGTCATGATCTTTGTCTTCTTTACATTAAGGTGCAGGCCCATTTTGAGACTATGTTCTTTGATTGTGAGAAGCAAATGTTTCAGATCATCTTCGCTTTCAGCCAGTAATGTGGTATCATCAGCATAGCGAAGGTTGTTGATGAGTCTTCCACCAATCTTCACACCTCTGTTGTCTTCATACAGTCCTGCTTCTCTGATGATTTGTTCTGCATATAAATTAAACAGGTAGGGGGAAAGTATGCAGCCTTGTCTTACACCTTTGCTTATTTTAAACCATTCTGTTTCTCCTTGTTCCGTTCGAACTGTTGCTTCTTGATCAATGTACAGATTACGCAAGAGAACGATCAGGTGTTCTGGTATACCCATGCTTCTTAATGTGGCCCAGAGTTTCTCATGGTTTACACAGTCAAAAGTCTTGCTATAGTCGATAAAGCACAAATAGATATCCTTTTGGTATTCTTTAGTCTTTTCAAGGATCCATCTCACATCCGCAATGATGTCTCTCGTTCCTCGCCCTTTCCTGAACCCTGCTTGCACTTCAGGTAGTTCTTGTTCTAGGTATGGCTGTAGTCTCTTTTGAATAATCTTCAGTAGAATCTTGCTGGCATGTGGGATCAGAGCGATTGTGCGATAATTTCCACAGTCAGTTGGATCACCTTTCTTTAGTATTGGTATAAACACAGATCTTTTCCAGTCAGTTGGCCATGATGTTGTCTTCCATATTTCTTGGCAGAGCCTTGTAAGTACGGTAACAGCTGCATCAGATTGCTGCAATACTTCTATGGGAATGCTATCAATGCCTGGTGCTTTGTTCTTTGATAAGGCTTTCAATGCTGCTTCAACTTCTTCTTTCATCACCAATGGTTCCTGATCATAAGGTATAGGTTGAAACGGCTGTTGGTCCACTTGATCTTTATCATATAAAAACTCTGTATATTCCTTCCACCTTTTCTTGATCTTCTCAGCATCATTCAACATAGAACCTTGAGCATCTTGTAACATTCCAATTCGAGGCTGGAACTTTTTCTTTAACTCTCGCAGCTTTAGGAAAGCCGATCTTGTTCTTCCTCTAATAGTTTCTGCTTCTATTTCCTTGCAAGTGTCATTGTAGTACTTTTCCTTGTCCTGTCTTGCTACACGTTGGAAATCTCTGTTGAGTTCTGCGATTGTCTTTCTTTCTCCTTTGGCTTTAGCTTCTCTGCGTTTCTGGGCAATTTTCAGAGTTTCTTCCGTCATCCATTTTGGCTGTTTTTGCTTTTTAACCTTTTGTAGAGACTTCTCGCTTTCTTCCAGCACAACCTTCTTGATGTCATTCCATAACTCTTCCGGAGCTCTGTCATTTGTATCTAAAGCAGCAAATCGATTTTGCAGGCAGTCTTTAAATTCCAGTGGTATATTCTCAAGGTCATATTTTGGTGCATTCATGAGTGGTTTGCTCTTTTTCAACTTTAGCTTGAGTTTGCATACTAGTAGTTGATGATCTGTACCACAGTCAGCTCCAGGTTTTGTCTTTGTAGATGTTACAGAGCTTTTCCATCGTTGACTTCCACAGATGTAGTCAATTTGATTTTTATACAATCCATTGGGTGAAGTCCATGTGTACAGTCGTCGCTTGTGTTGCTGGAAGAAGGTGTTTGAGATGAATAGATCATTGGTCTTGCAGAATTCTATCAATCTTTCTCCAGCTTCATTTCTGTTGCCAAGTCCATATTTTCCAACTACTTTGCCTTCTTCTTTGTTGCCAACTTTTGCGTTCCAGTCACCCATGACTATCAGGATATCCTGTTTGCATGTTCTGTCAATTTCAGCTTGTACTTGTTCATAGAACTCTTCAATTTCATTCTCTTCTGCAGCTGTTGTTGGGGCATATACTTGAATTATAGTTGTGTTGATAGGCAATCCTCGTAGACGAATAGAGATTAAGCGTTCGCTGACTGCATTATGCCCCTCTAGACAACCATCAATATAGTTTTAGGTCATTCCGCAGTATAGAAACACTGCTACTGGTACTATTTAATAACCTCATAAAAGGTATAGACAATTCTAATCAGGCATTCATATTAATATTTCTTGATATTGCAGCGGCCTTTGACTCTGTCAACCATAGCTTACATGGCACTCATTAAAATGGTTTTCATCATACCTAACAGACTGTACACAACAAATGAGAATTAACCAGCACCTATAATCAAACAAAAGGTCTCCCTCAAGGATCAGCTCTATCTGCCCTTCTGTTTAATATATATATACAGCCACTATGCCAAATAATAAAAAAATTCCAAATAGGATATGCCATCTATGCCGATGACATAATGCTATACCTTCCATTTAACACATCTAAACCCATCCTGGAACCCATGATAACATGCTTCAATTAAATTAATTTAAGCTTTTTTTAGACTGCTTTATCATTTCAATCAAAGCTGTTTACATCAATAACTTGGATTTTTCTGAGCAATGGAGGGTTAAGTGACTTGCCCAAGGCCACAAGGAGTACTAGTGGGAATCAAACATTGTTTTTCTTTTGTTTCTAAGCCAGTGCTCTAGCCATTAGGCTACTCCTCCATGCCATGCCCCAATGGCTGAAATCACACTGTCTTAATATAAACTATAAAAAAACAGATGTACTATTTATAACCAGAAACAAAAACTTCTCACCACCCGCCACCATTGACATTAATGAAGTGATGCTTGAAGTTAAAGAAGAGGTAAAATATCTGGGAGTCACAACTGGCAAAACCGTCAGTTTTAAATCCCATGTTAAACTCACCGCAAGGGCCATATATAACAAAATTTCAATGTTACAGCATCTGAAACTGCTACTGCAAAGTAACAGATTTAGAACAGTACTACAGGCCATGATATTCCCACACATAAACTCTGCAATAGTCTTATACACAGATTACCTAAACAAACCCTACACAGACCTCATATGGCTCAACATATGGCTGCATACATTATCTAAAATTCTCGCCAGACAGAACACGTAACACCAATACTATATGCCCTTCACTGGTTAACAGTTCATAGCAGAATAAAATACAATAGTTACCACTTTTTTTTTTTTTTTAATTTTTTATTTATGAAATTTTCCATAATCCATAAAAAAAAACAATTACAAGCCGTAGTGATCTACAATTAAGAAAACAATACCAAAAGAAAATACATAGATTAAATTACAAAATATTCTAGTCCACATCATGCAGGTACTTGCACATATTAAATATAAATGAAAACAAATTCAGCCCTGAATGGTCTCTAATTAAATAAACTCCTTTGACTTATCAATGAACTAAGAAACCATGAATAGTTACCACTTTTAAAATGATCAGAAACATAGCTCCCACAACTCTATCACATTTGATTAGGATAACACCTAATGATCACCAACGAAGAGGTTGAATGTTAAATACATTAGTAATATCAGCTGATTACTGCAAAACAAAATACACCAGTAATAGGGCTTTTGAATACTTATCCCCATCCTTATGGAAATCATTGCCAGATAGACTTCTGGACCAAACTCAAAACATTTCTCTTCATTGAGCACTTTGGCAGCAATGAAGAAAATATAAGCACTTACCCAACATAAAAGCCAGAAACCCATTCAACATTAACCAGTTTGATCCTTCTCCCTTCCCCACACTACAACACATAACAAAGAATTGATTGAGAAACCAAGAAAGGAGTTAATAATGTACACATTAGGATTTTATTACAACTTGGTATTATAAATAAGTTATCAAAAGAGTTAACTAATCATGTATATATCTGTGATTTAATTACATCCCCATCTGTTACCTTTAATTGTTTCTGCCCTGATTACACAATAGGGTGGTATAAAAGACACATACATAAATAAATAAATAACATCAATAAGTTCATCATTGATGAAGAAGAAATTTAAATAGTTGACACCTTTAACCTACTTGGATCAACAATCAATAAAAAAAAAACCAAGCAGTCAAGAAATCCGATGATGAATTGCTCTCACAGAATGGCTATGGAGGACCTAGACAAGATTCTCAAGAACACAGATGCTTCTTTACATACAAAGATTCAACTTGTCCAAGCTATGGTATTTTCAATGATGTCATACGGATGCAAAAGTTGGATAGTGAAAAAGATAAAGAGGAAGAAAATTGATGGCTTTGAATTATGATGCTTGTGAAGTAAAGTACACTGTGTATAGCATGGACTGCCCGAAGAACTAATCAGTCAGTACTACAGGAGATCAAACCTAAGCTTTTTTAGAAGCTCAGATGACAAGACTCTGACTTTCATACCTTGGACACATCATGCGAAGAAAGAGATCATCAATGAAGACATCATGCTTGGCAAAGATTAACGCAAAAGGGGAAGGCCAGCAATGAGATGGATCAATACAACAACAGCAGCTATGGGCGGCACTCCATCAACAATGAGCCGCTTGACTGAAGACTGAACACAGTTTAGGTCGACTATCCAGAAGGTTTCCATGAGTTGACATTGACTCAATGGCACTTAGCAACAACACCTCCAAAATCATTGAGATTGAGGAGTATTGATATTCCAATTCAGAATGCTGTGAGACATTTGGGTGTTTTGGTGGATCGGTCTTTTTCTTTTCAGCAGATTTCTGCTGTAAGAAAGGCAGCATATTTTAAGTTGTGAATGGTGGGCCCTTCTGTTTGAATTTTGAGTACTTTAGGACTGTTGTTCAGGCATTTGTGTTGTAGGGCTCATATTATTGTAATTTCGTTTATGTAGGTTTCTCCCGGAGTGTGATTCATGCCCTGCAGATTGTGCAGAATTCTGCTACTCGGATAATTTATAGAGCATGTAGGTTTGATCATATTCAGCTGCTAATAAAGGAGCTTCACTCATTGCCAGTGACTCATAGGGTGGAATTTAAATGTGTCATCATGGTATTTAAATTGTTGCATTTTTTTGCAGCAGAATGAGTTATGGGGAAAGTTGGTTGAATATAGCCCTAATCGGGTATTTTTTTTGCATCAGAGGTATTATTGGAAGTGCTTCTCTTCGTGTGATACGTGGACTTTCTATTCAACACAGGAGTTTTTTTGGATGCTGCTTTTGGATTCTGATGCTTCCCATTCTCTTGTCCATTACTTATGTGTATCTTGCCATACTCTAGTCCCCAGTTTTGTGATTTGATTGTAAGCTCTGATGAGCAGGGACTGTGTCTTACATCTATGTTTACAGTGCTGCATACTGTGACATAGCGAGTCCTTTTAGTCAGGGAGAAACTCCCAAAGATCAGCAAAAAAGTGCAGGGCTGCAACGTAAACAACAGCACATGGCTGGTTGTCAGGGAAACCAAGCCCCAGAGAGAGAAACAGGCCCCTGCTATCAGTTCAGCAGAGAGTCAGGAGGTAATTATGAACACCTGCTAAGGGGTGGAGTCAGGCTTGACCCGAGGAACCTGACTCATAAGGAGGCCCCAGTTAACACAGAGGGCAGGGCAGGAAACACGGAGAGAAAGGCAGAGAAGAGAGCTGAGAACAGAACAGAGAAGGAAGAGAGAGACGGAGACGAGGAAAGGTCAGAGGCTCTGTGTGAGAGGTACAGCAGGAGCAGACCTTGTCAGTGGAAGTCCTCTCTTGGTTCTGAACAGGAGAAAAGGCCAGGAAGGCCATTGAATTATACTCTGCACAAGTCAGGTTGGGAACCGACAGCCATTTACAAACCTCAGAGAAAACCTTATACAGCCAGAGTGAAAGGTAAGCCCAAGGGCTGGAAGTACCATAATCACTGGGAGTTTATTGACCAGGAGAGTTGGGGCTATGGTGCTGAGGACTGTAATGAGAATGGTTATTTAGAGCTGTACCAAACCCCAGAGTTTATCCCAAGGCCTAGCGTGGGAGCGGGCGTGGCTCCAGGGAGAACGGAACAAACAATTTCTGCCTCAGAGGAGGAGGGCATGGAAATTGAGCCTTCTTTTGTAAATAATTCGTCAGAAGCAATGGACTGTATGATTTCTATGGCAGAAGGAATAATATCTCTGTGTTAATGTTTGATGCTGAAGGAAGCTGCTTTATTTTGTCCTTTTGTCTGCCAGAAGTGCAAGAATTTATGTTACCTTTTTATCCTTGTGAAATCCACCCCGGGAGGGGAATAAATCCCTTTTTGCTTTACCAACTTGAGTCACACTACTCTTCATTGAGCTATCAAAGGAAATACATTTCCCTACATGTAGTTCTGCAGGAAATAATAAACCCCAGTTCAAGAAGAAAACTTAACCTCCTTAAGCCCTACCTACCTACGGGTACTGGCAAGGGGGAACATCACAATACCCCTTGTAACACTATACAAATGTTTAGTAGTAGTAGTGGTAGTAGTGTTAGGTTGCAGGCTCTATTCTATGGAATGATTTTCCTGATCTCTGTGTTCATATACATGTTATTTAGGGTGAAAGCCTATTTTTTCAAAGGGCTTATTCATGATTTTCTCATAATATTGTGAGGGTTTGGCTTTATTCACTGTGTAATGTCTTGTTTCATATTGCCAAGTGCATATATTAATTTGTACCCACTTAGAAGTGTTGATAAGCAGCAAATGACTTAAATAAAAATTGCTATAAAGGGATCCACTGTGTCTATCCCAAGCATTCTTGAAGTCTATCACTGTATTTACTTCTACCACCTCCCTCAGGGGGACGTTCCGAGCATCCACCACCCTTTCAGTGAAAAAGTATTGCCTCATGTTGCTTTTAAGTTTACCTCCTTGCAGCTTCATTATTCAGTAAGCCCTCTAGTTTTGCAACTTCCACTTCTTTGAAAAAGATTTGTTTGTTCATTAACGCCATTTAAGTATTTAAATGTCTGTATAATATCTCCCCTGTTCCTCCTCTCTTCTGGATATACATATTTTGGTCTTCAAGTCTCTTCTCATAATGTCTTCTGGTGCAGGCTCCAAATCATTTTGATCATCTTCCTCTGAACCATTTAAAGTCTTTTAATATCCTTTCTGAGATATAGAGCCCAATTCTGAGATGCAGCTTGTGGGGCTGCACGTCCCTGCCCTATTCCCCCTTCGACTCTCCCCACACGGCTAGAGCATCAGGATGGGGAGAGCCGGTGGGGGATGGGAGGGGGCAGAGTCTGGGTGAAGCGGGGCGGGTTGAGGTGAGAAGATGTGCAGGACTGATTTCATTCATGGCCCTGTATGTCCTGTGGGGTCAGGGGGAATGGTCTGCTTATTCCACCTTGAAGGTGGAATAGCAACACTAACTGGGCAATTGGGGCCGGATCCCATCCCGCCAACTGGGTGTGTTAGGTCCCTACTGCCCAGTCGTGGTTCAGGCAGCAGGGAGGAAGAGGGTTGGCACCATGGAAGCTAGGGGAGCCTGTGGGAAGGATGTCCACGCAGGCATGCAGGGACACACCGGACCATCCTCAGGCCTGATTCTATATGCAATGGGAATGTTTTGCTCCCGCAGTACAGAATCAGATCCTAACAGACCCATCCTGCTCAGGGCCGTCCAGATGGCCCAAACATGCCTCTTTTAGAATTGGGCTCATAGTCTCCAAAAGTGAACACTATTCTCCAAGTGAGGTCTCACCAATGACTTGCACAGGGGCATTAATACCTCCTCCTTTCTGCTGGTTATTCCTCTCTGGCTTTGGGTACCACCTTTCACATTGTTTCACCACCTTGAGATCCTCAGACACAATCATTCTGAAATCCTTCTCCTGGTCCAACCTCTTACCACCTACTGCATACAATTCCCTTGGATTTCTGTATCCCAAGTACATGACTCTGCACCTCTTCACAATAAATCTTAATTGTCAAGCATTAGACCATTCTTTCAGTTTTTGTAGATCTTTCCTCATGTTGTCCACTCTGGGGATCATTCTGTCCCATGAATAGCGGGGATGGAAGTCCCATTGGGACATCCATCCCCGCTATTTGTCCCCCTTCTGGACCCATCAATATCCTCCCCATATAAACAGTGGATTTCTACAGGGAGGCCTAGACTGGGGTGGAAGAGGGCATTTTGGAGGCAGGGCAACCCTGGATGTACAGGGCTGATTCAGAGGTCAGCCCTGTACATCTGGGGCCTTGAATCAAGATGAAGGACTTATTCCACCTTGAAGGTGGAATAAGTACCTCTGGACAGAGGGAGATCACAGTGCAGGACCCGAGGACACATGTGAGGGGGCGCAGTGAGTTCCTCGCAGTCAGACTCAGGTCTTGTAAGGCCAGATCAGTGGTCAAGCTGCAGTGAACAGGCATCCAGGTTCAGCAGGCCAGGATCACGGCTCATGAATGGAGTCGCAGTACCATGGCGATGGGACGCCATGGCACCGTGGCTCCATTCACAGGACCGACTGAGTTATCCGTGTAGTCACTGGGACATATGGCTGGACAGAATCAGATCCAGCCACTAGACACAATTCTGATCCCACGGGGGCTGCAGGATCAGAATCTGGCCTAATTTTGCACACCTGATTCTGGCCGGCCGTACAGGGGCTGGACATGCATTAAAGGAATTGACCTTTCTGTTTAATAGAGCCCATTCTGTTGCAAATTTTCATGTCATCTGCAAAAAGGCAGACATTTCCCTTCATCATCATTCCCTTCATCATCATTCATCAATATCAGAAATACACTGAACAGTACTGGTCCCTGGACCAATCCGTGGGGCACACCACTACTTACCTTCCTTTCTTCCGAGTGCGTTCCATTTACCACATCTTCTGTCGTCACAATTTCTGATCCAGTTCACCAACTTGGGACCCATCCCCAGGCTGCTTAGTTTATTGATAAGCCTCCTATGAATAGTATCATAGGCTTTGCTGAAATCTAAATAGATCACATCCATCACGTGCCCTTGATCTAGTTTTCCAGTCACCCAGTGAAAGAACTCAAACAAATTTGTTTGTCATGATTGTCCTTTGATAAAAACACGTTTCCTCAGATCATGCAACCCATTGGTTTCTAGAAAGTCCACTATTCTTTCTTTCAGAAGTGCCTCCATTAACTTTTTCTGCCACCGAGGTAAGCAGCCTATAGTTTGCTACCTCTTCTCTATTACCATTTTTTTGAAGAAGTATCACATTGGCCCTTCCCCAGTCCTGCAGAACCTCTCCCGTCTCCAAGGATCTATTAAAAACATCCTTAAATGACCCTGCCAGAACCTCGCTGAGCTCTTTCAATATCCTGGGATGTATCTTATCTGGTCCCATGGCCTTGTCCACTTTCAATTTTTCACGCTGTGGAAAAACATCATCTTCTGTGAATGGTGTGGTATTTGCGCCATTCTCATTTGAGTATTTGTCAATCATAAGTGGCCCTTCTTCAGGATTTTCTTCAGTAAAAGCAGAACAGAAGTATTCGTTTTGCATTTTCACTTTTCAATATCACTTTCCACAAATCTTTCCTCAGCACCTTTGAGTCTTGCAATTCCATCTCTGATCTTCCTCTTCTCCCGAATATACCTGCAAAAATATTTGTCTTCACGCTTCATACCTTTAGCCATCATTTTGTCCGCCTTTGCTTTTGCATGTGCTATCCTTATTTCTATTTGTCTCTTTTAGCTTTATCCTGTATTCTTTTCTGTGTTTCTCTGTTTGTGATCTTCTGAATTTTGTGAAAGCTGTGTTCTTTGCCTTTATTTGGACAGCCACTTCCTTTTCCTTTATTTTCATTTACTTTCCTTACATATGTATCCGTTGCCTCTTTTAGTTTAGCCACTGCAATTCCACTTCCCTTATCCCCTATTACTACTACTACTACTATTTATCATTTATATAGCACTACCATTTGTATGCAGTGCTGTACAGACATAAAAGAGAGACAGTCCCTGCTCGTCAGAGCTTACAATCTAGTAAAGTCGAGACAAAACACAGAGTAACAGTTAAAATATAACACAAAGTGAAAAACACAAAATGCGGAACTTGAAGTCAAGTCATACGGAGCTTGCAGTCAAGTCAGGACCTAGGACAGGGGTTAAGATCTAAAAGCAATGGTGAAAAGATGGGTCAGCGTCTTTGAAGTCTAGGACTTTGAGCTTGCTTTTATCTCAGACCACACCATGTGAGGATCGCTGTTGCTCATGTGGGCACCCACTTGGTCATTCAATACTCTTTCTCTGTTGGTGAGTACTAAATCCAGCATCAAACTTTCCCTGGTTGGTTTCGTCACTATTTGTCTTAGCAATGCATCTTGGAAGGCATCCACAATTTTTGTATTTCTTTCCAGATTTGCAGAAGGAATACTCCAATCAACATTGGGTAGATTAAAGTCACCCAAAAATCTTTTCACCCTTCACGGCTACCTTTGCAATAACAATAATCAAGTCTCTATCCATTTCTTCGGTTTGAGTTGGAGGGCTGTAGACTACACCAGTATGGATGACAGTGCCATCTCCTCTTTTCAACACAATCCACAGCACTTCTTCTTTTCCCCACGCCTCATGCATTTCAGCGGATTTAATATTGCTTTTGACATATAGGGCTCCTCCTCCTCCTTTTCTGCCTTACATAGTAACATAGTAATGTGGAGCATGGTGCTGAATGGGGTACATCCGGCCTATTTGGACGTCCAAAATCTGGATGAGCTGGATTAGACCCCGATTCTGTAACCACAGATGCAGAATTGGCAGCTAGATGGGTTGGTCATGCCTCGATCTCAAGGCCCTGGATGTCCATCCCCCACCCCGGCTATCCCTCCCCATCCTCCTGCAGGACTCTTGGTGCCATGATGTCCTGTTGCCATGACACTAGGACGCCATGCACGAGCTCTGGAAGAGCTGCCATCATCCCATACTTTGTTCTCCACCACCCAGACCTGGACAGGGGTAGCCAGGGCCAGGACCAGGTGACAGGGACCTACCTCTAGCTCTCCCATGTCTTCAGCTGCCCTGGTACCTCAGTCCCTGATATTCATTGGACTTATTCCATCTCTGAGGACTATCTAGTCTGTCCAGCAGGGTGGCAAGAGTAGGTGCACTTGCCAGTCCATTCAGGTCATCTCTCCCCATGCCTTTGTTTAGGGATGTACCCACCACTCCGTGCAAGTCACCCCTATTAATTGAGATATAAGAAATAGTTGAGTTTATTTTGTTTTTATTCTTTTGCTATAAAGGGATCCACTGTGTCTGTCCCATGCCATTTTTAATTCTGTCACTGTATTTGCCTCCACTATTTCCATCTGTAGGGCATTCCAAGCATCCACCACCCTTTCAGCGAATAAGTATTTATTGATATTGCCTTTCACTTTACCCCCTTGCAGCTTCATGTTATGCCCTCTAGTTTTACAACTTCCCCTGCCTTCTTTTTCTCTTCTAAATAAATTATAACCAGCTATGGCTATATCCCTTTTATGTGACTCGTTAAACCATGTTTCTGTAATGGCCACATTGTCCAAGTCCATTTCCATCATTAGGACGTCCAGGTCAGGAACTTTGTTGGCTAGACTTTCAGCATTTGTGCTCATTGATTTTCAGCAATTGATAGTTGGCTTGCTTGTATTTTGCATGGATTTTATTTCAGACAATTCTTCCCTCTTGTCATTGTTGTGTGGGTTCATATGTTGACTATTTCCAATGTTATTGTTTTTGCTTGGCGTGATGCCCTGAACTTGTTCTTTTCTATTCGTCACCCCCTGCCCTTGTTTAGAGGGAGAAATGGCCTAGTGGTTGGGGCACATTACCTCAGACCAAAAGGTCAGGGATTCAAATCCCACTAGAGGACAGCAACCTTGGGCCGGAAGGACTGAGATTTCTAGTCCCACAGGGGCTCCTTGTGGTCTTGGGCAAGCCACTTAACCCTCCATAGCCCATGTTCCCCATAAGTATTAGTGTATGTGTCTCATATCCCCTCGTGTTAAATGTATCCCCCAATTGTGTTGTGACCACCTTGATTGAAGGAGAAGGTGGCATACAAAACTGTCTAAATATATAAATATCATGAAAGGCAGTATGTAAAATAAATAAATGCTTGTCTACATATTGCCTGATTTTTTCACTTAGGATCCTTTTTCCTGACACAGAGAGATGCAGTCCATCAGTGCAGTGTAGTCCCTTGCTCCATCTATTGCCCCAGTTGCCTATATATCTAAATCCTTCTTGTTTGCACCAGGTTTGGAGCCTCATATTAAAGTTGGTTATGTGATGCAGCCTCTCGTTCCTCTTATCATGAATTTCTACAAATGCTATAGTGCTGACAATGGGTTTAAGTTTCTCTCCCAGTATCTGGAAGTCCTTTTGTATTGCACAGATACTGCTTCTAAACAGGTCATTTTTACGCAAGTGGATAACAACATCAATTTTGGAATTCTTGCTTTCTGGAGGAGTAGCCTAGTGGTTAAAGTGGCTGCCTAATACCCAGAAGACCAGGAATTCATTTCCCACTGGCACGCCTTGGGCAAGTCACTTTACCTGCCATTGTCTTGAAAGAAAAGGCCTGCTAATTATTTCTGGTCATTCGTTGCCAAGAAAGCCCAGAGGCTGCTGGGTTGCCAGGAGACAGCACTTAATAAAAAATGTTCTGAAGGAGATCTCTGCTAGTGTGGAGGTGGTGCTAAATGATCTCACTTTGAATCATGAGGGACTGGAATGTCCAAAGGGATAGGCAGATCTGGACAGTTTCCTAATGGAGATATAAAGAAATATGTTGCTCCCCAATGCAGTAACCAAATAGTACTTAAATAAGTTGTGTACAAAAAAATTGCATTAACATAGGACATCATGCCAGAAGCATGCGTGCATACACAGGTCTGCACATAAAAACAATTGTATTAGCATGCATGCACATGGGTTGCAATGTTGTTCTGTGCATAAATATTAATGGTATCAAGCAATTTGTAGATGTGCACAGAGTTTTAATGTACTTTCATAATTTACATGTGCTGAAATGCTGCTGCACATGCTAATGTCTGTTTTATTCTGCACAAAAATATTGTACTGTGTTTGGTCATCAGTGCTGCAATTACTGGTTGCTCCAACACACCTCATCCTCAGCTCCTCATCCCCAGTGATTTTTTAAAAATTGTTTGAACATCCCTCTTCAACAGAGTCTGCAAAAAAGTTATAATTATCTCAGGCTCAGAGTAAAGAGAAGAAACAGGCATGAGATCTTTTCTCCTCCTTAGACCTGGTGTTAAAGCCCCAATAAAGAAAGCTTACAGCCTTTGGCTCCTCTGTGCATTTAAGCATTTGGGTGTAATAGTCCAGTTCAGGCAGAAGAGTCATCTCTTTGAGGCTGCTTTTGGATCCCGATGCTCCTCATTCTCCTGTCCACTAATTTTGTTTATCTTGCTATACTCTAGTCCCCAGTTTTGTGATGTTTTTTCATCTTGATTAGATTGTAAACTCTGATGAGCAGGGATTGTGTCTTACACCTATATGTACAGTGCTGCTTATACCTTGTAGCACTATACAAATGGTTAGTAGTAACAGTGATAGTTAATACTTTGATTACCAGGGCGTTCATATGAGCTGTGCACTGATGTCAGCCCAAGTCAGCCCCACAGCTTATATGTAAAACACCTTCTTGTAGTGACAGCAGCGCAAACATGGCACAAAGCCTATCACATTTTATTATACTGGCCCAGGTTTCTTTAAATCATCGACTCTTATCTCCCATGCAGGCAGTGTGTGGTTCCACTCACGCAGTTCAAGCCTATGTTAGAAGGTAAAGTGTATGCACGCTTTACAGTATAAAATGAGGGCATACGTGCGGTCATCTATATCGGCTATAGAGCAGGCAGAACTTGCTGTGCTTAGATCAGGGCACTGATGAGCGTATCCTTATCTTTCTATAATTTACATATATCACCTGAGGCATTGTCTATGCTCACCCCATGACCCACCACAAGATACATGAAATGATCACTTATGCGCGCACTTGCAAAATAGTGCCCAGGTGAAGTACGCACAGAAGTTCCTGAAAAGAGAGACTTACGCACATAACTTGTGTGTCACTTTCCATGCCACCCATATAGACTCAGCTTCACAATGTCTGTCCTTCCAATTTCTTTTTTTTAAGTTCTTTTGAGACAGCAATATCTTGCTACTAATTAATTTTGGTTGGTTTGTCCATGGCCATAGGATGGAAGAAAACACTTAATAAATCAGATCTTTAGACAACAAATCCCTAATTCCATTAATGGAAGTTTGAAAGCAAAACACATCAATAATGCTTAAAACACAAACAAAGTAAATTTGGAACAAATAATGGTAGACCGTGTTCTTTTCCATAAGACAATTCATTCAATAATATGTTGTCTTTTGTTAGCTCTCTTTAGAGTTATTGAAAGAGTTTCAGAAAATGACAGATAACTAGGATGCTCTAGTTGGTGTAACGCTAACAGCTGTGTCCTGTGTAAATTAAATTTTCTACATCATTTAATGAAAGTGTTGTACATTTCTAGTATAAATGATGACAGGCCTGATTAAGTGAAGCTTTTGATGCAATAATACAAATTGTATTTGTAATCATCTTAAATATATTGGCAGTGGGATTTCATAAATGCATAAACTGCTATATCAAACATTACAGATTGAATTATGTTATGTGAAAGATGGACAGCAGCTTAATAATAAGGATCTACAATATTCTTTTTTAGATCACTTCAAATTTAAGTATGAAAGTTTGGATTTTATTGAGAAAAGTCAGGGTATTGCCAAATGGGGCATACATCATATCATTTTTCTATGTATGTAGGCCACTCTGATATATTAGATTCACAAATGTGATAACAAACTAGCAGGAAATAAAGGGTAAAACTGTGTATAGCTTATACAGATGCAAAATCTGGGGGCACTTTTCTACCCACAGAACGTTTAGTTAATTTCAAAGGGAAACTGTGTTGATGTTTATGTTTTTGGTGCATGGATCTTGTATCTGGAACATTGGAAAGGTTGACTCCAATGACATTCATAGAGTATAGTGTTTTTCACCCAGGGGATCTAGCCAGGTAGATCATAGAAAATGACAACAAATACAATTATGTTGTCCATCCAGCCTGCACATCTTTATACTGGGAAGTTTGTATCCCCACTAAACATCCAGGGACAGCCCAAGCACTAGGAAGAACAGGCAGTCACCTAGGATAGCAGCTTCATGGGGGCAGCAAAGAGCAGTTATGATCAAAACAGAACAAAGATCATATTAGCCATAGAAACTCAAAGACTCAGACTCATCAATGCTTACTTTTACCCTGCAAGAAGAATGGGCAGTTTGTAAATATAACAGTTAACTCTGTAAGTGGCTGTTGGAAATTGCCCTCATGTATATTTTTACAAAACTATGTTAACTAGTTACAAGTTGCTGTTGTTAAGTGCTTTTGAGTCGGTGTCAACTCATAGCGAACCGCTAGATAGTTGTCCTAAACTATATTCAGTCTTCAGTCAGGAGGCTCATTGTATCATCCATATCTATTGTATCGATCCATCTCATTGCTAGCCTTCCTCTTTTGTGTGGACCTTCCACTTTGCCAAGCATGATATCTTTCTCTAATGATCTCTCTCTTTGCATGATGTCTCCAAAGTATGAATGTCAAAGTCTTGTCACCTTCTAAAGAAAGCTTTGGTTTGATCTCCTCTAGTACTGACTGGTTTGTTCTTTGGGCAATCCATGGTATACACAGTATTCTTCAACAGAACCATAATTCAAAGCCATCAATGTTCTCCCTGTCTATCTTTTTCACTATCCAACTTTTGCATCCATAAGGTGTTATTGAAAATACCATGGTTTGGGCAAGTCAAATCTTTGTATGGAGAGAGACTTCTTTACCCTTGAGAATACTTTCTAGGTCCTTTATATCCATTCTGCCAAGAGCAGTGTGTCATTGGATTTCTTGACTGCTTCTCATTTCTTTATTGATTATTAATCCGAGCAGGTTAAAGTGGTCCACTATTTAATTTCTTCTCCATCGATGATGAACTTATTGATTTTGCCAGTTGTCAGAATCTTTGTCTTCTTTACGTTAAGGTGCAGGACCATTTAAGACTATGTTCCTTGATCTTGAGAAGCAAATGTTTCAGATCGTCTTCACTTTCAGCCAGTAATGTCTCATCAGCATAGCAAAGGTTGTTGATGAGTCTTCCAGCAGTTTTCACAACTCTTCATACAGACTTGCTTCTCTGATTCTGGTCAACATTGAGATTGTTACTGACTTTAAAAGGCCCTAATCTGTAGTATCTTGGTGAGCTGAACACAAATATAACATTAAAAAAAAAATTATTGGCTCTCGTTTTGAAGATATTGCATGTAGTTAATTTTTGACGTTTCACTGTGTAAATTTATCCAGTAGGACAACAACATCCCAAATAATCCTTGAATGATGTAATATTGCATCACATTGCATAATACCAGCATGCACACATCATCCAGAGTTGATTGCATCATTTTCTGATGCAATCAAATACTACTGTCAGACGGCTGCTGAAGCCATCTGACATCAGCAGTGTACTATACGCAGTCGGAAAGGAAAGTAATCTGGTATTCTGTTCCGATATTGAAAGCCTCATAAATACCTTAAAAATCACTCATGACCCACAAGGCTGGAGACTATTTATAGACTCTTCAAAACTGAGTCTGAAGGCTGTGCTTATGAACAATGGAAACCATCTTCCATCTATTCCAGTAGCGCATGCTGTCCACATGAAAGAGACATATGATAACTTAAAGCATCTACTGACTTCCATTAACTATAACAAGTACAGCTGGCACCTTTGTGGTGACTTGAAGGTAGTTGCCCTTTTAATGGGACTGCAGCAGGGATATATAAAATACATGTGTTTATTATGTGAGTGGGATAGCCGAGCAAGGGATTGGCACTACTTGCAGAAGGAATGGAATTGCAGACAAAATGTAACAGTTGGAGAGAATAATATCCAGCACCCAGCTCTGGTTGAGGCACACAAAATCCTGCTACCACCCCTTCACATAAAACTAGGTTTGATGAAAAACTTTGTGAAAGTCATGGACCGCACTTCGCCAGCTTTCCGATACCTGCATGAAAAATTCCCTCGACTCAGCAAAGCAAAGATTAAAGAGGGAGTTTTTGTGGGTCCTCAGATTTGAAAGCTCTTCAAAGATGACCGGTTCAACAACTTGCTGCAGGGTGATGCGAAACAAGCATGGAATGCTTTTCGCCTAGTGTCAACAAACTTTCTCGGGAATATTAGGGTGGAAAATTACAAGGAACTAGTAGAAGACATGTTGAGTGGAGGAGTGGCCTAGTGGTTGGGACAAGGTACTTCAGGCTGGAAGGTCAGGGGTTCAAATCCCACTAGAGGACAGCAACCTCAGGCCAGAAGGACTGGGGTTTCTAGTCCCACAGGTGCTCCTTGTGGTCTTGGGCAATCTACTTAACCCTCCATAGCCCATGTTCCCTGTAAAATAGTTATCTCCAAGTTATGATACCTTGTTCAATGTAAACCACACTGATGCAGAATAGCACAGTATATAAGAGAATGCAAATAAATAAATCAGAAACTTGGCTGCAATATGTCTCTAAAGATCCATTTCCTTGATTCCCATCTCAATTTCTTTCCTGACAACTGTGGTATGGTTAGTGATGAACAGGGCAAACGTTTTCACCAGGATATCGCAACGATGGAGCAAAGATACCAAGGAAAATGGTCCACTACAATGCTGGCTGACTACTGCTGGACACTCCCCAGAGAAGCTCCCGAACAGCTGTACAAGAGAAGGCAAAAAAAATCTAAGAAGTAGTCTATGACTTGGTTTTTCACAGGTATTAACCAAAGGTCTATTATATTTACTATTGACATACATTTTGTGATGGAAACATTAATTCTTGTAGATTACAAAAAAACTAGAGCCAACCTTGCAATTTCACTGTCATATTCGTGTTCAGCATATAAAATTTATAAGAAATGACTATTTTTATTTCAGTAAAATGACTTTTGTAAAAATTTGTTGACCAGTGTTATTTGTACTGCATATAAATTAAACAGATAGGGGGAAAGTATGCAGACTTGTCGTACACATGGCTGATTTTAAACTATTCTGGTTTTCCTTGATCAATGTAAAGGTTGTGCAATAGAACTATCAGGTGTTCTCGTATACCCATGCTTGTTAAAGTGGTCCAGAGTTTCTCATAGTTTACACAATCAAAAGCCTTGCTGTAGCCAACAAAACACATATAGATATCCTTTTGATATTCTTTTTTCTTTTCAAGGATCCATCTCACATCCACAATGATGTTTCTCTTTCCTTGTCCTTTCCACAGTCAATCAGATCACTTTTCTTCAGTATTGGTATAAAGACAGATCTTTTCCAGTCAGTTGGTCATGATGTTGTCTTCCAAATTTCTTGGCAGAGCCTTGTAAGTATGAAAACAGCCACATCCGATTGGTATAATGCTTCAATGGGAATGCTATCAATACCCGGTTCTTTGTTCTTCGATATTACCTTCAATGCTGTTTTGACTACTTCTTTCATCACCGATGGTTCCAGATTATAAGGTACAGGTTGAAACGGCTGTTGGTCCACTTGGTCTTTATCATATAATAACTGCGTATTCTTTCTGTCTTCTCTTGATCTTCTCAGCATCATTCAACATGGATCCTTGAGCATCTTGTAGCGCTCCAATTCGAGACTTGAATTTTTTCTTTAACTCTCATAGATTAGGAAAGCCAATCTTGTTCTTCCTCTAATCATTTATGATTCTATTTCCTTGCATACTGTCACCACCCTCCCCCCCTGGTGGCCGGTGGCTGCAGGGGCAGGTTGTGCATTTAAATCAATTGTAGAAGTAAAAGACTCTTTTGGGCCAGATGCACCTTGGTCCTTGTAGTCCTTTCTCCTTATAGAAATGAGTTGTGGATGCCAAGTAGAGGGTAAACAAAAAGCTCTTATTTCCCTTTTAGCACTGAGGTTCGCTAAGTAACAAAAGTAAAGTTTTCCTTATTTTCAGGTTTGTGCCAAAGTGTTATTAAACAAGTAAAACTGTTACAGGCTTCACAGTTCCTTGTAGAATATAAAGGGTTTTCAAAACTTCAGAGTGAAACAAATAAACCAGCTCTCCTTTAGCTCAATATAAGCAAAATCATTATTAGTGCATGTTCTGGAAAACTATAGCTCTGGGAGTGACTCAAGGCTTCCCGCAACACAAATAGAGCAGTCCATTAATTCCTGCTGTGACAATGCTTCTAAATCCTCAGGCTCCACTTGCATGGGTTCCAGCTCATCTGTGCTTTCTCCTGTATTTGAGCTCTCCCTGGCTGCTATAGTGTGCAAATGAGTATTTCCTTCACCTATCCTCCAGCTGGGCTGTTCAAGGTTTCTCAAGTAGGAAGCATGGCGTGGCTTCCAGAACTCCTGCCTTCTTTCACTCCTCTCGGAATGGTTATCTGATTCAAAAGCCCTTCTAGGAGCTAAGTCTCTTTTTAGAATTAAAGTACCACTGTACCTTGGCTTCCTGAAGTCGGTGCTGCTGGTATTTTCCTTACCAGGTACTCTTCCTTGGATACGGTCTCCTTCACAGACTGTTTCTGTGAGTCTCCTGGGCACTGCTTGTCGTCCCTGAAGCTTGGGACGGCCAGGTAAGGAACCCAGGCCTCTCTGCTTCTCAGTATAGGGGATTCCACTGTCAGGAACTTTCCTTCCAGTACCTTTAAGTTCCTTTCTCAATCCTTCTGGTGAGCTCAGGCCTCCCTCTAAGCATGGAGTCTCTCTCCCTTGGATCCTGGCTTCTCCTGGAGTCTCTCTCCCTTGAATCCTGGCTTTTTCTCCTCTTTCTCCCCTCTCTAGTCTGGCTGCAGCTCTCTGCTTATAAAGCCGTTCTCCTCTTGAGTTTCCTGGCCTGCTCTTCAGGTGCATCTGATTAGTCCCTGCATAATCAGTACTTGGGTGTGTTCGCTCAGCCTCTGCAGGTTCGTGCCTGCTCCCTCTAGCTGTGTTGCTATGCAATTGCTTCTCCTGCAAGTCAGCTGCTTTGTGAAAGACAGTGTTTTTTTTCCAAATCCACAGCGTCACTAGCTTCAGCCCTATCACAATACGTCATTGTAGTACTTCTCCTTGTCTCTTCTTACTGCCTATTGGAAATCTCTGTTGAGTTCTGTGATTGCCTCTCTTTATCCTCTGGCTTTAGCTTCTCTGTGTTTCTGGGCAATTTTCAGAGATTCTATGGTCATCCATTTTGGCCATTTTATTTTCTCATTTTTTGTGGAGACTTCTCACTTTCTTTGAGCACAACCTTCTTGGTGTCATTTCATAACTCTTCTGGTGTTCTGCCATCTCTATCCAAAGCAGCGAATGAATTTTTCAGGCAGTCTTAAATTACAGTGGTATATTCTCAAGGTCATATTTTTCTATATTCATAAGTGGCTTGCTCTTTTTAGGCTTTAGCTTGAGTTTGCATACTAGTAGTTGGTGATCTGTATCAGTGCCATAGCTAGCTCTGTGTGAGTGGTTCAAAGAATTGTGGGGCATTTGGGGCTGCTGACCTCGACTCCTTCCCACACTGCCTGCCCTTGCCTGACCACCATCACTTTTCGTGTTGCTTTGGCAGCGGCGGTGGCAATGGCAAGAACAGAGCAGACATCCAATTGAAAAAGATACACCGCTGGATTTTTAATTATAACTAAGTCTCAGTTGCTAAACCCTAGACTATTTTTCACGCTTTAATAAATACCTCATTGTGTTATTGACACCGTTCTGAATGACCACCATTTGCAAATTATATCATCTATTCAAAGGGCTCTTAAATTACTCAGCTGGATCCCTTTACAAATTGCTCTTAATAGGATCGAATGATCATATCATCTGGACTAAACATAAGAATATATGTAATCTTCTCTACATGGCTGATGTATGATATTTTAAGTACAGCTTCATGCCATGTTGCATTGTACCAAGTAGCCAAAAACATGTGATGTAGCATTTTAGAAAAGGCATCCAAGTCAAATCCAGAACACCTAGCATGGAACATGTAGAAAAACACCAAGGATGTCCATGTCTCCAACTGATTTTATTAACATGGATGTCCCCGATATGGATATCCACACTGGTGGCCACATAGACATCCACCTTGCAAAAACATGTGGCGGGGGAGACCATCTGATTTTAGCTAGGATAAGGGGATACCCAGCAGCATAGCAAAACAGAAACATAAGAACATAAGAAGCGCCATACTGAGTGAGACCAAAGTTCCATTGAGTCCAGTATACTGTTTCCAACAATGGCCAATCCAGATCACAAGTACTTGGTAGGTTCCCAAAGAGGTACACAGTACCTTTCCCTGGTACAGTTGATTTTCCTGGTCCTCTTTAATAATGATTTATAGACTTTTCCTCAAGGATCTTGTCAAAACCTTTTTTTAAACCCAGCTACACTAACAGCTTTTACTTCATCCTCTGGTAATGAATTCCATAATTTGATTATGTGTAGAGTGAAAAAATATTTTCTCCGATCAGTCCTAAATGGGTTACATTGTAGCTTCATTGTGTGTCCCCTGGACTTTTTACATTTTGAAGGAGTAGAAAACTGATCTAGATTTACCCGTTACACTCCATTCATTTACCTGTTCCACTCCATTCATGTATCCATTCCACTCCATTTAGCCCATGAGACCCCATTTCCCATCAGTGTTCTTTATTTTATTGTAAAATTAAGAATAATATTAATGCAGCACCTTCTCCACACCTTCCAGACAATTGTCTGATGAAGAAATCACTTACCAGATGCTAGTTCATGCCTGGATCATGTAAATGTGATGCCAGAGGTCCAGGACATTTCTGAGATCAGACAGGGATGTACAAGCTCTTGCGAATGCCCCATCCATTCCTCTACCATGCCCCCATTAGACAGATGTTTCACACTGATGACATCTACAGAACCAGCTTTTAAAATGGCTTTGGAGACGTCTCCATGCTTGGGACACCTCTATGCCCATTTACAGACTTCCAAAGCATGAATAGGGCTTCTAAAATAACCCCATAATGCGCTTTCATCCTGTACACTGCATTGAGAAGATAGTAAAATTGTAAATATGGTTTATAAATATGTTTAAATAAATAAATGTTCTAATTGGTGATTTTTAGTGTTGGTGCTTAATGGAACAAAAAAGCAAGTTCTTGGCTATGGTTTGGATCTCAAGAGCAGGACCAGCAACAAAGGATCAGGCTGTGACAGAAATGGCATGGCAGTAAGATTGGCACAGCAGCAGAGGAAGACTTTCTTTAGTTGTTTTCATTCTATTTGTTTTGGTTTATACTTCATTTTTTTTGTGTTTCTTGCTTTTTTTCTTTGACGTTTTTGCTGAAAGATTTGGTTGAAAGGTAGCTACTGGAAATGGGCACCATCCCGGAGAGAATTTTGTGCACATTGTCAAAAACATAGGTAGACACTGAAGGCAAAGAGTGTAGGCATTAGGAAATTGCTCCTCAGTGTAGCTCTATGCTCACTCCTCCTCCCAGTCACATGAAAATGAAGGGAAAGTTTGTATTAAACGAAGGAGGATATATGACATCCCTTGCCATGGAGACTACGGGGGTCATTCTGATCCTCTTTTAGCGGGTCTGGACGTCTGATCCAGACATCCAGATCTGCTAAAGTCTGGATTGCACTAGTGGCCATAGAGCACCCCGCACATATAGCCAAATTGTGAGGGGAGCTCCGTTCGTGGGCGGGATGGGGTGAGCTGAGGGAGGAGCGAGGGCAAGCGGTGAGTGTTTGGAGGGAACGTGACCCCAGACATACAGGGGCGATTCCAAGGTCAGCCCTCTATGTTCGGGGTCGGCCAAGTAGACAGGGGACTTATTCCACCTCAGAAGTGGAATAGGTCCCCCTGGATGTTGGGGGACCATGACACCAGGTGATGGCAAAGAGGTGAGGTAGCAAAGGGGTTTCCGCACAGCCCAACCCTGGCCATGGAAGGCCAAATCGGGGGTCAGGCTGCAGGGAAAGAAGTTTATTTCCTGTGGCTGGTGAACTATATCAGAAATTGGTTGACTGCAAAGGGACAGGGTGAAGTTAAATGGAACTCACTCGGATGAAAGAAAAGTAAGTAGTGGCGTGCCCCAGGGATTGGTCCTTGGACTGGTACTGTTTAATGTATTTGTGTGTGATATTGCTGAAGGACTAAATGGCAAAGTCAGTCTTTTTGAAGATGACATGAAAATTTGCAAGAGTGGACTCTCCTGATGGAATGGATAACATGAGGAAAGATCTACAAAAGCTGGAAGAATGGTCTAATGCTTTGCAGTAAAGATTTAATGTGAAGAATCCCACTAGAGGACAGCAACCTTGGGCCGGAAGGACTGGGGTTTCTAGTCCCACAGGTGCTCCTTGTGGTCTTGGGCAAGCCACTTAACCCTCCATAGCCCATGTTCCCTGTAAAATAGTTATCTCCAAGTTATAATGCCCTGTTCAATGTAATTTCAGTTTGTTCAATGTAAACCGCACTGATGCAGAATAGCGCGGTATATAAGAGAATGTAAATAAATAAATAAAATAAATAAAGAAGTGCAGTGTCATGCACTTGGGATGCAGAAATTAAAGGGAATTATATGAGTTAGGGGGCAAGATATTGGTGTGCACGGACCAGGAGAAGGACCTTAGATTGATTGTTTTTGAGAATCTCAAGGTGGCAAAAGAGTCCGACAAGGCAGTGGCAAAAGCCAGAAGGATGCTGGGTTGCATACAGAGAGGAATTACCAGCAGAAAGAAGGAGGTATTGATGCCACTGTACAAGTCACTGGTGAGGCCTCACTTGAACTATTGTGTTCAGTTTTGGAGACCATATCTTGCAAAGGATATAAAAAGAATGGAAATGGTTCAGAGGAAGGTGACCAAAATGATATGGAGCCTGAGCGAGAAGACATATGAAAAGAGACTTGAAGACCTCAATATGCATACACTAAAGGAGAGGAAGGACAGGGGAGGTAAGCTACAGACCTTTAAATGCTTAAAGGGTATTAATGAACAAACAAACATTTTCAAAGACAGAGAAGCTGTAAAACTAGAAGGCATAACTTGAAGCTGCAAGGGGGTAAACTGAAAGGAAACGTCAGGAAATACTTTTTTACTGAAAGGGTGGTGGATACTTGGAATGCCCTCCTGATGGAAGTGGTGGGGACAAATACAGTGACAGAATTCAAAATGGCATGGGACAGACATAATGGATTCCTTTATAGTAACAAGATAAAATCAAAATAAACTTAACTATTTCTTATATCTCAACAAACAGGGGTGACCTGCACGGAGCAGTGAGTATACCCCTAAACAAAGGCATGGGAAGGGGTGGCCTGCACAGAGTAGCAGGTGCACCTATCCTTGCAACCTTGCTGGGTAGACTAGATGGACCATACTGGTCTTTATCTCTTGTCATATACCATGTTTCTAGAGGTGAAGTGGCGGAGTAGCCTAGTGGTTAGAGTACTGTCTTGGGAACCAAAAAAAACAGGGTTCAATTCCCACTAGCATGCCTTGGGCAAGTCACTTAACTCTCAAAAAAATCCAAGTTATTAATGGCAGTATAAAAAAAAAAAACAAATAAAAATGTAAAGGCAAGCTCAGAGAGGTGGACAAATTTGCAGATGATTCAAAGTTATTAAAATTCAAGAGGATTATGAAAAATTGGAAGACTGCATGATCAAATAGCAGATGGAATTTAATGTGAACAAGTGCAAAGTTATGCACCTAGGAAAGAACAACCCAAACAATGGTTTCACGATGCACCTTAGAAACCACCACCCAGAAAAATGTTTAGGAGTCATCATGGATAATACATTTAAACCCTCTGCCCAGTGGCAGCCAAGAACACAAATAGAATGCTAGGAATCATAAGGATAGGAATGGAGACTAAAACAAAGGATATTATAATGCTCTCTGTATGGATCCATGGTGCAACCACACCATGAAAATTGTATGCACTTCTGGTCGCCATATCTTAAAAAGGATAGAGCAGAATTAGAAAAGGTACATCAGAGTGACAAAAATGGTAAAAGGGATGGAAGGATACCCCTATGAGGAGAGACTTAAAAGGTTTGGCCTCTTCAACTTGGAAAAGAGACAGCTGAGGGGGAATATGATAGAGGATTATAAACTAATTAATAGAGTGGAATGGGTAAACGTTGATTGGTTGTTTACGCCATCAAAAAGTAGAAATACTACAGTACACACAATGAAGCTACAATGCAAACTATTTAAGACTAATAAGAGAAAATATTTTTTTACACAATGCATAATCAAACTCTTGAATTTGTTATTGGAGTGTGTAGTAAAGCTGTTAATGTAGCTGGGTTTAAAAAAAGGTTTGTACAGGTTCCTGGAGGAAAGGTCCATAAACCATTACACAGGTCTGCAAAAACTTTTCGAGAGCTGTTTTGGTTATTCCATGTAATTTTATGTTTTTTGGTGTGCTGAATCCGAAAATGACCTCCATTTTGTCATAGGACATAATGTTTCCTGACAATTTAGGTAACTATGTTAAATAAGGCAATACCTCAAAATAAATGGAAATAGACTTATAAAATTAAAGTTTTATTACAATATTTTCATGAAAATCCTTTATTGAACTGAAATGAGCTCACCTACACACACTAAACTCGATTCTTCTTCCTTGTGAGGCTCCTCTTAGTGCATTTACGCTTGTGAGTAGCATCTGGAATGTCTCTCTGAAGCATCTAACAGTAGTCTGCAATCATTGTAATGCTCCATTTTCCCTGGTATCTGCTTTTCATCTTTTTAATGTCTTGGTGGAATCGTTCACCTTGTTCCTCACTCACAGCTCCCAAAGTTTCAGGAAAGTAGTCAAAGTGGGACTGGAGGAAATGCACTTTCAAACTCATCAGGCAACCTAAAGCTTGAAATGTTTTCATCATTCGTCCAACGATCTTTTTGTAGTGAGGATCTTTGTTATTGCCTAAAAAATTCTGTATGACTTCTTTAAATGCAATCCACCCTTCTTTTTGAGGATCCGTCATGGTATTGACAAACTCTTGATCAACTATAAGCCTTCTAATGTCTGGTTCGATGAACACACCTTCCTTCAATTTTGCCTCCGACAGGCCTGGAAACTTGGTGACCAAGTATTTGAAGCATTCTCCATCTCTTGGAAGTGATTTTACGAATTGCTTCATCAATCCCAATTTTATGTGGAGAGGTGGTAGAAGAACTTTATGGGAAGGTACCAAAGTTTCTCGGAGGACATTTTTTTCACCGACTGTTGCACCCTCGGCTGCCAACTCTTCTTGGTCCAGTGATTTTGTCGGTCTCAACTGTCCCATAGACACAGAAAACAAGGATATTTGGTATACCCAGCTTGTTGCCCAAGCAGCATGCACAAGACCTTCAAGTCCCCACACACTTGCCAACCATGGTCTTCATATTTAAGTTTACGAAGAACCAATTCCAAGTTCTCGTAGGTTTCCTTCAAGTGTATGGAATGACCTACAGGTATAGAAGCGAAAAAAGCATTGTGGAGTAAAACTGCTTTGAGACTTCTTTTTGAAGAATCTATAAAAAGATGCCATTGATCTGAATCATATTGGATTTTAAAATGACCCATCAGACCTTCGACATCGAACCAATAAACAAACTTGTCTTCCTGGGCGAAGTAAGGAACGAACTCCTTTTCACAATGTCTGAACCATGAAGATGACACTCCTGGCAACAATAAATTCCTGCTTTTCAGCCTTGATCCATGTAACTCAGCGGCATCTTTGGGAAGATTCAAGTCTCTTACCAAATCATTCATCGCCTCCTGAGAAAACAATTTTGGTCTTGTATCATCTTCAAAGTCAGAACTTGATTTGTCATCTGGTTCAGGTATGACTTCACCTTCATCGGAGCTAGGTATCTCTTCCAAGGTAGCAGGGGGCTTGGGTACTGGTATATCTGTGCCATGGGGGATGGGACAAATTGCCGAGTGAAGATTGGGGTATGAAATGGAATGCTTCCATTTGGAATTAAACCCTTTCACATTGCATGAACAAAAGTAACAGTCATCACTATGGTTCTTTTGCTTTCGCCATACCATAGGAATCCCATAACGGAAAGATTTTTTTTTACCCTTGAACCAGTTTCAGAGGTCCTCAACACACTGTTTGCACACTTTATGAGGCGCCCAGACTTTATCTTGATCTCCAATTTTTAGTCCAAAGTTTGCAAAGTATACTTTTTTCACAAAGTCTGTAATATTCTGCTGTTGCTTCAACACTGTATATTCACCACAGATGAAACAGAAACTGTCTGGCGAATTAATACACTTTCGCAGAGCAATAACATAACAGTTGAAGAATGACGAGCTAACACAAATTGCGATGAAAATGTGTGAGCAGTCTAGAACCATGAACCTGATGATGATTCGTGCACAAGTGTGGCATGCAGGAGAGAGCAGCTCTGTGTCTGTACACGAGACGTGACAGTGCTGGCCATGCCCCCTGCACTGACCAGAGCTGCTGCTATCTGCCCTGTGTCTCCCTCCCACTGGATTCTTCAGATTAACCCCTTCTACCATTAGAAGCACGGACTTAAAACTTGCTTAGCTTATGTATATATTGCTGACCATCAGATTTACAGTGCTATATTTTTTTTTACATAACTCGGACAACATAACTCGGACAACCCCTTTAAGGGTTTTTTGGCATTTTATATCTTAAATGCACTTATGTGAATGAATTAATAGTATTTTGAATTAATTAATAGTAATTTGAAAAATTTTGATAAATTTGAAGACAATTTTGCATGTTGTGGCAAATCATGACGTCTAGGAGTTTTTTCAATATTTTATTTGTTTTCAGCACACCAAAATACATGGAAATTAGATGAAAATAATCAAACAGCTTTTTAGTCACAGACCTGTGTTATTAAAGAGGACTTCGGAAATCAACTGCTTGCCCCAGGAGAAATATTGTGGAACCTGTGTGCATCTTTGGGAACCTGCCAGGTTCTTGTGACCTGGATTGGCCACTGTTGGAAACAGGATACTGGGCTTGATGGATCTTGGGCTGACCCAGTAAAGACATTTATTATGTTCTTATGTTGTAACTGTATGACATGTCCACATACTATTGACATTTCCATCTTTCAACATCCTCAAAAAGGATTTGACTTTGGAATGAGTTTGGGAAATTTCCCTTTATGATTGCAATAATCTTAACAAGCATGTATTTTTAAATTTTTAAATGGCAAACATTGGTTCCTGATGACTCAACTCTTAGGGGCATGTTTACTAAACCGCGATAATGTAGCATTAGCAATGTTAATGTGCAGTAACATTACCTAAGGTAACATTAATGCATGGTAGTATTACTGGCAGCTGTAAATGTTCCTGAGAGTGGGGAGAAGGCGGAGAGAAAGGGTCAAAGAGTGGGGAGTGGGCAGGAAGAAGCTTCTGCTACACTAACGCTGGAATAGTAACTCCAGGAATTAACCGCCAGTGAAAACCTGTCGTTAAATGCACATTTGCAGGAGAGAGACCATTTAACTGTCAGCAATGTACAGCACAGAAGGGAGCCCAAGAAAAGTGATAGTAGCGCTCCATTTGTAGCAACAGCATAGTGCCCAAGTATGAAAGGGTACTATGGTGATGGTGCAAATGGGGCAAAGAGGGATGCAAGTGGGACATGCAGTGGCGGCAGCTGGGGCACAGGGTGGACCAGACTGTTGCCTAGGTGGCACATAGGAACACAGAAACTGGAAATCAGCAAGACAACATCTGACCAAGGTCAAACATGCCCAGTAGTCTGTGTTCTACAGTGTCTCATCCAGGGGACATGTACCCAGCAGGTACCCCAAACGTTACACAGGAACCACAATGCCTGTAATGGGGCAAGCAATGCACATCTGGGGAACACTCTAACAAGGGTCTACGGACCCTCTCCAGGATACGTCCCAAACTGTTCGTAAACCCAGCTAAATGAACACCCTATACTACAGCCCCTGGTAAGGCAGTGCAGGGTGTGACCACGTGTTGTGTGAAACATGTGTACACCCAGTAATCCAAACTGGGTACACTGTACACACATTGCATGCCCTAGCCTGTCCACAGTCTGCTGGCATGACACAATCTACCTATGTTTACCAGGTCCACCCTAGCCAGTAGTTGCTAGATCACTAATCTGACACCCCCAGCCATCTCTCCCCCATGTGGAAGGGACATAACATTGGCAGGCAGTGACAGGGGGATGTGTGGATGTCCATGTATGCCTCCCCACCCAAGACCATGCATCTTAGGCACTCGCCTACCTGCACATTGGATGGCCTGGGACTGCGCACTACTAGCACCGACAGCTTATGGGCATGTCAGCATGGCGGGAGGGTGTTGGTGGCAGAGGAGGCAGTGGCACCCACCTGCATCGGACCAAAGCCATGCCCTATTCCAGTGCGTGGTGTGCAGTGCAACAGACAAGGTCTATGTGATGGAAAGCAAACATAGCCCCAGAGACAGCTGTGCTTCTGTGGCAACAGTGTGGTGCAGTATACACAGCCAGAGTACCTTGGAGCAGAAGGTCACAGGTTCAGGTCCCAGCTGTGGATATTGCAGAGCATGTCCCTATGTTTTACCCTACCCTGCAGATATAACACCGACATGTGCAATCCCCAAAGCATTGGCCAACAGGGGTACAAACATCCACACACACAGGCTCCACCTTCCAAAGCATCATGGAGAGTCAGGCTGTTGGGCCTGGCACAGGGAGCAGCAGTTATCACCAGAGCACTACTACTAGCTCCTGCACACCTTAGCAATGCCTGCACTGTGAATGGGACAAGTGTGGCAGGCAGGGTTGCCAACTGTCCCTATCTTTGCACAATGCTGCAATAGGAGTGTGTGTGTGTGTGTGTATGTATGTCTATCCATTGTTCTGTGGCTTCCTACTCCTCACTGGGCCCACAATGCATACGTACACTGTTTCCAGCGTTAGCCTGCAAATGTACATACTGAGGAGCAAGTTATTGTGTGTATGGCCCGGAGAGGGCAGATTGGGCAGGATGTGTCTGCATCAGGGGTAGGGAAATAGCTGGGACATCATAGTGCCCAACCACCACCTGCATGGACAGGGTGGCCAGAGCATGTCATGCTGGGAGGACACTCTCATTCTGACCGAGCAGTGACCATGGCACAGCTATGTTCCCACATAGTGCTATATAGTTCCTGTCTCTAGTGATATCTCTGTGCTCTCTGTTCTGGGGCCCAATCACTGAGGCACCTGCTGGGTGCACCTAGTTTCTCTGTGAACATGCAGCATGGACTGACTAGCAGTTGGTATGTGCATGGCTGGAACACCTGGTTGGGTGCAGCAGGTGCAATCTGATCATGCCTTCTGCTGGTGAATGTCAGACCTTGGTGGATGGCAGTTGAGGTTTTCTGGGCCTACTCCCAGCATTACTGCCAGTCTGCCAGTACCCTAGTATTTATTTATTTATTTATTTATTTAACATTTCTTATATACAATGTACAGAGCTGGTTTAACCCAGTGGAAGACAGTCTTTGACTACCGGGACTGGGGTTGCTGGTCCCACAGCCATTCTTCATGCTTGTGCCACATCTCTCTCCACTGCCTTAACTACAAAACATTGATTGCCAGCCCTTTGGGGACAAGGGACATATACTGTAAACCACTTTGACCCAGAGAAGGCAGTATATAAGCATTGCTACATAAACCTCATGCAAGTCTAGATCCCTCTCTGCCCTGATAATAGGTGGCCATGGCAGCCACATTATAACACCGGGTATGCACTATTCTGGGTGGGTCCCAGTCCATCAGAGACAGATGTTACTGGGGCATACAGATGGACACAGAGTAACTTTAGGCTCCACTACAGGGAACACATGCCACACACTGGTAGTGATGGGGATCTGCAGTAGAGCCCATCTCTAGCATCATAGGTACTGCGAATCTGGTGCTGGGCGCCCATCCTCATCCTCAGGATGAACACAGAACCTGCACAGTGGCATGGTCTGTAGCTTCTCTGTGCCAGTATCACATACTGTCAGTTCTTCTTACCAAGCTGAGGTGCATTCTCCATTTGGTGATCAGCTGTAGACTGCTGTTCTGCATGTGCATTGCATCATGGGTACTGGTGGGGCTACCCTATCCTGGCACACACAGCAGACATTTTGTGTGGTGACCTGCAGTCTTTCTGTATCCAGCCTTTGCTATACAAAGAACCATTGAGGTGTAGCCTACTGGTTAGTACTTTGACTCCCTAGGCATGGGTCATGGATTCAATTTCTCTTTGTTCTCTTGTTTTATGCCTTTCCTACTCAAATCATTTTCATGCCTGTAACACGTCTATGCAGATCTGTGCTGCCAGCCCATAACACCCTCACCTCAGTTGCCAACCATCCTTCAGCCCATCTACCTGCCTCTGTCAGCTGTGTACAGTCCTGTCTTCTTGTGCAGGCTGCTACCCCATGTCCTGCACTGGTACCCTTTTCTGCATTGTGGCTCTTCATGCTTGCCTCTCCTGTGCCTGATCTGCATGGCACCACTACTCCTCTGCCCTCCTATCATTGCAAATATCTTGCCACCTCTGCCTCAACTGGGGGACACACATTCCCATCCTCTGCCACCCACTGTCATTGTAGCACTTTACATTGGCAATATTCTGTGCATCAGTACAGCTGCCTCCAACATGTTTGTCCACTTTGCCTGTTGCCACATAGGATGCCCGCAGATATGGCAGGTCCATCAGCTCTCACCTCTCCTTCCTTCCATCACCTGTTCATTGCCTTTCCTTGGTGCTCTGTCCAGTGTTAGGGTTACAGCTGTTTTTATGTCTTACAGTTCATGCTTGTCAACTTAAAGCACCTTACAGCTCTTAGGGCACCTTATGTTAGGGCACCTTACTGCCCTTAGGGCACCTTACCTTTAGGCACCTTAGGTTAAGGCAGCTTAACATCCTTAGGGCACCTTAACCTAATGTGCCTTAGATGCCCTAAGGGATTTAAGGTGCCTTAACCTAAAGGGCCTTATCCTATAGGCACCCTAAGGGCTTTAAGGCACTCTAACTTAGGTACCTTAGGTTGTGGCACCTTACAGCCCTTAGGGCACCTTGACTTAGGGCACCTTAATGCCCTTAGGGTGCCTTGTTAGCCTTAATGTGCCCTGCTTGTCACCTTAACGTGCAATGTCCCGTTAGCATGTGTTAAACGGCCAAGGTGTCCTGTTAACGTGTGTTAAACAACCCATTGCTCCCTTTACGCCGGAACGGCCCCTACCTGCCCACTGCCTTATATGGCTTCAGGTACCTTAAAGTTGCCCTTACCGCTGGTAACTTTACTGTGGTTTAGTAAGCATACCCCTGAGACTGAGTTGGGCAGTTTGCTGCAATATATATTACACCTTTCCCTTCACTAGCTATATAATACGGTGTTTGAGCATGGTGAATCATGATGGACAAGTTGGCTATTTTGCACGTTTTATTCTTACCATGGAATTAACATGTTTTCTGGTTTTTAAACAATAAACCCAAGAAGCTCAGATATATAAGGGCAAAACCTGGTTGGCCTGTCACAAATTTAAATGTTTCCATGTTCACTTTGCTAAGATAAGTATCCTATAAAAAAATGTTGGGGGTAATGTCTGACAACATAAATTCAATATGGTCCATCTAAGAGCAATGATGAAGAAAGAAGTTGACAAGATGATTAAAAGTCCATCATCAAAATATTTGAGCTCTGATGGTGAGCCGTTGAATGGAATAGCTTAAAAGTCTAATTTCTAGAAATGAAATAGCAACATAGCACACAATTTGAATTTGCATACAATGGTTAATCATTGCCATTGTAGATACCACGGGCACATCTTCACCCGCTGTTTGGTGTATGACTGTTGTACAAGCAGAAGTGATCCTAATTTTGATCATTTCTATGTGTTTTTTCCACACCATGTTTTCTTTTTTCCCTACTGTATGTATATTCCTAGGGTGGAGCTACGTCAGTTTTACATCGAACCTACAGATGAAGTCCTGCCAGTCTCAGTGTTTACACCTCTACAGGGACTTTCTCACATTAACAATTATTTATAAAATAGTCCCATGTACTCAATAAGGCCTCCCTGGAAAACTTGCTATTTTTGGTATGCGCAGAAGACCTCAATGTGCATTGCAAAGTTTATTGCAATTACCACAGCCTTGGAATCGTGGAAAGCTGGGGTCAATTATTATTATATATTACAGAAACAGGGCTTTCTTTGAGGGGGTACATGGTGGTTCGGAGTACCAGCATCTTTTTCATTGCTTGCTAAAATTGATCCATAGTCCTCGTGTATTAATGAAAGAACCCTGCATATGAGTACCGGCACCTTTTTTTCTAAGAAAAATGCACCATAAAGAAGCATATGCTGAAAATGGATAAGGCGTTAGGAAATTGTTTCCGCTTTCAAAGAGAGGTAAAAGTATTCATCCCTTTGCTGCCCATTTAAAAATGACTTTCTCCGTGGGCATATGCATTCTTACAAGATTGCTCTGAAATATTAAAGTCTATGTTGCATCATATACTAAATATGTGTGGGCTGCAGTGCATGGGGACTGCTTAGTGATCGATGTGGTGGCGAAGTCATGAAAAGCTCTTCTTTGAGGCAGAAACTGAATGGGCATTTCTCATTTTCCTACAAAATAATAGTGTGATTTTCCTTTCATCAGTCTCCTGACTGCAAAATGTCTTTCTGATGCAAATGTTTTGAGTTATCATTTGGATGCAGTAAAACTGCTTTTGAAAAGCGAAAGCACAGACTAATCATCACTTTTGATGTGAAATATTTACAGGTGGGTTGCTAAAAGGCATATCTGAATGTATTTATTTTATTTATTCACAGTTATTTGATTACACATTCCCCCCAAAATAAAAGCTGGAGGCAAGTTATGATTCAACACATCTTTGTTACTTTGCTTTAGCACTGAGTGGATTGTTCAAGGCCATATCTTTGTCTCTAAAATCAGAGATGAGTCTCAAAAAAGTCATTACCCGTGAAGAACACATAAAGGCGGCTTTGATTCTTGATCAAAAGCACCTGGGAAGAATGGAAGTTAACTATACTGCAAAAAATACAGAAATGCAGTTTAATAGGGGCATGGAAAGGCAAACTAAGCTATGGAACCCTTTCCATAATAAAGATAAAGCTGGACAGCTTTGATCTTAGATCCCCGTGCTCTCTTCTTTCAGTTCACGATGCCATATCAGTGCAGGCTATTTATGTGTAAATTATATCACTTTCTGCTTTCAAATTAATTATATATTCTTACAGTTGTCTGTTGATGGCCTAAAAAAAAAGAAGTCAGAGGAGGAAGGGTGGGAGAGAGAAGAGTGGAAAATACCTCACAGCTGCATATATGGAGCACAAAAGAAAATTAAAATCCTTCCCTAAGTACAAATTAGGAGCTGATGCATCTATATCTGTCTGACAGTGTTGAACCATATCATATCATCTACGGGGTGTCTAAATAGCAATCCTGGAGGGCCTGTCTGGTTTTCAGGCTACCTCTAATGAATATGCTGAAGATATTTTTGCATATAGTGGAGGCAGGGCATATAGATATGTCTCTGGAATATTCATTAGGGATAGCCTGAAAATCTGACTGGCTTGCAGCTCTCAAGGATTGCAGTTCTACTTCCCTGATCTACAGAGTCCTACTAATATATGCCATTGGGTCGATATGCAAAAGACTTATTTGTATGTGGGCATGACTATATGGATATATTCACTATATGTGACTTTTCAGAATCACTATTTGGAGAATGCTGCTGAAATGTCTTACAGACTCCCCTGGCAGTATCTGGATAGCACTAGTGAAGAGTGTGGGCATTCTACCTAAGTGTGGATGCGCATTTCTTGCACTACTAAAGGTTAAATGAAATGAATCATAGCGTTTTTAGTTAGCTCTGGGGCAAACTGAATGAGCATCAGCAGTAGTTTTGACAAATTACCATTTGTAAATTTTGTTTTCATTATGCGCAAGTGCACAGCCATATATAATGGAGTGACTTGAGGATGGAGAGGAGGGGAGGAAAGGGACCAACAAGGAACATGAGGAATTTCAACCAATTGAATCTTTGACAGGAAGGCAAAATAAATCTATGCTTGCCTGAGTTCTCCAAATCCCATGGGTCATGATTTCACTGTAGAGGTGGAACTCCCAGCCCTGCTCAAGCCCCACCTAAAAAACACTATATGTGTAACTTTGAAGGAGTCAGGATGGCTGGGGCTTAGGACTTAAAAACAGAAAAAAAAAAATAAAACAAAGGGAACCATCTTTCAGGGAAGATTCTTTAAGAAAAAGAGTGCTGCAGTCTCTCTGCCTCACTCTCTGTTTTTTTGAACTGTCAGTCTAAGAGGGTTATGCAGGGCTGTGTGTTCTTGCAGAGAGAGTCCCTTGGGGTAGGGGGAGGGGAAGAGAATCAGGAAAGTGTGAGAGAGGCTAGAAAAGGTGTGCATTTATGGTTTGCACAATACTTATTGCTTACTTTCCTAGTCTGTGAGCATTGGTGGGAGATACACTACAGTCAGAGTGCACATTTGGGCAATAATTTGAGTAGTAAGCTGGCACATAGAAGTGCCACTGACTATCTCCACAGGAAATACAAAATCAATTCCAGAAATAATACAAAAAGAAATACCAAAAGTCTTCCCCTGCTTCTGATGCCTGTCTCGCTGTGCCGCCCTTTCTGCTGTAGTTTGCTTCCTTGTTGCTGGACCTGTTCTTGTGAGATGAACCTGTGCCGTACTGTAGCAGTTGCCACTCCTGCTGCTGCCTGCACAACTGCCGTATGTCCTGCTGTTTCATTTGCAGTGGGTTCTTTAGACCCACATGGCAAAATCTGAAAAGAAATTAAAGAAAAAGAAAGAAAGAAAGTGAAAGTTCTCTTTTTCTCTTGCCTCTCTATCCTAATTCCTCCTGCATCACTCTGTTGACGCTCTCACATGGGTTGTTTTGCTGCTGCCCTTTGCTCATCCCCTGCTGATGTAGATGATTCATGCCAGCCTTCTCTCTGCGTCACTTTGCAGCCAGTGTCCACTGAGGGATATTTGTCCATTCTTCATTTCTATCCTGCGCTATGTCTTTGTAGGTGCCTTAGCCTTTGAGTTGTCATTCTAACATTTTCACCCATTTGTATGCCTCGGGGGGGGGGGGGGGTTGTTGCCACTCTTCTTGTTGTGTTGCTGTGCCATCGATGTCTTAGTGAATTGATAAGAGTAGTCCTCCCTCATTTTCCTGTTTTGCAACTTTCTGGGTACCCACTGCTTGGAATCTTATATTTGTACTGTTGCTATTGCCACTGTAACCCTTTGGTATTGGCCAGGCTGTTCCTCCAACCGTCGTTACTGCTCCTTTCTCCCATTCCTATAATACTGGTTTTCCTCATCTTTTCAAAGTGCCTTATGAAGAGATATGAAGAGTTTTTCTTTCACATTACAGAAGTCGTTGGTGTCTATAGGTACTCCTGTCTGAGTAGTACAGCTGTCCAGTCTGCTTGCTGCTGTAATGACACTATCCCAGTGTCTTATGGCTTCCCAGACTGCCTTATTTCTGTGAGCCTTTTGCACATTTTTCAATGTTCTTTTACAATTTCCTTTACCATATCTGTTGACCTAGTCGCAGCAAGGGAACATATGTCTTCCTGGTCCATTCAGAGTGCTTAAAGAAGAAACACTAGGGACATGTTTACTAAAGGGCGTTAGCTGCTACCGCATGGAACATGGAAGTATCATGTAGCGGTAGCAGCTAATGCAGAAAAAAATGCAGACATTGTGATGCTTTTCCATGATGTCTGCAGATCAAGCAGTAGCTGCATGCCAGGGTGGGGTGTGGATAGAGAGTATGAGGACTAGTAATGTCTGATTATCACGAGCATCGACTGCTCAAGGTAACCGCATGATGTGCAGACATTACAGGTGCAGCTAACACCACCTCAATGGGTGGCAATAGCTGTATCCAGGGTGCCGCCATCTCACAGGTCCTGCATTTTCTCTGTAGTATCTGGAGGAGAAAGCTGGAAATGCCCCCCCCCCCCTGCAGATACCATAGGATTTTTGCAGCTAATGCCTGCTTTTTGTAGTTATTGCCCGGCACCCTTGTGTCTCACTATGCCACCTTTGTACTTCACCCTGTCACTAACATACCTAAAAAGAGATCTTGTCCCCATGTCTTACTGTATTGGCTATTTATTCTTCCATTTGCATCTTTGCTTTCATGACTATTTTTACCAGCTTCCCTTTGTTTCTCCAGTTATTTTGTCTTCCTTTTTTCTGAGATCTTTTATAGTTTATGAAGGTTAACCTCTTTTACCTTTTCAGCTACTTCTTCTAAAAATCATAGCAACCTCCTTGTCCTCTTACTTTTAATTACTTTACTAACAACAAAAGATTGTTGCCCTTAAAACATCTCCTTTCAGTTTCCCCGCTGTACTTTCCACAGATGTTCCCATCCAGCTAATGACTCCTTGAGGCAAGCACCCTTCTTTTATTCATTAATCACCCAAATAAAAGAGAGATGTTTACCATGAATCATAAGCCTTATCCCTCCAAAATCTCACGACCAGTTAAAATTTCAATATTTGCCATATGCAAAACATCCAGGAGGTTTTCCTGGGATGTAAGCTTGTTTCCTTCTCTTCTAACTATAAAGTCCCCACAGCCAAATCTCTACCTACCAAACTCCCCACCTAAATGCACTCCTCTCTCTCTCCATAATAATCAGGCAGTAAACCTCCTCTTGTTTTCCAAGCAGACCATAAGTGAATTAAGTTTAAAACTATTTAGAGTCCTCCAGAAAGCATGATGTCCCCAATAAGGGCTACACCTAAGGGGCATAAGGCTTAGGCATTTAGCGAAGGACCCTAGCAATGACCCTCCTAGGATCCTTCTTCTTGGGAGATAGTCACCTGATTATTATGGTAGTTTCAGGAGACATGGCTACGAAAACCAGTCAGGAATGCTTCTAGGTGAGCAGGCAAGGCAAGATGTTACTGCCACAGTTGGTGAGTTCCCTCGATGAATGGACAACCCTAGATTCAGGGCACTGATCAACAAATACGATATGAAAGGTGCCATGAGGTATGCACCTTCTGTCAAGCAGCTGGATGGGGCCAGGAGATGGCAGAAACGAAAGCCTAAGTGGGTCAGGGGTAATTGGGAGTTACTGTGAGGACACTGGGGGGAATATAGAGTTAGTGGTTTGTCATTCTAGGGTTTCTGCAATGAAAACTGTGGAATGGTGGAATGCTTTACCTGTAGGGCTGCACTGAGAAACTGACCTATTGGTGTTTAAGAAAAAGCCAAAAATCTACTTTTCATGCTTCTTATGCTTTGGGTTAATGAGAGTGTGTGAAGGGCAAATGATGTTTTAGTCAGTTTTCAGCCATATAATTAGTACAATTTTATTATGTAAATTGTGATAATTTTTCTATATAAACTGTGATAATATTGCTATAATTAATGGTGCATAGGAGTGTTTATAAATAAATAAATATGCCAAAGGGCTGCAAATCTCACCAATATATGGCAAGTGGCTGGACGGATCTTGGAGTTTGCAGAGCTTAAATTTAAGGCAGTCAGAGCAGAGCTTGGTGGTCACCCTGGAGAACATTGGGAGAAATATGCAGATGGGCTGCAGATCTCCCAGCACCTAGCAATCTGCTGGATGGAGCACAAATGGAACAGGAGTGGGTGAGGGTGGACCTGGCAGTCACTTCAGAGGATGCTGGGAGGAATATTCAAACGGGCTGAAAAAATCCCCAGCACCTACACCATTCTTTCCAATAAAAACAATTTACTTTCAGATGTATAAATGTCTCTGTCATATCTCCCCAGTGCTTCCTCTCATCATTCAGCATATATTTCCTTAGGTTAAAAGAGGAAGTTACTAAGCTGCAGTAAACTATCTCATTTTACCACAGTTTAATTTATCATGGGAGTGACTAACCATGGTAACTTAGTAGCAATACCTCCTGCAGTAAATGAATAAAACAACTTGTAATGATATTCTTCTCCTCAAAAGCATCAGGCTACTAAGTCATGGTCTGATGCTCTAGGGCAGCGATGGCGAACCTATGGCACGCGTGCCAGCTGTGGCACGCGAAGGCCTTGCAGCTGGCACGCGTGAAGGTCCGCAAAAAAAGAAAAAGCGGGCTCTGGCTGCTGCCGCGGACGCGGCAGCATGCAGTGTCCCGCGAGGCCCCCTCCGCCCGCTAAGCCCCTCTGCAAGGGCTTTCAGATTCGCGAGGGAGACAGCGTCTCCCTCGCGTCTCTGTTAAGCCCGCAGGGGTTAATGGGAAATTTCCCATCAGCCCCTTTAGACGCGAGGGACTGATGGGAAATTTCCCATTAGCCCCTGCGGGCTTAACAGAGACGCGAGGGAGACGCTGTCTCCCTCGCGAATCTGAAAGCCCTTGCAGAGGGGCTTAGCGGGCGGAGGGGGCCCCGCGGGACACTGCATGCTGCCGCGTCCGCGGCAGCAGCCAGAGCCCGCTTTTTCTGTTTTTAAATTTGCCGGGGGGGGGGGGGTTAGGACTGCTAATGGGGTGGGGGGGGTTTGGACTGCTAATGGGCGGGGGGGGGTTAGGTCTGCGAATGGGGTGGGAGGGGGGGGGGGTTAGGACTGCTAATGGGCTAGGGGGGGTTAGGACTGCTAATGGGCTGTGGGCTGATGGGGGCTGTCTGGAAATGGGGTGATGGGGGGTTAGGACTGCTAATGGGCAGGGGGGGGGTTAGGACTGCTAATGGGCTGGGGGGGGGGTTGGACTGCTAATGGGCTGGGGGGGGTTAGGACTGCTAATGGGCTAGGAGGGGGGGGGTTAGGACTGCTAATGGGCTAGGGGGGGTTTAGGACTTCTAATGGGCTGTGGGCTGATGGGGGCTGTCTGGAAATGGGGTGATGGGGGGTTAGGACTGGTAATGGGCTATGGGGGGGGGGTTAGGACTGCTAATGGGCTAGAGAGGGGGGGGGTTAGGACTGCTAATGGGCTAGGGGGGGGTTAGGAAAGCTAATGGGCTGGGGGGGTTAGGAATGCAAATGGGCTAGGGGGGGGGAGGACTGCTAATGGGCTGGGGGGGGGGGTTAGGACTGCTAATGGGCTAGGAGGGGGGGTTAGGACTGCTAATGGGCTAGGGGGGGGGGTTAGGACTGATAATGTGATGGGGGGGTTAGGACTGCTAATGGGCTAGGAGGGGGGGTTAGGACTGCTAATGGGCTAGGGGGGGTTAGGACTGCTAATGGGCTGTGGGCTGATGGGGGCTGTCTGGAAATGGGGTGATGGGGGTTAGGACTGCTAATGGGCTATGGGGGGGGTTAGGACTGCTAATGGGCTAGAGAGGGGGGGTTAGGACTGCTAATGGGCTAGGGGGGGGTTAGGACTGCTAATGGGCTGATGGGGAGGGGTTAGGACTTGAGGTGGGCTGTTGGGTGGGGTTAGGACTGGAAATGGGCTGATGGGGGTTAACACTGGAGGTGGTCTGATGGGGTTAGGACTGGTAATGGGCTATGGGGGGGTTTAGGACTGATAATGGGCTATGGGGGGGGGCTGGGACAAGAAATGGACTGATGGGGAGGGGTTAGGACTTGAGGTGGGCTGATGGGGTTAGGACTGGTAATGGACTGTGGGCTGATGGGGGGTTAGGACTGGCAATGGGCTATGGGGGGCTGACTGGAAGTGGGGGGTTAGGACTGGTAATGGGTTATAGGGGGGGGCTTAAACTGAAAATGGGGTGATGGGGGGTTAGGACTGGAAGTGGGTTGATGAGGGGGGGATAGGACTGGTATTGGGTTGGGGGGCTGCTAGGACTGGAAATGGGCTGATGCAGGGACTAGAAGGGAATGGATGCTGGGTGAGGCTGGAACTAGAAGGGAGCTGGTGTTGGGGGAGGATTAGAATGGGATGGGGCTGGGAGAGTAAAATGGAGAGGGGAAAAATATTTTGTGTGGGAGGGATAAAAAATCTACAATTGGCCGGGTATTGGGAGAGTAAGTGGGGATTGAGGATGGAGGGGTAAATTTTGAGTAGATGAAATAGGAATGAGGAAAGAGCCAAAGGAGAAAGATTAGTATGTTAAAGCAGATGTAGAGAGAGAATGGAAAAAAAAAACAAGAAGACAGAAGAAAGGACAAATGGACAGCAGATGGAGAGTTAGCAGAAGACACGAAGAAACCAGAAGAAAGTGGCTGGAACAATTGCAACTGAAAAAAAATGCACAAAAGGTAGAAAAATATCTCTTTATTTTGAATTTATTAACTGGAATATGTCAGCTCTGGGAAATGTGCATCATTAATTTTTGCGCTTTGTTTAGTACAAGAGGAAATTAATATATAGTTTTATTTCTACAGTGTTGTTGTATATTCCAAGTTTGGCTTTTGGGGTTCCCAGTTTAATTATTGTCTTCCTGTTTCTAAATTGTGATTCCTTGTTTGGTGATGGTCTGTTCTGCATGTGTAACTGAGCTGAGGTATTCTGTTTATATAATTCCTATTTGACATTGCCACTTGTTCTTTCCCCAGTAGGTCATGTATTGTTGTTCTCTGAGATGTATTGGTTTAATATTTGCAGTGTTGCCTTTTGATAGGTAGAGTATGGTGCTTTGTGAGTCCTGGTAGTGCTGTTAGGATACGGCGGGTTTGCTATGGGTTCTAAATGGGCAGCGTTTGTAGTAGTTCCTAATGTGCCTGGCGGTTGGTACTGGATTATAGTAATGTAGAAACCTTTTAGTCTTTCTTTATCCATATACTCATTAAGAGGCATGTTTACTAAAAGTTAGTGTATGGTAACATTATGCAAATATTTATGCAAATGAAGCACCTTATGCAAATGGGGCTTTAATTGACGTGCTGGCACTTTGAGGAAATTCTTTGGTTTTGTGCGGCAGTTTGGGCACTCAGGCTCAAAAAGGTTAGCCATCACTGCTCTAGGGAATCTTCTGAAAGGGGCAAAGGTACTAAAGTGCCTGATGGACCCCATTCCCCACAATGACACTTACCAGAGCCTGCAGTATCAGCACTCCAACTCCTCCATCCCTTGAAATGAAGAACCAACATGCAGCTCTGGAAGTGGAGAAGATGCAAGCATCCAAGGAAAGGGAAGAACCACACTTGAGCACCCCAAAGTTAAAGAATCAATCATCACAATGAAGTGAAGGGTAGTGGTGGTTTGTGACTCTCTTTTGAAGGGTGCTGAGGCATCCATCTGCCAATCAGATTTGATGTCCAGAGAGGTGTGCTGTCTTCCAGGTGCCAAAATCTGAGATGCTGTGGAGCATTTGCGAGACTCATCAAGCCTACTCATTATTATCCTATGTTCCACAACTGTTTTCTATGTCGGTACAAATGATACTGCTAGGTATCCCTATGAGCATATCAAACATGACTTCACAGTTCTGGGACAGAGGGTGAAGAATATAGGTGTGCATGGGTGTTCTCTTCAATTATCCTTGTTCAGCATAAAGGCCGAGGCAGAGAAGTTCACATCCTGGATATGAATGTATGGCTGCATGGATGGTGTCATCTATAGCATTTTGGTTTCCTGGACCATGGGATGATGTTCCAAGGACTGCAGAGCAGAGATGGCATCCATCTGTCAAAGAAGGGTCAAGGAGTTTTCAGCAGCAGACTGGCTGACCTACTGAAGATTTGATGGGGATGGTTGAAGAAAGCTCCCAGGTAAGTGGTGAAAACCCCCTCTGCTACTACTACTACTGAGCATTTGCATAGTGCTATAAGATGTACGCAGTGCTGCACAGACATATAAGAGACAGTCTCTGCTCATTAGAGCTTACAATCTAGTCAAGATAGACAACACAGTAGGTGTAGACAGGGATATATCTAGGTGGAATGGTAAGGAAACACAAAGGAGATAAGGTGAGTCAAGATTCGAAAAAAGCAGCGAAGAGGTGAGTTTTCAGCCTGGATTTGGAAAGTGCCAGAGAAGGCGCCTGAGGTACAGACTCAGGTAGTTTGTTCCAGGCATAAGGAGCAGCAAGATGAAAGGAGCAAAGTCTGGAGTTAGCAATAGAAGAGAAGGGCACAAATAGAAGCAATTTGCCAGAAAAGCAGAGTTTCCGGGAAGGGATGTAGGGAGGTATAAGAGAGGAAAGGTAGTGAGGAGCTGCAGAGTGAATGCACTTATTATTCAGCAGAAGAAGTTTGAACTGGATGCAGAAATGGATAGGAAGCCAATGAAATGACTTCAGAAGAGGGGTAATATGAGCATGACGAGGCTGGTTGAAGATTAGCCGCACAGCAGAGTGTTGAACAGATTGAAGGGGAGAGAGATGATTCAGAGGGAGACCAGCAAGGAGTAGGTTGCAATAGTCAAGACAGAAGGTGATTAAGTAGTGGATAAGTGTTTTAGTAGTGTGAAACATTAAATACCTCTGCAGAAAAGGGTAATAGGGGCAAGATCTGGAAAGCAGTATGTATAAATGCCTGTAGTATGGGAAATAAGATCCCAGATCTTGAGGCTTTAAAAGAAGAGGCTGACTTGGATTTAGTGGTGGTTATGGAGACATGGTTCACAGAAAACCATGACTGGGATGTCATTATACCAGGCTATACTTTATTCAGGAAGTACAGGGTAGGAAGAAGGGGAGGTGGTGTGGCATTATATGTTAAAAATAATATTAAAGCTATAGAATTGCAGGGCTTAAAAGGAAGAGATGAGGCACTATGGGTTAAACTAGAAAAAGGGAAAGGAAAATCCGTTTGCATTGGAGTTATATACAGATCCCCATCACAGGGGTAGAAGTGGACGAAGATTTAATGCAAGACATACACAGTATTGCCATGAAAGGAGAAGTGCTACTGATAGGTGATTTCAATTTGCCAGAAGTGGACTGGCACATCCCTGCTGCGGTGTTATCTAGAAGTAAGGAGATCCCGGATTCTCTACAGGGAGAACTATTCAGGCAATAGATAACAGAACCCACACATGATGGGGCCATACTGGACTTAATGCTTACCAATGGTGAAAGTGTTTCTGATGTTACAGTGGGAGATCAACTCGCATCCAGCAATCACCAGATGGTGTGGTTTAGTATTAATATTAGGACTGATAAAATCCATTCAAAAGTGAGCGTCTTAGACTTTAGGAAAACTAACTTTGCAAAGATGGGACAATACCTTAGAGAGTTGTTAGCAGGATGGGAACAGCTGGGGGATGTAGAAAAACAGTGGGCAAAACTGAAAGGCAATATTTTAAAGGCAACAAACCTTCTTGTTAGAAAGGTAAATAAATGTAAAAGGAAAAGGAGACCGTTATGGCTCTCAAAAGAAGTAGCTGAGAAGGTGAAGAAAAAGAGGGAGGCCTTCATGAAATAAAAGAGATCACAGAGAGAGGAAGACAGGGATCTATATTTGGAGAAAGTAGTCAGGAAAGCAAAGGTAAAAAAGAAGAAGAAATAGCCAATGCAATAAAATGCGGGGATAAAACATTTTTTCAGATATGTTAGTGAGAGGAGGAAAGACAAAAGTGGTATTGTCAGACTCAAAGGTGCACGGTAGAAATATGTAGACACTCATGAGGATAAAGCAGAATTGCTTAGCAAATATTTCTGTTCTGTGTTCACAGATGAAGGGCCAGGAGCAGGACCTCAGAAAACACCTACAAATAGTGACAGAAGTGACAGGAATCTCAAATGATTTTCAGAAGACTGTGTTCAAGAGGAACTAGCTAAACTAAAACTAGACAAAGCAATGGGTCCAGATGGGATAAATCCAAGAATACTGAGGGAACTTGGGGATGTTCTAGTGGCACCACTGTCTGACCTTTTCAATGCCTCTTTGGAGTCAGGAGTGGTGCCAGAGGACTGGAGAGAGGTACATGTGGTCCATTTACACAAAAGCGGATGTAAGGATGACTTGAGAACTACAGGTCGGTTGGTCTAACCTCTGTGGTTAGTAAATTATTGGAAAGGCTACTAAAGGAGAGAATAGTGAGGTTTATGAAGTCCAATGGATTGCAGGATTCGAAGCAGCATGGATTCATAGACAAATCTGACTGGGTGACCAGGGATTTGGACCTAGGGAGAGCCATAGATGTGTTATATTTAGATTTCAGTAAAGCCTTTGACACCATCCCACACAGGCAACTTATAAACAAACTGAGCACCCTAGGCATGGATCCTAAAGTTACTGAATGAGTTAGAAATTGGTTGAGTGGGAGGCGACAAAGGGTACAGGTAAATGCAGCTCACTCTGAGGAGAAGGAGGTTACCAGTGGTGTGCCCCAGGGATCTGTCCTTGGTCCAGTTCTGTTTAACATCTTTGTTAGTGATATTGCAGAAGGACTGCCGGTAAGGTTTGCTTGTTTGCAGATGATACCAAAATCTGCCATAGAGGAAGGGGTTGAAAACATGAGAAGGGATCTAGCTAAACTGAAGAATGGTCTAGCATACGGCAGTTGAAACGGAGTGCTAAAAAAATGCAGGGTCGTGCATTTAGGCTGCAAAAATCCAAAAGAGCAGTACATTGTAGGGGGTGAGGTACTTCTGTCCACAAAAGAAGAGCGGGACCTGGGCATAATTGTGTCTGATGAACTTAAAATAGCTAAACAGGTAGAAAAGGTAATTGCGAAAGCCAGAAGGATGCTTGGGTGTATTGGAAAAGGAATGGCCAGCAGAAAAAAGGAGGTGATAATGCCTCTGTATATGTCTCTCATACGACCTCATTTGGAGTATTGTGTGCAATTCTGGAGACTGCATCTTCAGAAGGATATAAGCAGGTTGGAGTCAGTGCAGAGGGTGGTTTCTAAAATGGTTAGTGGTATTTATGATGAAGCATATGAGGACAGACTTAAAGATCTTAATATGTATACTTTAGAGGAATGGCGGGATAGGGACAATATGGCAGAGACATGTTAATACTTCTATGGCATAAATGCACAGGAGGATCTATTTCAATTGAAGGCAAGCTCTGTTTTGAGGCAACTTAGGATGAGAGTGCAAGGGGATAGACTCCGGAGTAATATGCGGAAATATTTCTTTATGGAAGGAGTGGTAGATGCGTGAAATAGTCTCCCAGTAGAGGTGGTGGATATGAGTACAGTATCTGAATTCAAAAAAGCATGGGACAAACACAGAGGATCTCTAAAAGTAAAAAGGGAACCTGACTGGTTCAATGTGACTATACATTCTCCATCTGAACTTCCAATAAATCCACTGGCATGGCAAAAGAACAGCTACTTGCCTCAGCATGTGTTCCATGTGAATCCTCTTGTAGCATGGAGCCTGACATATTCTGGCTTCTAGGTTAAGCAAAACCTCCTCATGGTAGGATGAGCTTATATCGCCAGCAAGGAGGCCTCTCAACACCATGTACTGAGGGATGGAAACTTGGCACAAAGTAAGGGCACTGGGACCAATTCCCAGACTTTATCTTTCCTTTAGCTCATTCAAGAAAAATGGAGCAAAGTTCACATAAGAAACTTTAACTATATCAGAATGGGCTGTCATAGGGAGTGGCCCAAACATGCATCTATTCACGTCACCATCTTGGATCTCCCAAGGTGTTATTCAAAGCAACTGGAATAATCACCAGATAGATGGACCTTTAAGTAGCATTGTGCTACATTCTTTGTTGATGTTATTTGGGCAATGCTCATTTAAAACATGCAGGATGTTAAGACCAGCACAATTCAGATGGTTCAGCCTACTCCATATTACTTGTTTTTCTTTTGTGTTTCAATTTTTTAAAATATGTTACCTGTTTTGATATAGCTTGTTTTTTTAAGTACTATTAAGTCAATGCTGACCCAACAGCCCCTGGATTTTCTTGGCAAGGTATGACCAGAAGTAGATTGTCAGGCCTTTTCTTCCAAGGCAATGGAGGGTAAAGTGACTTTCTTCCAAGGTCACAAGGTTTATCAGTGGGACTTGAACACTGCTCTCATGGGTACTTAGCTACTCTTCCACACCATAGTTATTTTAGTAATTTTAATTTATTCTTTTTAAGTGGCTAAGGCATTTTCTTAGAAGTATTATTCATGATTTCCACATGTAAAATCTGGCATTTGCTCATAGACATGCAACTATCTGTCAGGATTTTAACATCTGCATACCTATTTTCAGACATCCAAAGCATGAATAGAGCCCCCCAAATTAAAAAATGTCTGTTCAATTTCATGGTATTATTGTGTGTTCAATTGTGTGTAATCCACCTAGACCAGGGGTGGCCAACTCCTGTCCTTGTGCACCACAATCCAGCCTGGTTTTCATGATATCCCTAAGATATGGCTGTCATGGATATATTTGCAGTATTCATTAGGGACATCATGAAAACCAGGCTGGATTGTGATGCACTAGGATCGGAGTTAGCTACCCCTGACCTCGACAATCCTGATAGTGCAGAATATACATGTTTTAAATAAATAAAAACAATTTTAGAACTTGCACAGAAGCATAATGATTACGTGTACATCCATCTTCATAAAAGAATGGGGTAACCTGCAGAAACAAAATAGAAAATAACAAGGACAAATTATGGTTCCCTAATGGAGTAATGGAGGCCAGCGCATTAATAGATTCTGAACATTAGGAATGTACACAGGGACACAATTTCAAGTTAATGTTTGAATTTTATTCCTTTTTGCCCAAGATTTTGGCATTTTTTTCTGTTTTTTTTTCTTCACATTCATATCAATACCATTTTTTAACTTGTTTTCAAACTCTTCAACAGATGCACATCAACTTTGCGGGCATTCATCTACAGGCTAATATCCACATTAAATAAATTCTGTGCTCACGACATTTTTTAAGGTGCACTAACCAAGTGAATATGTGATAATAAATGCCTAGGACTAAGAGGAAAGGAAGTAGTAGGAAAATGGATTGAAACGTCAGATATGTTGTAAGTAGTGCTTGATGGGAGGGTGAAAAAAAAAAACATCTCTAGTAACTAGTCAAATAGCTGAGCAGCTAGCTGCACTGAACCAAATTCAAGGTGATTTTCCTTCACTGGACAGGACTTACAATCCCTTTTGTGGTTGGCAAGAATCTCATCATCAATTTTTTTTCCCTGTAACACGTTCCTCAAGGTTAACATACTCCTTTGTCTTGACTTACTCTTCTCACACGGAAATAAGTCTCTTGTGCGGTACTGGTTTTGGATGAGAGCATTTGCATCAGCTGCACAAATGCTTTGGAATAAACTTCCTTGAGAGGCGAGGTTAGAAACAAATTATTTTATTTTTAGAAAGGGAATGATAATCTGACTTTCTTCACTGCCTGATTAATAGTTTGTTTATTGTTAGTACGAAACGTTGGCTGATTGTCACTGTTACTTTTTAATTTTTAGGTATTTATGTTTCTGGTACTTATTTGTACTGTATCTCACTTTATTGCAACTGCTAGTTGATAAGAATAGGTTAGCAATCTTATTTTAAGTTTAAATAAATTATGAAGAAGTAAAAACAGAAAATGGTTAAGTCAGCATCTAACAAAATCCGCAGTGCTTCACAGCAGAAATTCACAGCCGGCATCACAGCAACAGTATCAAGAAATCAACCTCTTCTCTTACATAAAATTTATTTTCTGGCTCCATCAATGCTTTGATTCTTTCACAGCAATGAAAATGACATGTAACTCTGAAGCATGATGAAGACAAATAGATGACAGAGCAAGCAAATATGATTGTTCCCTTGTTCACTGTCCCCATATTCCTACTAGGGATATTAACAGATTGCATGACTCAGGGCTGGCCGAACCTTTAGGCAAATTAGGTGGTCTCCTAAGATGCCAACTTCTGGGCAGTGGCAAAGAACAGGAGATTCAAAGCTGGGGAAGGGTGTGAAGCTCAAGGTATGACTAGTGCACCGGCACCTTGAACTAACTCTGGGGCCGACCCTGGCTTGACTAATTACAGTAGTTTATGAACAACACCATAATTTTACAGCTTTTATAAGGTGAAAAAGGTTAAAGGTCTTCTTATTCATCAGATCCCCTGATTTCTGGGGGAGAAAGTTCTTCTCACTGTTCTCAGGTCCTGCCTGTGGGCATCAACATCTCAATCCAGCTTGGAGTGATGGAAATCCTGCAGATGAATGAACTGGAGGAAGACTTGGGAACCAGTGGAGTGTTTCAAGGAAGGTGTTCTGGTGAAAGACTTTGGGCAGGAGTTTAGGCATCTAATCACAGGAATGTGAATCTGCATTGAAACCAAAGGATTCTTGTTTTGTTGGCAAGGAATCTAGAGCAATCTGAGTCTTAAATACCCTTTAAACTCAAACCGAATCCCTCGAAAACCCTTCCAAATGGATGAAAGGTTCATCTACCTAACACCTAACCACTCATCTCTCCGCTGTATGCAAATGCACCCATTATACTTACTGACTCCTTTAGGTATCTTGGCATCATCATCATTGACTGTCCTTTGAGAAACGGTTTCCACAGCAGTGTGGTACACATTCCCTGTACTTAGCTTTGTGCTGTGCATACTGTACATACCTCGACACTCCTGCACTTTGCACACTCACACACATGCTTTAATTGTTTCACACTTAGACCACTGTAATATTGTTTATGCCAGCCTTTCTTCCACCGAACTTATCCCACGCATGTCAATTCAACCACGCCTCTCCTCTTTTAATGCAGTACTTCTGGCTACTGGTATTTTTACGCATTCACCACATTCTCGGCATCTTTCTTTATAGTTCCCTTTCTCTGTAATCATCTCCTACAGGAAATTTAGGGTTGCTCTAAAGACATATCTGTTTCAAACAGCCGTTGGCAACCAGCAGAGAGTCGACAATTCAGTTGGCTAAATAGTATGTCTATCCCTCTTAGCTAAACACTCCCCATCTTTATTTTCAACTATCCTATATTGAAATTGGAATGCTTGTCTTCCTTGTGTGATTTTAATATACTTTAACCATCCTTGCAGTGGTAAAGGCGGTATATTAAGCACAATTAAACCATAAACCCATCCAATCAAGAATGGTTTCTTTGTTAAGACCAAGAGGATCCATCCCTTTCTTTCTACCCCACAAGCTAAATTACTGATCTTGCTTTTATCATTTCTGGGAGTACAATGGCTTGAGTCTTGGGGGCCTCTGGTTCAAGCACAGCTGAGCCTAACAATGTAACACCAATTTTTAAAAAGGGTTCCAGGGGTGATCCGGGAAACTACAGACCGGTGAGCCTGATGTCAGTACCAGGAAAAATGGTAGAAACCATCATAAAGAATAAAATTACTCAGCATGTAGATAGTCACAACCTAATGGGAGACAGCCAACATGGCTTTAGACAAGGAAGATCTTATCTTACTAATCTGTTATGTTTTTTTGAAGGAGTGAATAAACAGGTGGACAAAGGTGAGTCAGTTGATATTGTGTATCTGGACTTTCAGAAAGACTTTGACAAGGTCCCTCATCAGAGACTTTTGGCAAAACTAAAGAGTCATGGGATAGGAGGCAGTGTACTATTGTGGATCAGGAACTGGTTAAAAGATAGAAAGCAGAGGGTAGGGCTAAATGGCCAATTTTCCCAATGGAGAAAGGTGAATAGTGGTGTACCCCAGGGATCTGTGCTGGGTCTGCTGCTTTTTGACATATTCATAAATGACCTGGAAAGTGGAATAACGAGTGAGGTGATCAAATTTGCAGATGACACAAAACTATTTAAAGTTGTTAAAATCCAAGAGGATTGTGAAAATTTGCAAGAGGATCTTGATAAATTGGAAGACTGGGCATCAAAATGGCAGATGAAATTTAATGTGGACAAGTGCAAGGTTATGCACCTAGGGAAGAACAACCCAAACTATGGTTACACGATGCAAGGTTCCACATTAGGAACCACCACCCAGGAAAAAGATTTAGGCGTCATTGTGGACACCATGTTAAAACCCTCGGCCCAGTGTGCAGCGGCGGCCAAGAGAGCAAATAGAATGCTAGGTATGATAAGGAAAGGAATGGAAAATAAAATAAAAGATATTATAATGCCTCTATATCGTTCCATGGTGAGACCGCACCTTGAATATTGTGTGCAATTCTGGTCGCCGTATCTTAAAAAGGATATAGCGATTTTAGAAAACGTTCAGAGAAGAACCACCAAAATGGTAAAGGGGATGGAAGGATACTCCTATGAAGAAAGGCTAAAAAGGTTAGGGCTCTTTAACCTGGAAAAGAGACGGCTGAGGGGAGATATGATAGAAGTCTATAAATTAATGAACGGAGTGGAACGGGTATTATTTATTTATTTATTTATTTACATTCTCTTATATACCGCGCTATTCTGCATCAGTGCGGTTTACATTGAACAAACTGAAATTACATTGAACAGGGCATTATAACTTGGAGATAACTATTTTACAGGGAACATGGGCTATGGAGGGTTAAGTGGCTTGCCCAGGACCACAAGGAGCACCTGTGAGACTAGAAACCCCAGTCCTTCTGGCCCAAGGTTGCTGTCCTCTAGTGGGATAAACGTAGATCGATTGTTTACGTTATCAGAATATAGAAAGACTAGGGGACATGCAATGAAGCTACAGGGTAAACTATTTAAGACTAATAAAAGAAAATATTTTTTCACTCAACGTGTAATCAAACTCTGGAATTTGTTACCGGAGGATGTAGTAAAGGCTGTTAGTGTAGCTGGGTTTAAAATGGTTTGGACAAGTTCCCGGAGGAAAGGTCCATAAACCATTATTAAGAAGTGACCGAAGATATCAATGCTTGACCCAGTACAAGCATTGTGGAACTTGTGTCTCTTGGGGAAACTGCTAGGTACATATGACCTAGATTGGCCACTGTTGGAAACAGAATACTGGGCTTGATGGACCTTGGTCTGACTCAGTATGGCATATCTTATGTTCTTATGTTCTTATGTAATATAGTTACCTTTTTACTTCCAGAATGAACTTCTCTTCTAGGAATGCAAGTGTAATGACCAACATGAATAGGAAATGTAAGCGATTCAGACCTTCCGTTAGATTCAGAATGAGGTTCATTCCTGCACACGAGGGTATAACATAAATCCGTTTGAAGAGAGAGCCCATAGTCAAACACTCATTTAATACCTGGTCTTCATTTAGAATAGCTAGCTATGTAAACAGGAAATTATGGAAAGAATTTGCTGCTTAATGTGAAAAAAGAAGTCATTGGTGAATTCTCAATCTGTTTCCTACAGTATTCTTATACTTAAAACTAGAGCAGGGGCAGGGAATGAGAATTTTGACAGAATTTCTTACCAAGTGTCAGAAATAGTCACATTTAAGAAAAAAAAACTTCAAAGAGAAATGATGAAAGGCTTGTTATAATTTGTGTAATATTTTGAATCTGTGTCCTGCTATTTCATTTACTTATCATAGCTCTTCAAAGAGAAATGCTATCTGCATTATGATAGTTTTAAGGCTATTTATATGATCACAAATAAACTTTAATATTTATCACTATTCTATTTACTACATAATTAAGCATCCTTGGGTATCATTTTCGCCTGTACGTTTCTTTTTAAAATATCCATGTTCAGGATACATTTCACTGCCCAGATAAAATAGAAGGAATACTATCACAAGTAACATTTGCAGCAGATAGAGTGCAATTTTATATCAGATTTTCTGCCTCCCACACATGGCTACGAAGAACCGAAGCACTGAATGCACCGCATTTCTTAGGTGGGCTCAATGGCAGGCAACATCAACTTTTCAAATTGTCAAAAAGCCAGACAGAACTGTACGCGTAATATACCCATTAACATTTTAATCAAGAAGAAAACTACTGTAATAGCATCAAATTGGGCATGTAATTAAAACAGCAGTATCTGATACATTTTATTCTTTGATATAATAGCACTAATTCTCTAATAGATTTCAGAAGGTTGACTTCTATTCTGGCGCTCTGACAAAAGAACAGAATTCATAGCAAGTGCTTGCTTAATTTCCATTTTTCAAACCTAATTTCAGTTTTTATTGCTCAGTTTAAATATACTAATTAAAGTGCTATTAGGGCTTGTAAAGCTTTGCTGAAGAAAATCAAAAAATGAAATTATGTATATTTCATTAGGTACATTTCTTATTTAGGAACATTGTATTCTTGTTCTTTAAGGTTGGATTCTTATTAAGCAAACTGTAAATCACTCGTACTTCATTAGTGTACTCTTTTGGGAAAAGTCACTTTAATATTTTAAATGCGTACTACTAAAAGAATTTGATATTTCCTTGGAAGATGATTAAAAAGAAATTGGAGCCGAAGTCTGAAACAATACATTTGTAATAAAGTCTGGCAAATCAAAATGTCAAAAACTGCTTTAGGCTGCAATAGATCTTTTTGGTAGCATGTTCTTGACACAGACTCAGAACAGGGCAAATATTTTGAGATGTGAGTCCCAATAACTCCAAAAGAAATCAGTGTGCAGAATATTAACAGTATATTAGCAACCTGCTTCCAAGCAGTTATTGTATGTTGCAAACGTATTTATTCAAGACCTCATCTTTGATATCAGAATGAACAAATTATTATTCTGTTTATTGCAGAATTTTTATTTCATTATGCATAACTTCCCTCCCTCCCCAAAAAGTCATAACAATTACATAGGGGGTCTTTTACTAACTGGTGCTACCTGGCAGCATGTGCCCTGGTGTATGTTAAAGATGTGCTACAACAAACGCTGCCAGGTAGCACAGGGCCATGAAAGACGAGGGCAGGGTGTAGTTAGTGCTGTATTCACACCATGCACTAACTGCTGCTTCTTCTAACACTACCTCAATAGGTAGTGTTAGGTGCACCCGCGAGAATGCAACATGTACTAGCAGACAGGGTTCCACAACTGCCAGGGTGTTGCACGTAACATTCCATGGGTTTTGGTGCTATTTGGCATGTTAAATGCAACAACTTAGTGCCCGTTAGTAAAAGACACCCATAGGTTTTTGTGGTGATCCCAAAATTCCTAATAACCGATGGCCCAATATTCAAAAGCACTTGGGCATATAGTGTCAGCCACTGTACAGATAAGGATCCTATCTGTGGATTTTCAGATGCCCTATCCAGATAGCGCTGTTGAAAATTTTACAGACCACCCTGGCACTAGCTGAATAGTTCCGGGATGGAGCAAGGATATAGTATAGGCATTCCACCAAAATCTACAGATAGAAGTATTCAGATGCTAGATATATACTATAGCTATGTAGTTTAATTTAGGGACTGCAAAAGGCTAACTTCAATTAAGCTACTTTCCTTAAATGGAAAGCTGGTGTCTGTATGAAATATCACTCTCCTCTCTTCCCATACCCAGCATGCTAATAACGGTCTTCAAGGATATTTCTGACCATTTCCCCACTCACTCAGTGACAGAGAGGAATAATAACCATGCAGTAAAATACAACATGAGAGTCCAGAAGAAACATATGAGAATAACCACTTAATGGGCACTCTCTAAACAAACTTATACAACAAAAGAACAATGACAATTGTCAGACATGTTGTTGTTGTTGTTAAGTTGTTGTTGTTGTTAAGTGCCATCGAGTCGGAGTCGACTCATGGCGACCCTCTGGATAGCTATCCTAAATTGTGTTCGATCTTCAGTCAGGAAGCTCATTGTTGACAGACTGGTACCCGTAGCTGCTGTTATTGTATCAATCCATCTCATTGCTGGTCTTCCTCTTTTGCGTTGACTTTCTATCTTGCCAAGCATGATGTCTTTCTCTAATGATCTCTCTCTCCGCATGATGTGTCCAAAGTATGAAAGTCAAAGTCTTGTCATCTGAGCTTCTAAAGAAAGCTTAGGTTTGATCTCCTCTAGTACAGACTGGTTTGTTCTTCGGGAAGTCCATGGTATACACAGTATTCGCCGCCAGCACCATAATTCAAAGGCATCAATTTTCTTCCTGTCTATATTTTCACTGTCCAGCTTTCACATCCATATGATGTTATTGAAAATACCATGGCCTGAACAAGTCAAATCTTTGTATGGAGAGAGACATCTCTGCTCTTGAGAATCTTATCTAGGTCTTTCATAGCCATTCTGCCAAGAGCAATGCGTCGTCTGATTTCTTGACTGCTTGTTGCTTCTTTATTGATAGTTGATCCAAGTAGGTTAAAGTTATTCACGATTTCAATTTCTTCTCCTTCGACGATGAACCTGTTGATTATGCCATTTGTCATGATCTTTGTCTTCTTTACATTAAGGTGCAGGCCCACTTTGAGACTATGTTCTTTGATTGTGAGAAGCAAATGTTTCAGATCATCTTCACTTTCCGCCAGTAATGTGGTATCATCAGCATAGAGAAGGTTGTTGACGAGTCTTCCACCAATCTTCACACCTCTGTTGTCTTCATACAATCCTGCTTCTCTGATGATTTGTTCTGCATATAAATTAAACAGGTAGGGGGAAAGTATGCAGCCTTGTTTTACACCTTTGCTTATTTTAAACCATTCTGTTTCTCCTTGTTCCGTTCGAACTGTTGCTTCTTGATCAATGTACAGATTGTGCAAGAGAACGATCAGGTGTTCTGGTATACCCATGCTTCTTAATGTGGCCCAGAGTTTCTCATGGTTTACACAGTCAAAAGCTTTGCTATAGTTGATAAAGCACAAATAGATATCCTTTTGGTATTCTTTAGTCTTTTCAAGGATCCATCTCACATCCGCAATGATGTCTCTCGTTCCTCGCCCTTTTCTGAACCCTGCTTGCACTTCAGGTAGTTCTTGTTCCAGGTATGATTGTAGTCTCTTTTGAATAATCTTCAGTAGAATTTTGCTGGCATGTGGGATCAGAGCGATTGTGCGATAATTTCCACAGTCAGTTGGATCACCTTTCTTTAGTACTGGTATAAACACAGATCTTTTCCAGTCAGTTGGCCATGATGCTGTCTTCCATATTTCTTGGCAGAGCCTTGTAAGTACGGTAACAGCTGCATCAGATTGCTGTAATACTTTTATGGGAATGCAATCAATGCCTGGTGCTTTGTTCTTTGATAAGGCTTTCAATGCTGCTTCAACTTCTTCTTTCATCACCAATAGTTCCTGATCATAAGGTACAGGTTGAAACGGCTGTTGGTCCACTTGATCTTTATCATATAAAAACTCTGTATATTCCTTCCATCTTTTCTTGATCTTCTCAGCATCATTCAACATAGAACCTTGAGCATCTTGTAACATTCCAATTCGAGACTGGAACTTTTTCTTTAACTCTTGTAGCTTTAGGAAAGCTGATCTTGTTCTTCCTCTATTAGCATGTTTCTGCTTCTATTTCCTTGCATGCGTCATTGTAGTACTTGTCCTTGTCCTGTCTTGCTGCACATTGGAAATCTCTGTTGAGTTCTGTGATTGTCTTTCTTTCTCCTCTGGCTTTAGCTTCTCTGCGTTTCTGGGCAATTTTCAGAGTTTTTTCTTCCGTCATCCATTTTGGCCGTTTTTTCTTTTTTACCTTTTGTAGAGACTTCTCACTTTCTTCCAACACAACCTTCTTGATGTCATTCCATAACTCTTCTGGAACTCTATCATTTGTATCTAAAGCAGTAAATCGATTTTGCAGGCAGTCTTTAAATTCCAGTGGTATATTCTCAAGGTCATATTTTGCTGCATTCATGAGTAGTTTGCTCTTTTTCAGCTTTAGCTTGAGTTTGCATACTAGTAGTTGATGATCTGTACCACAGTCAGCTCCAGGTTTTGTCTTTGTTGATGTTATAGAGCTTTTCCATTGTTGACTTCCACAGATGTAGTCAATTTGATTTTTATACAATCCATTGGGTGAAGTCCATGTGTACAGTCGCCGCTTGTGTTGCTGGAAGAAGGTGTTCGAGATGAATAGATCGTTGGTCTTGCAGAATTCTATCAGTCTTTCTCCAGCTTCATTTCTGTTGCCAAGTCCATATTTTCCAACTACTTTGTCTTCTTCTTTGTTGCCAACCTTTGCGTTCCAATCACCCATGACTATCAGGATATCCTGTTTGCATGTTCTGTCAATTTCAGCTTGTACTTGTTCATAGAACTCTTCAATTTCATTCTCTTCTGCAGCTGTTGTTGGGGCATATACTTTAATTATAGTTGTGTTGATAGGCATTCCTCGTAGACGAATAGAGATTAAGCGTTCACTGACTGCATTGTATTTCATTACAGTTCTTGCAAGTTTCTTCTTTATTATAAATGCAACACCATTTCTTCTTTGTCTTTCATTTCCAGCATAGTAGACCATGTGATCATCTGATGCAAAGTGCCCGATGCCAGTCCATTTCAGTTCGCTGACACCCAACAGATCAAGTTGTACACGTTCCATTTCATTCTTGACCACCTCCAACTTCCCTTGGTTCATGCTTCGTATGTTCCATGTTCCAATGTGTAAGACATCTTTACAGCTTCTGACTCTCATTTCATGCACAGCTATATCAGCAGTCAGGCGTCCCGAGGGCTTTGATCCAACCACATCATAAATGCTGGCTTTACTCTGAAAAGTCTTCAGTTCTTCCCCAGTAGCTAGTTGAGTGCCTTCCAACCTGGGGGTCTCATCTTCCAGCACTACAGCACAATTTGTTTTGTTGTAACTATCCATTGTCAGACATAATCAACAATAATAAAGTCAAATGAAGGCAAAAAGCCTCAAACATGCTCAATGTTCTTCATTGACACCTTGCTTTCTCAGGCATCTCTTTCAGAAAAGTCCTTGGCAGGAAAGGTATTAAACTCTCTTTCTCCTGGATGCTCTGTTTTGGTTCCCTTCTCCTTTTTGTCCTTGCATCAAGCTTACAGGACCTTAAAAGGATCCTTTCTTCTCTAAGCAATGTGTGTACTCATTGCAATGAGCAACAGCTTTCTCACACAGACAAAAGTCCACCCTCTCCTTTTCTGGAACTAACTCCTCACTTCTTAAAGTCTCTATGACCAAGCTTCTCCCTATGTATAGTCTTTGTGAACCCTCTTAGCTCCCTGGGGCTTTAAGATGCATCCAGGACTTTGATACTCCTTCCTTTCTGACCCTTAAGGTTCTTCTTGGAATCCTGATTCCTCGCTATCTTTAATTTTTTTCCAGCTCTTGGCTACAGACCTTTCCAGTGTTGTGTCAGCTTCTTTCCCCCACCCCTTAAGAACTGGAAACTGGCAGCTTCTGTACTCCTCTACTGAATTCTTTTCTCTGGTTCTTTTTCCTTTCCCTGTTATTTATTTATTTATTTAATGTCTCTTCTATACCACGCTATTTAGTATCAGTACGGTTTACATACAACAGTAGCTTATACAGTGCAGACTGAGCTGCTCTGTATTTGCAGAGAAACAGGTGCTATAACTTGGACAATGCTGGGGTAACTATTCACAGAGTGTATATATATATATATATATATATATATATATATATATATATATATATATATATTTACAGAGTGTGAGGGCATCTACATAAAGCTATTTACAAGGTGTGCATAATCAAGGCTGACGCCACTTTTCAGCAGAGTAGGGGTATGTACATGTTGCCATTTACAAAGTAAGCATAGTCGATGATGTTGCCAGTGGGTTAGGATGTTTGGATCAGAATGTTGAATCCCTCTCCTTGGGATCTCTCTTCCACTGATCCCTCTTCTGAGCATTGGGCTCTCCCTTGGGATAGTTGATGGAACTTTTGCCTCTTTCTACTTTCTCCAGTAGGACACTGGGGAAAGCTCCTCTATCTGATCTCCTCTTCCCTTGAGAATGGCTAGGTTTTCACCTGTTAATCTTGCTCTTGTGGTCTCCTGATGGGAAGGCAAAGTGTGACTCCCTAACCTCCATTTTTATACTTCCCTCCAAAACGTAGTAATTCCCACAGCTGGGGTTTCTTTGGGTTAAACTCCTCATTAATTTTGATGGGCAACAATTTGGAGAAAGGACCCACAATGTTCCTCATGTTATCCAATGCAAGGGACATTTTGGTGTCCTGTTACACCAATAAAGTAGCATTTTACAAATGACATCCAAGTGCAATCTTGCACATCCAAGCCAGAATGTCTGAAAAAAAGTAGGCACGTCCAAGTTCAGGCACAGTTTCACAAATGTAGATAAGCCCAATATGGATGTCTGAGGGGGCATCTACAGGACTGGAGAGGGGCTAATGTGGTTTCTCTCCGAAAAAGTGGTTAAAAGCGACATTAGGAAATACTTTTTCACTGAAAGGGTGGTGGATGCTTGGAATGCCCTCCTGATGGAAGTGACAATCTTTAGGCCGGTAAGCATTACCTCTGTGTTGGGAAAAGTAATGAAGGCGCTCTACAACAAAAGGATTGTGAACTTTCTGGGAACCAATGGATTGCATGATTGAGGCAACATAGTTTTCCTAGGGGAAAATCTTACAAAACAAATTTGATTCAGTTTTTTGACTGAGTGACCAGAGAACTAGATGAAGGGCATGTGATAGATGTGATATATCTGGATTTCGGCAAAGTCTTTGATACTGTTCCTTATAGGAAGCTTATCAATAAATTAGCAGACTGGGGATAGATCCCAAGGTGATGGTAAATGGAACTCACTCAGAAAAAAGAAGGTGTGTAGTGGTATGCCTCAGGGATCGGTCCTGGGACTAGCACTGTTCAATGTATTTATGAATGATATTGTGGAAGGATTGAATGGACAAGTATGCCTTTTTGGAGATGACATGAAAATTTGCAACTGAGTGGACACTTCTGTGAGAGTGGAGAACATGAAGAAAGATCTACAAAAACTGGACGAATGGTCTAATGCTTGGCATTTAAGATTTAATATGAGTAAGTGCAGAGTCATGTACTTGGGATGCAGAAATCCAAAGGAATTGTATGCAATAGGGGGAGAGAGGTTGGTGTGCATGGACCAGGAGAGGGGCCTTGGAGAGCTGGTGTCTGAAGATCTCAAGGTGGTGAAGCAATGTGGCAAGGAGGTAGCCAAAGACAGAAAATGCTTGGTTACATACAGAGAGGAATAATCAGCATAAAAAAGGAGTTATTAATGCCCCTGTACAAGTTGTTGGTGAGACTTCACTTGGAGTATTGTGTTCAATTCTGGAGACCATATCTTACAAAGGATATAAAAAAGACTTGAAACGGTTCAGAGGAAGGCAACCAACATATGAGAAGAGACTTGAAGTAAATATGTGTATCCTAGAGGACAGAAGGATTAGGGAAGATATGATACAGATCTTTAAATACTTAAAGGGTATTAATGAACAAATAACCTTTTTCAAAGACAGGGAAGTTTTAAAACTAGAAGGCATATGATGAGGCTGCAAGGCAGTAAACTTAAAAGCGACATTAGGAAATACTTTTTCACTGAAAGGGTGGTGGATGCTTGGAATGCCCTCCTGATGGAAGTGATGGGGGCCAAATACAGTGACAGAATTCAAAATGGCATGGACAGACAGTGGATCCCTTTAAAGCAAGAGGATGAAATCAAAGCAAACATAAATATCTTTTATACTTTAATAAATAGAAGGGGTGACCTGTATGCAGCAGGAAGTTATAACCATTCTAGCCACCTTACTGGGCAGACTGGATAGGCCATATCAGTCTTTATGTGCTGTCATAAGTAATGTGTGTCATTGAGTCAAGACTGACTCAGTAGCTCCTGGGGGGTTTTGGCTGTGTGACCAGAAGTAGATTGCCAGGCCTTTCTTCTGAGGTAATAGAGAGATAAGTGACTTGCCCAAAGCCGCACAGAGTTCTAGTAGGAAGCAAATGCTGGTCTCTTAGCTACTAAGCCAGTGCTCTAACCGTTAGGCTACTCCTCCACTCTGCCATATACTATCTTACTATGTAACATCCCCAGAATAGCTCTCTTATCCCCCAGAGGTCTAAGAAAAGTTGATGTTGCCTGCCATTGAGCCCACCTAAGAAATGTGACGCATTCAGTACTTCGGTCTGAATTGCTTACATTTCCAAATAGTTAGAGCAGTAGGCGAAAGCCAGGGTTCAAATCCCACTTATGCTCTAATTGTGATTATGCCTTTTTAACGCCTCTTTGGATTTAGGGGTAGTGCCAGAAGACTGGAGAGAAGCGCACGGGGTCTCTTTACACAAAAGCGGAAGTAATGATGTGGTTGAAAACTACAGGCCGGTTAGTTTAACCTCGGTGATTAGTAAATTATTGGAAACGCTGCTGAAAGAAAAAATAGTGAGGTTTCTGGACTCCAACAGATTGCAGGATCCGAGGCAGCATGGATTCACCAGAGGCAGGTCCTGTCAGACAAATCTGATGGATTTCTTTGACTGAGTTACCAGGGAGTTGGACCGAGGGACAGCCCTAGATGTGGTGCATTTAGATTTCAGTAAAACATTTGACACTGTTCCGCAGAGGTGACTTATAAACAAACTAAGCACCCTAGGCATGGACCCTAAAGTTACTGCTTGGGTTAGAAATTGGTTGACTGGGAGGCGACAAAGGGTACAGGTAAATGGAGCGCACTCTGATGAGAAGGATATTACAAGTGGTGTGCCGCAGGGATCTGTCCTTGGTCAGATTCTTTTTAACATCTTTGTTAGTGATATTTTGGAAGGGCTGTCGGATAAATTTGCCTCTTTGCGGATAATACCAAAAATCTGCAACAGAGTCGACATCCAGGAAGATGTAGATAACATGATGAGGGATCTAGTTAAGCTTAAAAAATGGTCTAGAATTTGGCAGCTGAGATTTAATGCTAAAAAACCTAGGGTCATGTATAAGAGCTGCAACAATCCAAGGGAGCGGTACAGTATAGAGGGTAACTTACTTTTGTCCACGAAAGAAGAACAGGATCTAGCTAAACAGGTAGAAAAGATGATGGTGAAAGCTAGAAGGATGCTTGGGTACATAGGGAGAGGAATGGCCAGTAGAAGACAGGAGGTGATAGTGCCTCTATATAAGTCTCTGGTCCAACCTCTTTTGGAGTATTGGGTTGCAATTCTGGAGACTGCACCTTCAAAAGGATATAAAAAGGTTGTAGTTGCTGTAGAGGGTGGCTACTAAAATGATTAATGGTCTTCATCATAAAGCATATGACGACAGACTTAAGGACCTTAATAAAGTAGTTGCAGTCACCATTTTCCTCTTTAGAGGATGGAGTGGCCTAGTGGCTAGGGCAAGTTACCTCAGGCCAAAAGATCAGGGGTTCAAATTCCACTAGAGGACAGCAACCTTGGGCCAGAAGGACTGGGGTTTCTAGTCCCACAGGTGTTCCTTGTGGTCTTGGACAAGCCACTTAACTTTCCATTGCCTGTGTTCCCTGTAAATAGTTGTCTCCAAGTTATAGTGTTCTGTTCAATGTAAACCACCTTGATATCATGAAAGGCAGTATATAAGAAATGTTAAATAAATGTATACTTTAGAGGAAGGCGGGACAGAGGTGATATGATTGAGACATTTAAATACCTCTGTGGCATAAATGCACAGGAGAAGAGCCTCTTTTGATTGAAAGTAAGCTCTGCTATGAGGGGACATAGGATAAGGGTGAAAGGAGATAGGAGTAATATGCAGAAATATTTCTTTTCGGAAAGAGTGGTAGATGCATGGAATCGTCTCCCATTGGAGGTGGTAGAGTTGAGGACAGTATCTAAATTCAAAAAAGCATGGGACAAACACAGAGGCTCTCTAAAGGAAAAAAGGAGACTCCTGTAGTGAATGATATGGAAGGGCAGACTAGGTCTTGTGGTCTTTTTCTGCCATCATGTTTCTATGTTTCTATGCAAAGTACTGTAGATGGTGGGGTACTGTCTTCTCTATACCCTTCGGATGTTTTATAGCCAAAACAAGCACATTCCCATAATCTTAGATGTGACTCCAGATGTCCAGAACATATCTGAGATCAGGCAGTGATATCCAGGTTCTTGGGAATGTCCTGGCCACACCTCTCTCTCACATCCATTTAGATTTGGATGTCCTCATGCTGAGGACTTCCACAGACCCGGCATCTAAAATGCATCTGAAGATGTCTCCATGCTTTGGTCCTCTCTATGCCTGTTCTCAGACATCCAAAACACGAATGGGACTTCTAAAATAACCTCCACAGTGGCTAAATTTCATAGCTATCTATAAAGTAGTGGCAGTCACCATTCTCCATATTGATTACGGTGTAGACCTGAAAAAGTCTACATGTTGGTCATATGCTAGCAAATAAAAGCTACTGGCTTGTTTTATTAATGCCCCAAATGAATAAATTAATATTTTATCTGCAATATATGGAGTACCTAGTACAACTGAATGCATCAACATAAAATTGCTGTTAAATGCACATGACGAAGGGATATAGAGTGGAGAGGTCCAACCTATCTTTTTCTCACCAGACTGTGTTTGACAGAGTTTTACAGAGAAGCATTGAGAATTTAACTAAAAATCTTGCAAATGCCCTCATTATTCCTCATGTTGATTGTGAGTATGAAAATGTTAGTGAAATCATGGAGAGATGAAGTTAATTTAGGACCAACTGCCATCAGAAATAAGTTTGCTGAAGGCTCATAAAATGTCAACATGGTATCATGAGGGTTTGCATATTCTTGAAAATAAGAATATAAGATTTGACATACTGGGTCAGACTAAGGATCCATCAAGCCCAGTATTCTGTTTCCAACAGTGGCCAATCCAGGTCACAAATACCTGGCAGGTTCCCAAAAGGTATCAAGATTCCATACTTCTTTTCAATGGCAGGGGTGGCCCAAGGGTGGTGTGGGGCCATGTGTGGAGAGTCATTGAGGGGCCTCATTTGCATATTCACAGTTCCTCATTTGCATAAATTTAGTTTCTTTTATGTTAAAATGTATATGTTGCCAACTAAAATATTATACAGCTTTCAAAGAAGCCCTTCACAAGCCTCTCTTTTGTCCTGGCAATGACTTAGGGGCATGTTTACTAAATATTAATGTGTGTTAAGTGCTACCGTGCCAGTAGAAATAAATGGGTATTCCTGCACTTAGTGTACATTAACATTTGTGAATGTGCATTAACCTTTAAACATGACTCTTAATGAATATCTGAATACCATTTGCATGGGCTGTGAGGATAAAGAAAGATTACTAGATTTCTACATTACTATATTCCAGTACCAACTACCAGGAAGTACTGCAAACCCTGCCAATTTAGAACCCATAGCAAACCTGCCATATCATAATGGCACTACTAGGACTCACAAAGCAGCAAACCCTACCTATCAAAAGGCAATACTGCAAATATTAAACCAATACATCTCAAAGAATACCAATACATCTCCTACTAGAAAAAAAGACAAATGGAACTGTCACATGGAAACTACATGAACAGAATACTGCAGCTCAGTTACACATGCAAAAAAACATAGTCTGTCAGCAAATATAGAACAAGAGATTATGATTTAGAAATATGAAGACAATAATTAAACTGGGAACCCCAAAAGCCAAACTTGGAATATACACAACACTGGAGAAATAAAACTATAAATCAATTTCCTCTTATACTAAACAAAACGCAAAGACTGACATATTCCAGTTAATAAATTCAAAATAAAATAGTATTTTTCTACCTTTTTATTGTTTGGGCATTTTATTTTTCTGTCACAGCTGCCCCAATCGCTTTCTTCTGTTTGCTTCATGTCTTCTACTAACTCTCCTTTGTCTGCTGTCCATTTGTCCTTTCTTCTCTCTTCTAGTTTTTTCCATTCTTTCTTTGCATCTGCTTTAACATACTGATCTTTCCCCTTTTGCTCTTTCCTCCATTTCTTTCTTTATTCCTTTTTCATCCACTCAAATTTCACCCCTCCAGCCTCAGTCCTTACTCTCCCAGTATTGGCCAATTGTAGATTTTTCTTCCCTCCCACACAAAATATAATTTCCCTTCTCCATCCTCATTCCCCCACCCCCATCCTATTCTAGCCCTCCCCCAACATCACATCCCTTCTAGTTCCAGCCCCACCCAGCATCCGCTTTCTTCTAGTCCCATTCTCCCATCCCCATCAGCCCTTTCCAGTCTTATTCTAGCCTCCCATCAGTCCATTTGCAATCCAAGCCTCCCATCAGTTCATTTCCAATCCTAGCTCCCCCATCCATTTCCAGTCCTGCCCTAGCCCCTCCATCAGCCCATTTCCAGTCCTAGCTCCCCCCCCTACACTCAGCCAATTTCCAGTCCAAGCCCCCCTCCCCATCATCTATTTTCAGTCTCAGCCTCCCTTCCCCCCAACGAGCCCTGTGGCTGTCAAAAAGACTTTAGAGGGATCCAGAGAGGCCCCAGCTCACCTCTGACAGTCACCGAAGTTAAGAGCATCTTTTTTCTTTGCTCCAGCAGCTGTACTGTAGTTTAGGACGCTGGCGCACTGAGCTCAAAGGGGACTTCCTGTTTCCTGGCACTCAGCGCGACAGTATTCTAAACTACAGTACAGCTGCTGAAGTGAAGGAAAAAAAAGATGCTCTTCACTTTGGCGGCTGTCAGAGGTGAGCCGGGGCCCCTCCGGCTCCCTCTGAAGCCACCCTGCCTGCTGGTGCTGAATGCAGAATGTTGTTGGCGCGGGGCCCCCCGAAGCATGGGGCCCTGTGCAAACAGCATTTTCACACAATGGACGGGCCAGCCCTGGTAGGTGCTAGATCTGCCACCCAATATTCTCCACTGGCCCTTTGTTCATCTTAGTAGACATTGTTATTTGCTCTGCCCTCCTCTTTAGTTAAACTGAAGATCATCCATCATGTTGCTTTCAATGCATTTGCACCTATCCTATAAAATCTTATTCCATTTGAAATTTGACTAGCACCAATTACTTGTCATTTAAGAAATGCTTAAAGTCTGGTATTTTAAAAACAGACTTGATGCTCAATACTCTATTGATACTTACTGCAAGCTTTCATTTGAACAAAGGGTAAGTCATCTGGAAAGAGACTGGAACTTTTCGGAGATCATGGGAACCAGTACTCTCTACAGCAAAACTGGATGTAGGGACTGTTTGGGTTGAGAGTGAATAAAACGAATATCAGTGGATTATGAAATACATTGTGTTTGTTTTTTCTGAAAGTAAACCACGTAAGCTCTCATAGGAATGTGCGATATCAATTTAAGAATGATAAATATATGGAAATATGAATCAATATTTGTATGCATAAATGGCTTCGAAAATTATTGTCCTGGCTCCATGCAGTGGTAACAGATTCCATATCAACTCCCTTCCATCTGCCCTGGAATTTCTTGGTACTGGCAAGAGTATACAATTTTTTAAATGGTACTTTTATGGAAGTTTAATTACAATTTTCTGTCTATCTTTTTTGGTGAAAAGCATTTGACGTTTGAAGATTTATTGGTATTAAATATCAATTAACTGGTGCTCTAAGCAATCATGCCATGTAATTTTACTTGAACGTTCATATATTTTTATTTTATTTATTTATTTATTTGATGTCTCTTTTATATCACGCTCTTTAGAATCAGTGCAGTTTACAGGTAATCAACATACCTTTTATTGATTTTTAGAGGGCACGCCAAAAGCTGCTTGGCGTGCCCTTACCTCTCATTTTTCATTTTTGTGATTAAATTGTCCATGATTGAAGAAGGCTGGTATGGAAAATGTAAGTTTCAGTCCCTATTTGCTTTTCTTTAGTGGGTATAGACCATCCCAAAGGAAAAAATACTCGTTTTTCTCGAGTCCTGGGACAGGTAAAGGCACATTCCATTCTGCACGTCCCAGCCTCACAGGACCAGCCCCACAGGATCAGAATTGAGTCTAGGCCTGAACGTGCAGACCAGGACCCGATTCTCATCAGTCTGCACATACAGGCTCCTGAATGGAGCCGCAGTGCCATGGCATCTGGTTGCCATGGCACCGATCCCCGGCCGCCGACCACTTTTGCCCTTCCGCTAAGCCTGATCTTTGATCTGGCCTCCCATGGCCAGGGTCAGGCTGCAGAGTATCTCCTGCACCCTTCACCGTTTTGCTCTCGGCCAGTCCTCCCATCCTCTGACATCTAGGGGGACTTATTCCACCTCCAAGTTGGAATAAGTCCCCTGTCCAGTCTACCAGCCCTGTATGAACAGGCCCAACTTCAGAATTGGCCCTATAGATCTGGGGCAGCTGACCGCCCACTGCCCACCTTAACTCTGCCTCCGCACCGCCCCGCCCCCTCCTACCCCTGTCTAAGCCTCCCCATACAAACTCCTTGTTCATATGGGGATGTTTAGTCGGGGATGGTAAGGGGGATAAATATTTGCAGGACAGAATAGACCCCTTAGTATATGAATCAGAGCATATTAACTGTTAATACATGGCTGCAGCATCCATGATTGTGATAGCATGACAGTACATACAAATTACTAAGCTGGAATAATGGTTAACATGGGCTATTTGTAACTAGGTGACATGAATAACATGAGATCTAGTTATATATGGCCCATGACAACCATTATTCCAGCTCAGGAACCATGTCCCTAACGCATAGACTTTTATGAGGTGGGAAATAGATGGGTTATGGTCAAGAAACGGGTGTAGACTGCACACATGAAGAAGCATGGGTACATTCACCATGCTCAGTACAGACACATGCTGGAAATGCTCTCAACAGTGCAGACAAGCTTTGTACTTATCACATAATTTGGACATTTACTGAGTGCTATCAACAAAGCTTTGGTAAAAAGGCCCCTAAATTTTCCTGTACAATTAAGCTGTGAATTCCCTAATGTCCTGAGTCAGCACCAGACCATTTGATATATCTTTTTCAGTGCCATCTATAACAATGCTAATATTAACTGTGGCCTCTGGAAAATGTTTTTATTCAATGTCAGGGTAATTTTATAAGGATACACTTTGTTAAAGAAGAAAAACACAACAAGCGAGGGATGAGTAGGGTCACAGGTACTTATTTTATTGAGAAATCCCTACGCAGTTACAAGCACATTCATTTTCTACTCTCTCAGGCCTTTGAGCTACAACTTGACTGGTTTCTTTTTAAAGACTACCATTCCATAAGGTGCCCTGTATGTGTACCCCCCCCCCCCCCGATGAAGACTTGTTGCCGAAACGCTTAGGGGCTTCTCAATAAAATAAGAACCTGTGACCCTACTCGTCCCTTGCTTTTTGTGTTCTTATGCCTTGTGTTGCGGGGGTCCTGCTCCCTCTGTGTTCATACACTTAGTTAAAGAACATTTTAAGGTGTCTATTATGCTTATTTAATAAAAACAAGTAGATGTGAGATCAAAGCTGGGGCAGAGTTAAGATGGTGGCATGATAGGAGTGTGGCATCTCAGTCCTTCCTTTAAACTTTTTTCCTATGCCTCCAAAACAGCGCGGGAACCCCAGAGCCAAGCTGGCGAAGGGTGCTTCTTCCACGGCCGGGCAGCAACAGATTGAGGTGCTCCTCCTTAAAGCCATGGCACTAGAGAAGGCTGCAGCAGGCTCGTTGCTGAGGTCAGCTAATGGGGAGCCGGCCATGGCTGAGCAGACTTCATCTATCCCGCAGTTGTGTTTGGCGGTCCCATCTGAGTTGGTGCCTGTGGAATTAGGCTCCGTGGATATCGCTCTACTTATCTCAGGGGAGGATGGTGGAGCTCCGGGCCTGCCTGCATCCTGTTCAATGCCGCTCTGTCCATGAGGTGAGATTCGAGGAAGGTCCTGAGTCGGTTGGTGAGCTGATTGTCGGTGCTCCCTTGGTTGTGGTGGATAGTTCGTGCCTGAACTTGCCTCCAAGCTCTCAGCAGCAGCGTTTGGACAACATTTTCTTGGACTCTATCTGGAAGAAGTTGGTGAAGCTGGATATGACTGTTTCTGAGTGTGCAGTGGATGTCTCTGCTCTGGTGCAGGTAGTGGCTCAGAACTCGATGAAACATTTGAATTTTGAAAAGGACACTTGCGAGATGTTTGCTGCTATTAATAAAGATGTTAGTGACTCTAAGGGGCTTGTTTACAAAGCCGCGGTAGCGGTTTCCGGTCGTTATCGGAGCCGCGGCCCCATTGAAATAAATGGGGCTGCGGCTCCGATAACGATCGGAAACCGCTACCGCGGCTTTGTAAACAAGCCCCTAAGTCTGTGATTGATCAACTGGTGAAGGATAAATTAGTCGTTCATCAAAAGTTAGAACAATATGAAAATAAGTTCAGGGGTTTAAACTTAAGAATTTTAAATTTTCCTCAGTTAATTAATATGTCTCCTTTGGATACCTTTAAGAAGTATATGTCTGAAGTGCTTACTATTCCTAATTCTGCTTTTCCTCCTATAACTAGAGCTTATTTTCTGCCAGTGAAGAAAGTTGGGCAAGATATTCCTTCTTTAACCGTTCTTGATAATCTTACAGATTTCCTTGAACGCTCTTCTTTCTCAGTGCAGGCTCACTCTACATTATTGGTATCTTTTGTATTTGCTACTGATCTTTGTAGAGTGTTGTCTTTATATTTTAAAAAGCTCTCTGTTCCTTTCTGGGTGAATGCGTATGAATTTTTCCAGATGTGAGTCGTGCCACACAGGAGCGTAGATGCCAGTTTTTAATCATGCGACAAGAAACAGTGGCCTTGGGGGCTAATTTTCGCTTATGGTATCCCTGCAAATGTTTAATTTCATTCTTGGGAGTTAGATATATTTTCTTTGCACCTGAACATCTACGGTCTTTTCTTGACCTTAAGAAACTCCTGATTGTGACTGGTTTGGGGGGGGGGTGTTGATTTAGGTTAGGTAGCGCAGTGTATTGTGAGTGCTGGGGTCTGTGCTTAATGCTTTTTCTTTGATTTTCTTTTTTTTAGTACATATATTTCCCCATATGTCACTCTGCCCCCTTTGCCTGTTATTGGGGTCTATCTTTTAGAGTTGTAATTGCTATTTTATTGAGGTATTATCAATTTGCCTTTGTTTTCCTTGATTTTTAAGCACTACAACTCTTATGTTTCTGTCACAAGATTTATGCTTGTAAATATTGTTAAAACTTATAAATAAATAATAATAAAAAAACAAACACGAGTAGATGTCTACTTGTCTTTATAAAATACTAGTTTAAGTGGCCTAACACTCTTAAAGCTGGTATAAATGTCTGTGCCTATATTTGAAGTACACATATACACTATAGGGGTAATTTTGGAAGCACTATTTATACTTTGGATGTTGGAAAATGGACAGAGAGATGTCCAAATTCATGTTAGAAGCCAGCTCTAGGGATGTCCAATTCTAAATGGGGGTGTAGTGGAGGGATGGCAAGAGCATTCCCAGGAATCTGGAAGTCCTCACCTCATCTCAGAAACGTCATGGACGTCCAGCATCGTGTCTAAGTTTAGACCTGCTCCAGGCATGAACAGTGCTCATTTTGATTGAAAAACATCTAGAAAATAGCACTCCACCAACCCCAATGTCAGTGATAACAGCAGCTGGATTCTAAACCTGCCTTAACTGTTTCTAGTCTACTATTACCAACCATTAGGCTATCTTAGAAATCTAGTGGCCAAAATACAGTTCCAGGAATGCCTGTGTAGACACTCTCCACAGACATCCATACCGGGTATGTCCACGTTTGTGAAATCATGTCTGCATTTGGATATCCCTTCTAAGCTTCTGCTCTATGGTTTTCTATAATGTATGTATGCATTTCTATGCTCTGGTCAAACTAACTCATGTATACATCCACTTGCAAAGTACATGCCTGGATGCCAAAACATACGTTTATGTTAGGTGGTATTTTAGAATAGGTCATTTATGAATGTGTGTGGCCACATATGCGCGGGAATGACTGTGTAAAATGACATCATATGTGCTCTGAAAGGTACCAACAAAAAGAGCAGCATATAACAACAGGAGGAGTAGCCTAGTGGTTGGAACACCACCCTAGTACCCATGAGATCAGGACCCATTTCCCACTAGCACTTCAAGTGACATTGGCCAAGTTAGTTTACCCTCCATTGCCTTTGAAGAAAAGGCTTAGTAATCTACATTGGGTCATACCTTACCAAGAAAATCCAGGGGCTGTTCAGTCACTAGAAGTCCGCATTGATTTGACAGCACTTAAAAAAAAAGCAAGACATTTCACAGTAGTATAATAGAGTATTCCATCAACAACTTTTGCAAGAGGGAATGTAACGTTATCGTGTAAGGCCTATCTCCCTTTGGCAGGTTTGAGTGTGGGTTCAACATGGCTGAACTGCCATTCAAGTGCCAAAGGTAATGAGGAAGGGGAGGGATTAGAGATGAATGACAGACATAGGGCAAAGGGTGGGGAGTTAGGAAGCCTACCCCATTTGTTGGTGGGCTTGTGGCCAGGCAGAGTTGCAGTGCAGGGCTGAAGTACAAAGTGTCTTGTCTGGTGATGGAGGGCCATGCATGTTGTGGTCCCCCTCACCTTAGGTGCTACAATTCTTTGGAGGAATGGGATTTTTCCATCAGGTAAGAGTCAGGAGCAGCATCAGTCTCACACTGGGCCTGTGAGCATAGGATCCTAGAAGGGAGGGGTCAAGTTGCTGAGCGTGGGCCAGGTGGGATATTGTGCTAGTACACTGGAGCTGATCCTGGCTGGCAGTTCTAGTGGTGAAGGATGCTCCTTATCAAAGCTGCACAGTTGTTTTGAAAGCAGCTGCCACAGCTTATGGTTTCCCTGCAGTCCTAGTGCCTGCTGGCATTATTTGATTTTAACTTCTTGGCAGCCAGTGCTTGCATAACCTATAGAGGAGACCAGGGCTCAAATGCTATGCACAGAACAGGACAGGTGGCTCTGCAGCCAGGCTTAGGAGAGAGAAGAAATTGTGGGAATCAAAAGGAGCTGCAGGGTTCAGGAAGGGGCTGATCTGAAGAGCTTCATTCAAACAAAAATCTGCTTTCCCCATGACCGATGGCACCTAAAAGAGTCAGGGGAGGATGCAGGGGTAGTATGCAGGAAAGAAGTCCCTCCAAATGGGTCCACAAAAGGCCTGCCAAATTCATGGAAAGGAGGAAGGTGGATGGGCTAAGGCTGTCAGGCATACCCATAGGAGGAAGAGAGATAGAGAAGATCATCCCAGAGCTGAGGTATCCATGGGGCACCCGAAAAGAAAGCACCTAATCGACACACAAGCAGCCGGGTGGCAGTGGTAGAGGGAGGAATGGACCAAGGGCAGATGGAAGAGGACTCATGGGCAGGAGTGGATGAGTGTAGACATTAGGGAAAGAGTTCAAGCTCAAGGTCCCACAACAATGCCTGAATCATCAGGTCAGTATACTAAAGCTATGGATGCACAGGAGAGGGGAGTAGTATTGGAGAAGGATGTAAAAAAGGAGCCCAGAAAGTAATCAAATGCCTGAATGACCACAGATTCTTATGGAATTTGTATAAAGTGATGAAGCAGATGAAACAGGAGAAGCACATGTGCAGGATGGGGGTAGGTGGGTGGGGGATAGCTCCAGACAGAGTTTGGGACTTTATCAACTGTGGGACTTCTCATGCTCCTCTTCCTTATCGGAATATGAGTTTAAAAGTATTGGAGACTGGTACATATGGGATGCCAACACCCCAGTCCTTAGGAAAGATTGGGGATGGTGGTTGGGGGTTTGCAGGGCTGTGAGGACAGTAGGGACAAACCTTGAGCCTGATCACACTAATGGATAGTCACATCCCACCGAAACTACATTAGAAACATAGAAATATAGAAGCATGATAGCAGGTAAAGGCCATTCAGTCTATCCAGTCTGCCCTTCCATACCAACTAAGATTTATAGTCTCTTTTTTTTCCCTTTAGAGATCCTCTGTGTTTATACCACACATTCTTGCTTTCAGATATAACCCTTGTGTCTACCACCTCCACTGGGAGACTATCCCACCCATCTATCACTCTTTCCATAAAGATACATTTCTGCACATTACTCCTGAGTCTATCCCCTTTCACCTTCATCCTCTGCAGAGTTTTCTTTCAATTAAAAGAGGAATTTATACAATGGAGGAATTTAAACATCTCTGTCATATCTCCTCTCCCCTGCCTTTCCTCCAAAGTATACATATTGAGATGCCAAATAGCGCGGTATATAAGAGATTGTAATAAATAAAATAAATAATAAAAAATGTCTGTCCCCATATGCTTTATGACCAAGACCACTGACCATTGTGGTAGCCACCAGCTGCACTGGTTCCATCCTGTTATATCTTTTGAAGGTGCGGTCTCCAGAACTGCACATGATACACTAAATGAGGTCTCACCAAAGACTTATGCAGAGGCACTATCACCTCCTTTTTCCCGCTAGCCATTCCTCTCCTTATGCACCCAGCATCCTTCTGGCTTTTGCCATTGCCTTTTCTGCCTGTTTAGCCCCCTTAAGATCATCAGAAACAATCATCCCAAGAACCCGTTCTTCTTTCATGGACAGAAGTGCTTCACAATGTATGCTGTACCACTCCCTTGTATTTTGTAGCCCAAATGCATGGCCCTGCAATGTACTGCGGATGTCAACAGTTTCTGGTCACTGTCAATTTTGCAGACAGCACAGCTGCAGATAACATCACCTCAATGGGTGGCATTATGTGCATCCATGGTACTGCTACTGTAGATCATGATCTCTGCAATTTCAGTGTGTTATCTGTCGAGGACATGCACACCTTGTTTGCAGCTAATGTGGTGCTATTTGCACAAAAAATGCCTTGATGCTGCAAAAGTCTATCACTCTTTACTTACAATATTCCTTAATTTCAGGGGTAATTCTAGTTTGTGGATCTTCACCGAGGACTGTGTATGCCTTGTAGCACTATATAAATGATCACTAGTAGTGGCAGTAGTAGTAGCATGTTTACTAAGCTACGCTAGATATCAATACATGTTTGAGCATACTAAGGGACCATGCTAACAGCATACACACTAAACAGACATCACGGGGTTAATTCTGTGTTATCTGTTTGGTAGACGATGCTGAGAGAAATGGAAAGGGTAGAGGTGGGCCGCAGTCATGTCTGCAGAGTACGGTTAGCGTAAGAGTTGATAGCATGCATTTGCCATTCATGATTCAATTAGCAGATGCACACTTAATGCCACTTCAATGGACGGTGTTAAGTAAATCCAAGCAATGTACTGTGGCACTGCAGACCAGCTGCAGGCAGAAGAAAAGGTTTTAAACCCAGAAAAAAGAGGTAAACACCGGCTGCAGCATCACGAGGAGCCATATAGGGGGAGCCAGAGAGACCTCTGGAGGACTGAGGAACCACGCCCTAGAGCCAATGATGCAATACCAGCCAACACCCAATGTAGAAAGGGAAGAATTCCTTTTAAAAGCTCAGATGACTGGAGGAAGTCAGACCGGTACGCAGAGTGGCCAAGAGAGTGGCAAAGAGAAGGGCAAACAGACCGGTACGCAGAGTGGCCAAGAGAGTGGCAAAGAGAAGGGCAAACAGACCGGTACGCAGAGTGGCCAAGAGAGTGGCAAAGAGAAGGGCAAACAGAGCGGTACGCAGAGTGGCAAAGAGAGTGCCAAAGAGAGTCGCAAGGAGATTCACAAGCAGATTGCCAAGGAGACTGGCAAGGAGTGGTGCAAGGAGTTCCAGTTCCAGCTTTGCATGGATATTCGGAGGATCCAGGAATAGGAGTCCTGACCGAGGGGAGCGGCCTAGCAGACTCAGCAGAGCCAGGTGAAGAAACTTGCTGTAAATGTTTTAAAAGAGGAAAAGATACACTTTCCAGGAGGGAAAGATACCATAAGGAAGCTGACCCTGAAAGGAGGAGGACTATACCAGAAAGTCCAAGGCCTGAGAGTAACAAGGGCCAGCCACTGTTGAAAGGTGCAACAAGGAATAGCAAACAAGGAGGTGAAAGGAGAATTGTGAAGGGTAACTTTCAAAGCCCTGGGAGAAAGGAGCTGTGGCACAAACAAGGCCTAACTCCAGCAGCAGGCAGACCTGAGAACCAGAGGCCTACCTGGACAGCTGAGAAACCAAGACCCAGCAGGAGCAGGCCTCAGCCCTCACCTCAATCTGAGAACCTTAGAAGAAAAGGTAATTGCCATTTTAATAACTATGATTTTAGGAATGATGTGATACAGAAGGAGCAGGGCACTAGAGAATGCTGTCCTTCTAAAGGCATTCAGGAGACAAGATACAAACCTGCATTAAACAGGAAACTTGCTAGAGAAGAAACAGGGTGCAGGAGAGACTGTTCCTGTTATAAAAGTATACAATGCAAGGACTTACCTTTTAATGCTGACCATTGGCGCATCATACAAGCGTTACACAGAAGGCCTGAAAGAGAGTCCTCAGACATTCCGGACTGCGAGCCCATGCAGGTGGAATTCCCGGAGGATCCCTCGGATATTCCGATGGAATGTAGCTATTGCCTGACCAAGAGGATTGAGCCCTAGCAGAGGAATAGCTGTGGCCTGTATGTAAAGTTTGATGCTGTATTCCGTTTTTGACATTACTGTGAAGCTAACAGATTTTTCAGTTCATGTTTTTCCTTTAACCTGGAGCAAGGACATTTCTTTTGTGTGTGCTGTTGTATTCTGAGCTTAGGAACCTATTTGCAATGTGGGAAATAAAAGCCTTATAATTTCCCTACCCTCGGACTGTTATTTTCTTGGGAGCTCTTACTTAACCAGAAGGCTACCAGGCCTATAAGAACCTGGGCTCTGCATTTAAACTAAGCTCCCCCACAAACAAACTTTCTTCTTCCATGTCCACCCCCTTTCTGTTGGGTTCCGCCACTACCACCAAGGGGGCGGTGTGACAGTACATATGCCGTTAGTGTGTGTAAGGGTTTGAATTATTGCAATATCTTCTGGGGCCAAGCTGTACACACCCTCAACAGGTAGCTCCCAACTGTTAACGCTTACCACACATTAATTTCTACCCTTAACATGTGTTACCTACAAAACCGTAGCACACTTTAGGAAGCATGCCCCATAGATTTGAGCGAAGTATTCCTTTGTCTTTCTGGTTTATTTTTTAAATTCTTGGTATAAATCGGGAGAGCCATATTCAAAGCTATTTTCATGAGTAAAAGATTATTTTTTTAAGTGCCGTCAAGTCAACTGCTGACTCCTGGCCACCAAGCAGCTCCTGGGTGACAGAAAAAATATTTTACCCATAAGCATTTTATAAAATATTACTCAAGGGTAAAATGAAAATGTTGTCCGGTAATGGTATATGCACTGTTCAGTGATACACTGAGGGAGAGATTTGGCTGGCAAGGGGCCCATGCTATTTTGCCTCTTAATCACATATTTGCTACTTATGATCTAAATCAATATGTACAGATTTGTTACTAATTATTATGGGTGCCTGAATGTTTCATTTGCTTTTTGTTTTGTATAATATCTACCCTGCTTTCAGTTTCAGAGTTAATTAGATTGTTCATTTATTTATATGTATCATGAATTCATATACTGCTCTTTCCCAAGATCAGGAGTGGTTTACATTAAAACAGAGCTTTACACTGAAACTTGCATAACTATGTACAACTTATATATTATTACATTGCAACTTCAAAACTATGTACATACAACTTAGATAACATTAGGTTTAGTCAAGGTAACATGAATCACAGTTATTGTTTTAGACAGTACATTGTTCTACAGTCATTATTTATGGTGGGTTTAAAAGAGGATCATGAGTGATTGCAAAACATTCTGTAAATAGATCAGTTTTCAGATCTTTTCGGAACTGCTGTAAATCCTTTACGTTTAAAAAATGTACACCAGGGCCAAATTATAATTTAAGTCCACTGGGCCTAATTTATAAAAAAATGTTCCCATTCTTAGGACCTATTTATTAAAATGCCTTAGCACAGATTGATAGTAACATAGTAACATAGTATCATAGTAAATGATGGCAGATAAAGACCAGTATGTTCCATCTAGTCTGCCCAGTAAGATGGCAAGAGTAGGTGCACCTGCCGCTCTGTGCAGGCCACCCCTCCCCATGTCTTTGTTTAAGGGGTGAACCCACCGCTCCGTGTAGGGCACCCCTGTATGTTGAGAAATTAGTTAGTTAAGTTTATTTTTATTTTATCCTGTTGCTGTAAAGGGATCCACTGTGTCTGTCCCATGCCATTTTGAAATCTGTCACTGAATTTGCCCCAACACTTCCATCGGGAGGGCATTCCAAGCATCCACCACCCTTTCAGTGAAAAAGTATTTCCTGACATTGCCTTTCAATTTACCCCCTTGCAGCTTCATGTTATGCCCTCTAGTTTTACAGCTTCCCAATCTTTGGAAGAGGTTTGTTTGCTCATTATTTCTCTTTAAGTATTTAAAGGTCTGAATCATATCTCCCCTGTCCCTCCTCTCCTCCAGAGTGTAAATGTTTAGGTCTTCAAGTCTCTTCTCATAAGGCTTCTGACGCAGGCTCCAAATCATTTTGGTCGCCTTCCTCTGAACAGTTCCCAGTCTTTTTATATCCTTTGCAAGATATGGTCTCCAAAACTGAACACAGTATTCCAAGAGAGGCCTCACCAGTGACTTGTACAGTGGCATTAGTACTTAGTCCTTTCTGCTGGTAATTCCTCTTTGTATACAACCCAACATCTTCCTGGCTTTTGCCACTGCCTTGTTGCACTGTTTTGCCACCTTGAGATCCACAGAAATAATCACACCAAGGTCCTTCTCCTGGTCCGTGCACACCAACCTCTCGCCCCCTATCACATACATTTCCCCTGGATTTCTGCTACCCAAGTGCATGACACTGCACTTCTTCACATTGAATCTTAACTGCCAAGCATTAGACCATTCTTCCAGCTTTTGCAGATCTTTCCTCATGTTATCCACTCCTTCAGGGGAGTCCACTCTGTTGCAAATTTTTGTGTCATCTGCAAAAAGACAGACTTTTCCAAGCAGTCTTTCAGCAATATCACTCACAAATACATTGAACAGTGCCGGGTCCAAGACCGAAACCTGGGGCACCCCGCTAATCACCCTCCTTTCATCCGAGTGAGGTCCATTTACCATCACCTTCTGTCGTCTGTCAGTCAACCAGTTTCTGATCCAGTTCACCACCTTGGGAACCCATTCCCAAACTATTGAGTTTATTGATAAGCCTCCTATGAGGAACAGTATCAAAGGCTTTGCTGAAATACTTCTGTTTCCAAGGATCTGTTCAAAACATCCTTTAACGGCCCTGCAAGAACCTCTCTGAGCTCTCAGTATCCTGGGATGTATCCGGTCCTATGGCCTTGTCCACTTTCAGTTTTGCAAGTTGTTCTAACACATCTTCTGTGAATGGTGTGGTATCTACTTCATTCACATTTTTATATTTGGGAGTCACAGATGGTCCTTCTTCAGGATTTTCTTTAGTAAAAACAGAGCAGAAGTATTTGTTTAGCAATTTTGCTTTTTCAATGTCACTTTCCACAAATCTGTTCCCAGCACTTCTGAGTCCTGCAATTCCATCTCTGATTTACCTCCTCTCCCAAATATACCTGAAGAAAGTTTTGTCGCCACACTTCACATCGTTAGCCATCTTTTCCTTTGCCTTTGATTTTGCTTTCCTTATTTCTCTTTTAGTTTGATCCTGTATTCCTCACTGTGTTCTTCTGTTTGCAAGCTTTTGAATTTTGTGAAAGACGTGCTGGACGTGTTGATAAAAACACACTTTAAGGGTTACTAATATGTATCAGCACATTACACTTTTCAGAAAATACCGCCCTCTGTATCTTTCTTCTTTGAGGCGTGTTTACTAAACCACGTTAGCCGATAATGTGGCAGAACGATTCACACTATCTGAATGCCGGGGCAATTGCAGATAATACAGTGACTTTCTTTATTATCTGCATATAATGTGATATCTGCAAGAGTGGGCAGAATTAGAGTTGGCGTGTCTGCAACATGTGATTACTGCGGGCCTCAACAGCGCGTGGTAATTGTCAGATTTTCAGACAACACGGGCGCAGCTAATTGCTCCGCAATGGTTGCCATGAGCTGCATCTACATTGCTTGCCTGACCACGTTCTCTGCCTTTTTGATGTGTTACCTGCTGGGGAACTTCTGTGCATGCCCCCAACAGATAGTGCGTGACTTTTGTAGCTAACACAGTGATGCCTGCACTTTTTTGGCATGTTAGCTGAAAAAGCCTAACACAGTTTAGAAAGCATGCCCTTAGTTGATCTTCTCCCCTCCCTTGTGATGCGAACTAGTCCTAGTTTTCCATTTTACATCGTTGCCTATTATAATGTATTATGGGATTTTTTTTTTCCATTGTTCTTTTAATTACCGATTTTTATTTGTTTACTGGATAAACCCCCACTAATACCAAGAAAGGGGCAACTTTTTTCATATCATATCACTTTGATTATTGAATATATTCTTAGCACCTGTTCCTAATAACTTGTATCCATGCAGTAGTGTTACATCTGTAAATAGACTGTAAATAGTTTCCCTTGTTATCCAAGTTCCTTCCCTTGTTATCTGTAATCTCATGCTTGTTATTGTACTGAGACTTTTTGTTCTATGTGAACCACGCTGATGCCGAATAGTGCGGTATATAAGAGAATGTAAATAAAATAAAAATAAATAAATAAAATAAATATCAGATATATGTAAAACTTTGGCTACATTCATGTTTATCTGGATGGACAAGCGTCACAAGTTCACCCCTTTCCTGATTAGAAACAAAATTGTAAATGGGATGAAATAGGACAGATATGGAGGGGAAACCAACTGATCTTGGCATCCTATTACATGCCTAAAGATGTCTTAATTCATTAACATATTATTTCAGCCCGCCAGCAGTTGAAATGAGATGCAGCACACAGTCTGTGCATTCATCACAGTGAAGGAGGCAGCCTGCCATTACTTGTTAGGTAGAGCATATTTGTAGCCATTACCGGTCCATTCTGATTATAGGATTCAGTCTGTTTCTAGGAGCAACCTTTCCAATGACAGCATTGTCTCCAGCTGTGCCCTCGTGTGAGAATGTAAATCTCAGGAATTAAAGTTCTGATATAATCCTGCAGATGCAATTATTTTGTTTCATAAGGATTCTTCCAGCTGGTATACCTCAACCTGGTGTACCTGATAACAGCACATTGAGTCTTGCCGTCTGCTTAGGAAGTTAGCCGGAAGGTAACAATAAAATCTCAGTAAGTCATCACTCTTTGGTTATAGTGCTTTCATGGTTTATTAGTGTAGGCTATTATCCTTTAAACCTGTATTTTCATTAAGGGCAGGATTCACGAAAGCATGTTTCCCTTTATGTGTCTATAGGAAGAAAGATTTAGTAAATTGGACCCTAAATTTGCCATTGGGGTCTAAAACGGCGCAATATTTAGCCAGGATAGATTGGACAGTTACTCTCTATCTTTGTCTGGTTAACCTTGCAGATGGAAATGCAGCTGATTATATGGATAAATCTGCCAGAGGATGTAGCATAAGCTGTTAGTTAGCTGGATTAAAAAGAGGTTTGGGCAAATTCCTGGAGGAAAAGTTCCTAAACCATTATTAAAGAGGACCAGGGGAATCCACTGCTTACTCCTAGGATAACCAGCATGGGATCTGTCTATTTTTTGGGAACCTGACAGGGACTTGTGACCTGGATTGGCCACAGCTGGAAACAGGATACTGGACATATGTTCTTATGAGAGGACAAAAATTCTCTGAACAGTCCTTAATATGGTGTGAAGTCGATTAATCTGTCACAGCGCCTTCATTATACCTCTAACCCTGGCCCCTTTTTTATATGGGTAACATTAGCCATACAGCAATTTTTCAGAGGCAAAGTTACAAGAACAAAGGGAATGGTGATATTCTTAAAGGGGAGATTTATGCAAATAAAAGCCAATTTTCCTGAATAAATCTGCATAGGTTTTCTGAGAAGTAACTTCTATGATGATGTATCCTTTTGGTGGGAGGAATCAGGGTAATTTTTATATTTTTTCCATGTTTTTTACTATTCTAACTTGCCAGCTTAGTGGAGGAGTAGCCTGATGGTTATAGCAGTGGTAACAGTCTTCAGTAGGAGGGCCACTGACTACAGATGCCTTTAAAACCTCATGCATATGCTGAATCCCACTCATTAATATATCATGAACATAGCAGCCAAACTTTCAAAAAGAATGGGCATGCTAAGCTTATCACATTACCTCTGCTTGAGCATAGCGAAGGAGTTTGAACAATATTGGTGTCCTCGATCACCCACCGCGCCCACAGAGCTGACACCTATGAGAGATAAGGAATTTCATCCTGCTTCTATCCTCGTCCTGCTAGACTCAGAAGCATAACCTAGCTCTTCTGTGTAGCAAAATTCAGCACTGAACTATTATACTCTAATAGTCCCTCATCAGTTGGTATAGTGGATATTTCCAAGAAGCACACAGTTAACACTAATTGGCGACCAGCATTCAACTCTATTTATTCTATTGTAGCTGCTATTTCTTTTTTATAATACATTCAGAAAAAAACTCTGCTACAATTCATGTTTCAAAGCTTGTACAAGTCTATCTGGGGCAGTAACACTTTTTTGAAGTACAATGCTGGCATCAAACATCAATGAATATTATATTAATGGCCATAGTTGTTTTATTGTTTTGAAACTGCAAACTGTAGCGCTATTCCATAATTGAATATCACTGCTAGTTTCTCTATACTTAAAACCCAATCCCTTGTACTTCCTGCCTAAGCAGCTCTCAGACTGTGCATATATAAGCAATGCAAGAGGGATGTTCTATTTGTAGCCAATAAAAGTAACTCTTACCAAAAAAATAAAAGGATGCTCGTTGTCTTATTAGAAGATTGAGGGGAGGTTAAAGAACAATATCAGCAGCACAAATTTTAACAATACAAACATGAAAGGAGAAGGGGAGAGATGTTGAGCTATCTGGGAAATGGAAAGGGAGAGATGTTAAAATATCAGTGTGGGGGGGGAGGGGGCAAAGGAGAGAGATGCCAACTACAGGCAGGACTGGCGATACCATTAGGTGAACTAGACCGGCTGGGCACCAGATCTCCTGGGGTGCCCATTGACACTATTGTCATCCCTCGCCAGGACCACCAGCGGCAGTGATAGCTGTGAACAATCCTGTGGCATTACTTAAAGCTTTGGCACCATGGGGATGTCTGCTTCCGCCCCTCTCTGACTCTCGATGCCAACTTCCTGTTTGCCAGGGAAGTCAGCATTGGGTGGCGAAGGGTAACAAAAGCAAAGAGCCCCATGGCACCAAAATTGAAGGTAAGTTCTGTGGGGCTGCTAGCACTTATTGCCACTGTTGCTGGTCCTGGAGAGGGATGGCAGGACTGGCAATGGGCGCAGTGGAGTAGGGCATCTCATCTCCTTGCCCTGACTACAGGGGTGGGGGTGTAAAATCTTGAGGTTCCTGGGAAAGTGGAGCATATGGCTGTCTAGGGTGGTATATATCCTTCGGTTGGCCCTCATTTTGTATGTCAGGTAATATTAGTTCCTGTTTTCTGATTAGTCCATGTTTCCTTGTTTGATTAATTTCCATGGAGTGTCCTTGATTTTTTGCTTTGTGAATATATTGACTCTTGATCTAAAGATTTACTTGAAACACTTTTATTGTGCCATATCCCTAATCTAGTATATTGTGGGAAAGGTATCCTGGAACCTTTGTTAATATTTTTTCCTTGTTGAATTCTTAAATGTATAGAGCCCAATATTGAGTTGGTAGGTTATGCGCCCCTACGGCAAATAGCCCTGCTTGCTGACCCGTAAGCCCGGATATTCAATGCTGGGGTCATCTGTGGCCCTGGAATTGAATATCCAGGGATCGCCGCAGTAGCTAACTGGGCAGCAGCGATGTTGCATACTGCTCGGTTAGCTCCTGCACTTCAAAGATAGGCGAGGGTTTTCCTCGCCTATCTTTTAGGTGTAGGTTGCTAACCAGACAGCACATAATATCACCACTGATGGTTAGTGACAGTCTCCACCTCCACTCTGCCCTGAAATGCCCCCTAACATGCCCTGATACTAACCAGATAGCATTGGGGCACGTAAGGGAGTTAGAAGGGGATATTCAACGGTCCTTACTGCCATTGAATATCCCCATTTAAGGCATTTACACCATTTACTGGACTGTAAACTGTGTAAATGCATTTTGAAAATTGGGCCCATAATCCTGAACCTTGTGTCAAATTTCTATTTACCATAATACTGTTGGAAACATTTACCAAACCTATTTCAGATTACAGTAGTCCATTTAATGATCCCATCTAGAAAGTCTGTGAAACCATGTATAATAAAATTCAACATGATTTCTCAGAATGTCTGGCACATAAACATGGCACAAAAAAGGTCTTTGGTATAAGTGTCTAGGACAGGAGTAAATATATTCACAAGGCGAAAAATCCAGGAAGGGTTTTCTATGGAGCACAAAACTAGGCAAGGAAACTTATGTCGATCAGGAAGGAGGAAGTCCGAGGCCACGGGGCAGGGGACCCTGCACGCGGCTGAATGCTGTCGGCGTCGGGCTGCGGGAGTGAGGCGGTGTGCTGGCGTCAGCGACATTTGAATCCCTTGGCTCCCCTGTGTGCATGAGCCCTGGGGGAGCCAATGGGGAAGAAGGAGCGGCTGCTGGGGCAGTGTGGGAGGAGAAGGGCGATGGCAACGGCTTGTTGTTGGCTGCTCTCGTTCTGTCTGTGTGTGGCTCTTTTGCCAGATTCCCACCCTCCCTCCATTATCGGGTGGGGGCGGTTGGTTAGCATGGAGTGTTGCAGCATTGGGGGGGGGGGGGGATCCCGGAGGTTTCCAGGGTCCAGAGCCTTGGGCAATACTTGGGGCAGGGGTTGGGTGCCCCCGACCTGGACAACCCCTGGCCGGCTTTTTCTAATGATATGATGAGGTCGGCAGCAGGGGGGGGTATAGGTAAGCGGCGGAAGCGGAGACAATGTCACTTTGCTAATTGCATGGCTGGTGAGGTTTGGTTCCGCTAGTTGGATTGTTATGAGGATTATTGTTGGAATATAATGTTTTGATAAAGTTATGGATGCTAATAAAGCTGTGACCAGTTGATTCCCAATGGCTTGTGTTGAGTTTTTGTGACAAGTGGAGTGGGGGAGGGGGAATGAAGGGTGATGGCTGAAGCAGGGGGGCGGTGTAGGGGTGTGGAGGGTTGAAAAAGGGGAGCACCTGGTCCTGGTTACTCCGGTTACTAATGGTACCAGAAATACAAGATATAGCTAAGAATATACTGACTAGAAACAGCCCCCAACTCATATAATATTTCATTCTAAAAGAACAATGACTTCCAATCATAGAGGTACAGGTTTGTGGCCAACCCGTGGTGGCATTAATAAAATTGGAAAACCTAAAACATAGTTTTGTTTTGTTTTTTTTATTTTCCTGGAAACCTCTAGTAACCTTTCAGCTATTTTTTTTTTTCCATTTGGGCAGCATATACCCAACTCCAACAAGGTGATAATATCATGACTCCCACATGAGCTTAGTGCTTGAGATCTTGATATTTCACTACACACATCTGGTATAATGGGAGACTTGTAGACAAGCTCATGCACAGCCTCTGGTATGTCCACAGTAGTCAAATTTATTTCTTGGCTGATTACAGGGGCTTCGATGTCAACCAGGGGAACTCAGGGCATCTGGTGCCTCAGGCTCATTTGAGGTCCAGGAATCCTTACCAAGTTGTTAAAACTGTTCCATAAATTCAGCTTTCTTAGTTTGTGAGACAGAGGAGTTTGAAATTAGAGCTGCAGGCTAATAACTCACAAAATCAGTATTTGAATCCCACCCTCACCTCTTTTGATCTTGGGCAAGCTCACCTGTCTTATTCAATTTAGGGGTATGTTTACTAAAACCCCGGTAATGTGCGGGCCGCGCTAGTATGTGGGTGCCATATAAGGAGTGGGCGTTTCTGGCTGAAAAAAACAAAACTGGGATTATTCATGCACTAATGTGCGTGGCGCCCATGTGCGCCCCGCACATTAGCGCATGAGAAAGCTGCGTGGGAGGCATAAGTGACGCACTGATGTACAAGCAGAGGAGCAAAGCCACAGTACAATGGTTAAGACACTGACCAATGGTGCAGGGATCATGGGTTCAATTCTCCACTGTGCCCAATGAAGAAAGCTGACTGAGGCATCACCTAATATGGGGAAGTTTGCTTTAGGAGGCATTTAATTTTTTATTTCAATTACTACTACTAGCAAACGCACTCTCAAAGTGTGTTAACATAAGGCGCCCCATAAGGCACATTGTAAAGTGCACTGTCCGCCAAGGCACCCTAGAATGTTGCTTATAGGGCGCTTTATAGGGTGCCGTATGAGGTACCGCAAGGTCACAGCAATGTTTTTGATGGCAGCACTGTGCAGTTTAAGGAATGAAAAGCGTAAGTAGGTGCGCTGACATGCAAAGAGGAGCAGCAGTGTAGCACAATGGTTAAGGCACTGACTGTTGATACAGGGGTCATGAGTTTGCTCCACAGTGTGCCTAATACATAAGGCTGGCTGAGGCATCAGCTTTGCAATGTATGTATTTTTTCCTGCAGCACTTTAGTTGTATTTTATTAATTGCTGCCAGCAAACAGGCCCTCACGTGCCGTAATTGAAGGTGCCGCATAAGGCACCCAATAAGGCACTCCATAGGGCACATTATAAAGTGCACTGTCCGCCACGGCACCCTAAAATGTCCCCTATAGGGCACCGTATAAGTTGCTCTACAGGATAACGTATAGTGCACCTTATATGGACGGTAACCATAAGGGAACCTATAGGGTGCCCTATAAAGCGCCCTCTGAGGCACCTTATGGGTACAGTACGATGAGGGTGTTTTTGCTGGCAGCAATAATGTACATTAAAAAGAGATAATGCTTTGGGCAGCCCTATCAAATAATCCCACTGTGGGTTTGAACCCACAACCTTTGACTACACAGGCAGTGAAGTAACCATTGTGCTACAGCTCTATAGCTGCTAGCAAGCCCATGGCTGGCTGCAGAGGGAGTGCATGTCACCACACAGACAGTCTGCTGTGGTCACCAGGATAGGGTTAGCCCACCCGTACCCATGATGCACTGCACATGCAAATCAGCTGTCCACAGATAAACACAAGATGGGGTATGCACCCCCACAGCACCTCGGCCTGGTAGGGGGAAGTGACCATGTGCACCCCTACAGCACCTCGGCCTGGTAGGGGGTACTGACCGTGTGTTTTACTGTCACAGAGTAGCTACACACTGTCACATTGTGCGGGTACTGTGCTCACCCTGAGGGTGCGGTGAGGCGCCCAGCACCAGGTCCACAGCACCTTCCATGACTGACAGAGGCCATGCTGGAGGTCCAAAGCAGTGTTGATGTGTAAGATAGGTAGTGTCTGCACAAACACCATGGATGTCTCAGTCAGGTGTATCCCTCCAAAAGCTTTTCCACACCTCTATCACACATCAGCACACCACACACTTCTGCAGGCCCATTAGTGTGGCACACACACACATGTGCAGGGCACAAAAAACACATCTTTAGCATGCACTAAGGTACCTTAGCACAGTGTTTCCCAACCCAGTCCTACGGGGCACACCGGCCAGTCAGGTTTTTGGGATATCCCTAATGACTATGCATGAGATATATATGCATTAGAGATATCCTGCCAACCTGACTGGTTTGTGGCCCTCCAGGGCTGGATTTGGAGACCCCTGCCTTACACCTCTGTCATTTAAGATTGTGAGTGGGCAAGGTGCAGATGTCCTAGACATCGAAAGGGTATATAGAATGTGACACATTCCTCCTCGATTCTCACCACCACCAAAAAGTTGTCTAATAGACAATATTTTGGTGGTGGTGAGAATTGAGGAGGAATGTGTCACATTCTATATACCCTTTCGATGTCTAGGACATCTGCACCTTGCCCACTCACAATCTTAAATGACAGAGGTGTAAGGCAGGGGTCTCCAAATCCAGCCCTGGAGGGCCACAAACCAGTCAGGTTGGCAGGATATCTCTAATGCATATATATCTCATGCATAGTCATTAGGGATATCCCGAAAACCTGACTGGCCGGTGTGCCCCGTAGGACTGGGTTGGGAAACACTGCCTTAGCACACACTCAAGTGCACCCCACACAGTAGCATGGTTTAGTAAACATACTCCTTAATGTTTTCTGTGTTAGAGAAGATACATATGTTATAATGTATGAGACCATCCAATGAAACTTAGCATGAAGCAATTGGAAGGTTTTTAGCCTCAGTATTACCACGTTTTTCATTTGATTCATGAAAATTGATGGGCTAGTGGTTGTCCAAAGATATTATAGATATAAACCAGTATTTCCTGATGGGTACTGTTAAGGTGATTTTCAAAGGAATAGTAAATTAGGAGTTTAATGTAAGCAGGCGAGGTGATTTTAAATGTCCTCTCCTTTAGAAGATTTAGGGGTATGTTTACAAAGAGTCATGTCAGTAGTACATGCTGGAGCCCAAACGTTAGAGTAAACCTCCATGCTATCTTTTAGATGTGTATGTGTCCATCCCCCTGCCATTAAAATAGTGGTAGTGTGCGACGCTATGCTAACCGGCACATAGGTACACTTAACACCACCCATTGAGGAGGCGTTAAATACACCCATGCTAAGCACTACCTTCATGGTTAGTATGTGCCCAAAATGCCCCCTGTCACTGTCCACATTTCAGCCCTAACCCACCCACATTCTGCCAATCCACGCATAGGATTTTTAGCATACCACACGCTAAATCCATGTTAATGGTTAGTACACTTTAGTAAGCATGCCTCTTAAAGTTTATTTAAAAGATATGGACATATGGAAAGAATTAGAGTACAGAACATAGCATTTAACTATGAGAGAATACTATATTCTGATATATATATGATTTTTTTATAATTAACTTAGGATTGTGGTAATGATTAAGAGCAAACTATACACTTTTGACTGCTTTGAAGAGATTGAATTCATGATATTTAATGATTTAATAAATATAGTAAATGGGATATTGTTTATGTTTCTATTATTAATAGTAGACTATTGAATCTGGTTGATGATGTAACGTCAGGACTGTTACAGGTACCTCACAATCTTTCCAGTTAAAACAAGGAGTACCTCAGGGATCATCCCTATCCGCGCTGCTATTTAATATTTACATGCAGCCTATATGCGACATCACTCGGTCCTTTGGCATATCCTCGTTGATCTACGCTGATGATGTGCTAATATTCACACCAATCAATGTCAAGCTCCCAGACTACACAACACTAGTAGATTGCTTTAACGCAATAGCAGACTGGCTCCTAACCCAGAATATGCGAATAAACTATAAAAAAACCGAGGTACTGATAGTCACTAAAAACAGAGAATTCTCACCCCCTGAGACCCTAAAAGTACGAGACGCAGACCTCCCAATCAAGCCCTCCATAAAATACCTTGGAGTAATACTGGACCATCGCCTGGACTTTAAAGAACATATCAACCGCACGGTGAAAACCATTTATTTCAAGATAAGGACCCTACGCCATCTGAAAAACATGCTTGAACCAGACAGCTTCAGAACTATATTCCAAACCATAGTCACACCCCACTTCGACTATGCGAACATAATACTCCATGGTCTTCCTAAAAACACCCTAAATACTTTGCAGCTTGCCATGAATGCCGCAGCCCGGGTACTATATGGTGCTTCAAAGAGCGAACATATAACACCCATCCTAATGGAGCTTCACTGGCTCCCCATATACTGCAGAATAGCATATAAAGCTCTTCTCATGACATTTAAAGTGATAAATACTATAGCTCCTTCTTCAATGTCAAAACTCCTCCATCCCACCCCCGACATCAGATCCAGGAGGTCAGCAGCGACAAACACCCTAGTTACACCACCTGAGGCCACAAAATGCAAACGTTCAACTACAGACAGGGCCTTTGCATACTACGCACCTAGATGTTGGAACAACCTACCCCCCAACATAAGAGCTATTACGGACCTCAAGCATTTCAGAAAAGCCATAAAGCACCACCTCTTCATTCTGCATTTCCAAAGCACATTATCATCCCTCTAAAATGCACAGTAAAATTGTAAATACCTTAGTTATTCAAGAAGTTACTAAGAAATTCTATCCTTTGTATATAGGTTCTTCTTTACAAATATGTACAAAGTTTCTCAAAGTATATAGGTTCTTTACAAATATGTACTAAGTTTTACAAAGTTTTTACAAATATGTACAAAGTTTCCCATGGTTAAATTCCCAGTTGTATTCTCCTGTTATATGTAAACTCATCACAGTCTGTTGCTTGCAATGAGTATTCTGTTTAATGTAAACCGCGCTGATGAAAAAGAGTGCGGTATAAAAGAATTATAAATAAATAAATAAATAAATAAATAAATAATAACTGGAAAGTATAAATTATTCATATTGAGGAAGAAGAATCTAACTATATACTTTTTTATGTAGTTTTGTTTTCAGTGGATCGAATGTAACTTATTAGACGTGATAAGAAGGCATAATTACTAAAGCGCTCTAAGGGTTTGCACGTAATATATATAAATAAATAGTACAAGGAGGTACCGAAGGTGAAATTCATCCTTTCTTCATACAACAAAGTGAATACAAGAAAACAGCAGACCTAAAATGCAAATGAGTGTCTACGCGATTGCCGTTCTTAGGTATATTGCCAGCACCATTTAAACAGTATAATGTTGAAAATATTGGAAATATTAACTTAGATTGCGAGCCCTGTGGCAATAGGGAAATGCATTCTGTATCTGAATGTAACTTGCCTTGATCTTCTTGTGGAAAAGGCATGAGTTGAATACTACTAATAAATAAACATAAAGTTAAGCATGAACTTCAGCTCTTACCTTTATATGTGGATCAATATCAAGTCTTTTATGTCTTTCTGTCTGCCAGAGAATGATAATTTTTAACCCTGGCCGCAGGGCCGGGTCCCCTGCAGCCTAGCGTAAAAGGCCCATATCTCTTAGGCCTAGACCACAGGGCCTTAGGTGAAGGGAGAGGGAGAGTTTGGGTTTTCAGGGCAATTGGAGGCAGGGATGGGGGGGGGGGAGTAGCAGATTTGAAATCCTTTCCTTCTCTGAGTGTGGGATTCCATAGGATCAGTTGGGTGTGGGGTATGTAGGGGAGGCGTAGCAAGGGCTAGGGTATTTACTGCCTGGCCCAGGCCCCTCCTTCCTCTTTCTGGTGTACTACCCAACCCACCCTGTGTCGCATAGGTGTCTTTAGTGTTTGTTGCAGCTGGGGGTGACGGCGGTACCCGGGGCATTCGGTTTAGCTGGAGGCTGCGGCCGGTGGCCGGTGGGCTGTGATTGGGTAATCACAGCTCGGAGCTATGGGGGGACTGGGGGTGGTAGAACGACGGTTTGGGGTATTCACTGGGAGTGATAGCCTTTGCTAATAATATGGCAAGGTCAGGAATGGGGGCATGGGTATTTGCTGGGGGTACATCAGTATGCAGATCCGCCTTGCTAATAATATGGCTGGTGGAATGCGGTATCTCAGGGGTGGTGATGGGGGGGAATGTTGCATTGATTGTTTAACAAATGTTGATCTTGCTTATTTGTTCTGATTTGGTGTGTTGAATAAAACTGTGACCAGTGGTTTATCCATTTGTATAGAGTTTATATTTATAGGAATTTGTGAGGTGGGGAGGGTTGGCTGTGGGCTGGGATCTGATTCCTGGTTACCACAGTTACTTTACAATATCCTTTATATTATTGTGACATATAAGCATGCCCGTATAAGTACATATATAAGCAAATAAATAAATAAAATTCAGTAAAGCTGAGTTATTTTTCTTATTAAAAAAGTAGATGTTTTTGTCTCTATGAAGTTACAGAAAACCTTAATAAATATATTTATTTTTGGTGTGCAATGATGATGGTAAAGAACAAGAAAAAAAAGGAAGCAAAATATGTGTAAAAAGTACAAAACGGAGAGTCTATAGCAGAGGAGAATGTCACAGATGCATCTGTATTTAAGAATCTGCATTGGTTTTGTGATAACAAAACAGTAATATATTTGTTCTCTGCAATGCCCATTCCATTGCCAGCTTAAAACCTTTCGTGGGTGTTACTTGTGGAGGGACATTTTAGAAAGGATGTCCAATTGCAATCTGCGACGTCTAAGGCAGGGCATTTGAAAAGAAAGCAGGCCTGGGTGCAAACACAATTTCACAAATGCGGATGTGCCCAATATGGATGTCCGCAGTGGTGTAGTCTTCCAGGATCTGGATATATAAAACTAGCCTCATGGTTAGAGTAGTGGGCTTGGACCAGGGTTCACACCACACTGCTTCTATCATTGCGATTGCGCTGAGTATTAGGGACGATGGAGTGACTTCTTCTCTACATCCTCTGAAAGATTTTCTGCTAAAACACTTTCTCAATGCTTATTTATGTCAGGAGCAGGTCCTAATTTAGACATGATCCTGGACGTCCAGGACATTTTTGAGATCAGGCAGTGATGTCCAGGTTCCTGGGAAAGCTCCAACTGTGCCCCCGTTCGGACTTGGACAGCCTCATGCTGGGGCCCTTCACAGAACTGGCTTCTAAAATGGTTCTGGAAACATCTCTGTGCTTTGGACATCTCTGCCAATTCCAGGTGTCCAAAGCATGAATAGGGCTTCCAAAATAACTCCCATAATTTTTAGATCATTATTTCCCTCATTACTACGACTGTTACTACTTGTCAGTTATATAGCGCTACTAAGCATGCTCAGCACCGTATAACTACACATAAAAGATAGTCCCTGCTCAGCGGAGCTTACTATCTGCTAATTTTAGCAAACAGAAAATAGGGGGACAAGGGAATTTTTAAGAGAAATAATTAAACATACATACGGGTATAGACAGAGTGGAGGAGTAGCCTGGTGGTTAAAGCAACCAGAAGGTCAGAGGTTTGATACGCACTAGCACTCCTTGTGATCCTGGGCAAGTTGCTTTACCCTCCATTGCCTTGGAAGAAAAGGCCTGGTAGTCTACTTCCAGTGATACATTGCCAAGAAAACCCAGAGGCAGCTGGGTTGCCAGGAGTCAGCACTGACTTGTAAAACACCAAAAAAAAAAAGTCTATAGACAGCAGAATAAGGAAGGAAGCCTCAAGGAGAAAATATTTTAGCCTGTATTGGGATAGAGCCAGACATATGGTCGAGTTCACCAGATCACTTTTTTTTGTACTTTTCCCATCTCTATTTCATTTTGCATCTAACCCACTTTGAGCTTCTGAGAAAAAACATGAGTTAAATCCAATTCTCTTTTCCTGAATGACAGTGAACCCCTTCTACCCCCCCCCCCCCATTAACAAATGTTTCATTCCTGGTTTATATACCCCGAAAAGATCTTTTTTTATAGAAATTCCACTGCTTCAAGACTATATCATGAAAATTACGAAGGAGAGCATTATCAAGATGAAGATCCCAAAATTACAACTGAATACTTTTTGCCTAGCAATGAAGCTCATTTTTGTAGACTAATAATGAATGATGAATATATGAGAGAGGATATTAAACTTCCCAGCTTCTGTAGCTCTATCAAAACAGCACTTTGATTTCAGTGAAAAAAAAAAGAAATAACATTCAGGTTACTTGTTTCTTGTTTATATTTTCTTTCATTGCATGTCATTAAAACCTTCATCATTACAGAAACAACATTCAGAAAGAAATTTATCATCATGCAATATAATAGGATCTTTGCAACCTCTACTGTACTGAAAACAGCCAAATCAAAATAACTAATGATGTCCTCAAAATGCTTGTGGTTCATCATAAACTACTTGTTTAATGCTTTGTACAATCAGGAAAAAACACCACAAAAAATGGAGTGAAAACCCATGATGGTTAAAACTTTCTAATACTTCACAATACAGCTTTGAAAAGGTTCCGGACTCTAAACATTAAGGGGACTATTTTACAAGCCCTATTCAGGTTCTAATCATGGATGCAGTGGCAGAAAAAGGTGGAAGCTGTCGCCACGTGGAAAACACGATTTTAGAAAGACCGCAAGATCCATGTGTTTGTATCAGACACAATCTCTGCACGTTTTTCCAGGAGTGTTTGCACGTCTATGACATATTTCATACAGGCAGTGATGCGCAGGAGAGATTTTTTTGAACATGCCAATTTACACCTGCTATACTTCATGTGTAAGCAAGGGATTTTTTTTTTTTTTTGTCTTTTGGTACCGCTTGTGGTGTTGGTGACTGGAGGAGCTGTGCTCGCAATTCCTAGGTCTCCCAGTCATATGTGTCCATGCAGGTATGTTTTGGGCTACCTTCTGTTTCTCTGTAGTCTTTCCTGTTCCTTTCTGAAACCTACCCTCCCTCTCCCCAAAGGCCCCCAGTTCATTTCCTCTCTCTGAACCCACTTCCCATTCTTAGCCATGCTAGTCCCACATTCCTAGTGTCCCTCTCCCTGGCCCATGGTGTGTCGGTCTTGCTGTTGCCTGGTTGCCTTGTGCCTTCTGACTGTCTTTGCCTCAGTCCCAGATGTATCTGTTTCTAAGTGAACTTCCCTGCTTCCCATTTGTGTGTGTGCTTCAGTGTTCCTAGCTGCATATGTTTCTCTGATGTGGGTCCCTACCACCTGCCTGTGCGTGCCTTAGTGTCTACAGCTGTATCTGTGTCTCTGTGTGGGTCCCTGCTGCCTGTCTGTATGTGTGTTTACCCAACATAGTATGTGTGTAGAAGTGTGGATGAAGGGAGGCAGGAACCATGGGTGACCTGAATTCATGGTTTGCACAGGCCTTGTTACATGAATCCCAACAGGAACACAGGAGAATCACAAGGAAGTATCAATTTCAGAGGGCATTCAGGCCCAGAATGTAGTACCTAGACCTAAAAGATGAGCAATGCCTCACCAGGATCTGCGTTGACAAAACAGTCATCCACCATCTCTTCCAGGAGATAGAGGCACACCTCCACTACACTACACATGCCCTTCCACCTCAAGATTACTATGACCTTTACCTTCTTTGTCACTGTCAGTTTCCAGTTTGCATTGGTTGCAACAGTGGATCTCAGCCAATTAACCATTGACCAGTTCACCTCACAGTTTCTGAGGGCCTTCCTTACCCACAACACAGAATATGTGGCCTTCCCTCAGATGGTGCAGCAGAGACAGCTAACCATGACCCAATTATTTGAGGTGGCCAGATTCCCATCTGTACTTAAGGTAATTGATTGTGCACATGTGGCCATCAAGCATTCTACTCACTGAATGGCCTGCAATATACCGGAAGAGATAACAGATGTGTGTCCAGGGTTTCCAGGCTCCTGCGATGAGTCGTACTTCCCAATCCACTCTGGCATCTACAAGAGATCTGAGAGAAGACAAATCACCAGTGAGTGTCTGCCAAGTAAACCTTGTACCAGCCCACTGCACTACCTAGACAGATACATGCTAGGAGGTCTCAGTGGTCCCTGGCAGAAAAAAAAACAAGCAATCAGATGATAGGGTTTTAGTTCCTACCCATCACAGCCAATGCCTTGCTTCTTGGCTCTAATATGTTCCATCTGCCTCTATTTAGAATTGAACAAAAAGTGTCACTTTCTCATTCATCTACTTTCTTAATTGTTTTCATCATATTGATATTTAATTTTAATTTCAAATTTAACATAATCACACAGCTAAGGTATATGCATAGCCTTAGAATTAATATAAGACATACACAGTATTGCCATGAAAGGAGACGTGCTATTGATACAGTAGGTGATTTTAATATGCTGGATGTTGATTGGCACATTCCTCCTGTGATATCCTCCAGAGGTTATGAGATCTTAGATTCTCTATAGGGAGAATTATTCTGGCAACTGGTAACACAACCCACACGTGAAGGAGCCATAATGGACATAATGGGGAAAGTGTTTCTAATGTTATAGTGGGATCATCATGCATCCAATGATCACCAGATGTGGTTCAGTATTAGGACTAGGGTTGATAAAGTCCATTCAAAAGTGAAGGTCTTAGACATTAGGAAAACTATCTTTGCCAAGATGGGGCAATATCTCAAGGAATTGTTAGCGGGATGGGAACTGCTGGGAGATGTAGAAAATGAATGGGCAAAACTGAAAGGGAATATTTGAAGGGCAACAAACCTTTTTGTTAGAAAGATAAAGCCATTATTGTTCTCAAAAGAAGTAGTTGAAAAGGTGAAGAAAAAGTGAGTGGCCTTCATAAAATACAAGAGATCACAGAAAGAGGAAGATATACGTACAACACCATATGGAAAAACTTTGAGAAGCTAGGAAAGTAGTCAGGAAAGCAAAGATAAGAACATAAGAACATAAGACATGCCATACTGGGTCAGACCGAGGTCCATCAAGCCCAGTATCCTGTTTCCAACAGTGGCCAATCTAGGTTATACGTACCTAGCAATATCCCCAAAGACACAGGTTCCACAATGCTTGTACTGGGTCAAGCATTGATATCCTGGGTCCCTTTTTAATAGTGGTTTATGGACCTTTCCTCCAGGAACTTGTCCAAACCTTTTTTAAACCCAGCTATACTAACAGCCCTTACTACATCCTCCGGTAACAGATTCCAGAGTTTGATTACACGTTGAGTGAAAAAATATTTTCTCTTATTTGTCTTAAATAGTTTACCCTGTAGCTTCATTACATGTCCCCTAGTCTTTCTATACTCTGATAGCGTAAACAATTGATCCACGTTTATCATCCGTTCCACTCCATTCATTAATTTATAGACCTCTATCATATCTCCCCTCAGCCATCTCTTCTCCAGGCTAAAAAGCCCTAACCTTCTTAGCCTCTCTTCATAGGAGTAGCCTTCCATCCCCTTCACCAATTTGGTGGCTCTTCTCTGTACTTTTTCTAATAACGCTATGTCCTTTTTAAGATACGGTGACCAGAATTGCACACAATATTCAAGGTGCGGTCGTACCATGGAGCGATACAGAGGCATTATAATATCCTTTGTTTTGTTCTCCATCCCTTTCCTTATGATACCTAGCATTCTATTTGCTTTCTTGGCCGCTGCTGCACACTGGGCGGAGGGTTTTAACATGTTATCCACAATGACTCCTAAATCTTTTTCCTGGGTGGTGGTTTCTATTGTGGAGCCTTGCATCGTGTAACTATAGTGTGAGTTGTTCTTTCCTAGGTGCATAACTTTGCACTTGTCCACATTAAATTTCATCTGCCATTTGGATGCCCAGTCTTCCAATTTATCCAGATCCTCCTGCAGTTTTCCACAATCCTCTTGGGTTTTAACAACTTTAAACAGTTTTGTGTCATCTGCAAATTTGATAATCTCACTAGTTATTCCCTTTTCCAGGTCATTTACAAAAAGAAAAAGAAATAGTCAATACAATAAAATGGAGGGACAACATTTTTTAGATATGTTAGTGAGAGGAGGAAGTGAAAGAGAGGTATTCTCAGACTCAAAGGTGAAGGGGAGGGATATGTAGAAGCTGATGAGGATAAAGTAAAATTGCTTGAAAAATATTTTTGTTCGGTGTTCATAGATGAAGGGCCTGGAGCAGGACCTCAGAAAACACCCACAAATAAGAACAGAATTGAAGGGCATCTCAAATGATTTTCAGAAGACTGTGCTTGTGAAGAACTAGCTGAACTAAGTAGACAACGGACTAGAGAAAGGCATATGTGGTCTCTTTATACAAAAGTATAAGGATGAGGTTGAGAAATACAGGCCAGTTATTCTGATCTCTGTAGTGAGTAAATTAATGGAAACACTGCTGAAACAGAGGATAGTGAGGTTTCTGGAGTTGAATGGACTGCAAGATCCAAGGCAGTATGAGTTTACTGGAGGCAGGTCTCGTTAGTCAAATCTGATTTCTTTCTTTGACTGGGTAACCAGAGAGTTGGACCAAGGGAGAGCCCTAGACGTGGTGTACTTAGATTTCAGTAAAGCCTTCAACACCATTCTGCACAGGCAACTTATAAATAAATTGAGTACCCTAGGAATGGACCCTAAAGTGACTGTCTCAACCAGTTTAGTGGGAGGCAACAAAGGGTAAAGGCAAATGGAGCTCACTCTGAGAAGGATGTTACCTGTGCTGCAGGGATCTGTCCTTGGTCTGATTCTTTTTAACATTTGTCAGCTGATTTCTGTGTGTCCAGAGATTAGAATAGCAATGCCCGGGTCTGTTACGATGTTTGTGCTGATAAAGTGTTAACAAAGAGAAGTTGTAAAACAATGATAACTGAATTTCTATGAATGCATTACCTTTTGTGGCGCATATTTTCTATGTAATGACCGGTATGTATTTTGATTTTTTTTTTTGTTTTCTGTCCTGATGTCTGTCTATTGTGAGCTCAGATGTCTATGTTAATCAATATTCATAGTAATGTGAGTCAAACCATTACCTGAAATAAGAAAGTTTAATTTCCAGATCTTAATGCAAGATTTTACCCTTGCTCAGTCTGTTTTCTCAAGCGCATGTAAATTTGCTCAGTTCAAATAATTAAAAAACAAGAGGAAGTGTTCTGTGGTATTGCTGTGGCTGCATTGTAAAAGCTCTGTGCTGTAAAAAAAAAAAAAAAAGAGAAGTATGTGCCATCCTGTTTCCTCTCATGATTGTGGATTGATAAACAGAACAGCAGCACCTTGTTTGCTGTGTGTGAATTATAAGATATTTTTCATTTTAAAAAAGACATTCCTGATTTCAGTTTTGGAGGAAAAACTAAGACAACTGGTGAGGGAGAGGAGAAGGCTCCCGAAGAAAAGCAGCTCTCTGAGGTCTTACCGGGCCAAGGCCTGAAGATAAACTCAAGAGACTGAAATAATTTTACCCTCGCCTTTAAAAATCGTGACTCTCTATGCCTACCTGCTATCCTTTTAGAAGGAGTCCCTTGCCAGAAGAAACCTCAGATGCTTTATAGAAGAAATTTAAGGACTGAAAATACTGTATGTTTTTTTCCCCTTTCTGCTGTTTACTGTATTATTTGTTTTTGTTTTTCTTATATGGTTGGTTAAGATATGGGTAAACTTCATAGTTACAAGCCCCCTAGAGTGATGTTTGCTTATATTCTTTGCATTATCTACCTTCACCTGATTAGCCCCATAGGTGGTCCTGTGTCATTAAAAAGGGAGACCAGCTCCTGGAAGGGGTTACTGCCTGTGTCGTGCATACAAAGACTACTCAGGCTGTCCCTCTAACCTGATAAAAATTGAATACCGACCTGCAGGCTCTCTGTGTGTACAAAACCAGAACTTATAGGTGTCCTTAGACAGATTTCTTGTAATGCTTCTGTTTGCATAAAAACTGATTCTGCCTGTGACAAGAAGGTAATTAAGGCTCTGGAAGATGAAGAACCTTTACTGAAAAAGATGAACATGATGATAGGTCACATAGTCCTAAGACTTCCCGAACTCCTTGAACTGAAGCCCTTTACCACTTAGGTCATTGGGAATGTGATTTGCATGTAAGATTGCTTAAGGACATTACTTTCACGACTACCCAAGATTGTTATGTATGTTCTCGTGTCCCTTCACATCAGCTAGCTGGTACTCCCTTAATAAGTATAGAAGTCTCTCTTGCTGACTATAATGATACTACCTTTTCCCCGCCCAAAGTGTTTAATACCTCTTCTACCTTCATGTCACTAACAAATTTGTGTTATGCTACCTTGTGTTTTCAAAAGAAGGGTCTAGGTCAGCAGTTAGGTAGAAGTGTGTGTCAATCCTACATCACTCATGAAAACACCAGCTTTTCCTATTTCCTTCCTAATTCTTCCTCCCCTATTTTTACTACCTCAAATTTAACCTCTCTCCTGTGTCGCTTCTCCATTTGCTCTCTCTCCCCATCGCTTATAGGTTCTTTAGCCTCCTGGAAACCACTCCCTGGAACTTATTGGGTATGTGGCTTCCGCGCCTTCTCTATTTTTCCTAAGGGGGGACAGGGCCTTTGTTTCCTTGGCCTGGTTGTCCCAGGTATACGTATTACCCCTACCCTCCTAGAAGGACGTAGGAGGAATCATAGATCAACTCTAGATACAGAGAATCACAATAAGCTCTTGTCCAAAATCACTTCTCAGTATGATGGTGATTCTGTTGGTCATAGTATTATCCCCGGTATTGGGGTACTGATGAATCATGGGCATGTATGCACTCTTGCCTCTATTCCATTTTTTTTTTAAATGAAACAGCAGGTGCCCTTGAAAATATTAAGGTAGAACTTAGTCAGTTATGGAATCTTGGCCTCCAGAATCGTTGGGCCCTTGATTACCTCTTGGCAGCCCAGGGTGGCGTGTGCTCTCTCATAGCAATTGAGTGCTGCAGTTATGTCTCTGACCAGACCTTAAACTTAATCCACCACATTACAGTTTTATATGACCTGCAGCGACCCCTCCAGGAAGTCATCAGGGATAAAACAGGTTTGGATAACTTAGTAAATTGGTTCGGAGGCTGGGGCTGGTTACAGAAATTTGTCTTTTATTTGATCATGATTTGTTGTTGTCTTGATCTCTGTTTGCTGCTGCATCCAATGTTTCCCCAGCCTGGTCCAAGTTTTCAAGACCTGCATAACTCCCAGCACTTCCTCAGCACTTGTTTATGCTAACCTCCTTGCCCCTGAGCTTCCCCGAGACAGGGCTGTGGTGTACTCGGTGTACTTAAACCAGAGCAAGATGTACTCCCCACTCAGACCCAAGGACCCTTAGGAGTTGTACTCACAGTACCTGGTCCACACCAGATGCACTCATCCCTCGGACCCAAGGACCCCCCCCCCCCCCCCCGGCCAGGCTGATGGCTACGAAGAACCTGGGTCGAGGGAGGCACGAGTAGTTTCTGTGAATGCCTGCAGTCATTGAAGGCAATCAAAGGGGGGAGTGAGATGGGAAAAAGGAGGCATTACAAGGAAGAAATGGAGGACAACACTTAGGACAAGAACAGCACTTGAACCAAACTACAGGCTGAGAGGCCTATAGTTTCAGATACAGGGAAACAGCAACAGAGAACAACAAAAAACACACTAAAATTATGGGGCTTGTTTACAAAGCCGCGGTAGCGATTCACGATCTTTATCGGAGTCGCGGCCCCGTTGAAATCAATGGGGTAGCGGCTCTGATAACGATCGCGAACCGCTACCGCGGCTTTGTAAACAAGCCCCTATGTCTTGTAAGCTGCAACTGGCTGACCTTTTTCGAGAGGAAAAGGAGCCTAACCACAGAGGGGCTGCAAACCACAGCCACCCCTCGTGTAACCAATCAGAAGCCCATATTTACCCAGACACGTAGGCTTCTGCAAAAAGTGTCGTTCCATTACAGGTTTCATGAAGATAGGAACCTTTTTACCCCTCTCCTCTCAGACATAGGCAGACATCAGAAATGGACCTTTTAACACCTTTTAAACAATTAGGCCTGATCACTATCTTGTTGAACTATCTTTGCCCTCATATGCCTGCTTAACTATTACCAATAACCTTGCTTTTTAGATGCTCATGTAAGGGAACAAGAAGGAGGAAAAGAATACGTGGGTGGGCTATGTAAGAAAGGGAGGGGGGAAATAAGTGTTTTTTTATGCTAGAGCTATGTTAGAAGAATGCATATAAAAATGACATGTAAGGAGTGGAGGAGTGGCCTAGTGGTTGGGGCAAGGTACTTCAGTCTGGAAGGTCAGGTGTTCAAATCCCACTAGAGGACAGCAACCTTGGGCTGGAAGGACTGGGGTTTCTAGTCCCACAGGTGCTCTTTGTGGTCTTGGGCAAGCCACTTAACCCTCCATAGCCCATGTTCCCTGTAAAATAGTTATCTCCAAGTTATAATGCCCTGTTCAATGTAATTTCAGTTTGTTCAATGTAAACTGCACTGATGCAGAATAGCACGGTATATAAGAGAATGTAAATAAATAAATTAAGGCTTGCATTTTTCACCAGTTTGCTGTGACTAAGTGACTGGTCTTTGCTAGCAGAAATAAACACAGGTAAGCTGCCTGGAAATTGTATGTCTTGTCTTGTCTTTTCCTTCACTTACTTTTCAGGAGGACTCAGACTCAGTGGACCGGGGCCCCGCTAAGCGACGTCCGCCACAGTGGGCAATAGGCCACATATGCAGTGTTAGAGGGAAGCCGTTGGTACCTGTGTGTCTGGGAAGATGGCGCAGGCCATGTGTATGGTGAATTTCAGCACCCGCCATCAGTATCCCACACACAGCTGTGGTCTGCACATGTGCCAGAGGTGGGTGGGAAAAAGACTAGCTACCTGTCTGTTTTCTTTAAGACTATGAAGGCCTACCTAAATCTAAGAGAAATTCATTTTAAACTTATAAACCAAACTATAACTAAGACAAGGAACTGGTTGAAATGGTCTTTATGAACTTTAAATCTTGTTTGCAGCAGCAATTTACAATGACTGTATAAAGAAAAGTATTGGAAAATCATCAAAAGTGGAAGAAACGTTGTACTAAAGCATTTATTATGTGATTCTGTAATAAATGGTGTGGGGAAAATGCTTTATTTAGTGGAAAAACGAGTTAATCTTGTCCAAGTACCAGGATGTAGGGGGGGGGGGGGGCAGTGATATCTCCTGGTAACAGTGTAGTGAAGAGGCACAGCTGAGAGAAGAAGTCACATGACACAGACTGCTGTCATAGGGCAGGAAGAAAAAAGATTTATGGAAAAGGGGATTTAGATATTTTTAGGGGGTTACCAAGTTAATTTGATGACATCAGCTGTGGTAGGGGCATAAATAGAATGTTGATTGCAATGGGAGTGGAGAGTGGCAGTCGGAGCTTGGATGGAGATGGCTGTGGGTGCATGGGGTGTGCCTGTTAAGAGGGGCCTGTTTTTGGCTGGTTTTGTATGTTTTTGAATGTTTTAATGGAAGAATTGGATACATGAGTGTCAGAGAGAGTGAATGAGAGGAGTTTGAGTGAGATATTTTGGGTTATGTTTAAAGTGCTTTTCTGTGGAATGAAGAGATTGCATTTCAGAGAGTAGGAAGATGAGACAGCTAAAGAAGGGAATAAGACAGGAAGATAGTTACTAGTTAAAGGGATGTATAGCAAGAAAATTGGATTTTAATTATTTTTTCCTTAAATTTGACTGCCAATTCATTACAGCCTCAGTTTAAAAAAATAGGTTGCTCTAACTTAGAATTATTTAGGGTATTCATCAAATGAATAGCCCATGTTCCCTGTAAAAATAGTTATCTCCAAGTTATAATGCCCTGTTCAATGTAATTTCAGTTTGTTCAATGTAAACCGCACTGATGCAGAATAGCGCGGTATATAAGAGAATGTGAATAAATAAATAAATAAATACGGTAAAATTTGAGTAGCGTTAGCAATTCCAAAAGGTGTACTCGCCTATGTATTTATCTGAGTTTGGAAAGTGGGAGGCTGAGAGGATAGGAGTGAGGGAGGTTATTGAAGGGCATTGTACGTGTGAAGGGAAGAAATGATTTCTACAATTTGAGAAATTTTCAAAAGTAATTTCCTGAAGAACCAGGGTTAAGGGATGGAAATGTGCTTCCCTGGTTGGTGGGTTCTCAGTTCAGGTTTAGAGGTGAAGAGAGAGAGCGAGAAAAGTGGATGAAAGGTGATTTGGGGGTAAAATGACGGAGCTGCTATTTTATTTATGAGTGAGGGTAAGAGAAAGGGGCGTTTGGAAGAGTGTGGGGTTGGGTCTTGCATGTGATGAGTGAAAGAAAAAGTGAGAAAGAGAAAGACAGGATTAAAATGCCGCTGCAAGCTTGCTAGTTACAGTCTTTTTTCCCCCCTTAGGGCATGATTTATTTATTATAGAGAGGAAAGGGAAAGTTGTTCCTTGTGAGTGTCAGAGAATAGGACTAGTGATAGGGCTAGCATAGGAAACCAGTGGTGCCGAAGAGCTTCTGCAAATTCAGAGGAAGATTGAAGTTGACCTGCAGATCCACAGATGTTGACCCTTGATGACCAGAGATGATAATATCCGAAGACATCGGGCCCCAACGTGGAAAGCTTCCGGAGAAGTAAACTTTTGCCCCCATTCTCACCTCTTCTATGCACGTCTTTTCACCTCTGCTGGTTCCGATCACCTTCATAGCTTCCCTCAGAGTCACACAGCCTTCTGCAGCTTCACTGTTGTATCTCTTCTGCTCTTCTCAATTACTCAGTTAATTTATGACCTTTATTTGCAGCGTCTACCGGGACCTGACCAGACTCTGAGGACTCCTGGGTTCCATACAGCTTCTCTGCATCCTCTTGCCTCTGCAGCTGCTGGGTGACTGAGATTCCAAGTCTTTGTGGCTTTTTCTCATGTCTTTTAGTTCAGATTCTTTTCACTCTAGCATGTGAATTGTTTGTGGTTTTCTTCTCTAGCACAAGGGTTCTATGGCTTTGTCTTTGCTTCCCTCCCCTGCCCCCAGAAAAACAATCTTCAGGCCTCTTCAGTGAGCTTGCTGCGCAGGACCTTCTTTCTTCTCCCTTTCTTCTCTCTTTCTCATCTGGAACTCTCTCTTCCTGTTCAGCCTGGTGTTTCTCCCAAGCCATGGTTCCTTCATAAGTTCCAGCTGCTTGATCTGCACATTGCAGCTCCAGATTGCAGCAGTGTTGTGGTAGTTTCCTGCCTGCCATAAATCTTCTCATTTGGCTCTGTTTCTAGCTCTGGTTCATGGTCTCTGAGACTTTCACAGCTAACTCCAGAGCAGCCCATCCACTAGGTGAGCTAGGCGACCACCTAGGACAGCTGGTCCGAGTGGGCAGCTGCAGCAGCACACATGACCTGTTGCGCCACCCTCCCCCAGGGGGAGGCAGGCAGTGGCAGCAGCAGTATTTCCAAAAGCGGCTGCTTTTTGCTGGCGCTTTCTTGACCACAGCAGGCCTGTCCTTCAGCACACATGGTCTGCCACTTCTGACCTCCCTCAGACAGTAAGTTACATCGGAAGGGGATCAGAAGCGATATGCCATGTGTGCTGAAGGACATGGCCTGCCGCGGGCAAGAAAGTGGTAGCAAAAAGCCACCGCTTTTTGAAATACTGCCACTACCGCTGTCCGCCTCCCCCTCCTGAGATGGAATGGGTGGCAGCTGGGGGGAGGGGGCGGCAGCAGCAGCTGGGGGAGGTGGCAAGGTCAGTGTTTCTGCCTAGGGTGGCAGAATCCCATGGGTCGGCCCTGGCTGTCTCACAGCTTTAACATCTGTAGTGCTGCTACCATTGATCACTACAAGCTTCCACTGCTCACCTATGTCCATCAGCAGCATTGTATCACTGATCCCAAAAATCTCTTCTTCTGCCAGTTTCCAGCTCTAATCATGGCCACAGCTGTCATGAGTCTCCTGGGTATATGGATGCAGATCCTGCACAGCCATACACCACACTAGTTGTGCTTTTGACTGGTGTGCCTGCTGCTCTTAACTCATACCGATGATGTAAATTCCACCCAAGCAGCCCCTGAATTGTGGAAAGGTCAAGCAAGAAGCAGGGCCACATAGCCCAACAACCTCACACTGCCACGTCCTACAAACCTGCTTTATTTGAAGTAATTTCGTTGTGCCACCTTTTACTATCAAAGCACTGTGTCCAGCAGCCGAGAAGCGGTCCCCAAAGGCTCACACATGATTCTTATGAGTATGTGAAGTTTAGTTAGCATTACAGTTAGTTTCACTGTTGCAGGATAGGATTTCTTTCCACACTGTTATCTCTTACTTCTAAGGAAAATATTTTGTTTGTAGAACACTTTCTTTCTGAAAGTTATTGCAAATTTCACAGCTTTAAGGCAAAAGAAATTTCAGCATATGCAGGATTAAGATATTTAAGACGGCTGAACAAATTGTCTTTTTATCCCTAATGAATACCATAACTTAATTCACACATTTCTGCATTTTATTTTTATTTACCTTTAGAGGACATGCAAATGAACAGCTCATTATTTCTTATAAGCATGCATAAAATAATGATTTAAACCATTGCCATAAGCAGATCTTCCTAACTATTCCAATAACTATAGGTCAAATGAGAGGAATAAACAATATAATTTTGTAAGTCTGGGAACAAAATAGCAAAGAAGACATAAATCATAACTGCCAGCCAGTATGGAAATATGGTAATTTCAGCTAAGTTGCTTTCCTTGGGCTCCATATCCCATGTCATGCTATTGTTCAGTGTCAAAAAATATGATTTATGCTGATTTCTCTTCAGCAAATTTTGTGCTAAACACAAAACAAAATGTATAAGTATTTATATCTATATATCAGTGGTTATACAAACTGATACCATGTGTTTATCTTCACCTGAGTCCCAACTGCTGCCTCACTGCAACTCCCAACTGCCTCTCTCCAACGTGAGCTCACTTCCTATCAGCTCAAGACTATCAAAGACTACAACTTTCAGAATTGCCATCAACTCACATTTATTTATTTATTTATTTATTATTTATAGTCACTTCTATACCGCGCTATTCAGCATCAGTGCGGTTTACAATGAACAATAATTTACACATTTCCGATGGTACTTTGTGTTTACAGTTGAACAGGTAATACAACTTGGATAACAGGGGTAACTATTTACAACTTACAACATTATTGTGACCTCCTTTTTAGTTTCAGTTATGGGGGTTTTGGGTGGCTTGTGTGGTTGGTGCTATGTCTGCGTTGGTTACTGGGTAATACAGGAGGAAGAGGTGGTGCTTCAAGGCCTTTCTGAACTGAAATAAGTCTTCAGAGCTTTCATGTGCTCTCTTCGGCCTTCTCTAGTGGTAAACGGTTGTATAACCAGTAACATATTACCCACCATATTGCATTTGCAATGATGAACTCTCTTCCTCCTATATTATAGTACTTTGATTTAGCACAGTGTTTCTCAAGCTCGTCCTGGTGTACCCCTAGCCAGTCTGGCTTTCAGAATACCTACGATGAATATGCATAGAACAGATCTGCATGCACTGTCGCCATTGTACACCAATCTGCTTTGGGCATATTCATTGTGGATATTCTAAAATCCACACTTGCTAGGGGGTATACCAGGATAAGCTTGAGAACCACTGACTTGATAGATCAGTCAACCTGAAATTCAAGAAAACTAAGAACAATGATAAAATCTTAACCCTTTATCAATCAGGAAATAATTCATCATACATGAATTTGGTATCTGTAGAGCACCGAGGAAGTTTCTCCAGGGCCATGTGCCCATGAGGGAAGGGTTAGGACAGCCGTTATAGTTTGTGATTTGATCATTAGGAATGTAGATAGCTGGGTGGCTGGTGGACGTGAGGATCACCTGGTAACATGCCTGCCTGGTGCAAAGGTAGCGGACCTCACACGCCACCTACATAGGGTCTTAGATAGTGCTGGGGAGGAGTCTGCTGTCTTGGTACATGTCGGTACCAATAACATAGGAAAATGTGGTAGGGAGGTTCTGGAGGCTAAATTTAGGCTTTTAGGTAGGAAGTTGAAATCCAGAACTTCTAGGGTAGTGTTCTCTGAAATGCTTCCCGTTCCACGTGCAGGACCCAAAAGGCAGGCAGAGCTCCGAAGTCTCAATGCGTGGATGAGACAATGGTGCAGAGATGAGGGTTTTGGATTTGTTAGGAACTGGGGAACATTCTGGGGAAAGGAGGGGTTCTTCTGAAGGGATGGGCTTCACCTTAACCAGGATGGAACCAGGCTGCTGGCATTAACCTTTAAAAAGGAGATAGAGCAGCTTTTAAACTAGATAACAGGGGAAAGCCGACAGTCGCCCAAGAGCAGATGGTTCGGAAGAATGTATCCTTGAAGGATACTACCAAAAGCAGAGAGGTTCCAAAAAAGAGTAAAGTAGCCCAAATGCCCTCGAGTATGGTGCAGACAGAGCTTAAAGATCCCAAATTACCCATGTCTACCAACAGCCAAATTAATATGAATAAAATACAGTCTCTAAAATGCTTGTATGCAAATGCTAGAAGTCTAAAAAATAAGATGGGAGAGTTAGAATATATAGCACTAAATGAAAGGTTAGATATGATTGGAATATCAGAGACATGGTGGAAGGAGGACAACCAGTGGGACACGGTGATACCTGGGTACAAACTATATCGTAATGAGAGCTGATCAAATTGGTGGAGGGGTTGCGCTCTATGTTAGAGAGGGCATTGAGTCAGAAAAGATTAAAGTTTTGCAGGAAACTAAATTTGCTGTAGAATCTCTATGGATTGAAATTCCATGTAAAAAGGGGAAGGTGATGGCAGTGGGGGTGTACTATCAACCGCCTGGCCAGAATGAACAAATGGATGATGAAATGTTCAAAGAAATCAAGGAAGCCAACAAAAGTTACAGCGCAGTAATAATAATGGGTGATTTCAATTACCCCGGTATCGACTGGGTCAGTGTCACGGCAGGACATGCTAGGGAGATAAAGTTCCTAGATGACATGAATGACTGCTTCTTGGAGCAGCTGGATCATCAACTGACCAGAGGGGAAGCCATATTAGACCTAGTCCTTAGTGGAACACCAGATCTAGTGCAAGAGATAAGGGTGTTGGGGCCACTTGGCAATAGTGATCATAGCATGATCGCCTTTGATTTAATTAGTGGAGGAGGGATAGTAAGGAAATCCACAGTACTACCTTTTAACTTTCAAAAGGGAGACTATGATAAAATGAGAAAAATAGTTAAGAAAAAACTAAAAGGAGCAGTTGCAAAGGTTAAAGACTTACATCAAGCTTGGGTGTTGTTGAAAAATACTATCTTGGAAGCCCAGACCAGCTGTATTCCATGCTTTAAGAAAAGAGGAAGGAAGTCCAAAAAACTGCCAGCATGGTTTAAAGATGAGGTCAGAGAGGCTTTTGTTGCCAAAAAAGCATCTTTCAGGAAATGGAAAAAAGAGCCAAACGACGAAACCTGGAAACAGCACAAGCACTGGCAAGTCAAATGCAAGGCATTGATAAAGCAGGCAAAAGGAGAATTTGAGAAGAAGCTTGCTGTGAAAGCAAAAACGCGAAATAAAGATTTTTTCAAGTACATTTGTAGCAAAAAACCTGTGAGAGAGTCAGTTGGTCCATTAGATGATAGAGGAGTTAAAGGGGCACTAAGAGGCGACAAGGCAATAGCAGAGAGACTGAATAAATTATTTGCTTTGGACCACTATTTGCTCTTTCAGAAGCACCTCCATTACTTTTCCTGCCACCGAGGTAAGGCTCACGGGCCTGTAGTTTGTCACTTCTTCCCTGTCACCACATTTGTGAAGAGGTACCATATCTGCCCTTCTCCAGTCCTGAGGAACTACTCCTGTTTACAAGGATCTGTTGAAAACATCCTTTAATGGCCCTTGTCACACCCCCTTTCTCAGCGTATAGGCGGTTGCCTTGAAGAGTGGGAAATGTGCCAGATTATCCTTGTAAGTGCTGATGCTTGGTATCCCTGTAGTTGTGGCCCAAACGAAAGACAGCCAAGGTTTTGTATGATAACAAAAACTTTATTTGTTGCACAGGATTCTGTCATCTATCCTCCCCTAACCAGAAACAAAATGGTGAATACTTTTATATGCCAATATAAAGTCCAACTGAAATACAGTCCAACCTGATCCTTCTCAGGGTTGTCAGATTATGTACAAAGTTAATTCCACTTCTTCTCATCAATGAACAGCTTCAGTAGCAGCTAATCACTTCCATAGCTTTCACCATATTCAGCTGCTTACAGACATTGAGTTTCACTCTAGCAGAACACTGCTTCTCTCCGTGCAAACTCAGTAGCATGAATTACTTATCAGCACTTCTCTTATACAATACTATTAACAGCTTCACTCTTGGCAACACATAGCACAGTCTGCTTCCATGTCAGAATAAGACCTATCTGATTTGGTTGAACCTAATTGCATGGATTGAACATCTGAGTCAGACGTCTCATGGTTCAAATCAGGGTACTGCAGATCAACAGGCTTCCATGGTTCCAAATGGTGTCTAAGCTGTTTCCACTCTCTATTCCTTTCCCTCAGTGGAATATAATTATAACTAGAATCAGCAGCCTCCTTTAAGGTGGTGTTAAAGGAACTCAACTGGCTTGCTCCTCTTCTAGTACGTCTGGGTTGCAAAGGTGGGTAAAAAGACAAGTCTCTGTTCTTGCACTGCTCCTGTTTCACTGGCACAGCGTGAGCTAGCGTTAGCTTCTCTCGTCGAAGCCTACCATCAGCTGATGAATTAAGAACAGCTGAGGTACTTCCTAAGCTTTTGCTAGTATCTGGCTTCTTGCACTTGGAACGCTTAGGCAGCTTATCATACAGAGTTTTATACTTGGTTAAACTCTCACCTCTGTTCACAGCTTCTAGGGAAGACTCTAGGGAAGATATACTCTCTCTTCTGGTTAAGGTTTCCAGCCTCTCCCCATGAGAATAAAAGTATGTTCCCACCTGCTTTTCCTGGCTGTCTGGTTCGCGTTGACCTCTCTCTCTCAGAGGAAGCTTGCTCCCCTGCTGTCTCAGAGACCTCTGTGTCTCACAGCAGTCTGGATGGCAACTTTCCCAGCACCATGTGCTATCCTGGCAATGGCTGCTCCACCCTTTGCTTCTCTCTGCCTCTTGGTCAGAGTCAGGTCCTGAGTCTCCTGCTTGAACACTTCCTGTTCTCCCAGGCACTCCTCCTGCTCCTCCACGAACTCTCCTCAGATCAGAACTCAATCTCCTTCTCCCACACGAGCTCTCACCCGATCTTAGTCTCAATCCCGAACTCAGTCTAACTCTCTCTGTTACTTCCTGGTTAAGAGCATTGGGCTGTCCTATCCGGTTTGACTCCGCCCCATTGCCTCTTACGTCAGCTCCCCTGTTTGTCCTGGAGCTGGGGTTTGGCTCTCTCACTGCCTTTCTGTGCAGAGAGTTTCTCTGGGTTTGTGCTTTAACCCCTTCCTTGCCTGCCTTAATGTGTGCATTAGAGGAAAGCTGCAGTTTTAAACCCATTTTCTCCCTGTCTAAAGCCTCTGCATCATCACATAACCCCCCATTTAAGATATTTCGGGCTGGATGGACATCTCCAGAACAGCACGAAATTCTAGCTCTCTGACCGTAGCTGACAAAAGCATTGCTCTTTATATCTACATACTTTGCCTCACTAGACGTAGGGATAGAACTGTTTGGAAGATTCTCTATTATTTTCAGCAGAGCTTGCCGCTGATACCAAGAGATTTCCTCATCTACCCCAGAATATGGTTGGACCCTCCACTCGGCCTGCCGAGGATCAAAGTCTTTCTCTACCTTGTCCCCCTCCCTAGTGGCTGACAAACCCATTACATCGGCCTGTCCTGTGGATCCAATCCCATCTGAACCCCTTGGGTTGGTACTTAACTCAGTAACCTCTTCTATATCTGGAAAGCCAACTCTCTCCAAAATGAGTTGTGCTATTCTATCACCCATAGCTATTTTAAAGTTCTTTTTAGAAAAATTCAGCAGCAAGACTTTAATAGCCCCCCTAAAATCTGGGTCTATTACCCCCGCACCTACATCAATGTACTCTCTAGCGGCCCATACAGATCGCGGAGCGATCCGACCGTAGCATCCTGGTGGAATTTCAAGCTTGATGCCCGTCTCCACTAAAGCTCGCCCTTGACTTGGAATAATAGTGTCCTCAGCGCTAAAGATGTCAAATCCGGCTGCTTGCTCTGATGCTCTCTTAGGTATTTTTGCATTCGGGGTAAGCCTGCAACATTTCAAGAGAAACTTTGTCTTGCTGGGAGAACTCTGGCTAGGTGTCTTCTCCCTACCTGGCTTTTCTCTAAGTTTCGCAAATAAAGGATCTGGTACTATCCTGGACCTAGGTTTCTCCTTATGAGTGGACGTTACTTGTCTTTCCTTTATCTCCCTCTTTATGGGTTCTCTCTCTACCTTCCGTGAACTAGGGTCTTTGACTTCGGTGGAAATGGCTAGCCCTTTAACTAGGCCCTTCCGAAATCAAGGCCAGTCCCTACTTTCTACCTTCCCTGAACTAGGGTCTTTGGCTTCGGTGGAAATGGCTAGCCCTTTAACTAGGCCCTTCCGAAATCGAGGCCAGTCCCTACCTAAGACTAGGGAATGTGGTAGTATTGGCACTACTGCCACTGGAATTTCCTTTTTCAATCCCAGCCCTTCCACAGTAACTAAGTGTAATGGATATGACGCGGCTGCGCCGTGTACACAACGAATATTAATCTTTCCCTCAGAGTGTCCTACAAAATCCTTACTCTGAGCTTTTATCCTCCTCCATAGGCTATCAGAGATCATTGATTGGTCAGCGCCTGAATCTAGGATCGCTTCAACCTGAATATTGTTAACCCTGACTTTTAGTACAAACCCCTCCCCAACCTCCTTGGACTGGGTGGTTACTAAAACAAGCTTGGCTTTACAGTCCCTTTGTAAGTGACCCTTCTGACCACATGCAAAGCATTTACGCTGTTCTCTATGACTTTTGGACAGGGATATTCTAGACATAGCTTTCCCTGACCTTACTTCCTCCCTCTTCTCTGGAATTTTCAAGACTGTTGACACTGAAGTACCCATTTGCTTCTGACCGACGGCTTTATCCTCTAAGAAACGGTCAGCAAGTGCTATGGCGTCTCTCGTGGTCTTACAATCTTGCAAAATTAAGAAGGACTGCAATTCTACAGGTACAGCATCTAAGAACTGTTCTAAAACAATATCATCTAATACTGAATCAATGCTTCTCCCCTCTGGAGTAAGCCACTTGTATACCAGTGTTTGAATCCGATGGCATAAGCTCTGTGGTGTTTCACCTGGGGTTAACTTGCACCCTCGCAAAAGGCGGCGATATACCACTGGAGTTAAACCTAACCAGGTTCTAATGGCTTTGACTACTGCCTCATAGTTGTTCACAAGATCATTGGGTACCGCTCTGTAGGCTGCTAGCGCCTCTTCCGTTAGGGATGATGCTAAGCGTATAACCCACTGGTCTTTTGGCCAACGGCTCATGAGTGCAATGCGTTCAAAGACCTCCAAGTAATCATCGATATCATCATCACTTAACCATTGCCTTATAGATAACATGCCCTTGTTTAAGGTTTCAAGACCTGTTAAACTGCCTAGTGAATTTGACACAGTCTTAATTGCCTCCGTAGTCTGCTTCTGCTCTCCCATCCATGCGCCTAGCAGATTCATCAACGGCTGTTGTTGCGCCCGCAGCATCTCTGCTGTTTTCTCCTGGGCCTCTGCTGACATTTGCTGCTGCTGCTGGAATCTCTCAGATACCCAGTTCCATAACTGAGCCGGATCCATCGCTGTCACAGCTGCAATAAAACAGAAAGCAAACACCAAGTGTGGCTTTTCACCCAACACCCCTTCCCTCAGCTTCCACCACTGCAATACCCCACCCCATTGTAGCAGCATCCTAGGTAACCCTTCTCATCTACCGGTTACCTGCTACAAGTGGTGAGTCTTGCTCCTCAGCACTGCAGAATCCAGGAACCTCTGCTCCAATCTGCCTCAGCTGACACTCCACTCCGAGTTTTGCAGAGTTGGTAAGCTCTTCCTGAAGGTACCACTTTGTGTGTTGGAAAAAAAAAAAATATTTTCCCTCTTTTTTTTTTTCTTCTTCTTGGACTTTGGAAAAACTGTTCTTCTTTAAATTTTACTGGCAAATTTGTATCAGTTGCTTATTTCTGTGAGGTGGTAGCTTTAATCCTAAAAAACTACGCCAAAACCTGTCACACCCCCTTTCTCAGAGTATAGGCGGTTGCCTTGAAGAGTGGGAAATGTGCCAGATTATCCTTGTAAGTGCTGATGCTTGGTATCCCTGTAGTTGTGGCCCAAACGAAAGACAGCCAAGGTTTTGTGTGATAACAAAAACTTTATTTGTTGCACAGGATTCTGTCATCTATCCTCCCCTAACCAGAAACAAAACGGTGAATACTTTTATATGCCAATATAAAGTCCAACTGAAATACAGTCCAAACTGATCCTTCTCAGGGTTGTCAGATTATGTACAAAGTTAATTCCACTTCTTCTCATCAATGAACAGCTTCAGTAGCAGCTAATCACTTCCATAGCTTTCACCATATTCAGCTGCTTACAGACATTGAGTTTCACTCTAGCAGAACGCTGCTTCTCTCCGTGCAAACTCAGTAGCATGAATTACTTATCAGCACTTCTCTTATACAATACTATTAACAGCTTCACTCTTGGCAACACATAGCACAGTCTGCTTCCATGTCAGAATAAGACCTATCTGATTTGGTTGAACCTAATTGCATGGATTCAACATCTGAGTCAGACGTCTCATGGTTCAAATCAGGATACTGCAGATCAACAGGCTTCCATGGTTCCAAATGGTGTCTAAGCTGTTTCCACTCTCTATTCCTTTCCCTCAGTGGAATATAATTATAACTAGAATCAGCAGCCTCCTTTAAGGTGGTGTTAAAGGAACTCAACTGGCTTGCTCCTCTTCTAGTACGTCTGGGTTACAAAGGTGGGTAAAAAGACAAGTCTCTGTTCTTGCACTGCTCCTGTTTCACTGGCACAGCGTGAGCTAGCGTTAGCTTCTCTCGTCGAAGCCTACCATCAGCTGATGAATTAAGAACAGCTGAGGTACTTCCTAAGCTTCTGCTAGTATCTGGCTTCTTGCACTTGGAACGCTTAGGCAGCTTATCATACAGAGTTTTATACTTGGTTAAACTCTCACCTCTGTTCACAGCTTCTAGGGAAGACTCTAGGGAAGATATACTCTCTCTTCTGGTTAAGGGTTCCAGTCTCTCCCCATGAGAATAAAAGTATGTTCCCACCTGCTTCTCCTGGCTGTCTGGTTCGCGTTGACCTCTCTCTCTCAGAGGAAGCTTGCTCCCCTGCTGTCTCAGAGACCTCCGTGTCTCACAGCAGTCTGGATGGCAACTTTCCCAGCACCATGTGCTATCCTGGCAATGGCTGCTCCACCCTTTGCTTCTCTCTGCCTCTTGGTCCGAGTCAGGTCCTGAGTCTCCTGCTTGAACACTTCCTGTTCTCCCAGGCACTCCTCCTGCTCCTCCACGAACTCTCCTCAGATCAGAACTCAATCTCCTTCTCCCACACGAGCTCTCACCCGATCTTAGTCTCAATCCCGAACTCAGTCTAACTCTCTCTGTTACTTCCTGGTTAAGAGCATTGGGCTGTCCTATCTGGTTTGACTCCGCCCCCTTGCCTCTTACGTCAGCTCCCCTGTTTGTCCTGGAGCTGGGGTGTGGCTCTCTCACTGCCTTTCTGTGCAGAGAGTTTCTCTGGGTTTGTGCTTTAACCCCTTCCTTGCCTGCCTTAATGTGTGCATTAGAGGAAAGCTGCAGTTTTAAACCCATTTTCTCCCTGTCTAAAGCCTCTGCATCATCACACCCTGCAAGAACCTCTCTGAGCTCTTTCATTATCCTGGGATGTATCCCATCCGGTCCCATGGCCTTGTTCACTTTCAGTTTTGAATGTTGTTCTAACTCATCATCTTCAGTGAATGGTGTGGTATCTATTTCATTCCCATTTTTATATTTGGGAGTCACAGATGGCCTTCTCCAGGATTTTCTTTAGTACAAATAGAGCAGAAGTATTTGTTTAGCAGTTTTGCTTTTTCAATATTACTTTCCACAAATCCGTTCCCAGCACTTCTGAGTCCTGCAATTCCATCTCCGATTTTCCTCCTCTCCCAAATATACCTGAAGAAAGTTTTGTCGCCACACTTCACATCTTTAGCCATCTTTTCCTCTTCCTTTGATTTTGGTTTCCTTATTTTTCTTTTTGTCTCTTTTAGTTTGCTCCTGTATTCCTTACGTTGTTCCTCTGTTTGCAAGCTTTTGAATTTTATGAAAGCTATGTTTTTTGCCTTTATTTGAACAGCCACTTCTTTGGAGAACTAAATAGGTTTCCTTCTCTTGTTTTTATTTACTTTCCTTGCATATTTACCTGTTGCCTCTTTTATTGCCACCTTTAGTTTAGCCCATTGCAATTCCACTTCCCTTATTCCCTCCCACCCTGCCAACTCCTCCTTCTCCTCCTTCAGGTACTTGGCCAGTCTACTGAAGTCAGTGTTTTTGAAATTTAGGACTTTGAACTTTCTATGATTGGACTGCACCTTGGCTTTTATCTCAAACCACACCGTGTGATGATCGCTGCTGCTCACAGGGGCACATACCCAGACATTCGACATGCTCTCACCGTTGGTGAGCACTAAATCCAGCATTGAGCTTTCCCTGGTTGGCTCCATCACCATTTGTTTAAGTGACGCATCTTGGAAAGCATTCTCAATTGTTTTGCTTCTTGACAGATTCACAGAAGGGGTAATCCAATCCACATTGGGTAGATTAAAGTCACCCAATATGATCATGTCCCACTTTGTGGCTATCTTGTCAATATCTATAATCAAATCATTATATCTTTCTTCGATTTGAGTCGGAGGTCTGTAGACTACAGCAGTATGGATGACAGTGCCATCTCCTCTTTCCAACACATTCCAGAGCGCTTCTTCTTTTCCCCATGCCCCTGCATTGCAGTAGCTTTAATATTGCTTTTGACATGCAAGGCTACTCCTCCTCCTTTTCTACTTTGTCTCTTCTGAATAGATTATAGCCAGCTATGGCTATATCCCATTCATGCGATTCATTAAACCATGTTTCTGTAATTGCCACAATGTCCAAGTCCACTTCCACCATTAGGACTTTCAGGTCCGGAACTTTGTTGGCTAAGCGTCGAGCATTTGTGCTCATTGCTTTCTAGCATTTAACTGGCTTGCATGTATTCTGCATTGATTTTGTTCTGCCCACTTCTTCCCACTTGTCATTGATGTGTGATTTAAAATTGTGGCTGTTTCTGATGTTGTTCTGCATTTGCCGGGAGGACGTCCTGAACTAGTCCTTCTCCATCTGTCACCCCCTTTTTCTAGTTTAAATGCATATCCACATACTGCCTGAATCTTTTAGTTAGGGTTTCTTTCCCTGTGACAGAGAGATGTAGTCCATCAGCACAGTATAGTCTCTTGTTGGTCCATCTGTTTCCCCAGTCACCTATAAATCTGAATCCTTCTTGTTCACACCAAGTCTGGAACCATGTATTAAAGCTGCTTATGCAATGCAGCCTTTCTGTCCCCTTACCATAAACAGGTAGAACTTCTGAGAATGCTACAGTGTTAATAATGGGCTTGAGTTTCTCTCCCAGTGACTGGAAGTCCCTTTGAACTGCAGAGGAACTGTTTCGAGCCAGGTCATTTGTACCCAGGTGGATGACAACATCAATTTTGGAGTGCTCACTTTCTGTGCTAAGTATATCAACAATTTGGTTTGTATTCCTGCTTGCTGAAGAGCCTGGGAGGCATTAGACTATCTTCTCTCCTTTGAACTGTGATCCCAAGTTGGTGCTTCTGATGATGGAATCTCCAAGTAGTAGTAGTTTTCCGTTTGATGAGTTTTTCTTCTTATTTGGTGCTTTAGCAGGTGATTGGACATTGACTGACTCATTTAAGGGGCCTTTAGTTTCCATGGATTGGTGATCCTCATTAACCAAAGCAGAGAAGGCATTATCCAGGGATATCTCCTGATGTCTCTTCATTACAGGTCGCAATCTCCCTGAGCCCACTGTGATCCATTTGTTCCTGGGATATTTGATTCTTTGTGGGAGCGGTGGTGGACTTTGTTCTGTTTGTATCCTAGAAGAGGTGTGTTTTGTTGAAGCTGGTTCTTCCCTTAGAAGAGTCAATTCTTTATCCATCGCAGCTAGTTCTTCCCTTAGTAGAGCCAATTCTTTATGCATGGCAGCTGACTTGAGGCACATAGGACAGGCTCTTAGGTTCCAAATTAGTTGTCTCAGAACAAAAGCACCACAGGTATTTCACTGAATACATGACATGCTGATTAAGAAGTCCTAGAAGGAAAAAGAGAACAGGTGAGCTTAACACCAAATTTAAAGGGATAGATGGCAACGTATGTGATCACTATATAGGCAATGCAGCCCTGGGATGGGTAAGGTGAGGGGTAGGGTGGACGGGAACCTAAGTGTCCCTGGCCAGTAGGCCTTACATGAACAGTGGGCACTCTCAGATATCTGATTTAAGGGGTACACAAGGAATGTAGGCTGTCAGAATATTCCCAAAACGTAATCTTTAACCAACAGTTAAATTCTATATTAGCAAAAGTAAACTTTAACCAGCAGTTAAATTCTATATTAGCAACAGGCAAAAAGATAGAGAGCTGAAATCCTAGCTGTGTGGAGGTTCTAGAAGCTGTGCAGACTGGAGCTGACCAGATTTTGTGGCAGGCTGTAAGATAATCTAATTATCCCCTCCCTGGGAGCAGGCTTGCAACAGAAATTCAAACAATGGAAGCAGAAATGGTCATACTGAACTTTTTCTTTCTTTGTATCAGCCTACTGTGCAAAGGTCCCTGTAACTTTAACTGATACCTTCGCTTCTAAAGTAAGTAAGTGGGGAACTCAGGTAAAAGACCAGGTCCCTGCAATTTAAGTAGTTCTATTCCAGTTAGCTTTATATCACATACTTAAATATGTACACTCTGGCGGAGAGGAGAGATAGGGGAGATATGATTCAGACCTTTAAATACTTAAAGAGTATTAATGAACAAACAAAACCTCCTCCAAAGACGGGGAAGCTGTAAAACTAGAGGGCATAACATGAAGCTGCATGGGGGTACTTTTTCACTGAAAGGGTGGTGGATGCTTGGAATTCCCTCCCGGTGGAAGTGGTGGGGGCAAATACAGTGACAGAATTCATAATAGCATGGGACAGACACAGTGGATCCCTTTATAACAACAGAAAAAAATAAAAATAAACTTAACTAACTAATTTCTCCACAAACAGGGGTGCCCTACATGGACATGGGGAGGAGTGGCCTGCACGGAGCTGCAGTTGCACCTACTCTTGCCACCTTGCTGGTCAGACTAGATGGACCATACTGGTCTTTATCTGCCGTCATTTACTATGCTACAATGTAGAACTTCCTTCAAAGATAGGCCCACTGAAATATGTAGGTGTTCTGATGCAGTAGGTTCAGTGTGACTGAGTTTCTTCATTTCCCTGAGTACCGTGCCATGCTACTGAAACCAGTCTGGACTTTATGATAGAACAGATACTTTTGAAGTTGGTTTTAGAGTGTTTCTCCATGGAAGTGATGAGTAACCAACATACCATTATTGAAAAATCTATCCATAAGATAGAAGCAAAATATGATTCTCATTCTGCTAAAACCTTAATATGGTCTAGTCACCTGATTTCAAAGTGGGTTTATTAAATGGCGGAACCTTTGACTTCTCCTCCCATTGGTATGTAGGTGAAACAAAATGAGGGAAGAAATTTTTGAAGTAAGCAGCTCGTTAAGGAGGAGTGGGTACAGTGATTATTGGAGGTAAGAGTCAATCAACCCATGACTACGACTGGCGAGGTACGTCTTGTCATGTCGCCTAGATGTAAATAGTTACCCCTGGTTATCCAAGTTTTAGTACCTGTTCCTTGTAAACACAGATCAGCCAATGAAATGTGTAAGTTTCTATGTTCCATGTAAACTGTGCTGATGTTGAATAGCGTGGTATAAAAGAGACTGTAAATAAATAAATAAATAAAATAAAATCAGTGATTTGAGTCCGTGGAGTAACCTAGAGGTTAAAACAGTATGCTGAGAATCAAGGAAGTGTGAGTTCACCTCCTACTAATACTCCTTGTGGCCTAGGGCAAATCATTAACTCCCTGTTGTTTCAGGGACAAACTTAGGGTTATGTTTACTAAATGGTGGTAGTAGACTCCGTGTGATCCGATATCACACAGAGTCTACTACTGTTGTTTAGTAAACATACCCCTTAGATTGCAAGCTTTCCAGTGATATAGAAATGCCTATTGTATAGTACTTAAATGTAATTCACCTTGATTTATTGCTGAAAAAGCATGAGATAAATCCTAATAAATAAATGGTTAGTAAAGGTGAAGGATGTTGTACAGTTTTTTGTAAATTTATGAGGTGAGCTGTCTTCCAAAATTTGCAGGTGTATTTTTGTTATTTTTTCAATCATGTCATAGCCTGCAGTGCTGCACTTCTCCAGTTCGAGGTCGTGAAGTGTCTGGGATTTATGAGTGCTGAGATGGAAAGTAACTGTTTAAGCAGAAGGGTCCCTTGTGTGTATCAGTTTGGGTTTGTGAGAAGTGTCAGGTTGGCAGCTATAGCCCCTAGATGGTCCTAGTATCTGGAAAGCTCCTTAGTTGTTTGTGTGTATGTGTGTGTGTGTGTAACCTACATGGGCAGAGAATACAATAAACAACATACATGACATGAAGTCTGCTTTTTAAGATTATATGTAATTCCATGATATTCAAAATATGTTAAATCACAGGAAATCAAGCAAATCAAACAATTACCACAAGCACTATAGCTTAATATATGTGGGAAAGACGATTAGACCTTTTTATAAAAGAATGGGAGAGCATAAGAGTAGATTGAATTGTAAAGTGTGTGAAGCTCCAATAGTACAACATTGCTTAGAATGTGGTCATACCTTTAATGATTTACGATGTTTTTGTATTGATACTGTTCTAAAGGGGAGGGCAGGTAAATCACGGGAACAGGCTCTGCTAATATGTGAGCAATGTTGGATTTTTTGTTTACAGTCCATAGCTCCAGGAGGTCTGAATACACAAATAGATTGGGGAGTTTGTGTTTGAATGCGGTTTTGTAGGGTTTCCCCTTTTTGTTCAGGGATTCCAGTGACGTCAGATTGGGGCCGACTTTGTCATGACAATTTTCTATGATGGATTTTGAGTGGGCTGACCGTTTTGAAATGTCGATTGGGAGAAGAAGATAGTGCGGTACACTTTTGAATCTAGGGGTAGTCCCTGGTTGGTGATTCCCATGACGTAAATATGGTACATGTTTAAATAATGGTTCTGGCTTGTGGTTCACATGTGCGGTGTTTCTAGGAGGGACCGGCCATGTTGAAGGGAGACTGGGCTCCTGAACATCTTGCTGGACATTATTTATTTGGTTTAGGGTAAGTGTATCTCGGTTAAGTTTTTGTTTGATTGTTATAGGGAGCATATGGAGGTTGATTATGAGTTTTGTATGTTTGTTTTTTGTTGGCAGTTTGTTTGAGTATCCCCCTGATGAAGCTTTATAGTGAAACGCTATAAGGGTGCTGAAAGTGAGCATTGGGGAGGTGAACAGATCGTGCTGCTTTTGAAGAACATTTTGTAGAAGTTAAGTTGTGCAGTTTTGATCTGGTTTTGATTTCTTTTTACTTCAATTTTTGTATTATTCCTCTGCTGCTTTACAACATAGGGATGGTCATTGATGCAATAGGGCAATGGCAATGATGTTTGAATTTTCACATGCCTAAGAAATGCCCGCTAGTTCTGAGACCTCCCATATGTGTTAAATATATGAACAAAGTATATTGTAGCAAAGTGTGCTTTTTACCTCTGAGAATGGGATATAACAGTCTTTGATATATATTGAGTGTGTTTTTTGGATTTTTGACAACGTTTTCCACTCTACAATTGACCAAAAGGTTTTTGAAAAACAAGGAGTTCTTTCCAGGCAAGCTGTACAAAGGTAGGAACTTTAACTGGGCAAGGAAAGAACTTCAACTAGGCTGGAGAAAGGACCAGGAGACCAGCTTTGTGAAGATTTAACAAACTCGGTCTGAATAAAAACACGTTTTGTTTTCCCTGTATTGCTGTCTATTTGGTATTTTAACAGAAAACCCCTTCCCTCTCCATGCCACTCTACCACATACCCTTAAACACTTCATTGCTTAGATTAATATTTTTTTGTCATTTAACATATATTTTTTAAAATTGTATTTAAACCTCTGTCCTCCCTCCTTATCTCCAGATTCCCATATGAGAATCTCCTTGTAAAAACTTCCTACCCCGAGAGACTGAGATTCCATAAATGTAAACCCTAAGTGGTTAATAGAGAGTTCTAGTAACATTACTGGCATCCCACTCATAATAGGTAATCACAGACAGGAATTTCTTAGCCATCGGCCTGTTACAGTACACATGTTTAGTTGTTTAAATCTCATCTCGCAGGGCTTTTGGTGAAAACCATGTGGCATTTTGGTAGTGGCTTCACTCTTTCTGTGTCTGTCTAGAGTCAGGGTTTTCAGCCCAGTTCTCAAGACACACCTAGGCAGTCAGATTTTCAGGATAACGGCAATGAATATGCATAAGAGAGATATTCATGCACTGTCTCCACTGTATGTAAATTTTCTCCTGCATATTCATTAGGATAATCCTCAAAATCCGCCTGGTTAGGTGTGTCTCGAGGGCTGGATTGACGACCCTTAGTCTAGAGCAGTGATGGCTAACCTTTTTGAGCCCGAGTGCCCAAACTGCCGCACAAAACCAAAGAATTTCCTCAAAGTGCCAGCACGTCAATTAAAGCTCCATTTGCATAAGGTGCTTCATTTGCATAAATATTTGCATAATGTTACCATACACTAACTTTTAGTAAACATGCCTCTTAATGAGTATATGGATAAAGAAAGACTAAAAGGTTTCTACATTACTATAATCCAGTACCAACCGCCAGGCACATTAGGAACTACTACAAACGCTGCCCATTTAGAACCCATAGCAAACCCGCCGTATCCTAACAGCACTACCAGGACTCACAAAGCACCATACTCTACCTATCAAAAGGCAACACTGCAAATATTAAACCAATACATCTCAGAGAACAACAATACATGACCTACTGGGGAAAGAACAAGTGGCAATGTCAAATAGGAATTATATAAACAGAATACCTCAGCTCAGTTACACATGCAGAACAGACCATTACCAAACAAGGAATCACAATTTAGAAACAGGAAGACAATAATTAAACTGGGAACCCCAAAAGCCAAACTTGGAATATACAACAACACTGTAGAAATAAAACTATATATTAATTTCCTCTTGTACTAAACAAAGCGCAAAAATTAATGATGCACATTTCCCAGAGCTGACATATTCCAATTAATAAATTCAAAATAAAGAGATATTTTTCTACCTTTTGTGCATTTTTTTTCAGTTGCAATTGTTCCAGCCACTTTCTTCTGGTTTCTTCGTGTCTTCTGCTAACTCTCCATCTGCTGTCCATTTGTCCTTTCTTCTGTCTTCTTGGGTTTTTTTTTCTATTCTCTCTCTACATCTGCTTTAACATACTAATCTTTCTCCTTTTGCTCTTTCCTCATTCCTATGTCATCTACTCACAATTTACCCCTCCATCCTCAATCCCAACGTAATCTCCCCATACCCGGCCAATTGTAGATTTTTTATCCCTCCCACACAAAATATTTTTCCCCTCTCCATTTTACTCTCCCAGCCCCATCCCATTCTAATCCTCCCCCAACACCAGCTCCCTTCTAGTTCCAGCCTCACCCAGCATCCATTCCCTTCTAGTCCCTGCATCAGCCCATTTCCAGTCCTAGCAGCCCCCAACCCATTTCCAGTCCTAGCAACCCCCCAACCCAATACCAGTCCTATCCCCCCCTCATCAACCCACTTCCAGTCCTAACCCCCCATCACCCCATTTTCAGTTTAAGCCCCCCCCCCTATAACCCATTACCAGTCCTAACCCCCCATCAGCCCACTTCCAGTCCTAACCCCCCATCAGCCCACTTCCAGTCAGCCCCCCATAGCCCATTGCCAGTCCTAACCCCCCCCCATCAGCCCACAGTCCATTACCAGTCCTAACCCCATCAGCCCACCTCAAGTCCTAACCCCTCCCCATCAGCCCATTTCTTGTCCCAGCCCCCCATAGCCCATTATCAGTCCTAAACCCCCCCATAGCCCATTACCAGTCCTAAACCCCATCAGACCACCTCCAGTGTTAACCCCCCATCAGCCCATTTCCAGTCCTAACCCCACCAACAGCCCACCTCAAGTCCTAACCCCTCCCCATCAGCAGTCCTAACCCCCCCTAGCCCATTAGCAGTCCTAACCCCCCCCTCTCTCTAGCCCATTAGCAGTCCTAACCCCCCCCCATAGCCCATTACCAGTCCTAACCCCCCCCATCACCCCATTTCCAGACAGCCCCCATCAGCCCACAGCCCATTAGCAGTCCTACCCCCCCAGCCCATTAGCAGTCCTAACCCCCCTAGCCCATTAGCAGTCCTAACCCCCCCCCCTAGCCCATTAGCAGTCCTAACCCCCCCCTAGCCCATTAGCAGTCCTAACCCACCCCCCATGGCAAATTTAAAAAAAAAAAAAAAGCAGCTGGCTCTGGCTTCTGCCGCGGCAGCGGCAGAATGCAATGTCCCGGGGGGCCCCCTCCGCCCGCTACGCCCCTCTGCAAGGGCTTTCAGATGCGCGAGGGAGAGCGTCTCCCTCGCGTCTCTGTTAAGCCCGCAGGGGCTAATGGGAAATTTCCCATCAGTCCCTCGCGTCTAAAGGGGCTGATGGGAAATTTCCCATTAGCCCCTGCGGGCTTAACAGAGACGCGAGGGAGACGCTGTCTCCCTCGCGAATCTGAAAGCCCTTGCAGAGGGGCTTAGCGGGCGGAGGGGGCCCCGCGGGACACTGCATGCTGCCGCGTCCGCGTCCGCGGCAGCAGCCAGAGCCCGCTTTTTCTTTTTCTGCGGACCTTCACGCGTGCCAGCTGCAAGGCCTTCGCGTGCCACAGCTGGCACGCGTGCCATAGGTTCGCCATCGCTGGTCTAGAGGAATGGTTTTCAGAACTGGACACTGGACATAAGGTGACATCTCCTCAATGATCTGTTCAACATCATAATCACCTCCTTTTTTTCTGTTTGTTATGTTTTTCCCTATGCATCCTAGTATCCTTCTGGCTCTGGCCTCTCTTTCCTCACACTGTTTTACTACCATGAATTCATCATATCTAATCACTTCAAGATGTTTTTTTTTTTTTGCTTTGTGCATGACGGTATTGTGCCTCTTACTATGTACTGCTCCCTGAGATTTCAGTAGCCCAAAAGCATAATTGAATATTTTAGGGGCCCTTTCAAAGCAGTGTAGTCAACATTTGCAGCTATCATGTGCTATCTGCAAAAATGAATGTGTGGTAACTGTAAAGTCTGTATGGTAACTTGGGAGCGCCATCCCCCAATGTAAAAATTGCCACACATTCTATTCATGACAGATGGTGTAACACTGATGCACTTAACGCCATCTATTGGGGTGGCACTAAGTGATCTGCATTAACTGCCTTGGCAACAGCTAGCAAGCAGTAAATTGTGTGCTAACTGCAAGTCACAGTCTATGCCCATTCCCTGACTCTTTCCATACTAAGCACTTCACACATGAAGTAACACATGCCAAGTGTCAAGACACCACAATAACTGTTAATTCACCTGTTACGTGTTCAATGTACTTTAGGAAAAGGGCTCTGAAATTTAGAAACTTGGCTACCAGGCATTTGACCATTCCTTGACTTTCTTTTCAGATCTTCATGACATCCACGAAAATACAACTTGTTTTTCTCCTCACTCCTCTGTAATATCTCCAGCAAAGACGCTGAAGAACTGACCTTACAACCGATTCCTGAGTCACTGCACTCATCAGCTTGTTTGCACAGCTCACAGTTGAGTAGAATAAATGATAGCACCATTGTTTAGTAAAAGGAATTAAAAGAGGGTTTTATAGCTATGCAATGAAAGATTGATTTATTTTCCAAAACTGATAAGTAAAACAGATGCTGTTTTGCAAATGTAATCCATATTGCACCAGCTTTAATCAAGAACACATAAGGAGATGTTGAAAGTACTAGCATCTTTAGGTTACAATTGCTTCTAATTTATAACAGGATGTTTTCTGCCTGCATCTGGTTCTGAAAAGCTCATGTCTCAAGAAAATGGTTAGTCTATCAGGTGCCGGCAGTTTCTTTGTCATTTATTTTTAGATAAATTATGTTTAATTGTCTTTTTGTACAGTTCTGAGGTCTGCTTGCATTCACTGGACCCTGTACCTCTTCGGTATTTATATCATGTCTTACTCATGTGTGCCCTGATAGGAAATAATCTAAATCATGTTCACATCTTGCTGTGAAATCGGGGCAGGCTTAACCATTAGGCAAGACTAGGGCTAGAGCTTTTGGGGCACAACAAAGAGCAGCAACATTCAGGGCAATTCAACCGATTTTGATAACCACACAAACTCAGAGTCATCAGCACATTCTTTTACCTGCAGGGAGAGCAGGCACACACATACATACAAGCGACTTTTAATATTGAATAGTTTAAAGTGGGATTTTAGAAGGGCCATCCAGGAGGAATCCTGGACATCCAGAGCCCCACATCCAAAACTCTGGGGGAGTGGCAGCATCCATCTCCACCCCAAAATATAGACGTCCCAGGAACCAGTTCTGAAGACGGGCTCATGCAGATAGCAAGGCAAGGTATGTGTATAGATGTAGACTATTTCAGAAATGTGGACGTCTCTGACCTACACTGTTGCAGAAATGGATATTTGGATGTGTCAGGCAGGGTATTTCAGAAAGGGGGTGTCTGTGTTATGAGAAATGCCATTTCAGATTAGCAGATGTGTGGTGGTGGGGCAGTAAAATGGTTGGACTATAAATCAGCATGCAGGTTTCTTTGTCCTGGAAAAATGAACTGGGGTGATGAAAGCACATTTTGCTCTTCCCCCAGCAAATGTTGTGGTCATGAAACAAGCACGTTTTTGTTCTTCATTCATGGTCAGAAGCAGATATAAGCATGGAGAGAGCGAGATGTGTTCATGCCAATATGAAATAGCAGGACGATGTGCATCTCTCTAGTACCATCCAGGCTGCATCTCCATCACGCCCTCTGTGCTACCTGGATGTGCTTGAGGCAGGGACATCGACAATCCTGGCTTTCTGAAACAGATCTGGAGAAGTCTCTTTGATATGCATGTCTGAATGCCCATTTTCAGACGTCCAAATCATGACTTAGGCTTCTAAAATGGCCCCCATGATGTCCAATTGTGTATTTTTACAGGATTTTTGTTGGAAGAATTGTGTTCAGAAGATAATAATTGTATGTGGTTACTAACAGCTCTCCAATGGTTTGTATTAGTTTGTTTTTATATGAATGCATGCTATATACATTTTAATAAATGAGGGAACTATGAAAATGAGGGACTATCTGCACCATCTTAGCATAAATCTTGATAATGGCCCGATGATGGAGTTGCAGATTGCATTTTATTGGTACACAGTTATTTAAATCTAAGGCAGTTCTGCCGCTGTGCCCTCTATTTTATTAGAAACGTTTTTCATCTAATATTCATGCAACATTCATACCTCGACTTCACTACTATAATATTCTTCTTCTGTATTTACCAAAAGAGTTTGAAAAGAATCCAGATAATCTGCAATGCAGTAGCTCATTTGCTTATGAACCATAAACCCAGAAACCACATACTTCCTCTGTCGTACTTTCAAAACCCTACCTGAGTTAGGTCCACAATATTTGAAGGATAAACTTATGAAATGTATTCTATTGCACTCCCAAAATGAAAATCTCTTGGTAGTTTCCTCCCCCAAGATTAGAGAAAAGTTAAATAAGCTGTCTCACAGATGTGGAAAATGCAACCATGACAATATTCTCATCAATAAACAAGGGGGTATTTACTAAACCAAGCAAAAGGTTAACCCGGCCTTCTTCACCTAGGACCCATTGAATAACATGGGACCTAGTTACAGATAGCCAGGATTAGCTGTTAGCCCGGCTTAGCAAACATACCCCTAGGTTTTAGGCTATTTTTGAATTATTAGAACTTTTTTTGAGGGGGTACTCATTAGTGATGAGGTACTGGCACCTTTTTTATTGCCTGCTAAAACTAACCCATAGTGCTGGTACTCCATATCATCATATACCCCCTCAGAAAAAGCCCCGGTCTTCACATATTAATGAGGGAGCCGGGATGTGCTCAGAAAAATGCACTGAGAATCACTCTTATGAAGTCTCTTCAACTACACTATTATGATGAGTTTTTGAAGGATGACCAATTAACTTCTAGAAAGTTATAAGAATTTAAAGGATGGGTATTAGGAGAATTTTGTGTTGGAAGATGACTTTGTTTATGATGGGCATAGACGTTTGAGGAAGGAGGGCATTGAATCGTATTTGTTTAATGTTAGTATGTGAGATTGAAGAGGCTGCTAAAAGCAGTGCCATGGTAAGAAAACTGTGCTAAGTTCTCAGCACGGTTTGAGCAGAATCGGGGTGACTTCTGGGTGGCAAGGCTGCTTGGAGTTGACTGCCTGCATGCATGCTTTCATATGGTCAATGTCTGCCTGACATGCTGATGTCTCAACTGTTCTATTAGGACGTTTACTTGTGTCTGATACTGATCCAGGCATTTTACATGATATGCTCACTGCTTGTGTTGCTATGTTGCCTATGTTCGGGTCATTGTTTTGGTCATTTATGCATAGGAAAGGCTGTATGCAGACATTGCTCCCTTTTTCCCTGGCTAATGTAGCATTTGTCTTATCTGCAGTTATGTATATTGTTAATTCCACCGTTAATTTCAGTTTTATTTTTTCTTTAATACACAAACCACAAAACCACCTTTCAAAAGACCTGAGTACTGATGTGTGGTATTCCACTAGTAGATACATGTCTTTGGTTTACCCTGCAGGGGAACAGATGTCTCTTTTCTAGCTCATGCTGTAGGTACCAATTCAAGTCTTGCTGCTTATTCGCAATTGTTGTTTGATAGCTGTACTTCACCCTAGTGATAGTATCTATTGTGGAGCCTCCAAATACAGTATGGCTGCCAGACATATTCCCCTTGAAGCACATTCCAATGTGGCCATCTAGGCACCTATGTGGCCGATCGGAATTGGGATGCCGAGAGGTAGATCCGATTCTGATCCCACAGGGTCTAGATGTGCCTGCAGGATCAGAATTGGGTCTATGGCATGATGTGCAGGCCAGGCCCTGATTCTGATTGGCCTGAATGCCCAGTCACATGCCCGGCTACCTCAGCCGGGCTCCTGAATGGAGCCACAGTGCCATGGCACTGCAGTTTCATTCAGGAGCTGCCAATACTCGATGCATTAGGCATTAGAGGAATCCCCCTGAAATGGTTCGCCTCATACATTACAGACCGAATGCAGCAAGTTCACTTTGGCGATGAAACAGCGACGCCATTCCCACAAACTCAAGGCATCCCGCAGGGCTCAGCACTATCTTCGCTCCTGTTCAACCTTTATCTGAGACCAGCCTTTGAAATCTTCAAGAACAACGACATCAGTTACCATATATATGCTGATGACATTATGCTCTATACCCAATTGGATGTAGATCACCCAAACATCAGCCAGCTCGAGAAATGCCTTGACGAGCTACAAACCTGGTTGCGACGCAACAATATGTCCATAAATCACAAAAAAACTGAAGTGATGTGCATATCCAGGAAAACGGACTTCAACCCACCAACAACAATAACCATGAACGGCAATGTATACGCAACAAAAAAAGAAATTAAATACCTTGGAGTGACACTGGACTGCAACTTAAAGATGGAGAAGCATCTTAGAATTACAAATCGGGTCATTTTCCATAAGTTAAGAATTCTACAACCTCTCCGTTCTATCTTAGATCATGCGGACTTCCGCACCGTAGCGCAAGCCCTCATCATTCCTCACATAGACTATTGCAACGCCATACTTCAAGGGCTCCCTAAAAAGACCATCAGTATCCTCCAGTTGGCGCAGAATGTGGCAGCTAGAATCATAACGGGAACAAGACTAAAGGATCACATCACACCTATTTTAATTGACCTGCATTGGCTCCCAATCAGTGCCCGAATACAGTACAAAATCATAGTCACCACATTCAAGCTCCTCCATAACATCGCGCCCTCTTACCTCGGCTCACTTGTGTCAGCCCAAACAAATAACAGGAGCAGACGTTCCCCGAGCCTCAACACCCTACTGGTCCCCGGCCGCATGAGGCACGTCAATGTCCAGACCAGCAACCGAGCATTCTCGTTCATAGCACCTCAACTCTGGAACAAGCTACCAGTAGATCTAAGAGCGTGCAGTGACTTAATGGTCTTCAGAAAACAACTCAAGACGTACCTATTCCAGTCACACTTCAACACTATATAATCTCAATCCACAAAGCAAATTGTATGAATCATGTCAGCAATGAGATCGCCACCAATAGACTCACTGATGTGTGAATATGTATCTGCTTGTGTAAATTGTAACTTCTTTTGTAAATACTAATTGTAAATATTCCCTTCTCAATGTGTCTAACCTTATCCCTGTGTGCTGTGAACTGTACTATTCCCACTAATCATACTGTGTGCTGTGAACTGTACCTCTTCCACTAATCATCCTGTGTATTGTAAATTATGGCCAGTACAGCCACTCTTTTTCTGTGTTGGAATACCGCTGCTGATCACTGGAAGTAGCGGGATATAAGTGTACACTAAATAAAATAAAATAAATAAATAAATAAATACTGGCCTCTGCTGATGTCCTTCTTTCTCCGCAACTGGACCCTCGATCCAGCCTCGCATGGCCAGGGTCTGGCTGCGGGGAACTTCCTGCACTCCCCTACCTTTCCATTTTGGCCTGGCAGCTTGATCCCCCAATGTTCAGGGGGATTTATTGCACCTCTGCAGTGGAATAAGTCCCCCGTGTAAGTTCACGGCCCCGGATGTACAGGGCGGACCTCTGAATCAGCTCTGTATGTCTGGGGCCGTGGCCCGCCAATGCCCCACCCTCGCTCTGCCTCCTGAACATCCCCTCCCACCACTGTCTAAGCCTCGCCATACAAACACATTGTTCGTATGGGGAGGTTTTTGCTGGAACCGGAAGGATGTACGAACAAAAGCAACTATCTGTAAAGTATAGCGGGAACAAAGAAACAGATACGAGGACTGGCAGTAGTTCAGATAAAAACTTTATTTGCTGACCCCTACGCATTTCTGCCAGCTTTATATATGAATTGTGGACATTACACCCACAAGGTCTTAATCAAGATATCAATTTATCAGTTTTTTTATAGACTTCTCGTATCTTTGCTTTCTCTCTTTTCCTTTTCCCCCTTTTCCCCTCCCCCTTTCCCTCCCCTTCCCCTTCTTCCCCTTCCCTTCCTTCTCTCCTTACCCTCTCTCCTCCCCCCACCCCCTCCCCTCCCCCTCCCTCCCCCTCCCCTTCCCCTCCCCTCCCCTCTCCCCTTTCCCCTTCCCCTCCCTCCCCCTTCCCCTTCCCCTCCCTCTTCTCTCTTTCCCCCTCCTTCCCTTTCTCCCCTTCCCCCCTCCCTCCCTTTCTTTTCCCCTTTCCCTTTCCCCCTCCTCTCCCTTTCCCCCCTCCCCCTCTTCCTTCACCCCCCCCCCACACCGCCACCCCCCCACACCCCCCTCACCTACCACCCCACCCCCCGCCCCTTCTCTCCCCTTTCCCCCCCTTTCCACCCTTTCCCCCCTTTCTTCTTCCCCCCTTCCCTTCTCTGCTTTTTTCCCCTTCTCCCCCTCCCCTTTTTTCTTCTTCACCCCTTTCCCCCCCTGTAAAGTATAGCGGGAACCAAGAAACAGATACGAGGACTGGCAGTAGTTCAGATAAAAACTTTATTTGCTGACCCCTATGCGTTTCGGCCAACGGCGTTCCTCAGGGGGGTAAACATATAAGAGGGCAAACCTCAAAGAGAACAAATAAAAACAAATTAATAAACAATAAATAATAAAAAAAATATATAAAACTGTTATAACATTAATAACCAAGCAAATATTATAACATTAAAAAACACAATCACTACTAAATAAATAATTTAATACCAATTCTGAAAACAACACTGTATGAGATAATATCATAAAAAACGATAAATGATATCAATGATGTATAATATTAATACTGAAATCAAAACCTAATAAATATAAAATAGAGAACATATTAAAATAAAACAATCACATAAGAAAACCATCACATAAAAATCCAAATGGAAGGAGTTGAGGAGGATACAGTCAAACCGGTACTATCGTGAATGAATAGAATGACTGATTGAAACAAAATTAAGAATGAGACATAACTAATGTGTGTATAATAAAAGCATGTATAATCGGACATAAACAACTCAATGGAGGGGGATACCCATCTAATGATGCAATGTAAAATGATAAATAGATAAATAAATAAATAAAAACGGTACAAAGGAGTAAAAGAAACCAAATAAATACCTTCAGAAATATGTTGCATATAAATCAGGATATAAATCACTGAAATATAAATAAACAAAATGTAAAAGGTACAGCATATGAACTATATTGTGGAAAAGTAACCATAAGACCAACATTAAAAAATGGAATGATTGGAAATCCATACGCAAAAAATGACTTATCATATATCGAGTACTAGTTATCAAAAAACGGAAAATAAAAGAGGAGCTCTAAATCACTGTGTACGTATCTTATTTATTATATTTATTTATTTATTAACAATTCTTATATACCGCACTATTAGACATCAGCGCGGTTTACATTGAACAGAAAACATCCGACAATTTACATATGTCTGGTCATTACATTTAACAGGAAGTATAACTTGGTGAAACAGGGGAAACTAATCGTTACAAAATTACTCACTGAAGCATTGAAAAATTCCATAAATATGTAAACAGGTATAGATCGCCACCGCGACCGGATGATGACTTATACTACAGAGAAAATGTCCAAATCATCTTTGTCCAAACACACAGGAATTTGTGCGAGCGCCGTGGGTACATTCACAGCAAAAGTTTAAATGTACTAAATTATACTGCACACGATGAATATCGCATCAGAGGGAAAGGATAGAGAATTATTGTTCTAATGCATTAAATTGTGCGAGAATTATGCCACAGCAAAAATGAAATTCTAATGAGTAGATGTACAAACAATTATACCTTACTATCACAATTAGATAACATTTATGCTGATGAAATCATGCCCCGATCCTTGGGCCAAAGGGAGAGACCAAAATGTACTAATATGAATACCCCACGAAAAGTATAACATCAAAGGTGGAACATATATTTGAAAAATGTTTATAAGACCTGCTGTAGTAATAAAACTATTTTAAGAAAAAAAATTTTAAAGAATTTTTTTTTATTATAGCCACTAGTCTGGGAATTTAATTACCAATGCGTCTGTACTTAGACCAAAAACGATTTAAAAAGCTTAAATCATGCTTGTGAAAACATGTCAATAAAGTAGCATTACAAAATGTATAAGGGAGAGATTTCTGTGATATGTAATATTGTAGACTCTCTTATAACATAGAGGAAGAAGCAGAAAAGTTGAAAAAATTACCACTTTCCGCATCAAAAATCCTTTGAGCTGAGTATGGAACGAGCCGTATTTCTCAAGGGCATTATAACGGCGTTTTCCCGCCGAAATGATGTGCAAGTGCACAAGTCAAAGTTGAAATTCTCCAACATGTAAAAATGCTTAAAATTGCATAGAAGTATTATTGTACCATTGCTTTATACGTGTATATTTATATATAAGATCTTTCATCCTTTTCAAACAATACAACACATTGTAAGAACGGATCTAACCTCCTCACTTTATATATGGTGTGTAAAAGAACCTGAAAAGAAAGAGCGAGGAAGGAAGGGGGGGAAGGGGAAGGAAAGGGGGGAAGGGGAGAGGTAGGAGGGAAAGGGGGAAAGGAAAGGGGGGAGAGGGAAAAAGGGGGAAGGGGGAGGGAGAGGGGGAAAGAAAGGGGAAGAAGGGGGGAAGGGGGAAGAAGAGGGGGGAGGGGGACGAAGGGGGGAGGGGAAAGGGAGGAGGGAAGGAGGTGGAGGGGGGAGGAGAGAGGAGAGACTAGAGGGGGAGGGGGGAAGGGGGAAGGGGAGAAGGAAGGGGGGAAGGAGGAGCAGGACGGAGAAAGGGAGGGAGAGGGAAGAGGGGAAGGGAAAGGGGAAGGGGAGAGGGAAGGGGAGAAGGAGGGGAAGGATGGAGAAAGGGAGGGGGAGGGGAGGGGGAGGGGAGGGGGAAGGGGGGAGGGAGGATGAAGGGAAGGAAGGGAGGGGGAGGGGAAAGGAAGGGAAAAGGAAAGGAGAGGTAAAGGGGAGGGGCAGGAAAAGGGGGGGAAAGGGGGGGGGAGAAGAAAATAAATCCCTTCCAAAACCATATATTTATGAAGACGTTATCTCGATGATATATTTTTTATTTGGGAAGGAACGTGTGATCATTTATTTACATTTATTGATTGGTTGAACTCATTAGACTCATATTTACAATTCGAATATACGAGGGGGTACTCAAAAAAAACAGGAATAACATTGCCATGGGCGGAGCTTGTGTAGTATGCACTTCTGCTGCTAGGCGTGTATAGTGCAACTCATTGTCAGTTCAGTGCCACCTGTGTTGTCGACCTGGCTTGTTCTGTTCATCTGCAGTGATTGTTTTTGCTAGCGCTGTTTTGTTCTTGTTTCTTTTTTTATGATGACAAGTTTAAGTGAACAACGTGCAGCTGTGAAATTTTGTTTTTCTACTCGGTAAAAATACTGCTGAAACTGTTTTAATGTTGAAAACAGCTTATCAAGATGACACTATGGGAAAAAGTCAAGTGTACCAGTGGTTTTGCCTCGGATTTAAAAATGGCACCATGTCGATTGATGACAAACCTCATTCTGGGCATCCATCAACTGCCCGAATCAACAAAAATATTGTAAAAATTAGAGAGCTTGTGCTCACAGACCGTCGACAGACAATTTGTCAACTGTCAGAAATTAGTGGGTTATCTTGGAGGTCGGTTCAGCAAATTTTAACGGAAGATTTGGGAATGAAAAGGGTTGCTGCCAAGTTTGTTCCTCGGGTTCTGACTGACAATCAAAAGGAACATCGAGTTGAAACATGTCGTGTTTTGAAACAACAGCTTGAAACTGATCCATATTTTCTGTCAAAGGTCATTACAGGTGATGAGTCATGGTGCTATGGTTACGACCCAGAAACAAAGCAACAGTCAAGCCAATGGAAGACGTCATCGTCACCACCCCGTCCAAAAAAAAGGTCGTCAAGTCAAATCAAACATCAAAACAATGCTGATTTGCTTTTTTGATGCCAAGGGGGTAGTTCATTCAGGGTTTGTTCCCCCCGGTCAGACCATCAATCAAACCTTTTATTTGGAAGTTTTAAGAAGATTGCGCAACAGTGTCCGTCAAAAAAGACCCGATTTGTGGCAGACAGGAGACTGGTTCTTCCACCACGACAATGCACCTGCACACACACACATCTCTGTTAGACAGTTTTTGGCTAAAAATGGCATGGTTCCGCTGCCCCACGCACCTTACTCGCCTGACCTGGCTCCGTGCGACATTTTCTTATTTCCACGCATGAAAAGGGGCATGAAAAGACACCGATTTGACAACATTGAAGAAGTCAAGAAAAAAACGAGGGAGGAGCTGCAAGCCATTTCTAAAGATGACTACAAAAAATGTTTCAAACAGTGGAAGCACCGGTGGGACAAATGTATCAGTTGTAATGGAGAGTATTTTGAAGGGGATAAGGTTGTTTTGTAAAGAATTTGAAATAAATAGCTTTTAAAAAATAATTCCTGTTTTTTTTTTGGGTACCCCCTCATTATTACATTTTAGCAGTTCCCATAACGTTCTTTGAAAGTAAATTTACCAATAAGTCAATTTCTACGAGTCCGCAGATTGTGCACTACTGATAAAGACTTTGAGGATCAGGCCACAGTAATGAGTAATAGGTTTTTAGATCGCGGTTATCCAGTACAATGAGTTAAAAAAGCATTACAACGTGCCCGCTCTTCAGATAGAGATTCTCTTTTGAAACCGCATACTCAAGAAAACAAGAACAACATAATCTGCATGCTTACTTTTTCCATCTATTCTAAGAGAATTACCCAGATTTTAAGGGACGCATGGCACATTTTAGCACCCTTACCGTTCTTAAAGGATACTCAATTGATAGTAGCGTATAAGAGGAACTCAAATTTGAGAGATATTTTAGTTCCATCAGCCCTTAGTAAACCACAATTTTTACCGAAAGCAAATGGCCATTTTAAATGCGGGAAATGTATTGTATGTGAAAACGCTATGGTTACTAAAGGAGAGTTCATTAATCCTATAAATTCCTACAAGGTTAAACTTTGTGATTTTTCAAATTGCGATACATCAAATGTTGTCTATCTGATTCAATGTCCTTGCAAGTTATGCTATATAGGCAAGGCTTAAAGAAGCGTTAAAACACGCATAATAGAACACAAAAGTTGTATCCGTAGAAAGATTATGGAAAAACCTTTAGTACAGCATTGGTGTGATGCCCAACACTATGTTTCCGACTGATGCTTTCTTGTTTTGAAGGTAGTGAGACCCCATTGGCGAGGAGGTAACATTGGCAAAGTCCTTTTGAGGATAGAACAACGCTTTATATATGAATTGTGGACATTACACCCACAAGGTCTTAATCAAGATATCGATTTATCAGTTTTTTATAGACTTCTTTTTTATAGACTTCTCTTCTCTTTGCTTTCTCTCTTTTCCTTTTCCCCCTTTTCCCCTACCCTTTCCATCCCCTTCCCTTCCTTCTCTCCTTCCCCTTTCTCCTCCCCCCACCCCATCCCCCTCCCTCCCCTCTCCCCTTTCCCCTTCCCCTCTCCCCTCCTTTCCCCTTCCCCTCCCCCTTCTCTCTTTCCCCCTCCTTCCCTTTCTCCCCTTCCCCCTCCCTCCCTTTTTTTCCCTTTCCCTTCCCCCTCCACTCCCCTTCGCCCCTCCCCCTCTTCCTTCACCCCTCCCCCACCCCCCACCCCCCACACCCCTCATCTCCCACCCCCCAACCCCCTCCCCATCTCCCCTTTTCCCCCCTTTACCCCCTTTCTTTTCCCCATCCCTTCTCCCCTTTTTTACCCTTCTCCCCCTCCCCTTTTTTTTTCTTCTTCCCCCCTTCCCCCTTTTCCTTCCCCTCCCCTTTTCCTCTCCTTTTCCTTTTCCCTTCCTTTCCCCCTCCTTTTCTTTTTCCCCTTCTTCTCCCCTTCCGCCTCCCCCTCCCCTCCCTTCTCCCCCTCCCCCCCTTCCCCCTCCCCCTCCCTTTCTCTGTCCTTCCCCTCCTTCCCCCCTTCACACTCCCCTCCCCCTTTCCTCCCTTCCCCTCTTCCCTTCCCCCATCCCCCCTCCCCCTCCTCCTCTCTCCTTCTCTCTCCCCCTCCTTCCTCCCCCCTCCCCCCTCCCCCCTCTTTTCCCCTTTTCCCCCTCCCCCTTCCTCCCCCTCCCCCTCTCTTCTTCCCCCTTCCCCTTCTTTCCCCATCCCACCCCTCCCACCCCTCCCACCCCCCTTTCTTCCCCCTTTCTTTCCCCCTCCCCTTCCTCCTTTTTCCCCTCCCCCTTTTCCCCTTCCCCCCTTTCCTTCCCCCCCTTTCCCTCTTCCCTCTCCCCTTCCCATCCCCCCCTTCCTTCTTCCTCGCTCTTTCTTTTCAGGTTCTTTTACACACCATATATAAAGTGAGGAGGTTAGATCCGTTCTTGCAATGTGTTTTATTGTTTGAAAAGGATGAAAGATCTTATATATAAATATACACATATAAAGCAATGGTACAGTAATACTTCTATGCAATTTTAAGCATTTTTACATGTTGGAGAATTTCAACTTTGACTTGTGCACTTGCACATCGTTTCGGCGGGAAAACGCCATTATAATGCCCTTGAGAAACACGGCTCGCTCCATACTCAGCTCAAAGGATTTTTGACACGGAAAGCAGTAAGTTTTTCAACTTTTCTGCTTCTTCCTCTATGTTATAAGAGAGTCTACAATATTACATATCACAGAAATCTCTCCCTTATACATTTCGTAATGCTACTTTATTGATATGTTTTCACAAGCATGATTTAAGCTTTTTAAATCATTTTTAGTCTAAGTACAGACACATTGGTAATTAAGTTCCCAGACTAGTGGCTATAATAAAAAAATTGTCTTTAAATTTTTTTTACTTAACATAGTTTTATTACTACAGCAGGTCTTATAAACATTTTTCAAATATATGTTCCACCTTTGATGTTATATTTTTTGTGGGGTATTCATATTAGTACATTTTGGTCTCTCCCTTTGGCGCAAGGATCGGGGCATGATTTCATCAGCATAAATGTTATCCAATTGTGATAGCAAGGTATAATTGTTTGTACATCTACTCTTATTAGAATTTCCTTTTTGCTGTGGCGTAATTCTCACACAATTTAATGCATTAGAATAGCAAGGCCGCGGTGCCTTGTGCTGGCAGACGGCACTAAACATGGGGGCGGCATCGCGCTCTGCCCGGGTGTCGGCAGCGCGCTCCCGAGTGGAAGGAGGTGGGCCTCGGGAGTCTGTGAATATCATTGGCTCCCGAGTGACGTGGCAGCCCAGGAGCCAATGAGGTAGGTGGAGCGTGGGGGGGGGGGGGTAATTTGAAGCGGGGAACGCGGCGTGGCTCTTGACTCGGTTGTCGAGCTGTTGGAGGGGTCAGATGGTGAAGAGTGCAGTCGTCGCAGCGGTTTGGGGCCTAGCAAAAGGAGCGGAGGACGAGCATTGGGGAGCGGAGGACGAGGATTTTGGTGACACTCTTCAGGTAGGGTCTGCGGTGCTGGGGGGGAGTGGGGGACGAGTGCCGCAAGCTGAGAACGTGGTTTGTTTTTTTGTTTTTAAGGAGTGAGTGTCGAAGGCTTTGGAGAGCAGGGCAAGCGGGGGGGGGGCTTTTAAAATAAGTTGTGGACATTGCATTGGTGGCGGAGGGTACTAATAAATAATAAAAATAACGTTATAATCATAAAACTAAGCACAGAAGGAGTCAGTTAAGGGGGGGGGCAGGATTGCATTATAGCAGGGATGCAGCCCAACGGGAAGAAAAAAGGGGGCCCGGTAAAGGGGAGGGGTCCTAGCTGGGGGAGAATGGTGGAAGTGGTTCCAGGCGGAGAGGATCTTGCAGGGCCTGAGGCTAGAGGTGGTCAAGAGGTCAGGGTGGTTTCAGGGAGAGGAGGTAGGTCATCCGGAGCGCATAAAGGGCGTGGGGGGGCAGGGGCCGAGCGGCTAACAGAGAAAAAAGGGGGCGGGGAGGCATTAGGTCGGGTGGTGGGCCAGCCCAGGCACAGAGCTGAGATGCTGACGCTGTACAAGGGGCTGAGTTGTATGGAGGAAGTCAGGGGCATCGGGGTGGGCGGGGTAATAGGGGGGATGGAGTTCCTAGGGAAGTTGTGGTTCAAGGAACAGGGCGGGGGTCTATTGGAAGCCCGTGTGGGGGGCTCGTTCCTCCAGATGGGGGTCTAACGGGGACGGGGAGAGGGGAGATGGGAGGGGGGACTGGGGGGGTCAGCGGGTTTGGTAGGGTGGCAAGGGCATATGGGAGGGGTTTCCTCTCCAGCCTGGGAGCATTGGCAAGGGGGAGGTCAAGGCTCCTCATGGGCAGAATGGCTAGGGGTGTGGCAGCCACCTTGGGCTATGGCTGGTGTCTCTTCGCCTTTTCCGGTTTTTTCTCCGCAGGTACCATCAGCTTGGCAGTATGCAGGGAGTCCTTGGTGGAACTCTACGTGATTACGTGATGGTGTGACTCCGGACCTGGCTGGTAAAAACATGGCAGGAGGACCGACGGGCGAGACAGGGGCAGCGGTCCAGGCGGTTACAGTGCGTCCGGAAGATAGTACCGCTCCAGAATCGGCTGTGGATGCTCCAGGTGAGTTGGCAGTTGCCCAGGGGGCAGCGGGAAGGGATGGGGTGACGGCAGTTGGTAAGGGCCATAAGAAAAAGGGTTGGAAGCGGAAGCATTCAGGCCATCGGCGGAGGAGATTGGAGTCCTCTTCCACTTCATCTTCGGATTCGTCGTCTGGTTCGACTTCCAACGAGAGAAGCTACGGTAAAGCCGATGGGGGGACGGCGGGTAGACGGGAAGTGGAGGGGGCAACTCCTACAGTAGCGACTTTCTCTGTGTTATGGGAGAGTGTGCCTAGGAAATTACGTCAAAAAGTCCAGAAGCGGCGGTATATCGATATTTTCCGCTTACTTGAAGGCCAAAAACGAGGGGAGTGCTGTTGGCGGTCAGGAAGACAGAGGGTCCGACGACTTGTCTCACATTTTTGGGAGTGGAGCTCAATTCGGAATTAATGATTGCGCGGTTGCCAGCCGACAAAGTGGCGCGTTTGCGAGTTTTGGTGTGGAACACGATGGCATCCTCGAAGTTGACGTTGCGTGAGATGAAGGCTCTTATAGGTTCCATGAACTTTGCGTGTCGGGTGATTCCTATGGGTAGGGTGTTTTTGCGGCGGCTATCGTCGGCAACTGCGGGGGTGGCTAATCCTCGCCATCGGATCAGGGTGTTGAGGAGCATGAGAGCTGATTTGGGGGTATGGGATGAGTTTCTGAGGGATTTCAATGGAATTAGTGTCCTGAGGGACAAAGAGATATCCAGTGACGAGTTACAATTATACACTGATGCGGCTGGGGGGGTGGGTCTGTGGATTTACTTCGGTGGGTCATGGTATGTGGCGCAGTGGCCGCAGGCCTGGTGGGATAGTGGCCTTACTAGCAATATCACCTTTTTGGAGCTGTTCCCGATATTAGTGGTGCTGGCGGTGTGGCCGGACAGACTGCGGAATCGTCGGGTGGTCTGGTGCTGCGACAATGAGGCGGTTGTCAGTGCGGATTTAATGCGGCAGGTTGTTTTAGCCTGCTTGCGTGTGAATGTGGTGATTAAGGCTCAACATATTCCTGGGGTTACTAACTTGATTGCGGATGCTCTTTCCCGTTTCAAGTGGGAGCGGTTTTGGACTCTGGCGCCGGAAGCAGATTTGGAAGGTGCTTCGGTCCCGCAGCACTTATGGCAGATTGGCCTCTGCACATGATGAACTTGTTGAAGAATTCAGTGTCGGCCTCGACGTGGACAGCATACCAGAGGGGCTGCAGCAGTGTGGTAACTTTCCTGGTGGAGCAGGGATGGCGGCAGGGCACAGCAGCCGACTTGCTTCTTGGTCAGTATGTTTCGGCAGCGAAAGTCGCGGGAGTGTCACGGTCGACGGTGCGGAAGAATTTGGCGGGATTTGCCTTTTTCATGAAGGCGGTTGGATGGGGGGCTTCTGGACGGGTTTTTTTGACATGGCGGCTTTTGCAAGGTTGGGAGCGGTCCGTCCCGTCACCTGGGGATGGTCGGCTGCTGATAACGCATGGCCTGCTCGAGCGATTGTGTCTTGCGTTGCCTCACGTGGTATCATCCCCTTATGAGGGCATGCTTTTTCGGGCGGTATTTTCGGTTGCCTTTTTTGGTGCATTTCGGGTGGGGGAATTAGTAGCGGAGTCGGGGCACCTCTCCCAGGGGGGCGGTTTGCAGTTTCACCACGTTCAAGTTGAAGAGGGCGAGCTTCGCATTCACTTGGCGCGGTCCAAGACGGATCAGACGGGGAAAGGAGTGTGGGTGGTCTTGTGTGCGGTGAGTGCCAATCCTACGTGCCCGGTTAGGTTGATAAATGCGTACATGCGTGTGCGGCCAGAAGATCGGTGCAATCTCTTTTTGCATGAGGATGCGCGGGTGCTTACAGGTTTTCAGTTTACTGCGGTATTGCAGATGACTTTGCGGCGCTTAGGGGAGGATCCTGGATGGTCTGCTCCGCATTCATTCAGGATAGGGGCTGCTACCAGTGCTTCCGCGGAAGGTCTAGCGGAACCTGATATTCGGCGGATCGGGAGATGGAGATCGCAGGCGTTCCAAGGCTACATGCGATTGTAGGGGTGGTGGGGGTGTTTAACTGTCTCAATTTTATTTTGCAGCAGCGGTTCAAGGAGCATGTCGCTGTTGGATGATTGGCCACTCCTTTGTTTACTGGGCCAGTCGGCGTGCAGCAACACGGCCCGTTGGCCTGAATATTGGACTGGATGCGTCGTAGGTGGCCATCTCATGGCTGGGCGAGCGCGGTCTGCGGTGGATGCAGCTCTTGCCTTTGCTTCGGCACCACGTGCGTGTCAGAGGGGCACCGGAGATCTTACTGATTCACCTCGGAGGAAATGACTTAATGTCTTGGACTTCTAGACAGTTAATTCGAGCCGCCCAGAAGGAATTGGGGGTGGTGTTGTCAATGTTGCCTAATATAAGTCTTGTATGGTCCGACATTATTCCAAGGCCTGCTTGCAAGGGACAGCGGCGGTGGTCCAGAGGGCTAACGAAAATTAATCGGCAAATTGGCCGATGGGTTCAGGAATAGGGGGGGGGGGGCAAATTTTACACACCTGGGTGGACGTCGAATGAGCTGGCCTGTTTAGGTCTGATGGAGTACATCTCTCCTCGGTTGGGATGGATTTGCTCCTTAAAGACTGGCAGGAGGCCTTGGATGGCATCATGATGGGGAAGAGGGCTGGTCGCAGCTTGCTCTTTGGGGGGCGGCTCAGGCCTCCCTCGGCCTGAGCCGGTGGCGGGATCCCGGAGGTCTCCAGGGTCCGGAGCCGGATATAAGCATTAGGGCAGAGGTGGGGTACCCCCGACCCGGACAATCCCTCAGGTTTTTGCTAATAATATGGTGAAGCCAGATGAGGGAGGGCGAGGCGATTTAGTCGGGGTCTAGACCTGGCAAAAGCGGAAGCGGCGTCACCTTGCTAATAACATGGCTGGTGAGGGCTTGCACCACTTGGGGGTGAGGGGGGCAAGTTAATGTCTGGGATTGTAGTTGATCATTGTTGGAAGTTTAATAAAGCTGCAACCAGTTTAAGTCCCAAATAAGAGTGTTGTGTCTTTTATGAGAAGGTTCAGGGGAGGGGGCGAGAGGTGGGGGGGGGAAAGGGCAGGATGTGACTTGTCCGATGTACCCGGTTATAGCAAGGCCGCGGTGCCTTGTGCTTGCGGCCGGCACTAACCGGGGGGGCGGCGTCACGCTCTGCCCGGGTGTCGGCAGCGCGCTCCCGAGTGGAAGGAGGCGGGCCTCGGGAGTCTGTGAATGTCATTGGCTCCCGAGTGACATGGCAGCCCGGGAGCCAATGAGGTAGGTGGAGCGTGGGGGGGGGGGGGGTAATTTGAAGCAGGGAACGTGGCATGGCTCTTGACTCGGTTGTCGAGCTGTTGGAGGGGTCGGACGCCCGCCCACCCACCCTGGCTGGGGTGCTGTGAAGTTGGGGGGGGGGTGGGGGTCAATGTTCCCTCTAATTTTCTGTAGGCTGTGTGCGCATAAAATATCAGCTGTGTGCAGCTTTTGAAGGAAGGTTAAATTTTTGTGCGCCACATAACGACACTCGGAGTTATATACTTTAAAATTTGACTACACGTCAGAATACAGTATGTATACCACATTGATTTTAATCAAATTAAATGAAAATAGATGATTACTAAATGAAGCGGGAAATTTCTAGTAATTACAATCATAACTTTTACATTTTAAGATGTCTGTGTTGTTTTCTATCAGAATCAGAGCCGTAATTTTTGTGCGCTCTGTTGTAAAGTATGTGCGCTCGCTCGGCGAGGTGTGTGCGCGCGCACACGCGCACAGCTTAGAGGGAACAGTGGTGGGGGTGTTGCAGCTGGAGGGGGTGGTGGGATGCCGGAGGTCTCCGGGGTCCGGAGCTGGATATAAGCATTAGGGCGGGGGTGGGGTACCCCCGACCCGGACAATCCCTCAGGTTTTTGCTAATAATATGGCGAAGCCGGATGAGGGAGGGCGAGGCGATTTAGTCGGGGTCTAGACCCGGCAAAAGCGGAAGCGGTGTCACCTTGCTAATAACATGGCTGGTGAGGGCTTGCACCGCTTGGGGGTGGGGGGGGCAAATTAATGTCTTGGATTGTAGTTGATCATTGTTGGAAGTTTAATAAAGCTGAGACCAGTTTAAGTCCAAAATAAGAGTGTTGTGTCTTTTAAGAGAAGGTTCAGGGGAGGGGGCGAGAGGTGGGGGGGGAAAGGGGGGGGGAGGGCAGGATGCGACGTGTCCGCTGTACCCGGTTACAATAATTCTCTATCCTTTCCCTCTGATGCGATATTCATCGTGTGCAGTATAATTTAGTACATTTAAACTTTTGCCGTGAATGTATCCACGGAGCTCGCACAAATTCCTGTGTGTTTGGACAAAGATGATTTGGACATATTCTCTGTAGTATAAGTCATCATCCAGTCACGGTGGCGATCTATAACTGTTTACATATTTATGGAATTTTTCAATGCTTCAGTGAGTAATTTTGTAACGATTCAAAGACACGTACACAGTGATTTAGAACTCCTTTTTTATTTTCCGTTTTTTGATAACTAGTACCCGATATATGATAAGTCAATTTTTGCGTGTGGATTTCCAATCAGTCCATTTTTTAATGTTGGTCTTATGGTTACTTTTCCACAATATAGTTCATATGCTGTACCTTTTACACTTTGTTTATTTATATTTCAGTGATTTCTATCCTGATTTATATTCAACATATTTCTGAAGGTATTTATATGGTTTCTTTTACTCCTTTGTACCGTTTTTATTTATTTTTTTATTTATCTATTTATCATCATTAGATGGGTATCCCCCTCCATTGAGAGGTTTATGTCCGATTATGCATGCTTTTACTATACGCACATTAGTTATGTCTCATTCCTAATTTTGTTTCAATCAGTCATTCTATTCATTCCTCATCTCATCTCCTTCCATTTGGATTTTTATGTGATGGTTTTCGTATGTGATTGTTTTATTTTAGTATGTTCTCTATTTTATATTTATTAGTTTTTGATTTCAGTATTAATATTACACATCATTTATCGTTTTATGATATTATCTCATACAGTGTTGTAACCAGGTAGTCGTACCCGGTGCTCCCATCCTGCTTCTCGTACCCCTTTTAATCTAGCTCCCCCTCCAACACCCCTCCCCCCCCCCCCCCACCATTCACAAATGCAAAGACAACCATTCTTGGGTAACAAACTGGTCACAGCTTTATTTGCCAAGTTAACATCTATAACATGCAAAACCAGCATAATCAACAACAACCAACACTCCCTCCGCTCCCTCAGACGGAGCGATGTGTCACCAGCTATGCTATTAGCAAAGTGACCTTGCCTCCACACCGGCCGCATTCACCTCCACCGGCCAAATTCCTAAAGCCCCTGTCCGACTTCGCCATATCACTAGCAAAAGTCTACCCGGGGTTGTCCAGGCCGTGGGCACCCCGCCCACGCCCCAATTGGCCTAAGGCTCTGGACCCCGGACTCCTCCGGGATCCCACCGCTCCCCCCCCACCAAGCTGCAACAACCCTAAGTATCCAAACCCCCTGCCTCCCATAAGGGTGGGCGGGTGGGCCGCCATGCTCCCGGCTCCCTTCACATGTGCTCAGCCACTGCCACTGCCGGCCGAGCACATGCGCTGTCTCGCTCCCGATTGGCTCCTGTCCGCGTGATCCCACGCCAGAGCCAATCATTTTAAAGGACGCGCCAGCGTCCTTGCCGCCACCCTGTGCTCCCTCCCTCCTCTTCAAACTTAGGAACGCGCAGGGTCCTTCACCGGGCCGAGCACCTGGTTAACGCCGGTCGCCGGGACCCTGCCCGCACCCTTTATCTAACCGGGTAGTCGTACCCAGCGCTCCCATTCTGCTTCTCGTACCCCCTTTTAATTTAGCTCCCCCTCCCCCCCACACCGTTCACAAATGCAATGGACAACCATTCTTGGGTAACAAACTGGTCACAGCTTTATTTGCCAAGTTAACATCTATAACAGGAAAACCAGCATAATCAACAACAACCAACACTCCCCCCCCACCCCCTCAGATGGAGCGATGTGTCACCAGCCGTGCTATTAGCAAAGTGACCTCGCCTCCACACCGGCCACATTCACCTCCACCGGCCAAATTCCTAAAGCCCCTGTCAGACTTCACCATATCACTAGCAAAAGTCTACCCGGGGTTGTCCGGGCCATGGGCACCCCGCCCACGCCCCAATTGGCCTAAGGCTCCAGACCCCGGACACCTCCAGGATCCCGCCACCGGCTCGGGCCATCCGAACTGCCCGAGCCGCCCCCCCTACTCCAAAGCTGCGACCAATTCCTGCCACCCTGCACCACACACTCCAAGACCTCCTGCCAATCATTCAGTAGGAGGTATGCTCCCACCGGAGAAAGATGCATCCCGTCACTCCTATACAATCCTCCACACTCCACCTCCGCCCACGTATGCATAACTTGATAACGCCCATGTTCGCATACCCACCGCCCAATCTGTCTGTTGATTTTTGTTAACCCCCGCGACCACCGGCGCTGCCCCCAACAAGCTGGCCGTGGGACAATATCAGACCAGATTAGCACCACCCCCTCAAACATTTACAACACCAAAGCCAAATCCCTCTTAGCCGCTCTGATCAGTTGTTTGCAAGTCCAGGCTACCAAGTCATTCCTCCCTAAATGCAACAGGATAATCTCCGGCTGTTCTCTTATGCGCTGATGGTGCCAAAGCAAAGGCAGCAGCAGAGTCCATCGCAGCCCATGCTCACCCAGCCATGATATCGACACCACTGCTGGATCCAGCCCGAGATTCCGCCTGACTGGCCGCATTGCTGCTCGTTCGCCAGCCCAGAACACGAAGGAATGCCCCAACAGCCAACACTTCCAAACATTCTGCCCCCCATCTGCAAAAGAAAAAATGTATTACTCCTCCTCGTTCATAACCCACACCTCTTAGATACGAACATAACCTTGGAAAGCATTAGACCGCCATCGGCCTATCCGCTGTATCTGCCCCCCAGACAACCCCGCCTCAGCCGCGCTGGTCGCCGCCCCAATCTGAAATGAATGAGCCGCAAACAGGGAAGGGTCCTCCCCTATATGCCGCATGACCATCCGCAAAACCGCCGATACTTGAAACCGCGTCAGCACCCGCCCATCTAGGTGGATGAAAAACCTGCCTTCGAGCTCTGGCCGAATGCCCATGTAGGCCGTAATCAGTGCCACCGGACATGTCAACCCCCCTATCTCCCTCAACACCACCCTCTGCCCCCTACCCCGCTGGTCTGTTTTGGATCTCATCATAAACACTCGCCACTGCCCGTCACTCACTTGTACATGTTGCCGTTGTAAACAACTACCCACTCCCGCCTTCCCCAAGTCCGTTACCAATTCGCTCACCCTGAAGGTGCCAAAGAAAGCCAAGCTGAAACCCGCCCGAAAAAGTATAGCCTCATAGTGCGACTCCGTCACTTGCGGCAATTCCTCGCACAATCTCACTAGCAACTGATGCGTGATCAGACGTCGCCGATCCGGCGGGGTAGGACGCAAATGTTCCCAACCCTGTAGTAACCTTCTAGCTAGGAACCCTCCCTCCACGGAGCCTCAACCCACCGATCTCGCAAAGAACGCGAAACCCGCTAACTGGCTACGCACCGCTGATCTCGTGAACCCGTGTTCCTTTGCACTGACAATATATTGCCTGAGAAGGTGATCCGCTACCGCCCCACCTTTCCATCCCCGGGCCAACAAAAATGGAGACACTCTACTCCCACCTTGCCGATAAGCCTCCCATGTCCTCTCCGCCACCGAACTTCACAGGAGACTCCTCATTTCTGCAGGCCAACAGTCCACAAGTTCCATGGGACCACGCGCCCGACCCTGTCTGCTTCCAGTGCCAATCTCCAAAACCACTCCATCTGCAAACGGGAAAGAGCATCAGCAATTCCGTTAGTATGACCCGGTATATGCCACACCCTCAACCTGACATTTAAGCGCAGACATGCCAAAACTATGGCCCGCATTAACGATGCTACCTGGAGGCAATGTGGGGAGTAATTATTCACCACACTCACCACCGCCTCGTTCTCACACCATCATCTCACCCGACGATTCCTGAACCAATCTGGCCACAACTCCAGCGCTACTAACATAGGGAACAGCTCCAAGAAGGTAATATTACTCGATAACCTGGCCGCATACCATGCCTGTGGCCATCTGTCAGCACACCATGCTCCCGCAAAGTAAATGCCCAAGCCTACCCCCCCCCCCCCCGCGGCATCCGAATAAAGCTGCAAATCGTCACTGGAAATCTCCGCCTCCATCCAAACTGAAATTCCATTAAAACCCCGCAAAAACCTATTCCACACCCGTAAATCCTCCCGCATCGCCCTAGTAACTCGTATGCAGTGATGTGGCTTACACACCCCCGCCGTCGCTGCCACCAACCTTCGAAGAAATACTCTCCCCACTGGGAGCACCCTACATGCAAAGTTCAGCGACCCTAGCAACGCCTGCATTGCCTTCAAGGTCAACTTCGCTGAGGCCACGGCATTAGCCACCAAAACCTGCAACTTCTCCACCTTATCGTCCGGTAGTCACGCTATCATTCCCTCGGAATCCAACTCAATCCCTAGAAAAGTAATCCTGGTCACCGGGCCCACTGTCTTGTTATCGGCCAAAGGGACCCCTAATTCTGTACCATCTCCACGTACCATCTCCACCTTCGCTACCCCAACTGAAAGAGAAATACAAGACATCATTATGAATATAAACACCACCACAGCACCTAACGACCCATGTCCAGCATTCTGGATAAAAACCCTACGGATTGAGCTTAGTACCTTCCTGGCAAAACTGATCGGAACCTCATTCCAGACAGGCATCTTCCCCCGAAGCCTAAAACAAACTTCAATTAGACCGCTGCTGAAGAACAATAAACTGGACCCCACAAAGATGGACTCATACAGACCCATCTCTAGCATACTGCTTCTAGCTAAAATCTCAGAAAAAATAGTCCACTGTCAACTGAGCCAACATATAGAGGATAATGCACCCCTTGATCCCAGCCAACACGGGTTTCGGGAGCAACATGGCGTGGAAACCTTGTTAACAATCATATTCAGCACTCTAATGATAGGGTTGGATAATGTCAAACAAGGATTTGCCCTCATCTTTCTCGACATCGCGGCGGCTTTCGACTCCGTCAGCCATGATCTACTTCTGTCCCGCCTTGTCGAGAAGGGAATCCACAGCACCGCCCTCGCATGGTGTGCCTCATACCTAAATGACAGATGGCAACACGTCCGCTCCGGCACCTCAACTTCCACCCCATTCCCACTAAAGAAGGGCGTCCCTCAGGGTTCCTCACTCTCTGCTCTCTTCTTCAACATCTATATGCAGCCTATCTGCACCATCATCAGGTCCTTCGGCGTGAACTGCCTAATATACGCCGACGACGTCCTCATGTTCACCCCAATACATACTGATCACCCAGATGTATCCCGGTTATCCTCATGCTTCAACACAGTCACAGACTGGCTACACTCTCAGAAGCTTAAAATAAACCTTAAAAAGACTGAGGTACTCTTCATCAGCAAAGACTAAGCATTCACCCCACCCCCTTCATTGAAAGTACGTGATGCCGAGCTTCTCACAAAGATAACGATTCGATACCTTGGAGTAACACTCGACCAACATCTCAACTTAAATGCCCAGATAGGCAATATGTCAAAGGCAATTTACCACAAAGTCCGGATGCTGCGTCACATCAGACCGCTACTTGAGCCAGAAGACTTTCGAACAGTCTTTCAGTCACTAGTGATGCCCCACTTCGACTACGCGAACTCCATACTCCACGGCCTTCCAAAGTGCACACTACAACCTTTGCAACTAGCAATGAACACAGCAGCCAGAACCCTTCACCAAGCCTCTAGAAGAGATCATATCACCCCTATCCTGAAAACACTATATTGGCTCCCGGTATGCTACAGGATCACCTTCAAAATCTTAACAATAACATTGAAAGCCATCAACAAATGCACGGCCAACGCCCTCTCTGAACTTATCCAACTCACCCCCCCCCCAACAGACTGAGAAGATCTGCCGCCACAACTCCCTTCAACTCCCGAAAACCATCACCAAATGCACCAAAGCCTCTAGAGACCGCGCCTTTGCTCTATCCGCACCTTCATGCTGGAACAACTTACCAACCAACATCCGTGCCATAAACAACCTTCACCAATTCAGAAAGGCACTGAAGCACTACGTCTTCCTTCAATGCTTTGCCAACTCAGACGACATCACTTAGCCACACCTCAACCCTACCCAACACCCATAGAGCAGACACCCCAATCACCCCTCTGATCCTCCAACCCACCCTCCCCTGTTAACCCCCTGATTGACCTGATTCTACACATCCCAGCGACCTGTAAATACTGTGCATAGATATATTGAGAAGTTATGTATATCGTTTTACTTGTTCACCAAGTTTAAATTCCTTGTTCTACTGTAAGTCCAATGTAGACCCCCCACACTGGACATTTGTGTTATTTGTGAACTGATGTTGAATAGTGCGGTATAGAAAAATGCTAAATAAATAAATAAATTCTCCCGCCATCTCTATAAACCCTGCCAGAAGCTCACTGCAGCCCATCGACTGTGCTGCCCCGACGAACAGAAAATTGTCCAAATAATGCACCACCTCAGGCCGCCTGACCCTCTGTACCACGACCCAGTGCAAGAAAGAACTAAACTTCTCGAAATACGCACACGCCACTTCACAACCCATCGGCATTCACTTATCGAAATAGAACCCTCCTTCGAATTGGAAGCCTAGCAAATGAAACGACGAAGGATGCACCGGGAGCAAACAAAATGCCGACTCGATATACACTTTTGCCATCCATGCCCCCGACCCGCATTCCTAAGTAACTCCACCGCCCCATCAAAAGAGGCATACTTAACCGTACAGCAGTCGCGCGGTATGCTATCGTTAACCGATGCCCCGGTTGGACTCGACAGATTGTGTATTAAACAAAATTTGCCAGGTTCTTTTTTGGGTATAAGCCCCAATGGAGATAACACAAAGTGTGAAAAAGGCAGCTGCCGAAACGGGCCCGCTATACTACCTAAACTCAACTCAACCACCAACTTTTCCCGTGCTATCGTCGCCCATCGGCGCACTGTCGCCAAGTTCCGCGCCGATGAACCTAAAACCACATCCCGAACTGGGATAACAAAACCAAACTGAAAACCGAACTGCAATACCGCCCTATCTTTCCTCTTCGGGTATTGCCCAAGCCACTCCCTTAACACCTCCACCCTTATGGGGGACAGGGCCATTCCAAATCCATTCTCACTACTTGGCTGCCGCACCAAGAGTGGCCCCTGCTCCTTTCTTAACACATTTTGCCGCCGAATGTACCCCCCCCCCCCCCGCAGCTCGAGCAAGCGTGCTGGAACTTACAGTCTGGGAAGGGACAAACTGACTTATTATACCGCAACACACGTCCCCGCCTCCACTTCCTGCTGGCTTAGACTGCAAAATGGGGCCCCCGCTCCGAAAGGAATGACTCGCCCCAGCGGTGGACCCCGACCCACCCCTTCCTCCAATCCCCGAACCAGACCCCGTTCTGGCCGACATCTGCATCAGCCACAGATTGATATCCTGCATACCCCATGTTAATCCCTTAATCTCCTCCATTTTGTCTCTAAACTTTTCATCATAGTTAAGCCACGCCCATTCCTCATGGGATTGTGAGGCTTCCAGAATTGAATCCGTGTAAGCCAGCAATATACCATACTGGTCCGGGCGATGATGACCCCAAACACTCGCCAACCGCAAAAAAGCCCTAACCCAATTTACTACCGACCGAGAAACATTTCTGATTCGCCCGGCCTTTTCTTCCTCCTTCCGCTTTTTCCTGCTCTCTCCCGACCTCTTCCTCCCCTCGAGCAAACAGAAAATATCTATATATTTCCTCTTTCGTATTTTGCGCCGTAACTTCCTCGGGACACCCTCCCATAACTCCGACAACATCGCTGAAGTAGAATTACCGCCCACTGATATATCTGCCACCCCTTCGCGCCCTTGTGCCCCTACCATCGCACCTTCTTCACTCGACAATGACGCAGACGAGCCCGAAGATGATGAGGAAGAGGATTCCGAACTATGCCGTCGACGACAGACGTGTTTCCTTTTCCTGCTCGCCTTTCCCCAGTGTTCTCTCCATGTACCGCCCCCTTTATGCCCCGCCCCCTCCTCCACCCTTGACTCACCCATCTCCACTCTCAATGCCGCGCCTGGCATTGACTGGCTCCACCTGTTCTGTTGCAGATTCTCATTCCGCTACCGCGTGCTGTCTTCTTGTGGTGCAGCCCGATCCTCCTGCGCTGCACCAGACACCGTGTCCCTCGACATCATCCGCAAAGGCGCCGCTGTACCAGGTGTGAATCCAGGTGACGCCACCACCGGGGCCTGCAAAGAGATAAAAGGAAAACCAGGAGAAGAAAACCCTGGGGCCCATGCTTGTCGCCAAGCTCCCACTCATGCTGTTCTCGAAGACCTTTGCCCACCGCTCACCCAGTGATCGCCTGGGGTCTGATAACCGGCTATCCCATAACCTATCGGTACCATCACCCCACTTCCTGGGGTCAACAAACCTCCCCTTTCCCTGCCGCAGGGCATGTACCCTGGTATGTCGCCCCCCCAAAAAAAATTGGGACCGGCCCCCATCCCCCACCCTGGCTCCACCATCACTCCCCTGCCTGGCTCAGATGTAGCCCCTACAGAGATGCCTTCCTGACTAACACCTCCCCTGCCCACTGCCAGTTCCTCAGCCACTCCTCTCATGGCAAGCGGCCGAGCCCCACGTCCCCTAACTGCATTGCCCCTCCTGACCCCACCTGGAGCAGAACGCCGTCCAGGGGCCGGACACCTTGCCTTCCCTCCACCTCGTTAGACTACTGGGGCCTCCCCTGCACTCCGCGTACCCACCGCTCGACCTCAGTCCACCCCTTGACCCCTTTTACCACCTCTCCTCTTGTCCGCTCCCCCACCTCTACTCCCTCGACCTCCACTCGACTGGGGCCTCTTGGGTGCCATGTCTCTGACACCGCTGGCTGCCCTGCTCCTGCCTTTAAATTCTTTTTTTTTTTTTAATATTTATTTATTTTTTACCTCTTCTTACTTCTCTACTTTCCCTTTTTTTTTTTTATATTTTGTACCGGCCCAACCCCCCCTCTAGCCCAACCACCGGCTAACTTTAACTTTTACCCAGCCCCCAGCACCCCAACTCGCCTGCACAGGAAGAGCCTGCTTCCACCTGCCGTCCTGCCAAGACTCCCGGCTCATCAGCCCCTGCTCTTTGGGCCCCGATCCGACTCCCCACTGCCGCTGCCGCCATTCAAGGCCTCCCGATCTCTCTCCTCAATCCTCCATGCTCCCGGCTCCCTTCATATGTGCTCAGGTACTGCCGCCACTGGCCGAGCACATGCGCTGTCTCACTCCCGATTGGCTCCTGTGCGTGTGATTGCGTGCCCAGAACCTATCATTTTAAAGGACGTGCCAGCGTCCTCGCTGCCACCCTGTGCTCCCCCCTCCTCTTCCAACTTAGGAATGCGCAGGGTCCTGTGCCGGGCCGAGCACCCAGTTAACGCCGGTCGCCGGGACCCTGCCCTCGCCCTTTATCTTTTCAGAATTGGTATTAGATTATTTATTTAGTAGTGATTGTGTTTCTTAATGTTATAATATCTGCTTGGTTATTAATGTTATAACATTTTTATATTTTTTATTATTTATTGCTTATTAATTTGTTTTTATTTGTTCTCTTTGAGGTTTGCCCTCTTATATGTTTACCCCCCTGAGGAAGGCCGTTGGCTGAAACGCGTAGGGGTCAGCAATTAAAGTTTTTATCTGAACTACTGCCAGTCCTTGTATCTTTTTCTTGGTTCCCGTCCCAAAAGGATGTCCATCTCTGCTATTCACGGGACAGAATGACCTCCCTTTCTGAACAAGAAAGAGGAGAATTGATAGTTGATGAGACTCTCCAGAAAGATTAGGGGAAATAGTTTTACATTTAACCATGAGCACAGATCAAGTGGAGAGTAGCGAACAGCCTGAGTTAGCATACGGCCATCTTGGTTTCAGAACTCTCCTGATGAAGAAGTTCTGGTAAAACGTGACCCATATTGCAGCCTGTATACAAAGGACTCAGCATTTGAATTCTGTCATTGACTGCTGGAATGTTTTCCTTTGCATATCTATGAAACCTCTTGGGAAACTTCAAGTGCTGAAAGGATGACTTGTTTGAACATACAGATGAAGCCCTGATTTGAGCAGCATTGTTTGGACTGACTCTGGTTGAATACAACATTTGGGTCAACTGTGGCTTTTCCTTGTTGACTTGATATTTAGATATGAAATGCTATTACCATGTGGCTCCACTGGGAGTCAAGACAATTCTAGGACTATTTTCTCATGTAATGACTTCTTGAATAAGATATTCTAATATCCATAATTTTGAAAGAATGATCTAATGCTTGGAAGTTAAGATTTAATATGAAGAAGTGTGGAGTCAAGCACTTGGGATGCAGAAATTCAAAGGGATTTTATGTGATAGGGGGCAAGACGTTGGCGTGCACAGAACAGGAGAAGGACTTTGGGGTGACAGTGTCTGAGAAATATGAGTTTAACACACTTGACATAGATGCTAGAGCAATGAGAGAACCAAATGGTTGCTATTGAGGATATTTTTAGGGCTCTTAAGCAACACTGCCATGTTCATCAGATGTGAGGAGCTGTACCTAGAGATTGAAGACGACTGGGGAAGACTGTGTACTGTGGACTGCAGAATACAATGGCAAACAATAGAAGCCATAAACAGCAAAATCTCTAATACCTACCATGACCACTATGACTGTACATGATAGCTCTAAAAACGGAAAAGATAGTTCCCTATTTACTTTTAGCCCCAAGTGAAAAACTCAAACATTTATTGATATTTCTCTGAGAGTAAGCTAATCTCCATATGTTGTTAGTAAGAGTTACATTAACCACAAGGATGAACTATCATGTCAAGATGCAAAAAGAATGCTCTGTTAATTACACAGAAGTAGTATGCCATACTAACCTGACCTTTTCAGTATTCTGCTTTTTTTTCTGTCAGTGTTCAGTGTAGCATAGTTGCTCACAATTTAGGAATCAACATGGAAAGGTCATTGTTTCTACACTGTATCTCACTGCTAATGAAGGGAAGGAAGGAAATTATGAGATTCTTTCTTATAGCATCTTATTGCTTTTTTTTGAGAGAGAAGTTCTAACCCACCAATCAGAAAGGCATACAGAGAACTGTCTACCTCAAGATGATCTTGGTAGATGATAAAACGTGGCAGGTGACTACAAACAAGAACGAAAGAATAGCCATACTGGGTTAGACTAAAAATCCATCAAGTTATGCATCCTATATCTAACAGTGGCCAATACAAGTCATAAGTACCTGGTAGAATCCCCAAAAGTAGATTGATTCTTTGTTGTTTATCCCAAGGGATAAGCAGAAAAGCACTGGCTTTCCCCAAAACTACCTTTATGGACTTTTCCTCAAGGAATTTGTCAAACCTTTTTTCTTAATTCAGCTACCAGCTATTCTAGTTTAACCACATCCTCAGGTAAAAAAATTGCTCATTAAGTGAAAAAAATATTTTCTTCGCTTTCTAAAAGTGCTTTACAGAGTGTCCCCTTATTTTTGTACTTTTTTGAAAGAGTAAACAAATGATTCCCATTTACCCGTTCCACTTCACTCATGCTTTTTTAGACTTCTGTCGTATCTCCCCTCAGATGTTTCTTATCCATGCTGAAGACCTCTAACTTATTTAGCTTTTCCTCATAGAGGACTCATTCCATCCCCTTTATCACTCTAGTCTTCTTTCTCCATACTTTTTCTAATTGCACTATATATTTTTTGAGCTGTGGCATCTAGAATGGAAACATAACTGTGGTCACGCTACACAGCAGCATTGAGGCATTACGAGCCTCTATTTTATTCTCCATTAATTCTCTAATAATTCCTAACATTCTTTCTGCTTATCAGCCCATGTTTCTTCATCTAACAGATTTGTAAAACAAGACGAAATCTATGTTGGCTCTGACCTTGCAAGCTATGTTTATCCATATAGTCAGTAACCTGCTTTTCAGAATGGCCTCTACCATTTTCCTGGCACTGATGTCAGGGTCTCTGGCCTAGTGCATCCACCAGTTTTCCTCTTAGTTGGCTGTGGATGATAGAGAGACAAAGTTGAGTTTGTAAAACTCTCCATAAGAAGCTCGTAAAGATAAAGAACTGAAGTGCACTGCCACATTAGTAATACTCTAATGCTCGTTAATGCATGTTATTTATTGCAGATCCTGTTTTATGCTAGGAAATTGTTTCCTAATAATGCCCATTAATGGCTTTAGCATGCATTAATATAGCACAGTACAGTAAATCTAGCCCCATAAATAAAGATGATTTCTAGGATATCAGTTCAAATATTAGTGTTGATGATCATCTATATAACTGCTAAAAAATCATTTTATCTTACTTCACTTAAGTGGTAAATTATAGTGTCAGTAATGACACATTTACAAAGAACAGCTCCTTAAAACAACAAAAACACAAATAGAATGCAGGAAAGAAATAATCCAGAATAGAATGGACACTTGGAAAGAGAAGCCACTGTATGGTCAATATAAAAGAAATATTGAAGGAAAATGGAATGAGACCCTAACGTTGGAATGGTTAACATCTGGAGCACTGATAATGGCAGCCCAAGAAGAGACTTCACAAACTAATGCCATCAAAACTAAAATTCAACATATTTTGGATGACAGCTAATACTGATTGTGTAAATCCAAGGACGTAACTGTGGATCATATAATTAGCCAATACGGCAAAATTGTACTGACTGACTACAAACAAGGGCATGACAGAGTGGAAAAGATCATCCACGAGAATCGGTGTAAAAAAAATATGGTGTTCCTGTTGGAAAAACGTCTGAGAACATGTTGCAGAGAACGTTGTAGAAAATAAATTGGTTGAGATTCTGTGGGACTTCCAAATACAAATAGGTGCTTAGAGCACAATGTAGCATAGGGGGTAGAGCACTGTCTTGATAACCAAGCAGCTGGGGTTTGATTCCCATTAACACAACTTGTGGCCTTAAAGTCCCTACAATCTACCTTCAGTTACATTGTCAAGAGCTGCTGGGTCAGCATTGACTCAAAGGCACACATTTATTTGCTTTGTCCAAGTAATCAAGGTGGTTTACAGAGAACATAATGGCTCATACTGCTCTCAGCAGCTTACAAGGAACAAGAAACATATTGAACAGTAACAATATTCAACATTCTAACAGTATTTACATCATATGCAGGCCTGTACCAGTCTGTCAACAATGAGCCGCCTGACTGAAGACCGAACACAATTTAGGATAGCTATCCAGAGGGCCGCCATGAGTCGACTCTGACTCGACGGCACTTAACAACAACAACAGGGTGCCGTGATGTTATGACAACTATTTACAATAAGTTATTTACATTAAGATGGTGTAAGCTATGTCACAGTTAATTTTGCATTGTACATCCAGGTGGTATAGTTGTGTGGTGTGGTGAGCGTGAGTTATATGGGATGTTGATTTCTTATGTATTTAGGTTTTACATTGTGGATTGGTTGTATTCTGCAAATAGGAAGGTCTACATTTTACACCTGATATTGCTGTAACCAGGTAGCCGGACCCGACACTTCCCCTGCTACCCCCTCCACCTCCCCCCTCCCCCCCCCCATTTCCATTCCAAAAATTCAACAGATAAGCATTCTTGGTACAACTGGTCGCAGCTTTATTCCCAAAACAAACTTCAATGATAACAGTAGAGTAAATCCAACCAAACCCCCGCGGAGGGATACGCCGCCAGCCATGCAATTAGCAAAGCGACCCCGCCTCCGCTCCGGCCAGGGTCAAGCCACCGGCCAACTCCTGCCACCCCTATCCAACTTCGCCATATTACTAGCAAAAGTCTTCCAGGGGATATCCAGGGCGAGGGCACCCCGCCCCCGCCCCAACTCGCCTCAGGCTCCGGACCCCGGACACCTCCGGGATCCCGCCACCGGCACAGACAGACCGTTCAACTGTGCCGCCCCCCCGTTGGGGAACTGCGACCAACGTACTCTCCAAGCACAACCATCTCAACTGCCTCCTGACAGTCATTCAACAGCAAATCCACACCTACTGGCGATAAATGCACCCCATCTTCCCTAAAAAGCCCCACACACGCAACATCCGCCCACTCATGCTGCACCTGCAACCCATTCTGTTCACAAACCCACCTCCCAATTTGCCTGTTAATTTTAGTCAACCCCCGGGACCATCGCCTCTGGCCCCAGCACGCAGGCCTCGGGATAATGTCCGACCATAGCAATACCACCTCCGCAAACATTTGTAATACCACTGCAAAGTCTCTCTTAGCAACCCTGATCAGCTGCTTGCACGACCACGCTACCAGATCATTGCCTCCCAAATGGATCAATAAGATCGCTGGCTGATCCCAAACTCTTCCATGGTGACGAAGCAAAGGCAGAAGCTGTGTCCATCGCAAGCCACGTTCGCCCAGCCATGAAATCGCCACCAGCGCGGGGCTCACTCCAAGATTTCTCCCAATAGGCCAAACCGCCGCTCGCTGCTCAGCCCAGAACACAAAAGAATGCCCCAACAGCCAACAGCTCCGAACTCTCAGATCCCCAGCTGTAAGAAAAATAACAAAATTAAACACCCCTACCCCCCACAACTGGCCCCTCAAAGCCGCACGTAACCCTCAAAGGCCTTCGATCGCCATCTGCCAATGCTCCGTATCTGCTCACCCGACAAGCCCGTGGCCGCCGCACTGGTCGCTGCCCCAATATGGAAGGAGTGGGCCGCAAACCCACGCGGATCTACCCCCAACTGCCCCAACACCATCCGCAACACCGCCGTCACCTGAAATCGAGTCAACACGCTGCTGTCCCGATGCACAAATAGGCATTCCCCCCCTTCCGCACGCACCGCCAGATACGCTTTCATTGCAGCTACCAGGCAGGTAAGCCCGCCTGTCGCCCGCAAGACCACCCATAACCCTTTTCCGCTCTGGTCTGTTTTGGACTTTGCTAGCAACACGCGCATCCGCACACCCTCCAGCCAAACATGGTTCCAGCGGAGGCAATGCTCCCAACTTGCCTTCCCCAAATCAGCCGCTAACTCGCCTACCCTAAAAACACCGAAAAAGGCCAAACAAAATACTGCCCGAAAGAGCAAGCACTCATAATGTGACATCGCCACCCCTGGCAGCGCGCTGTACAACCGTTCCAGCAGCTCATGAGTAATTGGAAATCTGCGATCCCGCTGTGTCGGGCGAGAATGCTCCCACCCCAGCAGCAACCGCTGCACCAAGAACCCCCGACCTGCGCAATCCCACCCTACCGTCTTGGCAAAGAACCCGAACCCCGCCAGATGGGACCGCACCGCCGATCTAGAGAGACCTTGCACCCTAGCGCACCCCACATACCCCCCCAACATCAGATCCATCACAGAACCTCCCTCCCAACCGTTACTGCGCAAAAAGGCCAGGACCTACTCACACCCCCGACAATAGGCCTCCCAATAGGCCTCCCTCTGCTACCGAGCACCGCAACAAACTTTTCATCGCCGCTGGCCACTGCTCCACAAGCTCCAAGGGACTGCAAGCACCTTCTCGTCCGCCGTCGGCGTTAGTTCCCGAAACTGGTCCAACTGTAAACGGGAAAGAGAATCCGCAATTGCGTTAGAATGCCCGGGAATATGCCTTGCTCGCAAATCAACATTCAAGCGCAAACATGCCAGTATGACCTGACGCATCAGCGCCGCTACCAGACTACAGCACAGTGAATAACGGTTGACGACGTGTACAACCGCCTCGTTATCGCACCACCATACCACCTTGCGATTTGCTAACCTATCAGGCCACAACTCTAGCGTCACCAGCATCGGGAACAACTCTAGGAAGGTTATATTCTTCAACAATCCCTCCTCCTCCCATTCCTGTGGCCAACCCTCTGCACACCAAACCCCACAAAAATACACCCCCAGTCCCACCCCCCCCCCATCCGTGTGCAACTGCATGTCCTCGATGGACATCTCCGCCTCACGCAGAACCGAGGTACCATTAAATTCCTGTAAAAAGACATCCCACACTCGCAAATCCGCTGCCAGGCGCCGACTGAACACACGCCCCATTGGAATGACCTGACAAGCAAAATTAAGGGAACCGATAAGAGACTGCAGCTCTTTCAAGGTCATCTTAGATGAGGCCAATATATTAGCCACCAGCACCCGGAGTTTTACCACCTTCTCCCACGGCAGCCGCGCAACCATTTCCACGGAATCCAGCTCGACCCCCAAAAATGTAATAGTCGTCGTTGGGCCCACAGTCTTTCCTGCCGCCAAGGGTACTCCCAACTCGCCCACCATCTGAAGAAAGCTCTCCAAGAGCAAGTTGCATCGTCCCGACCCAGCCCCACCAACGAACAAGAAATTATCCAAGTAATGCACCACCTCCGAACAGCCCACCCTCTGCACCACCATCCAATGCAAGAAGGAACTAAACTTCTCGAAATAAGCGCAGGATACCGAACAGCCCATCGGCATACACTTATCATAGTAGAAGGCACCTTCGAATTGAAAGCCCAACAACCGAAAAGCCGACGGATGCACCGGCAACAAGCGAAAAGCCGATTCGATATCCACTTTCGCCATTAATGCCCCACGCCCCGCTATCGAGACTAGTGTCACCGCTTGGTCAAACGAAGCATACCGCACCGTACAAAACTCCCTTGGTATACCGTCATTCACCGAGGATCCCACCGGAGAAGACAAGTTGTGGATCAAACGAAACTTCCCCAGCTCCTTCTTTGGTATCACCCTAGTGGAGATAACACGAACTCCGTAAATGGTGGGTGCCTGAACGGCCCCGCTATCCGGCCTAGTAGTAGTTCCCCTGCCAACTTCTCACGCACCACCGCCGCCCAACGCCGCACACTTGGAGAATTTTGCGCCCCCGTACCCCCCAACACCCCCTGAACCGGAATAACGAAACCCCTTTGAAATCCTGATAACAACGTGAACTTATCTTTCCTCCGCGGATACTCCAAAAGCCAACTGCGTAACACCCCTACCCAAATAGGAGAGGGAGCAACGTCCGGCCTCTCAGTCTTACTTGGGTCCCTGCCCAACGGGAGGGATGCTTCCTTTCTTAAGGCATTTTGTCACAGAATGGGAGGCGCCACAGATCGAGCACGCATGCTGAAATTTACAATCCGGGAAGGAGCACATGGACCTATTGTACCGCCAACACACATCCCCCACTCCAACTGCGGGAGCTTTTGTCTGTCCTGGGGCAGGCCCGCCACGAAAGGAACGGCCCAAACCCGCCACGACCCCTTGCCCCACCTTACCCCCCCCCCACCCACTCCCGGAACCGGCTTAACCGACATCTGCGTTAGCCACAAGCTGATGTCTTGAGTCCCCCACGATAAAAGCCTATTCTCCTCCATTTTATCCCTAAATTTTTCGTCATAATTAAGCCACGACCATCCTTCGTGCGCTTGCGATGCTTCCAATATCGAATCCGCATAAGAGAGCAGGCTGCCATACTGATCTGGAAAATGGTGACCCCACACACTAGCCAACCGTAAGAAGGAACGAATCCAGTTAACCATATTACGCGAGACCTTGCGAAGTCGACCGGCCTTCTCATCCTCCTTCCGCTTCTTCTTACTATCCCCCGACCGCTTTCTACCTTCCAACAGGCAAAAGATATCAATATACTTCCTCTTCCGAATTTTGCGCCGAAGTTTTCTGGGCACACCCTCCCACAACTCGGATAATGCCGCCAACGAAGTCGACCCCACTCCCCCCTGCCCAGCTATTCCCCCGTTCGCTGCCACAACCCTCCCCTCGCCGTCCTCCGAGGAAGACCCCGACCCCCCAGACGATGACGACAATGACGAATCAGAAGTACGTTTACGCCTACACGCATGCTTCTTTTTCCTCCGCGCCTTCACCGTCCGCTCGGCGCTCGAACGACTCGCCACCCCCTCCCCTACTACCTCCATCATTAGCTCACCTGTCCGATCCGCTGCAGCTGCTCCAAGGGGGGCCACTGGTTGCTCTGACCGAGCCTCCTCCATCGGTTGCCGAGCTCGAGCACCTTGCGTCTGCACACCATCCCTCACTGCTGGCACCGGCGTCCTGGATCCTGGGTCCATACTGCGCGCTGTTAAGGAATCTCCTGAAGGGGCAATCCTCTCAGCACTCCAAAAGGCACCTGTGCAGACACAAAGGGGGAGCCCAGAGGAGCGAAACCCGGAGACCAAGCCCGTTGCCATGCCCCCACCCGTCCATCCCCGACGTACCTTGCCCTCCGCTTAGCCACTGGTCCCACTGCGCCTGTTGCCAGGCGGGACCCCCCCATCGCTGTTCCAAACCCCCCCGGTGAAACCATGCCACCTCTCCCCCAAGGCACACTCATTCCCGGCATAGTGCCGCCCCAGAAAACCCAGGGGCCTACCCCCCATTGCCCCCTTTGCTCACCTGCACTCCCTTCCCGAGCTCCCATTCCTCCCGCTTCACCGCTCTGTCCTGGCTCCCCAACACTACCCCCCAGTCCATCCGGCCCTTCTGCCACCCCCCCAACCGCCCTCAGTGCCCCCCCACCCCTCCGACTGGCACTGTGGCCCCCTCTCACCCCCCTCACCAAAGCCGAGGACCCCCTACCTCCCCTAACCACTCTTGCCACTCGAGCATGCCCTACCCGCCCGCCGGGCCTGCTGCCCTGCTCCGGCCCTATTCCCGCCCCGCGCCCGGGGTGATCCCCTACCAACTCTGCCCCCGTCGCTTTCCTCCCTTTTTTTGCTTGCTTGCCCACCATAACCCCGCAATTCCCTCTCTTCTTCTCCGTTTCTCTTTTTTTTTTTTAAACCACAAGCCGCTCCGTGAATAAGGACCTGCCTCAAAACCCCAGCCGAGCACCGCAAAAGAAATCAACACTTCTCAGCACCTCAAACAACACCCCCCACCGCCCAAGCAACTCTCCTCCCCCACGGCACCCACTTACCCGGCCTCCGTGCAGCTGACCGACTCACCGATACCCCCCAAATGCCTGCCGTTGAAGACTGCCTGCCGCTGCCTCCCTCAACGCCGAACAACTGGTCGCAGACACCACAAATGCTGCACTAGGCCGTCGCCACGGTCCGGAACACCGCACTGCTCCAGTCTTCTTGCCTCATCCACCGCCAGAAGACATGTGCTCCGGCCACGCCGTCAACGCCGGAGCACCTGCATTCACTCCTCCTCTGATTGGCTCCGTGTTCCCATTCACCGAGCGGAGCCAATCAGTTTAAACGATGCGCCCGGCGTGCTCGCGCCGGCGCGCTCTTACACCTGCCCCCTCCTCTTGATCCCGAACGCGAGCAGGGTCCCGCGCCGGGCCGGGCACCCAGTTACGCGCGGGCGCCAGGACCCTGCCCGCGCCCTTTTTCTTATAGAAAAGAAAAAAAGGATGATTTATAGATATGGCAATCTCAGGTAATACCTGAATTGAAGACAAAGAACAAGAAAAATTGATCAAATATAGAGACCTACAGATGTGGAAGAAAAAAATCTACTATAATACCAGTTGTGGTTGGAGGTCTTGGGGCTATACTTAAATATTTACAAATTTTGGACCTACTGGACTTGACTCCACAAATCCCACATGGAACAGCTTACATCTTATGCCAATACTTGCATGATTCCTAAGTTCTTGGTTAGAACCCGAATCACAGGATTAAAACCAGCCCTAGATGGTGTCTTCCAATGAAGAATCCACTATAAAAATAATGTCCCTTCACTTCTCTGGGAGCCGTTAAACCATAGCCAGAAATATTTTGTCATGACTATATCCTGGAGGTGTCCACATGGACTGTTTCTGAATCTCTTTGAATAAAATACACTATATAAAGAAAATAAAATTTGGTAGCCATAGAATGTTTCCTTTCCCTTGATCATTCTGTAAAATAAAAGAAAACAAGGAGAAAATAAAAATGTAAAAACAATACATAAACTACATATACAATCTGGGGTAATTCTATAAGGCATATTCCCATGTAAAGCATGATTTCCATGTAGAAAGCTGCTATTATAAAATAGTGTGAGCTACACACTAGTAGAAAGTAGGCACAGAAATATATAGGGGTCCTTTTAAAATGCTGCTTAAGTGCACTAGGTATTTGCACTTAAGCAGCATTTTAGGAGGAACATGTAGGGCGAATCTGGGATGTCCAGGGCACCACATCTAAAATACCAGGGGAGTGGCTACAGTGAAGGGAGGCATTTATAAGTGCCTTCCAAAATCATGTCATCACTGCTACGAAAGATGAATGTCCCTGCAATGGGTTCTGGAGATGGTCCCATGCATATAGCAAGGCTGGGTATGTGCACTTTTGCGGACCATTTTAGAAATGTGGACATTCCCGAAATGCACAACCGCAGAAACAGGTACATAGACATGCCAGCCAAGGTATTTCAGAACAAGGGCATCCATGCTTTGAAACATGAATATCCCAGCCATATTACAGATCGATCAAAATCTATAGTATATTTGAAAAGAAGTATCCCTTCAATTTAAAAGATTCTTTCTTAGATATATTGATTATATTTTGAATTATGCTCTGGGTATAGCTAAGAAAGAATCTTTGAAATACAAGGGATACTTGTTTTTAAATATACTATAGATTTTGATTGAACTGTGGTAGTTCTATATTTTCCATGAGTTGGGACTAAGATAATTTTAAATTGTTTAGATCTCGTGGTGAAGGATATACTATCAAATCAATCGGTCTAATGCTGTGAGGCAGTCGGTACATTATGACGCACCATATGAAGTTCTTATTTGTTTTCTTTAAATGCAGCAGCAGCTCTTTGCATACCTCACTCAGAACAATGCCCTTTAGGAGCCGATATTCAAAACCCTCACCCGGATATCCCATGGGGTGTTATCCTATTAAGAGCGCTTAGCAAGATATTCAACAACACTATCTGGATATCTCAATATCTTCACCAACCACCACAACACTATCTGGTTTGTACAGTGATCCGGATAAGCACCAACCTCATAGCCAGCAGTTATCTGAATAGCTTAAGCCCCATAAAAATCAGGCCTAAATTGCTATCCATATATGTGCCAACTGAAAATTGATGCTATCTGGATAAGGTCAATATTTATCCATATAGTGCTGTTCAGTCTTCTGTGGAATGTCCCACTGATATTTAAGCACTGCGGCTGAAAACCATGGCATTTAAATATTGGTCTTTTTGAAAACTGGACCCTAAAAACATCTCTGTGTGCTGGATGAATATACATGTAAGGCGTGCCACTTCTAAAATCATTACGTATACATTTATATATGACAATTCACATATGTACATGGTGTTTTTGGCATATGCAAACCTTCTAAAACTGACCCTTTACTGTCATTCAAATAATTGAAGGTTCCCACTGAATTTCAAAACCTAGAAACACTGTTCAGATTCTATCAGGAATTAGTCTTTTGTGAATCTTTTATTTCTGTTAACGCCCCTGAATAGGTCCAGAAATTAAAGGGAATGCATTCAATTTGTATTTAAACATGTGATGTTCCTGTGTTTATCTGTGAAAATATGATGATGAGTTAAACAACTTAGAATGTTAAAAAATAGTTTCCTATTAGATTTCTTCTCATAAATTACAAGTGAATTATTCATGTATTACCCTCTTATGCTCTGAATAGAAATAATAATGCTTTGAGTGGGGAAATAATATTTTTTTTCAAATTTCAGTTTATATAATGAGGCCCAAGACTTCAACCAGAGATGAAAATTGGCGATAGCAAGCTTGTGCTGTTTAAATTTATGCACAAACTAAGGATTCATCTCCAAGCTCATTTCACATTTGACCTCCTGAACAGCATCAAAGGAAAAAAAATATATAAAACTTTGTTTTAAAAAGAGAGAAATTCTTAAAGTCTCTTTTAAAAATACTAAGTGGCCTATTTCCTAAGCTAGCATGCACCAACAGTTACCATGATGCACCAAAAGTTAAAGAACAGTAATTTCCTTGCTAATAGCTAATGTAGAATGGATTGGAGAATGGACAGAAAATGGGCTAGAATTGAGCCCTAACATCCTGTAAACCTTGAGGTAGTTACTACTCCTTAACTGGTAAGTGGCAGATAACATCACACAATTAATGACGGTGGAGCTGGTTTACTAAAGTACACTAAACCGTTAACCTTTATTTTAGCACAAACTAACAGCATAGATGAACAGTAACAGGTGATGCTAGCACAGAGTAGCATTTTGTGTTTGGCTTGGTAGGTGGGAGGGGCATGGAATGGATAGAGAGTAAACACAGAGTGCACTAACTTAGAAGGCTACAACGAGCATGGACATTTTAATGTCACCCCAAAACAAAGGAGTAGCTTAGTGGTTAGAGTAGCATCCTAGTAACCAAGAGAATAGTGCTTAATTCTCACCGGCATTCCTTGTGGCCTTGGGCTAGTCACTTTATCCTCCATAGGATCAGAAGAAAGGCCTGATCATCTACTTCTGGTCACACCTTGCTAAGAAAACCCAGGGGCTGCTGGGTGGCCAGGACTTAGCAATGACTCAATGGCACATATTGCTTTTCAGGTTAAGGCCACCTCGAGAACAGGCTTTAGCTGCACTGCAGTACCTGCACTTTACTTAACCCATGCCAAAGTGCAAAGAAACATCAAAACTGTTTCCTTGAACCAGTTACCGCATGAATCAGTCAATAAAGGTGCAACCGACCTTTTCTCATGCATCATGGTGTTCTTCCTATATAGAGGAAGCTGAGATACCTCACTCTTTCCAAGATGACCCATAAAGCTTCATCCTTTCCCCAAACCCCCTGCATTTCAATAGCTTTATATTGGTTTTCACGTAAAAAGGCTCTACCATTAGGGCCTGCAATTATGAAACTTTTTTAACTAGACTGAACGAGATTATGCTCATTTCTTTAAAGTCCTTTTTTATTGGCTTTTGTGTATTCATTATAGCCTTTTGCCTAGTCTCCTCTACTGTTTTGCTATTGATAAATGAGTTTCTAAGACAGTTTATTTTGTTTTTTCCCTACTGCTTCTTGTTTTTGCTGGGGGATACATCAGCTTCCACATGCCACCCTCAAATTTGAGTTTAAACATATCGGGCCCAGTTTTGAGCTGGACCATGGACCTATCCCTGTGATCTAGCACTGGTAACATTCTTGTCCTAAGACTGAACTCCATTTACCAGTACCCATTGTTACCTTCTATTAAACTAGTTTTTAAATCTGTTGGTCACCATAGGGTCCATTCCTAGGGCTGTACCGAAGAGCTGTGTGGGCGGTGCAGCTGTACAGAGCGCAAGTATAGAAGGGAGCGCTGATATCATCACTGGGCTAACAGGAAGCTCAAAAATAATGAAATACTGAATGTAGCTGGGTGGAGGAGGAGCACCTGATTCATTAGTCTCACAGGGCACATTTCTAGCTTGGCATGGTCTTGCTGTCAGCTAGTGCCCATCAGTAAAAGACCCTCTATGTGCCTGCTACGTTGCTACCTGTTCTTTAATGTGGCCACACCCCCATTTTGGCCAGAACTTTAGTGTCACCAATTTCCCATTAATATGAGGTAAATCTTGTCATTACTGTGCATTAATAGCAAGCATTTTCCTCATTTTAGTAACCAGAGTCCAATATTACATTACATGAATGATAAACAATTTTTTTCTCCATAATTTGAAAAAAGATGCTGAGAATGCGCATCTATTAATTTTGGCAATTGCCTGACAGTAACTTCAAAACCCTACAGACGTTTAGTAAATAGGTCCCATAACTGTGCATACACTATACAACCTTTTTCCAGTGTTATGCATTGATTTTTATTCATTGTTGTTTACAGTACATTTTTAAAAGGTATGAAATTTTACCTGTAAAACTTACAGCACTTCTGTGATGGGTACTTTGACAATTTGAGCTGCTTGCTACCCCAATAATACCTGTTTTCTTTTGACCTTCTGTGCTGAGTTAGTTTTTAAATTGTAGCCTTATCCAAATCCCTACTGTAAGTGCTGCTCTCCATTTTTGTTACTTGTATATTTCTTTTCTTTTATCATCTTTAACTATTGAATGTTTTATTGTTTTTATGAATTTTAAAGGACCTGCATACTGCTTTGATATGTTTATCGAAGGGCAATAAATGGAGTGAATCTAACCTTATAAAAATGTATTTTAATAAACAAGAAATAAAGAAATACATTTGAAAATCTATATTAAATTTATACATGCACACAAAGTCTTATCTTTTAGAGGCTTAAAGAAAACCAATTTAAAAAGCAGAAGTCTCTAAGTGACCAAGCAGTTGAAGTCATTTCTTCAGATTAGGATAGATTAATAGTGGGGTAGGAGCTCAGCTTCACCAGGACTATGGCTTTAAATGATACACACATTCTTTACTGTCGACATTTTCACCTTGGTGAGAATAATAAGGCCAAGCAGAAAGGAACACGTTGTCAGATGGAGTCTAAAACCTGTAATTTTGGCAGTCTGCTTCTCCTCACGTTGATTGTAATAAGGTATGGCAGTGAAGCATGCAGGATCCTGCATTTAATTGTCAGCACAGCCCTGCATTTAAACAACAAGTTAGTTAACAGCATGCCTTCCAACATGAATGTGTAAAGCATGCTAAATAGCTCTTGTTAAATAAAGAAAGTCTTAAAAGTCTATGGGCATTTTCATACAAAAAACTGGTGGCAACCTCAATATGCAGTCTTCTTCCCCTTTTTTTGGGGGGGGGGAGGGGCTTTTTACAGGCCATCTAACTTGTGTGGCTTAAACCCCAACTCACATAGCTGGGTCAATTAAATCCCTGACCCCTCCGACTCGACGGCACTTAACAACAACAACAACAGCAGCACTAAACTACCCCATGCTACAAAATTTGTCAGGGATGGTGGGAGAGTGCACTTGTGGCAGTCAGCAGTGGGGTCACGATGGGAAACCAAAAACCTAAAGCCCCCCCCCCCCAGCACATTCTGAGCCATACATCATGTTCTCAAATTCTTCTAAAATCATCGCCATATGTTTTAAGTTACAGGCATTTTCAGCTGTGGGGACATAGGCCTGTTATGTACTCATTAGCGTTTAAACATATAGGAAACATCCCCACATGTAGTCGTGTTTCCATGTATTGTTTGGAATATATGTGTAGGTGGAATTTCAGAAAACTGCTGTTTACATGTGGACATTTTCACCATGCAGAGTTCTCAAGGGGGCAAATAAAAAGGCAGCCCACCACATGTTATAAACTACCATAAAGACTGGTATGTGTGTGTGGGGGGAGGGGTATTCAGCCTTGTTAAAGTATCTGGCCATCAACGCTGTCAAGTGAACCCAGATATTCAGTGTCGAGGTCATATTTAGCCACAGACACTGAATATTCAGATTGGTCGGAGAGTGATTAAGCTGACCAGTCAGCCGCAATATTCATCCATTAAGGTGCAGTTCTTCCACACCTCACTTCCACCACCCAAGATCTAGACAATGATCCAAACACGGAAGAGCACAATTGCAACAACTGCAACAGACTCAATACGCCAAACTAATACATCCACCAATACCAACCTACACGCACCCTGGCACCCCAAGGAAGCTAAGGAACTTAAGCGAAGCATAAGAAAAATTAAAAGGAAGTGGAAGAGAACAAAGGATGCTACTCTCAAAGAAGAAAATGTCACTAAACAGAAAGATTACTATGACCTGCTAAATAAATGCAAAAAAGAATATTATACAAACATTCTGAAGAAATCTCTTAACCGACCCAGAGAACTATTCTCAATCGCCTCTTCACTCATGAAACACCCCTCCCAAGGTACTGCAAACACAACCAGACCCTTCCTGAATCCACAAGATATGGCAGATTATTTTAACAACAAACCAAACCCAACACACGATAACCTACCCTCCTCTCCCAGCGCATCCACCCCAAAAGCAAACTCACATGAATGGAATTCCTTTCACCTAACCTCCACAAACAAACTCAGTAATATCATCTCTAACAACAATACCATAGAAACATAGAAAGATGATGGCAGAAAAAGACCACATGGCCCATCTAATCTGCCCTTCCATATCAACTACAATAGTCCGCTTTTTTTCTTCTGTGTTTGTCTCATGCTTTTTTGAATTCAGATACTGTCCTTGTCTCTACCATCTCCACCCAGAGACTATTCCACCCATCTACCATTCTTTCTGTAAATAAATATTTCCTCATATTACTCCTGAGTCTATCCCCTTTCACCCTCATCCTATGTCCCCTCGTAGCAGAGCTTGCCTTCAATTAAGAGACTCTCCTTTGCATTTATGCCATAGAGATATTTTAATGTCTCTATCAAATCTCCCCTATCCCGCCTTTCCTCTAAAGTATGCATATTAAGAACTTTATGTCTGTCCCAAAATACTTCATAATGAATACCACGAACCATTTTAGTACTGACTTTAACCTGCTTATATCCTTTTGAAGGTGTGGTCTCCAGAACTGCACACAGTACTTCAAATGAGGTTGCATCAGAGACCTATACAGAGTCATTAACACCTCCCTTTTTTTGCCGACTATTCCTCTCCCTATACACCCAAACATCCTTTTGGCTTTCACTGTTGCCCTTTCTATCTGTTTAGCTACATTAAGATCGTTAGACACTATCACGCCCAGGTCCCGCTCTTCTTTTGTGGACAGAAATACCTCACCCCCTACTCTGTACTGCTCCTTTGTTTTTGTTTTTTTAAATTATATTTATTGAATTTTTAACTGACAATACAATTATCAGAATAAAAGAACTGTGGAAATACAAAATAGCATCAATAATTTACAGTACAAGAAACCCTGAGAGGAATACATTAGCCCACGTCTCGGGGTATCCAGACCACATTAGTAACAAAGAAAACCTAAGCAGAGAGGCCCTCGAAAAAGGCAAGTCTGGCTAACACATTTCCCCAGCCCTATACCCTCCCATACACCAGGTAAGAAAAGAAAAATAAATTATCAAAAACTAAGAAAAAGAACCAATCATGCATCCTCCCTGCCCACGAGCTATTTCTCTAAAACTGAAGAGGACAAAAAGACAAATTTATCCTGCTCCAAAGAAATTAAACATTTGCATGGATAACGTAAAAAGAAGGTAGCGCCAAGGGCTAACACCCTAGGCTTACAGACTAGAAAAGATTTCCTGCGCATTTGTGTTATACGAGATACATCTGGAAAAATAGATACCCTGTCTCCACAGAACAGGGTTTCTTTTCTCCTAAAGTATGCTTTAAGAATAGCAACTTTATCATTTTCAGAGGATAAAGTAACTAACAATGTAGCCCTAGTTGTAATAACATCTTGTGTATCCTCCAAAAAGGCAGTCAAATTGAAAGGGTTTTGTTCTTCCAAAACAGCCAATTCTGTATCAACATTAGGCAAAGCTACTTTAGTGGGAATATAGTAACATTTAGTAAATTCTAAGGTATCAGCATTAGGTAAAATCAATATTTCCTTCGAAAATTTCCTAAAAAGAATTGAAGGAGAAAGCAACGATATACAAGGAAAATTAAGCAATTGAAGATTTTTACATCTTTTTTTTTTTTAATCTTTTATTTAAGGATTTTCCAATGCATCAAGAAATTACAAACAAAGAACATGAGAAAAGAAATAGCAAATACAATAAAGAAATATTTTCCCATACATAAGAGAAACACATCAAGAGGAGAATCGCCTCTAATAACAATAGAAATAAATCAATCTGAATATAAGAAATAAGAGGTTACAGAACCCCACAAAAAGGAGCTGAAAAACACAGAATCATTCCTCCTCCACAATCAAACCTCCCTCTGCTTTAAATCCAGAAAACCTTTCAAGGCATTAACATCATTATATACATAAGTTTGTCCCCCTAAGGTAATCACACAACGGCAAGGAAATTTGAGAAAGAAAGTTGCCCCTAACGCCACTACCTATGATTTTAATAGCAGAAACTGCTTACGCCGAATCTGCGTATAACGACAGACATCTGGGAAGATTTGGATAGCCTGACCACAAAACAGGGTACACCGATGTTTAAAATATGCTCTCATAACCCGCAGTTTGGCAGATTCAGAAATAAACTGAACTACCAAAGTGTTACGTTTGGAGATAATATCCATTGAATCTTCCAAGAAGGCTGCTAAATTCTGATCCACTGAAGAGACTGAAGGGGCCGAAGCCCCCTCAGCCCGAGGAGTGGAGGAAGAACCAAGAGGCAAATAATACATATGGACCGTCTGGGCTGTAAGAAAATCCCCCTCCAAATGCAGAATCTCCAAAAAGTATTTACCCAACAATATATCAGAGGACATTAGATGTGTCATAGGAAAATTAAGGAAACGTAGGTTGCACGCTCTAGCACGGTTCTCAAGCGCCTCGAGCCGAAAGGAAATCACTGAGGAATCACGTATAAACGCAACATCAGAATTACGGCTGGATTGAAATTGAGAATCAGTGCTAGCGGCAAGCTTTACAACTGAACCTAATTGATTATCCATAAATTGTAACTTGTCCACCACATCTTGGGAAAATTTACACAAAGAGGATACAGTAGAAGTTAATCGTACATCTATTTTTTGAATTGCAGACCATATATTATGAAGAGTTACTTCCCCCGTAGGAGATACTAAAGTCCCAGGCTCTGTTACAGATGGAAATACAGGACATGGAACTGGGGGAATCTGCTCAGGAGAACTATGTGAAATGGTGGATGAAAGAGCAGGAAGAGGAAAAGGAGGAGGAGACCGGAGAACAGGACTCAATGAGACCTCCTCCGGAGACCGATTACCAGGCAGCAGGGCAGTCACATGTTTGTCCATAGGGCCCACCACTTTCTCTGCTGAGCTTCCAGCCCCAGATTTATCACTAACCTTCGCCTTCCTTTTACCCATGATGATGGAATCAGCTCTGAATGGACACACCACATGAACGCCTCACGTGCGCCGAAGGGGCGCCAAAGGGGCGTATCCTGCCCCTTGAGCCACGCCCCTTTAGGCCACACCACGCGGGCCACGACACGCGGCCACGTAAAGAAGCGGAGAGCTTTATAGGGCACAGCAGGGTCCTCCGGGCCAAGGCACGTCCTTCTCCCGCCTGCCCGATGACCAAAAAAGCCTCCTCCAGGTCCCGCTGCTCTGAACCGTGCAGCTGGAAATACACGGCAGCTCCTTCACAGCGGCAATCTCCCCAAGATTTTTACATCTTAACAAATTCTCTAAATTTTCTACCTTCTGATGTAAAACTACACTATCTTTAATTACATTAGCATGAGATAGAGAAACCTATTTAACTTGAGTATCAACATTTGAAAGGTCAGAAATTAAATTATCGATTTGTGAATCTAAACTCTGAAACTTCACAATCACATCACTAGTAAAATAGCATAGCGATGGAACTGTCTCGGTCAAAATTCGCTCAGTCCGTTTTACAACCTGCCATATGTCAAGTAATGAGATTGGAGAAGCTTGAGAGTTACCATCAAGAGGAACGGGCTCCTTCCAAGCAACGGCTTTAGGGAGGGCGCCAACATCAGCAAGACTCGGACATGAGCAGGATACATCAGGGAGTTCCAAGAATCCCGGAGGAAGAGGAGGGGTACGCTCGGCAGAGCTAAGGCTAGCCCCCTCAATGGAGGGAACAGGGAGAACAGTACCTGGTTTTGATGCCACTGGTGTTGAAATCACATGTTTATCCATAGGGCCCTCTGCGGGCTCCGCTGTAGTGGGCTTCTTTTTTCTTTTTCCTCCAGGCATATTGATACACACACAAAACTTCCTCTCCTAATCAGCTCCTAAGGGGCTCACAAGGGGCCAGTTGCTCCCCTTTCGATACGTCCCTTAGGATACGCCCACAACAGATGCCGATGGCAGATGCCGTACTATAGAGAACACCGCATTTATCAGGGCCTTCAGTGACGTCAGGGTAGCTGCCCCACGCAAGCCGGCAGGCTTCAGAAACCAGCTGCACTCACCCCTCCGCGGGAGAAACAGGTAACAGGCAAAATCCCAGCGAAAGGCACTCTCCCGGAGCTTTTATCAGGGTCTTGGGTGACATCAGGGTAGCTGCCCCACGCAAGCTGGCAGGCTTCAGAAACCAGCTGCACTCACCCATCCGCGGGAGAAACAGGTAACAGGCAAAATCCCCCTGTACTGCTCCTTTGGATTTTTGCAGGCCAATTGCATGACCCTGCATTTTTTTGGCATTACATTTCAGCTGCCAAATTCTAGACAATTCTTCACCACATCACCACTTGATTCATGCCCAGTCTCATGGATCAAGATTCTCAGAGCCATCATACAAAAAATTGTTCACACCTTGTTATCGCAAGGATACATGCATCTTCCCCTCAAGAAGGCATCAGTCAGACCTATATTAAAAACAACAAACCCTCTACCCTTACTCTCCCTGCTCTTACACACCTATATCAAGCATCCCTTTCACAGGTAAGATCATAGAAAAAATCCTGCAATGCCAACTCGAAGACCACATTGACACCCATGCGCCCTTGGACCCCCACGAGCATGGCTTCCGTCTATATCATAGTGTCGATACACTATTCACATCCCTCTTTGACAAACTTATCAAAGGTATTGCGATCTCCAAACAAGGATTCATCATGATTTTCTTGGATATCTCCGCCGCTTTTGTTTCAATCAACCACCTTTTAATAACCAGACTACAGGAAATTGGCCTTACTGGTAAAACTCTGGAATGGTTGAAATCTTAACTTACTAGCCAAGAACAACAAGTCAGAGTGGGCACACAACTATCAAACAACTTCAAACAACAAAAAGGCATACAGCAGGGCTCTGCACTCTCTGTCCTTCTCTTCAATGTATGCATTCAACCCATAAGGTCAATACTAAAAAAATTACAAGTGCAATACAACCTATACACCGATGATATTATATTTTTTACCCCATTCTCCACAAAATCTCCATACTTCTCAAAGATAATAGCCTGCACCTGCTATACAAGGTGTGACAAAAAAGAAATGAGACTGTGGCAGCCATGCTTATAACTCAATGTCAATTGGATAACCACTTATGTCACTGTGTTGTGCAACATCTCACCACTATTTAAACATCTCAATCATATCACCTCTATCCCGCCTTTCCTCTAAGGTGTACATATTAAGATCCTTAAGTCTGTCCTCATATACTTTATAATGAAACCCACTAATCATTTTAGTAGCCACCCTCTGCACCGACTCCATCCTGTTCACATCCTTTTGAAGGTGCGGTCTCCAGAATTGCACACTATACTCCAAATGAGGTCGCACCAAAGACTTATACAGAGGCATTATCACCTCCTTTTTTCTGCTAGCCATTCCTCTCCGTATGCACCCAAGCATCCTTCTAGCTTTTGCCGTCGCCTTTTCTACCTGTTTAGCTACTTTAAGATCATCAGACACAACCACGCTCTTCTTCAGTGGACAAAAGTACTTCACCTCCTATACTGTATTGCTCCCTTGGATTGCTGCAGCCCAAATGCATGACCTTACATTTTTTAACATTAAATCCCAGCTGCCAAATTCTAGACCATTCTTCAAGCTTAGCTAGATCCCTCCTCATGTTATCTACACCTTCCTGGGTGTCTACTCTATTGCAGATTTTGGTATCATCTGCAAAGAGGCAAACCTTACCCGACAGCCCTTCCACTATATCACTAACAAAGATGTTAAAAAGAATCGGACCAAGGACAGATCCCTGGGGCACACCACTGATAACATCCTTCTCCTCAGAGTGAGCTCCATTTACTTGTACTCTTTGTCACCTCCCACCCAACCAATTTCTAACCCAAGCAGTAACTTTAAGGTCCATCACTAGGGTGCTCAGTTTGTTTATAAGTCGCCTGTGAGGAACAGTGTCAAAGGCTTTACTGAAATCTAAATACACCACATCTAGAGCTCTCCCTCGGTCCAACTCCCTGGTCACCCAGTCAAAGAAATCAATCAGATTTGTCTGACAAGACCTGCCTCTGGTGAATCCATGCTGCCTCAGATCCTGTAATCCGCTGGACTCCAGAAACCTCACTATTTTCTCTTTCAGCAGCGTTTCCAATAATTTACTCACCACAGAAGTTAAACTAACCGGCCTGTAGTTTTCAACCATATCCTTACTTCCGCTTTTGTGTAAAGGCACCACATGAGCCTCTCTCCAGTCCTTTGGCACCACTCCCGACTCCAATGAGGCATTGAAAAGGTCAGTCAGTGGAGTTGCTAGAACGTCCCCAAGTTCCCTCAGTATTCTAGGGTGTTCCAATCATACCTCACTGACAGACAGCAACAAATAAGGATGGGCTCAAACATCTCCAAACCTTACCAACAAATGCAAGGTGTACCCTAAGGTTCCACACTATCCGCATCCCTCTTCAACCTATACCTACAACCCCTATGCTCTATTATCAAAAAGAACAACATCCAGTTTCACATATATGCTGACAATATTATGCTTTACTGCCGACTCCACTCCAATCAACTGGATTACACACGAATTCAAGACTGCTTCATAGAAGTCACCCACTGACTCTCAACAAATAAACTATCAATCAACTTCAAAAAGACTGAGGCTACAAAGGATACCTCCTTCACACCTCCAACCACTATAACATTAAACAACATCCAGACCAATATTAAAACAGAGCTGAAATGCCTTGGAATCATTATCAACCAGCACCTCTCCTTCAAACCCCAAGTAGCAATGACAGCCAGAACAATCTATTTCAAAATAAAGACCCTACAACGACTCTGACCCCTCCTTGAAGCAACAAATTTTAGATCAGCGCTTCATACACTCACTCCCCCCCATGCAGACTACTGCAACAACATCTACCAGGGTCTGCCTCAATCCACACTTCTCCCTCTTCAAACTGCGCTACATACTGTTGCTCATTCCATCCAAGGAGCTGCTAAATATGACCACATTATCCCCATCCTGAAACAATTACACTGGTTACCCTTTACCAATAGAATCAATATAAATGCCTCCTCCTCACTCACAAACCTCTTCACTCCCACCAGGAAACCTGCCTCCAATCTCTACTACAGAAACCCTCTGTAAAAAGACCACAAAGATACATTACAATCAACAAACTTAACATGCTGCAATCCAAAACCAAATACAACCTACAGACATGCCACAAAGCTTTTGAACTCTATGCTCCTTCCCTTTGGAACTCCTTACCTGACACCCTAAGAAATATTGTGTCTCTCCTCCTTCCATAAGCAATTGTAAATCCATCTATTCAACGAACACTTTGGTCCCTCCACTTAACAACCCCTTCAGCATGACACCATCAAACCAGACTCACAATCGTAAACAGTTGTTGAACATACCGTTAAGTTGCAACAATTGTTTTCCAACTGCATACATTTATGAACAGCTAAAAATGGCCTGAATAATCATATCAGAAAAAAATGAGCAATACTTCATTGTGTCACATTTGCTATTTAGAAAAAAAGTGTTTCATGATTTGCTCTCTGTCAAGAGGTGAAGTAGGAACACCTTTCTTCCTGACGTTCATGCTATCTTTTAGAATTGTGGATCTATAAACTTCAGGCCCAATTTTTGAAGGCATTTACATGGGTAACTGCCCTCATTACCCATGTAATTGCCTTAATAGGGAATTTTCGAAGACACCTACATGGGTAGTGCCTTCGAAAATACCTTAGTTTGTCCTTATACACCCTGATGCTATGCAGTTAGCAACAGGGCATGTCAGGGGCGTTTTGGGGTGGACCGGGGATGGAGGAAAGGGCTAAGTGGATAGCAGCGATTTTTGATGCTATCCGGTTAGCCATCAGTGCCTTAAAGATAAGCGAGTGTTTTCTTGCCTATCTTTGAGGCGCTGGGGCTAACCAGGTAGCATCGAAAATCACTGCTACACGCTTAGCCTCAGCAGCTGCCAGTGTGTCCATTCAACCTGTATTTTCACTTCCATCTCTGCGGAAAAGAAAATCCAGGTTAAGGGAGTTGGCGGGTAGGCTATGGCTGATCTGTCTTCAGATTTTATAAGGTTTTTGTCTCAAGTGATTTTATTTTCCATTATTGTTGTTAGGTGCCATTGAGTCAGTGCCGACTCATGGCGACCCTCTGGATAGTTGTCCTAAACTGTGTTCAGTCTTCAGTCAGGTGGCTAATTTTTTATAGACTGGCATTCCTAGCTGCTGTTATTGTATCAGTCCATCTCATTGCTGGCCTTCCTCTTTTGTGCTGACCTTCAGCCTTGGCAAGCATGATGTCTTTCTCTAATGATCTCTCTCTTCGCATGATATATCCAAAATACGAAAGTCAAAGTCTAGTCATCTGAGTTTCTAAAGAAAGCTTAGCTTTTTATCTTTCCTATTACCAACTGGTTTGTTCTTTGGGTAGTCCATGGTACACACAGTGTTCTTTGCCAGCACCATAGTTTGAAGCATTGATTTTCTTCCTGTCTATCTTTTTCACTGTCAGACTTTCTCATCCATATGACATTATTGAAAATACCATGGCTTGGATAAGTCAAATCTTTGTATGGAGAGATACTGCTCTGTTCTTCTGAATCTTGTCCAGGTCCTTTCCATTATAAAAATGATGAAAAAAGTTTGTACTGATTTTTCTCAAATGGCAAGAGAAAAATATATGGAATTTTGCAATCTAAAGGGTATCATAGGTATATTGGAAAGATCAATCTGCTGATAGACTTGATCTACAGTAGCTATCCAAATAATGGGGAGCATTTTCAATCTGTGGGAGGAGCGGAGAAGATGACAGCCACTGTCTGGTTAGCGGTGATATTCAGCTACAAACTGGATAGCTTAAGTGGTTCAATTTAGGACAGGTGAATGGCTATCCTAACTTTAACCGCTTTAGCGCTATCTGTTTAGTGGCTGAATATCACCACTAAGCAGAAAGCATTTCCAATATCCGGCCAGTCCAGATATTCAGCAGTAGAAACTGGATATGTTTCGCCGCTGAATATCTGGTCTCCAAACAGCGAAAGCTAGGAGCTTTCAAACCAGGCGCTTCTGTTTAATATGGTCCCAATGTTCTTAGGTGTGCTGTGGTGGGGTTTGTCTTTCAGACTAATAGCGTACACAGTGTGTCAAGATGCATTTCCTCCCCACTGAGAGTTGTGTTGGCCAGGCCCTTGCTCAGACAATATCATATTGCAAGAGGGAGGCAATGGACACCAGGGTCCTAGAGAGCAAGGAAATGCTATTTCCTCAAAAAATAATTTGCAGGTGTTGGCTAGGATCTAATATTAAGAATCCTGATATGTGATGAAAAACCTTCATTTTGGCTTCTATGTTTTCTGGAACGATATAAAGTATGCCTAGAAAAGCTACTAGATGATGCTAAAAACTAAATTTGCCTTTGTAGCTGCCAAAATGTGACATTTTTGAACAATCATTTCAGAGAATCCATTCATCTTTGCAAGCAGATATCAGATTATGCTCATATTGTTTAGGTTTGCTCACAGCTGAAACGAATTCAAAATGATTTTCATGTAGATTATTTCTAAATTAGTAGAAAAAAACATGAGAGGTGAGCATTTAATGAAAAGATATTTATTAATTTCTAATCTTCCAAAGCAGAACTGCAATTTGAATTAAGTGAACAGGAAGGTGGAAGAATAGGTCCCCCATCTCTGAGTCAGTAATTCAGTAATTGCTTTCTCTAACATAAAATTCAGGCCTACAATTTATTGCTTATGTTTACCATTTCATTTTAACAAGATTTCATTCCATGTTTAGATATTTGCCCTTGGCTAAAATGGCTGAAAACAGTCCCATTTCCTTTAAATTCCATCCCCCGGCGTCAAGGATTTTTACTTTGCTTTCCTTCATTAATAGCATGTCTATATGGATCACCAACTGGCAGAGTGCAAGCTACCTAATGCTTCTACTGAGCCTCTCCAAAATAAATGAATGAAAACAAGAATAAAAATCCTAGGATAAGACAGACTTATAAGAAAACATAATTTATTTTTCTTGAACTACCTAGCAAAAATACTTGTGAAATTTGATGAAACTCAAACCAAAGAAATGGATAGCAAATTGATTATTAATTTTGCAAAGATAGTCACGAAGGGGGAAGTGATCATATTGGGTGACTTTTAATCTACGCAATGTGGATTGGAGTATTCCTTCTGCAAATCTGGAAAGAAGTAAAACAAAATTGTGGATGCCTTCCAAGATGCATTACTTAGACAAATGGTTATGGAACCGACTAGGGAAAGTTCAATGCTGGATTCAGTACTCACCAACTGAGATAGCGTGTCAACTATTTGGGTGGGTGCCCATGTGAGCAGCAGCGATCATCACACTGTGTGGTCTGAGATAAAAGCCAAGGCAGAGTCCAATCACAGCAAGCTCAAAATCCTAGACTTCAAAAACGCTGACTTCAGTAAAATAGCCAAGTGCCTGAAGGTGGAGTTGGCAGGAAGGGAGGAGGGGGTAAGGGAAGTGGAATTGCAGTGGGCTAAACTAAAGGAAGCAAAAAAAGGGCAACACATACATATGTAAGGAAAGTAAATAAAAACAAGAGGAAAAGGAAACCTATTTGGTTCTTCAAAGAAGTGGCTACACAATTAAAGGCAAAAAACACAGCTTTCACAAAATTCTAGAAGTTCGCAAACAAAGAAATACAGAAAAGAATACAGGATAAAGTTAAAAGAGACAAAAAGAGATATAAGGAGAGCAAAATCAAAGGCAGAATAAAAAATGGCTAAAGATGTGAAGTGTGGAGACAATTTATTTATTTAGCTGCATTTATATCCCGCTTTTCACCGGGTCAAAGCGGTTGGGGGATACATTTAACACGAGGGGATATGAGACACATACACTAATACTTACAGGGAACATGGGCAATGGAGGATTAAGTGGCTTGCCCAAGACCACAAGGAGCACCTGTGGGACTAGAAACCCCAGTCCTTCCGGCCCAAGGTTGCTGTCCTCTAGTGGGATTTGAACCACCAACCTTCCGGCCTGTGGTACCTTGCCCCAACCACTAACAAAACCTTTTTCAGGTATATTTGGAGAGGAGGAAAATCAGAGATGGAATTGCAGGACTCAAAAGTGCCGGGAACAGAATTGCGGAAAGTGACATTGAGAAAGCGAAAATGCTAAACAAATACTTCTGTTCTGTTCTTACTAAAGAAAATCCTGGAGAAGGACCACCTGTGATTGACAAATATACAAATGGGAATGGAGTAGATACCACAAAATTCACAGAAGATGATGTGTTTGAATAGCTTGCAAAACTGAAAGTGGACAAGGCCATGGGACTGGATGGGATACTATACACCCCAGGATACTGAAAGAGCTCAGAGAGGTTCTTTCAGGGCTATTAAAGGATGTTTTTAATAGATCCTTGGAGATAGGAGATGTTCCAGAGGACTGGAGAAGAGCTGATGTGGTATCTCTTCACAAAAGTGGTAATAGGGAAGAAGTGACAAACTACAGGCCAAAAAGCCTTACCTCGGTAGTGGGAAAAGTAATGGAGGTGCTCCTGAAAGAGTGAATAGTGGACTTTATCAAAACAAACAGGTTGCATGATCCTAAGCAACATGGATTTACCAAAGGACGATCTTGCCAAATAAATCTGATTGTGTACTTTGACTGGGTGACCAGAAAACTGGATCAAGGGCATGCAATGGATATGGTGTTAGACTGCACAGCAAATGGTCTTGCTAAATGCCATGATCTGATTATATATATATATATATATATTTTTTTTTTTTTTTTTTTTTTAGGCTGCATTATTTGCTCCTGATGCAGGCAGATCATGCCACAACATGAACATGTCACGCTGAATAAGTGTTTTCTATGACTTTCTTATTCACTCCTCCTTTTTGTTTTTTTGTCATGGACCCAGTTTCAGTGGGGACAGAGACAAAGAACAATGCTTCTCCTGCATAGCACCCAGTGCAGTCTTTGTGATCCTGGTAGGAAAAGATATAAAATTAACTTCTTTTCTGGAAAAAAGAAGAAGCATTTTAGAAATGCAAAGAATTGGGGGGGCGGAGCCCGATGTCCAGCGGGATGGTCGCATAACGCTGAGGCTCCCGAGAGGCCTACTCAGAATCCTGAATTAACACCGGACATACTTGAATTTCTGCTCTGATCTTGCCGGGGCACATTGGTGAGATGGCGGGGACCAAACCTACGCGCCTGGAATTTGGATCTCCAGCGGCTTCTCACGGCAAACGCTCCAAAACTGAACCCCCGTCCCCGCAGAAGGGGCTGGCTTTGCGCGAGGGCCCCGAAATGCAGCAGGAAATCCTCGCAGAGATTAGAGGGGTTAAGGACCTCGTGCAGTCAAACGGTGAAGCACTCCGAGCGCTGCGGGAAGACCTTGGTGTATTGCAAGGCAGGCTAGAGGGGCTCTCTTCGCGTCAGGACAAAATGGAGAGCGTCTTAGACTCCCATGCGGTCCGGCTGTCCAAACTCGACAAAGTTGAACGTCAGGTGCGGGCCTTGCAGAAAGAAGTGGAAGATGGCAATAATAGAGCGCGCCGCAACAACCTACGACTCGTGGGCATACCGGAGGGAGCGGAATCGGGAGACATGAAGGAGTTTTTATATAAAATTCTCCCTTCCCTGCTCCAAATCACCTTCACCAAAGAATTGGAGATCGATCGCGCTCATCGTGTACCCACAAATATAACGCTCAACAGGAAGACCCCGCGGCCTATCATCTTTCGACTTTTGAGATATCAACATGTGGAGCAAATTCTCAGTGCCTCTTGAGCAAAGGGCCACATGGAGTTTGAGAGCCATAAGATCTCCTTCTATCCTGACTTGGCTAAACCCACGGTCGACCGCCGTAAGCGCTTTCTGGAATTCCGGCCGAGGCTGCAACAACTACAAGCACGCTATGGCCTGATGTACCCGGCCAAGCTCCGAGTCACGCTTCACAATCAGACGAGAACATTTGAGGACCCTGATCTATTAGCGGAGTTTTTGGATGCTAAAGAAGCCGACTTGATGTGCTGACTTCCAGAATATTCCTGCCAGTGTTCTCACATCCGCTGTACCTGCCATATTGGATTTGCCGCGGCTCAGCAAAGAGTCTGTCGAGGGCGGTTTGTTGCCTTATTTTGATGATATCTGTGACCCGACTCCATCTACCCATCGTAGCCTCGATGAGTATCAGAGACAGTGTTAATTATGGACTCTGGTGTTTCTTTTCTTTTTTTTTTTTTATGTCTCTATCTTCCTCTCTAGGGCCTCCTCCCGCAGACATATGGTCGCCATTTTCATTGGGGGTTTTGCTTCTTCTCTAAGTTACTTTGGTACATACTTTTCAATATGGGGTGTATTAGTCAGCAGACTCGGTGATTATATCATTGTTGTACAGATTCTGATTATGTTGTATGTTTTCAAGCGCCCTTACCTAAAATGTCTATTACCGATTGATGGCACCATGTAAGATTTTATCATTGAACGTAAAAGGAATCACTAATCCGATAAAACGGAAGAAAATCCTAAGCTATCTAAGTCAAGAAGCTGCGGACCTGATTTTCCTCCAAGAAACGCATTTAAATTCGAAGGAAACTCTTAAACTCAATATTAAACCTTACATGGTGGCCGCCTATTCCCCAGCCGTTTCTAAGAAATGTGGGGTTGCCATACTGGTTAGGAAATCTCTGCATGCTACTATTATTGCGACTAGCTCAGATACAGCAGGTAGATGGTCCAGAGTTCACCTCAAGATAGGTAACCTTGAAGTTACATGTATATGCCTTTATGCTCCTAATGTGGATGACCCTGCCTTTTTTGCTACCATTGCTCAGGTTGCGCAGGCCTCTGCTAATACTTCATTGATAATAGGGGGGGATTTCAATTTAGTTCTTGATCCCCTGATTGACAAACAGCCGCCTAGGACGAGTGGTCCCCCCAAGAGTCACACCACGCTTACTTCTGTGATCAAAGATCTTGCTTTCTTGGAAGATTGTGGGACTCCGCTCAGTGGCGGAGGTCCCCTCTCTTCCTAAGAAGGGTCGCTTTCTCCTTGATTTCATGCTGGGTATAGCTATATGTTTAATCACGAGGAATTAGAAGGATAGCTCTCGACTTACTGTCAATGAATGGTGGAACCTTGTCTGCTTATATAGTAAATATGAGCAGATATCTCGGAGAGCTATTCCCCATACCCAAACTCACTCTCGCTTGTCTAAATGGCAGATGCTCAATGATTATGTACAATCTGCTCATTGCTCCGACATGTCTGTTTAATGTGCACTCATCATGTCTCAGATCACCGTTAGGTTTTGTAACACAATAATGTCAGTACACGCCCGCTTCGGGTATGATTAGTTTTCTAGAGAAGAAGCAGGGGGAGGGGGGTGGCAGGGGTTTACTTTGGTGTATGTATCTCATTCTATGTATGTATCTGTCTTTTAGCTGTATGTCTTCCTTTCCTTTGTTGTTATAAAACGAAAATAAAGAATTTAAAAAAAAAAAAGAAATGCAAAGAATTTCTCTCTATACGTATAAAATAAAGTGTAAGCATATAACATAAATATTATTTGTGCTCATAACTCGAGAAGGGCTGCTATTGGCTACTGTCTTTTTTTAAACTTTTGAAATTTCTGAATGTTATTTAGACTGGTCATTTTGAAATATATGGGGAAAAGATGTCCAAGGAGAAAGGACCCCTGCCCCTCCTAGCCTTGGTCAGTCCTATCGAGGTGTCCCAGATTTACCCTTCAAAAATATGGTAACCCTAAATACAGCATACCCCTTATTTGGCAGCCTGAACCTTAGGGGTAATACCACAATACTACTGTTAGGGTTTAAGCAGCAGTAGTATTTGTATTTTATTTATTTATTTAGCTCACACATATTCATTCGTAGATCAAGATGAGCTACACTGAGGCACAGTAAGTCCTCACAGGGCGTATGTTCACACCTAAGCTAATGGAGGGTAAAGTAGCTTACCCAGTATCACAAACCATGTCAGCTGCTTTCCCTGGTTATTTGTCTGCTGTTCGATTCATTAAATTACTCCTTCAAACATTTTAGAAGTGGCAGCCATTGCAGGGTAATGGTGAATAGTGATCACTCCTGTCCTTAATATCCCCAAGACCTTGGGCCGAATCAAGGTCTGGGGGTGAGGGACAGGGGAAGGGTGTAGCCACCTCTCCACCCTTCCCCTGTCCCTCACCCCCCACTCCCCACCCTTGTTCAGTTTCAAAAGGTGAGACCCAAAATGGTGAAGCTTTGGAGGACTTTAAGGGCCCAATATTCAAAAAAAGCTGAGCTACTAAATTTAGGCTCCTAAATTTGTGCCCTATTTTCAGCCACACTTAACATCCAAAGTTTTCAGCTGAAAATTCATCGTAAATCTATGTGCTTAAAATATAAATGTGGGCCTGCCATTCATTTACCTAGATTGATGAGCCTAATTTTGGTGTCTAGTGCTGAAAATCAATGCTAACCACCCTAAATCCACACCCATTGTCACCTACTTTTTATTCTCCCAAATTTAGGAGTTTAATGAAATTTTAAGAAAAACATTTAAGTACTCGGTCCTAATAAATTTCCAAAGAGGCCAATTTAGGATTGTAACTCTCCAAGTTAGGAGTATATATCCTTTGAATATCAGGCCCTATATTTTCATATATTTCCTGCATAGGAGCTAGGGGGAACTAATATTAGACCACAGTGACTATGAGGTCTCCTGTAGGGGGAGGGTCCTTGTGACTAAAGCTAGGGAGAGGATTTGTGGGGGTCACTGGCCCACTAGAGATCAGAGTCTCTTGGAGGAAAAGGGATCTTGGAGGCTTGCAAAGTAGGCCATCAGGGCACTTTAACTCATACTGATGAATGAAATGGATCCATTTTCAACAGTCCTCAAAAATAACTACATTCATTTTCATGATTGGCATTAGTGAACAGCTTTGCTTAATGTTACATCATCTTTTTATTGACTATGACTTTCGTATATAGTTTAATGATTTACATATGAAGTGATATATTAGCTAAAGAATCATAGCCTAAGAAGAATAATTGGAGGATAGAACAATACTGAAGTAGATACCTAATCCTCTGTAAACTGACGTAACGTTGGTAATGTTACATCATAGCAGCTAATCAATGGCAAACTTAAGTAAACATTGTGTGAAAGGGACTTTGAATATTACTGCAAAGTGTACTATTGATAACTGATATTGTAAAAGTGCACTTTGTGAGAAAAATAGCACAAAGCGCCTCAAACATTTGCAAATTTTCAATCATTTTGTGCTATTTTTCAGGCAAAGCACACTTTTGCATAGTTATGTGTTATTTCCAGTTATGTTCAAAACGTGCCTCTTGGAATACCTTGCAGAATTTGCTAAAAGCATACCTTAGCTGTACTGAGGGAGGACAATTCTTAGAAAACAAGTTATATGCATGAGTCATTATTGACTTACGTAAATAGTGGCGTTGAGTGTACCCACACTGTTATCGTGCCACAGCAGGGCTGCATGCACCATGGTAATAGCCGGGAACATGCTTTCCATGCTCCTGATAGTCAGTGCTGTGTTTTGCCCTAACATGCCATGGATTTATGAATTATTGGTATGTATAGAGCAACATAAATGTGTCCTTTAGTAAAAGAGGCAGTAAAAGAGGACAAGGCCATAGTGGAGAGACTGAATGAAATCTTCACTTTGGTTTTTACTGAAGAAGATGAAGGAAAGTTACACATGCCAGAAATGATATTTAAAGGTGACGTATCGATGGAATTGAAACAAATCTCTAAAATCCTGGAAGATGTAATACAGCAATGTTACATCTCTTTCTGTGACTTAAAAAATAAGAACTTAAGATATGCCATACTGGGTTAGACCAAAGGTCTATCAAACCTAGTATTGTGTTTCCAAAAGTGGACAATCCAGATCACAAGTACTGTTAGATTCCATGCTACTTATCCCAGATGTTAGCATTGGATTTACTCAAACCTTTCCTCCAAGAACTTGTCTAAACCTCTTTTAAACCCATCTAAACTAGCATAGTCTCAAAATGGGCCTGCACCTTAATGCACCGCTTTGACCCAGTGAAAAGCGGGATATAAATGCATCTAAATAAATAAATAAATGTAAAGAAGACAAAGATCATGACAAATGGCAAAATCAACAAGTTCATCGTTGAAGGAGAAGAAATTAAAATTGTGGACAACTTTAACCTACTTGGATCAACTATCAATAAAGAAGTAACAAGCAGTCAAGAAATCCGACGACGCATTGCTCTTGGCAGAATGGCTATGAAAGACCTAGACAATATTCTCAAGAGTAGAGATGTCTCTCTCCATACAAAGATTTGACTTGTTCAAGCCATGGTATTTTCAATAGCATCATATGGATGTGAAAGCTGGACAGTGAAAAAGATAGACAGGAAGAAAATTGATGCCTTTGAATTATGGTACTGGCGAGAAATACTGCGTATACCATGGACTGCCCGAAGAACAAACCAGTCAGTACCAGAGGAGATTAAACCTAAGCTTTCTTTAAAAGCTCAGATGACAAGACTTTGACTTTCATACTTTGGACACATCCTACGAAGAGAGAGAGAGACATCATTAGAGAAAGACAACATGCTTGGCAAGATAGAAGGTCAATGCAAAATAGGAAGGCCAGTAATGAGATGGATTGATACAATAACAGCAGCTACGGGTACCAGTCTGTCAACAATGAGCTGCTTGACAGAAGACTGAACACAATTTAGGACAACTATCCAGAGAGTCGCCATGAGTCAACACCGACTCGATGGCACTTAACAACAACAACACACTAGCAGCTTTTACTACATACTTCACCAACAAAGTCAGAGTTTTATTATACGTTAGTCTTAAATATGATGTATTGTGCTATAGTGTGTCCATCCTCAGAAACTGGAATAGTTCTACTGTAGCTCAAAGGAATTCCCTTTGTTTGTTTTTTTTGGGTGGGGGAGATTCTTCTGAACCTGCTCCCTCCCCTTCCTATTCCTTGTCTTGGTCTTCCTGCCTCAGTGTTTTCCTAGCCTGGCGGGCACATCCAAAGGGGACGGTGGGTGAGACGGCATGGCTGACTCATCCTGCTGTCCACAGAGAATCCCAGTTGTGGTAAGAACCCCACTTTCTCCATGGAAAAGCAGTCTGAGTCAGCCATGCCTAGGCGATTCTCGAGCTGGGAAGTGGGGGTGCTGCTCTGTTCCTCCCTTAGTTCCGCATCCCCGGAGATGCTGTAGTAGGATGAGGCTGCATGGGGTTCAAGAGGAAAAGCAGAGAGGACTCAGAGACTGTAGATTTTAAAACTGTTGCATACTTTTAATGCAAATGACAGGAAACACACACAAGAGGAAAACATCCTTTCTCCTGGTTTTTTTTGTACAATGCAATGCTTCTTGAATACAATGACAAAAATGAATGGTTTTGGTTTTGTTTTGTTTTTGTTTTTGTTGTAAACCAGCCAGTCGTGGGCTGTAATCTAACACAACTGTCAATAAACAAGGAAGTTCTCTTGCTTGGGGCTCTCATCTTAGGTCGCCCTGCCCCTCTGCCACTGCAGCACTGCTTGCTCAAAGGGGGTAGTGGCATCCATGGGATGATCAAGGCAGTAGTATCAGTGAAGGTATAGATATATGCCCATGTGTCCACATTGCAAATGTCCGTGGGAGATGTGGCATGAAGGTGGGCCAGTGTGGTCACCATCACCCACAGCTGATGTACATGTGCCTTTCCTTCTGGATGAATATCGGCTCATATGTATCAGTACGCAATGCAGTCTGCTAGCCAGTGTGATAGTGTGTGCTTCATAACCGGGGTGCCCAGCTTATTTGAGTCGTATGTGGGGAATAGTTGTGACACAGGCATCTATATTTGGAAAAACTTAGAGAAGCTAGCAAAGTAGTCAGGAAAGCAAAGATTCAAAAAGAGGAGGAAATAACCAATGCAATAAAATGGGGGGATAAGACATTTTTCAGATATGTTAGTAAGAAGAGGAAGGGCAAAAGTGGTATTGTCAGACTCAAGGGTGAAGGGGAGGAACATGTAGAAGCTGATGAGGATAAAGCAGAATTACTTAACAAATATTTCTGTTCTGTGTTCACAGATGAAGAACCAGGAGCAGGACCTCAGAAAACACCGATAAACAGGAACAGAAGCGAGGGACATCTTGAACAATTTTCAGAAGATTGTGTTTGTGAGAAACTAGCTCAACTTAAAGTAGAAAAAGCGATGGGACTGGATGGGATACACCCTAGAATACTGAGGGAACTTGGAGATGTTCTAGCAGCTCCACTGACTGACCTTTTCAATGCCTCGTTGGAGTCGGGAGTGGTGCCAAAGAACTGGAGAGAGGCTCATGTGGTGCCTTTACACAAAAGCAGAAGTAAGGATGTGGTTGAAAACTACAGGCCGGTTAGTTTAACTTCGGCCCTATCCCTACTCTGGCTGACCCCACTGAGGGTAAGGCAGCCAGGAACAGAGGCTTTAAATGGCATCGGACTGTCAGTGCTCCTGCTGGGCATCCCAGTGCCATGGCAATGGGATATTACGGCACCGGCAGACCAGCAGGAGCATACGGGGGATGGCCGGCAGGAGGATGGATGTCCCACACTGTGGAATCAGTGCCGGTCTGGGCCATCTAAGTGCTCAACTCTGCAACCATGGGAACATCTAGCTCCCATGGTTGCAAAATCGGGTACAATTGGGGCTCATCCATTTTTGGACATCCAGACAGCCATGATGTGCCCTGATCGGAATTGGCTTCCACATCAACTGGCTCACCTTTATCTACACCTTTCAAAACATATAACATATTAGCAAGACAAGACTTTCCTTGGTAAAATCCATCTTGGGTTTTTTTCCTATTTTTTTCCTATTTTCCTATTTTTCCCTGTTACCTGTAAACTCATACGTGTTGAATGTACTGAGCATTTTGTTCCATGTGAACCGCGCTGATGATGAATAGTGCGGTATATAAGAGACTGTAAATAAATAAATAAATAAATAAATAAAACATGACTATCTATACTGTATTTTTAATAATTTTGTTCTTTATAATAGTTTCTACAATTTTGCCCAGTACCAACATCAAGCTCACCAGTCTATAGGTTCCTGGATTACTCTTGGAACCTTTTTTAAAAATTGCCATTATGTTGGCCACTCTCCAATCTTTAGGTAGTACAGATGATTTTTATGATAGTTCACAAATTACTCATAGTAGGTCAGGGCAGGATGTTGGGACGGTCTTTGTAAGTGGACTGGTGAAGTGAAGGTGGGGAGAATGGGTGCATGTTGGTTGCACTGCTCTTCTGCAAGGGGGATCCAAAGTCAAGGCGTCAAGAGACTTGTGGGAGTCAGGGGCTGCCATAGTGGGAGATGGAAGCAGTAAGAGCTGTTCTGGAGTGTGTCAGCCATGGAATGTGTGCTGGGATCTAAGTACAATATTGAGGCTGCTTCCAATTGTGGTGGCAGACAGTCCATGGGTGGAAACATTGCAATGAGTGACCTCAGCAGGCTTGTCACAGGGTTAGTGGTGCTGTCATTTATTTATTTAACATTTCTTTTATACCGCGCTATTATGCCTGTTCAGGGGTTTTTCAAGGGACATTCAGCTGCAGGAAGGCAGATACTGGGCTATTGATTGACAGCCAACCCAGTCCTAGTGCTGATTGCTGAGAGAGACATCAGGTAGGGAAGACTTTGCAGAAAGCCCAATATCACTGGCATTTCTTCAAATAATCAGACATGTTCCCAATATCATCTTATTACATTATATTCAGAATGGAAGAGTAGCCTAGTGGTTAGAGCACTGGGTCAGTAATTAAAAGACCTGTGTTCAGTTCCTACTGGCACTCCTTGTAACTTCTAGCAAGTCACTTAACCCTCCATTTCCCTGGAAGAAAGGTCTGGCAATCGAATGCCAAGAAAACACAGGTCAGTAGGAGTTAGCACTGACACAAAGGCATGCATTGAACATTCTATTTGCTATCAATCATAACAAACTGCCATTGAATGCAATCCTCTCCCTAACCCTCTTACCACATATTGCATTTTACTTCCTAATTATTTATAAGTTATTGTTGAATGTGTCTCTCTCCCCGACCCTGTTCTCATGTTCACTGTGACCACACCATGTAATGTTAAAGTTAAGTTAAATGTTAAATGATTGCAGGATAAGGCGGTATAGAAATACGTTTAAATAAAAATAAATAAACTGCCTTGATTCTAGGAAAAGCAGTATATAAAAACTGTTAAATAAATAACACATCAATATATGAACACTGATCAGATGGGTAGGTATGCAAATTGGGGGTGGGGGCCTGCAAAAGGTTGTTGGCCAGGTGAGGGTCATTGGTCATGGAACAGTGGGGCAACATGAAGCGTGGGGTATGACAGGGGGTATTGGGGGTTGCTGTTGGTTATGGAAGGAAGAGGGCTCCGAGGAGACATAGAGGGGATCAGCACTGGATGACCTACAGATCGTTGCAGTCAAAACATTCATATCAAAGAAGCTAGCCTGCCTCATTGAGCAATCAGTGAGTAGTGAGATACAGGAGGCAGGTTTCAGGAAATGAGAGATAAGAGGCAGGGTTTCGGGCAGGTGGATCAGGGCATCAGCAGCCATTGTAGCAAGTCAGCTGCATGTAGGAGGGCACCATCAAGGATCTGCACATATGCACACACAGTGAGTCTTATAGTGTCAAAGACAGAAAGACAAGGGGTGAGCTTAAATAGTGGTTAGGAGGAGAGTCCTGAGGAAGAAAGCTGTAATGGGTGGAGCAAGAGGTGTGGTCATTATTCAGAAGAGCAAGGGCTTGGTGTGGCTCCTGCAGAACAAGACATTTCTGTGGAATTTGCAGTGAGTGGAGCAAGTGAGTAGATCAATAGAAGCCTGAGGTGATGGATTCTTCAGAGATGTTGTATGTCTTGGAATCAGATTCTGGGAGTGAGGAGTAAGGGGACGATAGAAAGCTTGGAGAGAAAGGGTAGAGCTGTGGCAGGGGGTCCAGATGTATCTACCAGGGCACATATTAAACTTGGTAGCCCTAGGTATGGACCCTAAAGTTACTGATCGGGTTAGATCTTGGTTGAGTGAGAGGCAACAAAGAGTACAGATAAATGGAGCTCACTCTGAGGAGAAGGAGATTACCAGTGGTGTGCCGCAGGGATCTATCCTTGGTCTGATTCTGTTCAATATCTTTGTTAGTGATATTGGGGAATGGCTGTTGGGTAAGGTTTGCTTGTTTGTGGGTGATACCAAAATCTGCAATAGAGAAGACACACCGGAAGGAGTCAATAACATGAGGAGGGATCTAGCTAAACTTGAAGGGTGGTCTAGAATTTGGCAGATGAAATTTAATGCTAAAAAATGCAGGGTCATGCATTCGGGCTGCAAAAATCCAAAGGAGCAGTACAGTGTAGGGAGTGAGGTACTTCTGTCCACAAAAGAAGAGTGGGACCTGGGGTTAATTGTGTCTAATGATCTTAATGTAGCTAATCAGGTAGAAAAGGCAACTGCAAAAGCCAGAAGGTGCTTGGGTGTAAAGGGAGAGGAATGGTCAGCAGAAAAAAGCAGGAGATAATGCCTCTGTATAAGTTTCTGGTACAACCTAATTTGGAGCATTGCGTGCAATTCTGGAGACCACACCTTCAAAAGGATATAAGCAGGTTGGAATCGGTGCAGAGGGTGGCTACTAAAATGGTTAGTGGTCTTCATTATAAAGCATATGAGGACAGACTTAAGGATCTTAATATGTATACTTTAGAGGAAAGGCGGGAGAGGGGCGATATGATAGAGACATTTAAATACCTCCGTGGCATAAATGCACATGAGAGTCTCTTTCGACTGAAAGCAAGCTCTTCTACGAGGGGACACAGCATGAGAGTGAAAGAGGACAGACTCAGGAGTGATATGCGGAAATATTTCTTTATGGAAAGAGTAGTAGATGCATGGAATAGTCTCCCAGTGGAGGTGGTGGACACAAGGATGGTATCTGAATTCAAAAAAGCATGGGACAAATACAGAGGATCTCTAAAGATAAAAGAGGGACTATTGTAGTTGATAATGAAGTGCAGACTAGATATGCCATGTGGTCTTTTTCTGCCGTCATGTTTCTATGTTTCAGGATGTCAGATGCCTCAGTGTCTGTGAGGAAGCTATATCAGGAAACCATATTAATATAATTTAATTTTAGAGCAGGGGCAGGAGGGAGGAAAGGGCAATAAGTTGGCAACATTAAGGAGGCAGACCAAAGGCCCATCAAGCCCAGTATTATGTTTCCAACTGTGGCCAAGTCAGGTCACAAGTATATGACATATTCTAGGAGGAAGGAAGGTTTCAAAACCATCTTGAATTGGATGGTTGCATGCCATATTTATTTAAGAATCCTAGATGGGGCAAGCATGCATTGCATGCTGGATTTTTGCAGTTTCTGAACTGTTCTTCAGGCCTGTTTGAATGTCTGGAGGATATACCTAGCTGAATTATGATGAACAACCAATATGGACATGGGAGTTTTGAGATATCTGGTTTATATAAGTCTCAATCTAGAGAATTGTGTAGGGTCCAGGGTGTCAGGTCAGCTTTACCGGCTTTGTCTGTTGTTGTATAGTCAAAGTTTCTTCCCCATTAAGTGATGCTACTAGGATGTTTGTCACCTGTCTACCCTTATAGGGAGGGTGCACAGTTTTATGAGATGATTTTTTTGCAGAGTTCATAATTCCATTTGACAAACTACTATTAGGATGCAAGAGTCAAAATACACCACTGGTGTTTTACAAAGGAGTCCATAGTGCATGAGAAGTAGGAGAAGGAGTTGTGTCACATTTTTTCGAGGTTCTCATGATATTACCACTGGGTTTGCATTCAAAGGGAGCCAGACAAGTGTCCCTAGATCCATACCTTTTCCTTCACCCCAGAGTCTGGTCTCATATGTTTTATTTGACTAAGCCATGGTTATATTGCAGGGATTGGATCAGGGTTCATTGATGAGAAAGTCAGATAGAGTGTTTTGCTCACTTGTTGCCTGAAAACCCACTTCATGTCAATTGTGGTGTTTTCAATATGACACGTGTTTTATTTTGTCAAGTGAATGCCTATGGGATGCTCAATACCATCCAGTTATTGAGGTTTACAGTTTTCCTATATGGAGGTTGTCCATCTGTTTTTCAGGGGAGGGATACTCTGGCTCATTATCTCAATGATTGCCCTGTTGGGACCACATCGGCAGACTGTGAAATGTTGGTAGAGGCTTTCCAGAAGATAGGGGGTGAACAGGACTTTCCTTTAGCAGCAGAGAAGTTGAGAGGTCCAAGTACAAGGCGATCTCAGAGGTATGTGGGCATAAAAAAGTTACATGACTTTCTTGATCCATCCAGTACTTGACTGGATGGATCAATTTTCTCACCAGTTGATCTCAACTGGGAGAGTGTTTATACATTTTTTTGACACAACTGATGCATAAGATGGTGCAGAAGCATTGTTTAGTTCATATCCTGCGCACAATGAAGGAAGCTTGCACTCAGGGTTCATTTATGGAATCATTTAGCAAGCTCCAGGTTTGGCAAGTGCCTCTAGCTATTAATGAGGACCTGGAGTTGTTTTCCAATTCTACTGGTGGCCAGGTTTTTGACTGCTTATCCTGGGATCCTGGTGAAGCACAACCTTGGTCCCAGACTTGATGTGATAGGGGTTGGGTGCTAGCATGTTGCCTTATGACATGGTTCCCAGTTTTAGCAGTACTCATGTGGGGAAATCATCTGGCAACTTGGAGGCTGATCACATGTTCAAACAACATGGCAAGGGTACAGGCGATTAGCAAGTAGTTTGCTCACTGTTCCTTAGTGAAAGAGCTCATTAGGCTGCCAGTCTTGTGCCACTTGCATTTGAACATGATTCAGTCAGTGAGCCATGTCATAAGTCTCTATAATGAGGTCACTGATGCCTTTCTCATTTTCAGTGATCACATTTGGGTGTTGGCTCCTGATGCAGATGTCAACCCTTAATGAGATGCTTGAGGAGCTATGGACCATTTGACCAGAGTCTTTAGGATCTTATTGAGTGTGCTGTGGTAGGACATATGTGGAAGGCATGCTAGACTAGTTAGAAGGGACTTTATGATACAGCAGGTTGTGCTAGGCAGCTGAGATAAACTGGTGCTGAATATAGTGGCATGTGCCAAGCTGGTTGGGTTTTTCGACTGGGCACTTCATTGGCGAGAATAGAGTTGGTCAGTAAAGTATAAGGGTTTAGGGATCCAACTTCTTCCTTTATGCAAAGAGGTGGGTATGGGAATTATGCACACTTGTGTGATGCTTGAGTGAAGCCTACCTGATCACCCATTGTTCATGTGTTGATGATGTTGTTTGAGGACTGATGTTAGGTCAGTACCACATAGTAGGAGCTGGATTTATTCCAGGTAGCATTCTCTTTTACCTTCTTGCTATATTGTGGGATGGCAATCTGATGGGGGCCACAGAACTTGCACTTTGGCGCACTGGCTTGCTGTGAGAAGATGTGTGGGTGGATCGGTCAAGAGCATGCTTGTGAAATTGTGGTTCAAGGTGAGGCAGTTGGGAAAGGTATCTGGGTGTCTGAGAAGGGATCCCTCAGTCTGGTTACCTGCCCCGTGTGCTGCATGATGAATTTTGTGATCAGGTGACTAGGAAGCAGGCTGTACTGGCTCATATATGCAGAAGATATCTCTTAAATTTGCTATGATGCTGACAAGAATCTGGTGTGCATACCCAACCTTTTTTGCACTCTTTAATTCTTATTTGGTGCAGCTTCCTTTGCCATACACAAAGGGGGTTTGCTGGCATTTATTAATTGTTGGAGGTACTGGTAATCCAACAAGTATCACAATATGTGTCTCCAACGATGTTGTTCCTCACACTGTTTGATCTTTATATATTAGTTTCTCTCTCAGGGTTGTCGCCTCTGGAAATGTGCCTTGGGATATGCTGACATTCCATCTTCTGAGCCCAGAAATGGGTGGCAGAGTCTCTGGCAGGTGTTAATTTGGGACTGGCTGTTGTAGATATTTTAATATGAAGGCTCTGAATTTGGGGCATGCATGAGGACCAACTAGTTCCTTCGCTCTTGCAAGAAAAGTGCTTCTCATTGCCTCATTTGCAGTTCATTCACTTGGAGGGTAATGTCGTGAGGTCTATGGGGTGGATTCTATCCAACACATGAAGAACAATTTCACTATGGTGAGGTCTTTTTTTCTTTCTTTCTGCAGTTGATGTGTTCCCAGATTTGTCCAAGACAGGTGGAGGGATGCTTGGAAGAGTAAGGCAGTAGACAGACTCCACTGCAGGGTAAAAACCGAGATTTCCAAGTTGTAGGCAATTTCTCCAGATGGGTTAGTTTCACACATTTCAAAATCACAACTCCACTGTTCTAAGGGTAACACTGACTCAAAATCACACATACCATCACAGTCATGAATCTCATTCCTAAGCTAGGGTATGTGCAGCATGGTCTCAGTCTCTCAAATTTACTGCTAACATGTGGTGTAATACTTGCATTGTACATAGAGAGCTTTTTTGGAGTTTGTAAGATATAACATGTATGGGTAATTTATCTTAGGGGTATGTTTACTAAGGCGCGGAATGTTACAGTCGATAAGTGCTGTGCTAATGTTATGGATACCCATATAAAGAGGTGGGTAGTGCAGTGTTAAGGCAAGCCTGTTCCGGTAACGCACGGTACAGGGCACCCTGGCCATGTAATGTGCGGTACAGGGCGCCCTGGATTACCACGCATTAACGTCACAGCCGACAGGAAGCAGCAGCGTGTCCAAAGGGGCTGCAATCAAAGCGCACAGACAGTAGAAGACGCGCTGAGGGATGTGCAGACATGGTGACACATAAGAAACGGAGCTGTAGGTGTAAGGCCGTAGACCACAGGCAGCAGATATCGCAGTCTGTAAGTGGGATGTGAGCCACAGATAAACACATACACACATACTATGAAATAGTGTGCAGTGAAAACAGCATGCAGAAGAGTAAACAAATTAAACTGAAAGGGCATCAGGGGCCGGTCTGAAGGGCCAGCCATGTGGATGGTGCGTGTACAAGGGCAAAATGGGGAATTGATCCAAAAAGGAGTATGTGAGAATTGAACTGGTACACTGAAGAATCCAAACACAGCTCACCAACACCAATAACAAACCACAGAGCCAACTTCCCACCAAGACAGCTCAAAGAAAGGGACCATATGTAACAGCTAATATGTGACGGATAGGCTGCATAGAGGGCACAGTGAAGAGAGGGAAGGGTGTGTGGATAAGTGATGAAGCTGCAGCCATTGTATGGTAAGGTTAGCAGAACACAAGAAAAGGAAGGAAAAGGAACATGTGGGAATCAAAACCACAATCTATGGTGGCTCAACACACATCTGTAACCACTATCCTAAACAACCACAACAAGCCCAATGCAAATCTGTTTCACCAAGTGGCCATCGTGTCTGATATATTATACACATTACATTATGACCCAGTATTGTGGTGTACGCGTGTTGCATAGAACGCGCGTATGCCACAACCCACGTTGCAGAGCCACTGATGCGCAGCATGCACAATAACGCGCGTGTCATAACAAACATTCTTACGTGCCTTATGAGATACGTTTAGGCGCCTTAGGTTATGTGGGCAGTTTATGGTGCATAACAATGCAGGTCCCAAACAAACATCACACGTGTTATTGTGAATGCTGCGCATCTGCGGCACTGCAATGCGTGTAGCGCCACAGTACTACGCACACTACAGTAGACAGGATGAGGCACCTTACTACCTGTCCATCTGCCCATTGCCCTTCCTCTGTGCTCTCTCCAGTTTTAGGATTGCATCTGTTCTTCTGACTTTCAGCTCATGCCTGTCAATCTGATTCATCTTACAGTCCTTGGGGTACCTTAGACCTAAGGTGCCTTAGGTTATGGATGTCATCATGGGGTCAGACTAGATCTGGACCTGTTGCTAGGTCACTGGCAGACCAACAGTAGTACTAGGAGCCTCCACAGCCCCCCACCATGGTCTGACATTCAACAGCAGCAGGCACAGTCAGACTGTACCTGCTGCATATAGACAGGCTAGCGGACTGTCTGCAGTTAGTTTGTGCATGGCTGGAACACCTGGCAGGGTGCAGCAGGTACAGCCTGACTGTGCCTTCTGCACCCCACCAGGTGTTCCAGCCATGAACATCTTAACTGCAGACAGTCTGCTAGCCAGTCTATATGGCATGTTCACAGAAGAACAATGCGCACCCATATCTGGGTTGTACAGCACAGACACCCAGCAGGTACCCCAGTGATTGACTCTCCTGAAAAAGGAACACACATACTACTTGGAACAAATACAATGTAGCACTGTGTGGGAACATAGCCGTGCCATGGTCACTGTTCGGTCAGTGTGAGAGTGTCCTAACAGCAAGACGTGCTGTGGCCACCTTGTCCATGTAGGTGGTGGTTGGGCACTACAATGTCCCGGCCATTGCTCTACCCCCACTGCAGATGCATCCTGCCTGATCTGCCCTCTCTGGTCCATACCCTCAATACCTTGCTCCTCAGTATGTAGATTTTCAGGGTGGTGCTGGCAACAGTGTATGTTTTGTGGGCCCAGTGCAGAGTAGGGTGCCACACCACAATGGATGGACATGCACTCACCCACCCCTATTTTAGCATTGTGCAAAGATAGGGGTGATTGGCAACCCTGACTGCCACACTGGTCCCGATCACAGTGCAGGCAGTGCTAAAGGGTGCTCGAGCTAGGTGTGGGCTCTGCTGATAACTGCTGCTCCGAGCCGGTGCAAACAGCCTGACTCTCCATGGAGCCTTGGATAGTGGGGTCTGTGTGTGTGGATGTTTGTACTCGTGTTGGCTGCTGCTTTTGGGATTGCACATGTTGATGTTGTATCTGCAATGTAGGGTAAAATGTAGGGACATGCATTTCAGGGTCCACAGCTGGGATGTGAACCTGTGACCCTCTATTTCAGGACATGCTGGTTATGTGTACTGCACCACACTGTTGCTACAAAAGCAGTGCAGTCCCTGGGGCTACATTTGCTCTTTCTTAGACAGACCTCGTTTATTGCACTGCACACAGCACACTGGGGCAGGTCATGACCTTAGTCCGTGGCAGGCAGGTGCCACCGGCACCGGCACCCCCCCCCCCCTGCCATGCTGACATGCCCATATACTGTCGGTGCTGGTTGTGTGCAGTCCGAGGCCATCCACTATGCAGGTAGGCAGGTGCCTATGTTCAGGTTCTGGGGTGCGGTGGCATACATGGACATCTGCACATCCCCCCCATCACCGCCTGCTACTGTTCTGTCACTTCCATATGGGGTGAGATGGCTGTGGGGTGTGAGGTTGGTGGACTGGCAACAACTGGATCAGCACACCAGCAGGATATCACAAGACTAAACAAGCAACCTCAAGAAGAGCTCCTTCACTATTGGCGTCCACACTCTGAAACTCCCTCCCGATGGGCCTGAGGGCCATGAATGATTCCAAAGACTTACGCAAGGCCCTCAAAGCCATGCTCTTCACAGAAACCTATGAACAAACAGACAACCAACAAACTCCACCCGAACAGTAATGCAACTAACTCCACCATCTCAATACCCACCCCAACTAGACATATAAGTTCAATGTATAACGTATAATGTTGTTAAGTACCCTCATGTTAAATGTAACCTTCCAATTGTGATGTGACCACTTTGATTGTAGGATAAGGTAGTATACAAATGTGTCTAAATAAATAAATAAATTGCCTAGAGTGGAACTGGTTGGTTGATTGTGTTCTTCCGTCAATGAGACAATGGTGCAAGGATGAGGGTTTTGGATTTGTTAGGAACTGGGGAACATTCTGGGGAAAGGGGGGGCTCTTCCGAAGGGATGGGCTTCACCTTAATCAGGATGGGACCAGACTGCTGGCATTAACCTTAAGCTTTTAAACTAGAAAATAGGGGAAAGCCGACAGTCACCCAGGAGCGCATGGTTCGGACGAAGGTATCCTTGAAGGATACTACCAAAAGCAGTGAGGTTCCAAAAGGGAGTATAGTAGCCGAAATGCCCTTGAGTAAGGAGCAGACAGAGCATAAAGATTCCAAATTACCCATGCCTACCAATAGCCAGATTAATATGAATAAAATACAGTCTCTAAAATGCTTGTATGCCAATGCTAGAAGTCTAAAGAATAACATGGGAGAGTTAGAATATATAGCACTAAATGAGAGGTTAGATATAATTGCACTCTCAGAGACATGGTGGAAGGAGGATAACCAGTGGGACATTGTGATACCTGGATACAAACTATATCGTAATGATAGAGCTGATCAAATTGGTGGAGGGGTTGCGCTATATGTTAGAGAGGGCATTGAGTCAGAAAGGATTAAAGTTTTGCAGGGAACAAAATTTGCTGTAGAATCTCTATGGATTGAAATTCCACTTATGAAGGGGAAGGTGATGGCAGTGGGAGTATACTATCGACCGCCTGGCCAGAATGAACAAATGGATGATGAAATGCTCAAAGAAATCACGGAAGCTAACAAAAGTCACAACAGAGTAGTAATAATGGGTGATTTCAATTACCCCGGTATCGACTGGGTCAGTGTCACGGCAGGACAAGCTAAAGAGATAAAGTTTCTAGATGGAATAAATGACTGCTTCTTGGAGCAGCTGGTTCATGAACCGACCAGAGGGGAAGCCATACTGGACCTAGTCCTTAGTGGAACGCCAGATCTGGTGCAAGAAATAAGGGTGTTGGGACCACTTGGCAATAGTGATCATAGTATGATCATGTTTGATTTAATTATTGGAGGACAAATAGTAAAGGAATCCACAGTACTACCTTATAACTTTCAAAAGGGAGACTATGATAGAATGAGGAATATAGTTAGGAAAAAATTAAAAGGAGCGGTTCCAAAGGTTAAAGACTTACAGCAAGCTTGGGCGTTATTTAAAACTACTATCCTCGAAGCCCAGACCAGCTGTATTCCACGCATTAAGAAGAGTGGAAGAAAGTCCAAAAAACTGCCAGCATGGTTTAAAGGTGAGGTCAGAGAGGCTGTTGCTGCCAAAAAAGCAACCTTCAGGAAATGGAAAAAAGAGCCAAATGATGAAAACTGGAAACAGCACAAGCACTGGCAAGTTAATACAAAGCATTGATAAGGCAGGCAAAGCGGGAATTTGAGAAGAAACTTGCTACGGAAGCAAAAACACGAAATAAAGACTTTTTCAAGTACATTCGTAGCAAAAGGCCTGTGAGAGAGTCAATTGGACCGATAGATGATAGAGGGGTAAAAGGGGCAGTAAGAGGAGACAAGGCTATAGCAGAGAGACTGAATGAATTCTTTGCTTCGGTCTTTACTGAGGAAGATGTAGGGATGTTACCCAAGACTGAAGTGGTGTTTAAAGGTGATACTGCAGAGGAATTGAGAGAAATATCGCTACACCGGGAAGATATATGACAACTATTTGATAAACTGAATAGTAGCAAATCACCTGGACCAGATGGTATACATCCCAGAGTGTTGAAAGAACTGAAATATGAGATTGCAGACCTGCTATTGGTAATCTGTGAACTTTCATTAAAATCATCTGTAATACCTGAAGATTGGAGGGTCGCCAACGTAACACCAATTTTTAAAAAGGGTTCCAGGCGGGGGGCGGAGCCTGATGTCCAGCGGGTTAGACGCTTCGCGCTGAAGCTCCCGAGAGGCCTACACAGAATCCTGACTTAATACCTACATAAACTCAATTTTTTGCTCCGAACTCGCCGGGGTACCTCGGGGGGGATGGCGGCCCATAAACCAGCGCGCTTGGACTTCGGGTCTCCTTCTTCTTCACACGGAAAACGCTCCAAAACAGAGGTGTCTTCCCCACAGAAGATGGTTCCACTTCGGGAAAACCCCGAAATGCATCAGGAGCTCTTAGAGGAAATACGCGGAGTGAAAGAACTGGTGCAGTCCAACGGAGAAGCGCTTCGAGCCATGCGAGAAGACTTCGGTGTGCTCCAGGACAGACTTGAAAGCCTTTCATTACGGCAGGACAACATGGCGGGGGTCCTCGACTCGCACGCGGTGCGCTTGGTCAAGCTGGACAAGGCTGAGCGCCAGATACAGAATCTTCAAAAAGAATTAGAAGATAGCAATAATCGAGCCCGTCGTAACAATGTGAGGCTCCTTGGAATACCGGAGGGGGCGGAAGCAGGAGATATCAGAGAATTCCTGCTCAAAACTCTTCCCTCCTTGTTGAAGATCACATTTCATAGAGACCTGGAAATTGATCGAGCACATCGTGTTCCTACCCATATGGCGCTCAACCGAACGACCCCCCGGCCTATTATCTTTCGATTACTACGATATCAACAAGTGGAACAAATTCTAAATGCTGCCCGGGCGAATCGTCATCTGGAGTTTGAAAGCCATAAAGTCTCCTTCTTCCCTGATTTGGCAAAGCCCACAGTTGACCGTCGGAAGAGACTCCTTGCTTTTCGCCCTCGACTTCAACAGTTACAGGCTCGCTTTGGCCTGTTGTATCCAGCGAAGCTCCGAGTGACTCTCCACAACCAAACTAGGACATTCGAAGATCCTGATCTACTATCAACATTTCTAGACTCCAAAGAAGCAGAGCAGATGCGTTAACTTAACAACTTGGACTTATTATCTGCCGGCTCTGTCCGCCATTTTGAAGGGCCCGACGCGGTGGTCATCGCCAAGTACAGAGACTGCCTGGACTTTTCTTTCTGTCTTTATATGACTTACTTGGTCTTCTATCCCTCCATGATGTGTGCCTCGGTTGGATTCGGAGCACGCACAGTTATACAGGTTATATGTTTTCAATTTCGGCCTTCTCTGGGGTTTCTCCCCGCAGACACATGGTCGCCAGTAATTTTTGGGGTTCTGCTTCTTCTCTACCGCGCTGCGGTTCTTATTTTTTAATGTGGGGCGCTTCATTGTATTACATTAGCTTATTTTCTATCATGTCATGTGTACAGCCAGATGCAGTTACTATGAGGGACATTGTGAACCTAGGTGCGCTATCATGTTCTCTTTCAGAATTTTTAACCTTGCTCAATGGCCTTATGTAAGATCTTATCACTTAACGTAAAAGGCATCAATAGTCCAATCAAAAGAAAGAAAATTCTTAGCTATCTTAATCATGAGCATGCTGATTTAGTGTTTCTTCAGGAAACGCATCTAAATTCCGCTGAAACACTGAAACTCAATGCTAAACCTTACCTGGTGGCTGCCTATTCTCCCGCCGTTTCCAAACGGTGTGGGGTGGCAATTCTGGTTAAGAAGTCTTTGCAAGCTACTGTAATAGATACTAGCTCTGATAAGGAGGGTAGATGGACCCGTGCACATCTTAAGGTTGGAGATAGTGAATTCACGTGTATTTGTATTTATGCCCCCAATGTGGATAACCCTGTTTACTATGCCAGTATTGCGCAGTTGGCACAGGCCTCTGCCAATACTCCATTAATACTCGGTGGCGATTTCAATCAAGTGTTAGACCCTTTGATAGATAGACAACCGCCTAGAACGAGTAATCCACGCAAGAGTCTTGCTACCCTTACAGCTCTGATGCAAGACCTTGCGCTAGTAGATATATGGAGGCTGCTTCACCCCTCTGACTTAGAGTACACCTTTTTTTCTGCCCCCCATCACTCACAATCTAGAATAGATTTTTTTCTCATTTCCAAAGCACTGATTTCTCAAGTGGACACGGCTAGGACTCATCCTCTCCATATTTCTGACCATGCTGCCATATCCTTTTCATTGCATGTCACTTCGCGAGATGATCATCCCCGTGCTTGGTTTTTTGATAGATCCCTACTGGATCAAAAAGATTTTCAGGTTGACATCAAGGCCGCTATCCAAGATTATTTTCATTTTAACTCACCCCATGATACAGCGAGCTGGGCTTGGTGGGAGGGCTTTAAGGCATCTATCCGGGCTACTATAACCAGTTATCAAATTCGACAGGGGAAACAAAGAAAGCAACACTTACTGATTCTAGAGCAACAGATACAAGCTGGGGAGCGTCTCCTTACGTCCCTTACTGACCCATGTATTTTACTCCGTTTACAACGCCTCCGCTTTCAATACAATCAGCTTTTATATACTGCTGCTGCTAAAAATATTGAATCACAACAAGGGTTGTATTACCGGGAAAATAACCGTGCTGGCAAATTATTAGCGAATGCCCTGAAAGGTAAAAAAGAAGCCAAGCGTGTTACCGCTCTCCGTAATCCGTCGGGGGGGGGGGGGGCTGGTCACTAAAGATACCTTCCTTTTAGACTTCATGTTGGGCATTGCTATTTCCCTAATTACGAAATACTGGAAAAATAGCTCCCATCTGAGCCCCAATGAATGGTGGAATCATGTCTGTCTCTACAGTAAATATGAACAAATACCTCGTATCTTTGCTTCTTCCGTTCAGACCCCCCATCATCTGTCTAAATGGAAGATGCTCAATGACTATGTTCACACCGCTAAATGCTCTCATCTGACTGTTTAAATTTGTATAAATCTCTGTCACATGATCATTCTGTATCGCAGATGCTATTTATTTTCGTTTTGATGTACAATCACTGTTGTTGTTTGGAAGCGCTCACATGCTGATACTGTTGACTCAGAGAAGAAGCAGGGGGGTGGGGGGTAATAGGGTTTGCTTTTCCTTATTGTATACTTGTTTTGTCTCCTTTGGTGTGTTGTTTCTTTTGTTTGTTGCAAAATGAAAATAAAAGTTTAAAAAAAAAAAAAAGGGTTCCAGGGGTGACCCGGGAAATTACAGACCGGTGAGTCTGACGTCAGTACCAGGGAAAATGGTAGAAACCATCATAAAGAACAAAATTACACAGCATGTAGATAGTCATGGCCTAATGGGAGACAGCCAACATGGCTTTAGACATGGAAGATCTTGTCTTACTAATCTGATATGTTTTTTTGAAGGTGTGCATAAACAGGTAGACAAAGGTGAGTCGGTTGATATAGTGTATCTGGACTTTCAGAAAGCTTTTGACAAGGTCCCCCATCAGAGACTTTTGGCGAAGCTAAAAAGTCATGGGATAGGAGGCAGTGTACTATTGTGGATCAGGAACTGGTTAAAAGATAGAAAGCAGAGGGTTGGGCTAAATGGCCAATATTCCCAATGGAAAAAGGTGAATAGTGGAGTACCCCAGGGATCTGTACTGGGTCCGCTACTTTTTGACATATTCATAAATGACCTGGAAAAGGGAATAACTAGTGAGGTTATCAAATTTGCAGATGACACAAAATTGTTTAAAGCTGTTAAAACCCAAGAGGATTGTGGAAAACTGCAGGAGGATCTGGATAAATTGGAAGACTGGGCATCCAAATGGCAGATGAAATTTAATGTGGACAAGTGCAAAGTTATGCACCTAGGAAAGAACAACCCACACTATAGTTACACGATGCAAGGCTCCACATTAGAAACCACCACCCAGGAAAAAGATTTAGGAGTCATCGTGGATAACATGTTAAAACCCTCCGCCCAGTGTGCAGCGACGGCCAAGAAAGCAAATAGAATGCTAGGTATCATAAGGAAAGGGATGGAGAATAAAACAAAGGATATTATAATGCCTCTGTATCGCTCCATGGTACGACCACACCTTGAATATTGTGTGCAATTCTGGTCACCGTATCTTAAAAAGGACATAGCGTTATTAGAAAAAGTACAGAGAAGAGCCACCAAATTGGTGAAGGGGATGGAAGGCTACTCCTATAAAGAGAGGCTAAAAAGGTTAGGGCTCTTTAACCTGGAAAAGAGACGGCTGAGGGGAGATATAATAGAGGTCTATAAATTAATGAATGGAGTGGAACGGATAAACGTGGATCAATTGTTTATGCTATCAGAATATAGAAAGACTAGGGAACATGTAATGAAGCTACAGGGTAAACTATTTAAGACAAATAAGAGAAAATATTTTTTCACTCAACGTGTAATCTAACTCTGGAATCTGTTACCGGAGGATGTAGTAAGGGCTGTTAGTATAGCTGGGTTTAAAAAAGGTTTGGACAAGTTCCTGGAGGAAAGGTCCATAAACCACTATTAAAAAGGGACCCAGGATATCAATGCTTGACCCAGTACAAGCATTGAGGAACTTGTGTCTTTTGGGGATATTGCTAGGTATGTATGACCTAGATTGGCCACTGTTGGAAACAGGATACTGAGCTTGATGGACCTCGGTCTGACCCAGTATGGCATGTCTTATGTTCTTATGTCTTAAACTGTGGTCTGGCTGCGGCATGCACTGCGGGTCCAGTGTATCCATTATGGACTACTGGGTGTTTGCATATTTCACCTAACATGTGGTCACACCCTGTACTGCCTTACCAGGGACTGTAATGGGTGTTCATTTTGCTGGGTTTACGGACAGTTTGTGACTTATCCTTGGGAAGGTCCATAGACCCTTGTTAGAGTGGTCCCCAGATGTGCACTGCTGGCCCCATTGTGGTTCCTCTGTGATGTTTTGGGTACCTGCTGGGTACATGTGCCCTGGATGGGACACTGTGGTACACAGAGTACTGTGCATTTTGACCTTGATCAGACACTGTCATGCTGATTTCCGGTTTCTGTGTTCCTATGTGCCACCTAGGTGGCTGCTTAGTCCATCCTGTGCCCCAGTTGCCCCCAATGCATGTCCTGCCTTCAGCCCTCTTTGCCCCATTTGCGCCATTACCATGGTGCCCTTTCCTACTTGGGCACTATGCTGTTGCTGCAAATGGTCACTACTATCACTGTTTTTGGGCTCCCTGTCTGTGCTCTACATTGCTGACATTGAAATGGTCTCTCTCTCCTGCAAATGTGCATCTACCGACAGGTTTTCCCTTGAGGTAATGTTCGGGACTTCATGTTCCCACGTTAGTGTAGCAGGGGCCTCTCTCCACCAACTCCCCACGCATTGACCCCTTCTCTCCGCCCTCTATCCACCCTCTGGGAGGGTTACCATGGCCGGAGATGTTACCGCGCGTTAACTTTACATCTGCCAACGTTACCACGCGTTAACATTGTCGCTGCTAAGTTATCACACTTTAGTAAACATACTCCTAAAGCAAGCCTCTGGCACCCAACACAATGCAAAATAACTCAGTATCTTCCTGCTACATTTTCTTGGTCTCTGACTGCATTTCCTGATACTTGAAGATCTTCTCCATCTCAATGCGATTCACTGAATAATCATATGGGACTGATACCACTACAATCAGTGCCATTCTACTGTTTTCTGCCTTTATTACTATGTCTAGCTTCCTTGTCCAGCTTTTTATTAATTGTAATGGAAGCATCCCAGGTGATCATAGCCTTTTCATTCTTCATAATTCCCCAAGGATCATGATCCCAGTGCTTTTCTGGTACAAGAAGGATGTAGTACCTACAAGATTCCAATGGGTGAGACTTGTGGTGAGTCATTGTTTCCAGCTCTTTCTTACAGAATCAACATATGTCTGTTTTGCCAGTTTTTTCAATGCTCACTGTAAACCATCTTGTCTTTGATCTGTTGTCCTAGGCTGTAACAATCAACCTCTCATTCTCTGGTTTCAGTTCATCTCTCCTTAACTGTTCATGTGTCTGTTCTTGATCGTCAAAGGGTTTCCTTGAGTAACACTTTGTATTTCCCACTGTATTTAAGAACATAAGAAATGTATTTATTTATTTAAAAGTATTTCTATACCACCTTCTCCTTCAATCAAGGTGGTCTCCACAGCAAACAATCATAAGAGTGGTTCAAGTGTGTTCATGCAGTGATATAGGAAGTGTGTTTGTGGTGGTGTATATTAGATACTTGTTGAGCTATCTACATCATGCGCTATTATACATTCTTATGTACAAGAGTCAGGGGAGGGGGGTTGGTCTTTTGTTCTTGTTTGGTGACGTCATACTGTCATAATGTCATACTGGGTCAGACCAAGGTCTATTAAGCCCAGTATCCTGTTTCCAACAGTGGCCAATCCAGGTCACAAGTACCTGGCAGCTACCCAAAGTCCACAGATTTCACAATGCTCGTTCTGGGGTAAGCAGTGGGTTTCATGGGTCCTCTTTAATAATGGTCTATGGACCTTTCCTCCAAGAACTTGTCCAAAACTTTTTAAACCCAGCTACACTAACAACTTTTACTCTATCCTCTGGTAACAAATTCCAGATTTGATTATGCATTGAGTAAAAAATATTTTCTCTTATTAGTCTTAAATGGGTTACATTGTAGCTTCATTGCATGTCCTCTGATCTTTCTACTTTTTGATGGTGTAAACAACTGATCTATGTTAACCCGTTCCACTCTATTCACTAATCTATAGACTTCTGTCATATCTCCCATCAGTCTTCTCTTTTTCAAGTTGAAGAGCCCTAACCTTTTAAGCCTTTATTTATTTATTTAGTATACATTTGTATACCGCTACTTCCAGTGATCAGCAGCGGTTTGATTACAGATTGGAAATTGTCAAATCATGACAGGAAATTTTTGAGGTATAAACACATTGATTAGACAGGAAAGCACAGCACACAGAGAACATGGGCTATGGAGGGTTAAGTGGCTTGCCCAAGAACACAAGGAGCACCTGTGGGACTAGAAACCCCAGTCCTTCCGGCCCAAGGTTGCTGTCCTCTAGTGGGATTTGAATCCCTGACCTTCTGGCCCGAAGTACCTTGCCCCAACCACTAGGGCACTCCTCCACTCCTCAAAGAGGTATCCTTCCATCCCCTTTACCATTTTGATGGCTCTTCTCTATACCTTTTCTAATTTCTCAATATCCTTTTTAAGATACGGTGACCAGAATTGCACACAATATTCAGGGTGTGGTCGAATTTGTGTATTTGCCACTTGTTTTCCTTGTTTGCTGATATAATTCTTTGAAGAGTTTTACTTTTGTTTTGCAAATTCCTTTGCTTCCTTCTCTGCGTGTGCTTGTGAATTCTCACTCATTCCTTCTAATCATGGAATGCTTTTCCAAGTTTAATGATGGAGATAGATTTTGAGCTTTTACTTTCATATTTCAGCACTTTTTGTGTATTTGGATCTGATGAAGCAGTTAGGTAAGTCTGGAAGCATAATAGATCTGTATGTATAATCAATTTATATGAGGAATTGTAGTTTTGCTGGGGAGTTGATGTTCTTCCATGAGCAGCTGGCAGGTTACTGTCTGATTCTCTGTCTTTCAGATGGAATTCACCTTTAAGTTATTGATGGAAATATTCTTGAGTACTGTGACGTATTTCCTTGAGATCTGCTATGGTGGCAGGGAGACTGCAGCTGCTGGGGTGAGGAGTGGGGGAGTGGGGAGTAGCGTGGTCTAATTTTACCTCAGGCTATGTAGGAGGCATAATGGGGTGACCTATCCACAGAGTTCTTAAAGAACCTCACTATGGCTAGGTTGGCACTGACTAACTGAGTGACCAGGTGCAGTGGTGGAAGCAGGATGATGGGGATGAAGTTTTGATATAGTCAGTATGATTTACAGTAGGAATTCAATGGTTTGCAGGATGCAAAGCAGCATGGTTTTATGAGAGGCAGGTCTTGTCCGACAAATCTCATTAATTTCTTTGACTAGGTGACCAGAGAGTTAGACCAAGGGAGAGCAACAGATGTGGCTTAGATTTCAGTAAAGCCTTTGACACTGTTCCGCAAAGATGTTGTCCTCAATGCTCCCTGTTGAGGGTAAAGGTCAAGGCAGAGAAGCCCCATCCTATAAATCAATGCATAGCTGTGTGGATGGTGTCATCAAGTGCATTTTGGTTTCCTGGACTGTGGGATAATCTTCCAAGTGCTGCTGAACATAGATTGTGTCCACCTATCCAAGAAGGGTTAAAGTGTCTTCCGCAGCAGACTGGTAACTTACTAAAGAGATCTTTAAACTAGATTTGTTTGGGATGCTTGAAGAAAGTCTCCAGATAATAAGAAAGCCCTCAGGTAAGCAAAACATTAAATATCATGCTTACCACTCTCAAACACCTCCACTGGCTCCCAATCAGCTCCTGCATCAAATACAAAACCATCCTAAACATCTTTAAAATCAAACACAGGATCTCAGCCATCAGCCTCCAACCACTCATAACACCAGACAAAAGTAACAGACCAAGGAGGAGAGGCACATCCAATTTCATCAGACCCCCAAAAGACTTCATCAAGGTACGCCAAGACACCTCGATAAGAACACTATCACTGGCAGCACCAGCGCTCTGGAACTCTCTCCCGCATGACCTACGATCAACAAAGGACATCAATGACTTCAGGAAAAAGCTCAAGACGACGCTCTTCATTGAGCACTACGGTGACGTTACATAGTCCCCCTTCAGCTCATGACAGTCAAAATTCCCCCACCCTTCCCCGTGTACATATTTCCATGTAATGAGCTCACCCTGTAAATAGTTCACCACTAATCATCACCACACATGCACATACACTCTCTTTGATGCCACTGCATGCCCACAATATGACACCACAATATGATTATTTGCTGTGTAAACCACTTTGATTACAGGAGAAGGCAGTATATAAATCCTCTTAAATAAATAAAATAAAAAGGGCAACTTCTGGAAAGCGGTATGTATTAATGCCTGTAGTATGGGAAATATGATTCCAGATGTTGAAGCTTTAATGGAAGAGGCTGACTTGGATTTAGTGGCAGTTATGGAGACATGTTTCACAGAGAGCCATAACTGGGTTATAATTATACCAGGCTATAATTTATTAAGGAAGGACAGGCTAGGAAGAAAGGGAGGAGGAGTGACATCATATATAAAATATAATATTAAAGCTACAGATTTCCAGGGCTTTCGAGAGAAGGGGGAGGCATTGTGGTTTAGCTGGAAAGATGGAATGGAGCTATACATTTGCGTTGGTGTTATATGCATACCTTCTTTACAGGGAGAAGAAGTGGTCAGACATCTAATTGAATAAATTAGCAGTATTGCTATGAAATGAGAGGTATTGCCAATAGGTGATTTCAATATGCTAGATATTTATTGGGACATCCCTGCTGCAGTGTCATCTAGAAGTAGGGAGATCCTGGATTCTTTACAGGGAAAACTATTCCAACAACTGGTAACAGAATCCACATGTGAGTGGGCCATACCCTATCCGATTCTAACGACTGGGGAGAGTGTTTCCGGTGATATAGTAGGTGATCATCTCTCATTCAGTGATCATCAGATGGTGTATTTTAGTATTAGCAGGAGGGCTGATAAAGTCCAGTCAAAAGTAAGGGTCTTAGGCTTTAGGAAAGCTAACTTTGCCAATATGGGACAATACCTCAAGCAGTTGTTAATGAGATGGGAACAGCTGGAAGATGTAGAAAAGCAGTGTGTGAAAATGAAAGGGGATATTTTAAGCGCAACAAATCTTTTTATTAGGAAAGTAAGTAAATGGAAAAGGAGGCCACTATGGTTCTCAAAAGAAATAGCTGAAAATGTGAAGAAAAACAGGTGGCATTCATAAAATACAAGAGACCACAGAAAGAGGAAGACAAGCATCAATATTCGGAAAAGCTTAGAAAAGCTAGAAAAGTAGTCAGGAAAGCAAAGATCCAAATGGAAGAAAAAATAGCCAATGCAGAAAAATGGGAGGCAAAATATTTTTCAGATATGTTAGTGAGAGGAGGAAGTGCAAAAGTGATATTGTCAGACTGAAGAGTGAAGGGAAAGAATATGTAGTAGCTGATGAAGACCATACTGGTCTTAATCTGACATCATATACTATGTTACTATAAGGATAAAGTGGAATTGCTTAACAAATATTTCTGTTCTGTGTTCATAGATGAAGGACCAGGAGCAAGACCTCAGAAAACACTCATAAATATAAGCAGAAGTAAACCAGAACTTGAATGATTTTCAGAAGACTGTGTTCACAAGGAACTAGCTAAACTAAAAGTAGACAAAGCAATGGCCCTCGATGGGACACATATGAGAATGCTGAAGGAAATTAGAGAAGTTCTAGCAGCTCCACTATCTGACCTTTTTTAGAGTCTGGCATGCTCCCAGAAGACTGGAGAAAGGTGCATGTGGTCCCTTTCTTTATTAATTTAGAAGTTTTTATATACCGCCCCTTCCAGTGATCAAGGGCAGTTTACAGAGAACATAACCCAAAACTTTACATTGTAACAAAAGCGGAACTAAGGATGAGGTTGGGAACTACAGGTCAGTTAATCTGACCTCTATATCGAGTAAACTAATTGAAAGTATGTTAAAAGAAAGGATAGTGAGGTTTCTGGAATTCAATGGATTGCATGATTCAAGGCAGCATAGTTATATGAGAGGCAGTTCTTGTCAGACAAATCTCATTAACTTCGTTGACCGGGTGACCAGAGAGTTGGAGTGAGGGAGAGCTCTAGATGGGGTGCACTTAGATTTCAGTAAAGATTTTGACACTGTTCCACACGGATGACATAAATAAATTGAATGTCCTAGGATTGGACTCTAAAGTGGCTAACTGGGTTAGAAACTGGTTGAGTGGGAGGCAACAAAGAGTACAGATAAATGGTGTTTAATCTGAGGAGAAGGATGTGAGCAGTTGTATGCTGCAGCGATCTGTCTTTAGTCCAATTCTTTTTAAAAATTTTGTGAATGCTATTACAGAAGGGCTATTGGGTAAGGTTTGCCTCTTTGTAGTTGATCCCAAAATCTGCAATAGAGTAGATATCCAGGAAGGTGTAGATAACATAAGGAGGGATTTAACAAAGCTTAAAGAATGGTTGAGAATCTGGAAACTGATATTTAATGCTAAAAAATGCAAGGGTCATGAGAGAGTCAGTTGGTCCATTAGATGATAGAGGGGTTAAAGGGGCACTAAGAGGCGACAAGGCAATAGCGGAGAGACTGAATGAATTCTTTGCTTCGGTCTTTACGGAGGAAGATGTAGGGATGTTACCCATGACTGAAGTGGTATTTAAAGGTGCAGAAGAATTGAAGAAAATATCGATACATCGGGAAGATGTATTACAACTATTAGATAAACTGAAAAGTAGCAAATCACCTGGGCCGGATGGTATACATCTAAGGGTGTTGAAAGAACTGAAATATGAGATTGCAGACCTGCTATTAGTAATCTGTGAACTATCATTAAAATCATCTTTAATACCTGAAGACTGGAAGATCACCAATGTAACACCAATTTTTAAAAAGGGTTCCAGGGCTGATCGGGGAAACTACAGACCGGTGAGCCTGATGTCAGTACTGGGAAAAATGGTAGAAACCATCATAAAGAATAAAATTATTCAGCATGTAGATGGTCATGGCCTAATTGGAGACAGCCAACATGGCTTTAGACAAGGAAGATCTTGTCTTACTAATCTGTTATGTTTTTTTGAAGGTGTGAATTAACAGGTGGACAAAGGTGAGTCAGTTGATATAGTGTATCTGGACTTTCAGAAAGCATTTGACAAGGTCCCTCATCAGAGACTTTTGGCAAAACTAAAGAATCAAGGGATAGGAGGCAGTGTACTACTGTGGATCAGGAACTGATTAAAAGATAGAAAGCAGAGGGTAGGGCTAAATGGCCAGTTTTCCCAATAGAGAAAGGTGAATAGTGGTGTACCCCAGGGATCTGTGCTGGGTCCGCTGCTTTTTGATATATTCATAAATTACCTGGAAAGTGGAATAACGAGTGAGGTTATCAAATTTGCAGATGACACAAAACTATTTAAAGTTGTTAAAACCCAAGAGGATTGTGGAAAATTGCAAGAGGATCTTGATAAATTGGAAGACTGGGCATCAAAATGGCAGATGAAATTTAATGTTTACAAGTGCAAAGTTATGCACCTAGGGAAGAACAACCCAAACTATGGTTACACGATGCAAGGTTCCACATTAGGAACAACCACCCAGGAAAAAGATTTAGGTGTCATTGTGCATACCATGTTAAAACCCTCGGCCCAGTGTGCAGCAGCGGCCATAAACCATTATTAAGAAGGGACCCAGGATATCAATGTTTGACCCAGTACAAGCATTGTGAAACCTGTGTCTTTTGGGGAAACTGCTAGGTACGTATGACCTAGGTTGGCCACTATTGGAAACAGGATACTGGGCTTGATGGACCTTGGTCTGACCCAGTATGGCATATCTTATGTTCTTATGTAAATCCAAGGGAGCGGTACATTATAGGGGGCAAAGTGATTCTGTCCATGAAAGGCGAGTGGGAACTGGGCATGATTTTTCTGATGATCTTAAGGTGGCTTCTTTCCTGCCTTCCCTCAACCGCTTTCCTCTACTGTCTCCCCTTTCCCTCATCTGGTCCACTTTCTCTCCAAATTCTGAAGCCAGTCTGTCCAAATCCCTTTCCTCAGCTAGGAAAACCACATGCTGCACTGACCCCATTCCCTCGGCCTGGCTCTTAGAGCCTTTGCTTGCTCTCCCCTGTTCATTCAACTTATTCTCATTACCAGTCTCACTTCCGGCGTCTTTCCCACACTTTGGAAACATGCTCTTGTCTGCCCGCTGCTAAAAAAACCCTTCTGTTCTGTCTCACTACCGTCCTGTTTCTAACCTACATCAGAACATAAGATATGCCATACTGGGTCAGACCAAGGTCCATCAAGCCCAGTTTCCTGTTTCCAACAGTGGCCAATCTAGGTCATACGTACCTAGCATTTTCCCCAAAAGACACAGGTTCCACAATGCTTGTACTGGGTCAAGCATTGATATCCAGGGTCCCTTCTTAATAATGGTTTATGGACCTATCCTCCAGGAACTTGTCCAAACCTTTTTTAAACCCAGTTACACTAACAGCCTTTACTATATCCTACATTAACAAATTCCAGAGTTTGATTACACGTTGAGTGAAAAAATATTTTCTTTTATTAGTCTTAACCCTGGGAGTACCAATGGGGTCAAAAGTGACCCCATTGCAAGTTTCACAACGCGTATCTCGGAAACAAGTTGTTCAAGAATGCAATCATTTTATGACTTTTCACATGTCAATATTCTCTTTATATTGTGCCATGAGAGGAATACTTTTCATCCGCTAGGTGACGCTAGTGATGAATTACAGCACAGAGTATCAGTGGGGTCATTTTTGACCCCAGTTGCTTACATCCGGTTTGGATAGTGATACAATTTGCAGTTTTGTGAATTTTTTGATCTGACAAAGCTATTTATCATTAATTATGTATCATTTATTTTTTTGTACTCTTATTTTATGAAAATTACACATTTTCTGTAATTGGTATCATACATTCTCTCATTATTTCTGATGAAATCTAAAGGCTTTCAGCTCGTTCATCACAATTATTGTACACCTATAGTAAAACTGCTTTGTGTTTTATTCAACTTATCTTTCTTTCTTTATTTTAGGTTATTGTTTATGATGTCAAAATGAAAGTATTCAGCTGCCCAAGTAAGAGAAATATTGCAACAAGATGCTGACAGTGACGGCTCTGAGTCGTCTGATGATGCAGCATATTCAGCAAGCGAAGAAGCATATCAGCCAAGTTCAGGCGATTAATCTGATGACAATCATGATTCAGATGGCGACAGCAGTTGGTCGCCAAGTGAATGTGAGACTGATGTTGAGCCGGTAACATCGCCTGCAGCAAAGAGTCAAGTTACAGGTCGAGGCAAAGGTTGAGGCTGTGCTGGACGGGGAAGAAGGCAGGAGTCCTTGGTGTCAGTATCATCTGTGAGGAATCTTAGTTGTGGTCATAGAGGAGCTAAGAGGTCCTCAACTATAAGCACAAATGTTGCCATTGAAGCCTATGTATCTAAGGATGCCACATCATGGAATAGGAAACCTATAAAGCAAGCTGCTGGAAGATACGCCAGAGCTAATGTCATGCCCGTACAACAAGGCCCTACAAGGTATGCTGTACGAAATGTTGATGGCTCTCTCGCAGCATTCCACTTGTTCATGAGGAAAAACTTATTGAATGAAATCATGATGTGGACAAGCAAACAAGGAAGACACATTTATGACAACACCTGGAAAGATTTGACAGATGGAGAATTTCAACATTTTCTTGGACTTCTGAACCTCTCAGGCGTGTACAAGTCACGGAAAGAATCCAGTTGTGGAACCTTGAAGATGGTCGTTCTGTTTTCGGCATAAATATGGCCCGTAACCATTTTCAGCAAATTTCTTGTGCTCTCAGATTTGATGATGCAACCAACAGACGTGAACAACGAGGCGTGGATAAGCTTGCTCCAATCAGACACGTTTTTGATACCTGGGAAGCAACTCTAAGTGACACCTTTGTTCCTGGTGAAAATGTTACCGTGGATGAGCAACTGCTTACATTTCGTGGCTGTGTTCCGTTCAGACAATATATTCTCAGCAAACCCGGGAAATATGGCATAAAGCTATGGATGTATGTGTGACAGTGCAATGTCAGTGCAATGTCAGTGCAATGACAGTGCACTGAATTCCCAATACTCGATCTCATTGTACATATGTAAGTAGTTTAGTTTGCATACCCCGTTTATCCAAGTTATTACTCCTGTTCTATGTAAAGCAGAAGCATGTTATCCAAGTTGTTTTCTCCTGTTCTATGTGAAGCCAAACAGTTTGTTATGGTCATTTTGTTGTATGTAAACCGCGCTGACAATAGTGCGGTATATAAGAAATTGTAATAAATAAATAAATAAATAAATAAATAATGTCATATGTTCTGCGTATTCAAGTATATACAGGAAGGGAACTCATACAAAACAGGGAACAGAATAAGGGTGAAGGGGTTGTGCTGCAACTCACTGAAGGATTGAAGCGATCTGGCAGAAATGTTACTGTTGACAATTTCTTCTGCAATTTATCCCTGACAACGGAAATTGCTAGAAACACAAATGACAATTTTGGGGACAATTTGAAAGAACAGAAAAGAATTACCTCCAGAATTTGTAACAGCAAAGGGCCGAGAGGTATTCACTTCACTGTTTGCCTTTCGTGATGACGCCACTCTGGTTTCCTATTGTCCGAAGAAAGGAAAAGTGGTTGTTCTTTGAGCAGTTTGCATGATCAAGAAGAAGTAGATAACACACATCCAGACAAAAAAACACGCATAATCTTGGACTATAATTCTAGTAAAGGTGGAGTAGATATGGCAGATCAAATGTTGCGCACGTATACCACAAAACAAATGACAAGACGCTGGCCAGTGACAATCTTCTACAACATGTTGGACATCAGTGCTTTGAACGCCTTCATTGTTTGGATATCACTAAATCCAGAATGGCAGTCCAAGTCAAAGCACAGACGTCGTCTATTCCTCTTGGAATTAGGAAAGCAGCTGCTTCAGAGTAATTGCAGCAGGGTTTCTTCCAGCATTGAAGAAGCCACTGATGCTGTTTGCAATGTCGGGATCCCAAAGAAAAGGTCAAGGTGTCACTGCTGTTCCAGAGAAAAAGACAAGAAAAGCAACATAGTTTGCACCTCGTGCAAGTGCAATGTTTGCAAAGAACATTCAGAAATTGTCTGTGTCTCATGCAAATGACTGTAGTACTTAACTGTCTTCATCAAGTGCATGCAAAAACTGCTTTCATGGCAACTCTTCTTCATGTAATTTTATGATAAAGCATTAAATTTCAAAATATTTAACCTTCATATAATAAATAATTAATTTGGAATAATATTTTGTCTGTTTAGTTTAAATTTTTCATGGTTAACAATTAAAATTCGTCGTGGGGTCCTTTATGACCCCAACGGTATTCAGTGTGTGCAAAAAAACTCGGTAATTCCAGGGTTAAATAATTTACCCTGTAGCTTCATTGCATGTCCCCTAGTCTTTCTATATTCTGATAACGTAAACAATTGATCTACGTTTACCCGTTCCACTCCGTTCATTAATTTATAGACTTCTATCATATCTCCCCTCAGCTGTCTCTTTTCCAGGTTAAAGAGCCCTAACTTATTTAGCCTTTCTTCATAGGAGTATCCTTCCATCCCCTTTACCATTTTGGTGGCTCTTCTCTGAACCTTTTCTAATAACGCTATATCCTTTTTAAGATATGGCGACCAGAATTGCACACAATATTCAAGGTGCGGTCTCACCATGTAACGATATAGAAGCATTATAATATCTTTTGTTTTATTGTCCATTCCTTTCCTTATGATACCTTGCATTCTATTTGCTCTCTTGGCCGCCGCTGCACACTGGGCCAATGGTTTTAACATGCTATCCACAATGACGCCTAAATCTTTTTCCCTGGGTGGTGGTTCCTAATATGGAACCTTGCATCGTGTAACCATAGTTTGGGTTGTTCTTCCTTAGGTGCATAACTTTGCACTTGTCCACATTAAATTTCATCTGCCACTTTGATGCCCAGTCTTCCAATTTATCAAGATCCTCTTGCAATTTTCCACAATCTTCTTGGATTTTAACAACTTTAAATAGTTTTGTGTCATCTGAAAATTTGATAACCTCACTCGTTATTCTCCTTTCCAGGTCATTTATGACTATGTCGAAAAGCAGCAGACCCAGCACAGATCCCTGGGGTACACCACTATTCAACTTTCTCCATTGGGAAAATTGGCCATTTAGCCCTACCCTCTGCTTTCTATCTTTTAACCAGTTCCCGATCCACAGTAGTACACTGCCTCCTATCACATGACTCTTTAGTTTTGCCAAAAGTCTCTGATGAGGGACCTTGTCAAAGGCTTTCTGAAAGTCCAGATACACTGTATCAACTTTGTCCACCTGTTTATTCACACCTTCAAAAAAACATAACAGATTACTAAAACAAGATCTTTCTTGTCTAAAGCCATGTTGGCTGTCTCCCATTAGGCCATGACTATCTACATGCTGAGTAATTTTGTTCTTTTTGATGGTTTCTACCATTTTTCCCTGTACTGGTGTCAGGCTCACCGGTCTGTAGTTTCCCAGATCACCCCTGGAACCCTTTTTAAAAATTGGCATTACATTGGTGATCCTCCAATCTTTAGGTATTACAAATGATTTTAATGAAAATTCACAGATTACTAATAGCAGGTCTGCAATCTCATATTTCTGTTCTTTCAACACCCTTGGATGTATACCATCCAGCCCAGGTGATTTGCTACTCTTCAGTTTTCCTTTTTTCTCTAAAATTTTGGAACAATCTATTTTCACACAGCTCACTCAACACCGGGAATCCATTCACTACCTGCAACCCAGTCAATCTGGTTTCAGATCTGGGCACTGCACTGAGTCGATTCGTTAAGCACTTCTGAACAAGCTCCATACTTCTTATGACCGGGATGATATATCACTTGCTTTCTCTCTCGATCTGTCCTCTGCTTTTGATTTGGTTGACCACTCTACTTTCCTTTCCCGTCTCCATGCAGCTGGCATATGCGGTACTGTCTTGCAATGGTTTCACTCCTTTCTTTCCTTTTGGTCCTTCTCTGTTCTCTCATGCCCCACATCCTCAGCACCAGTTCCTCTCACATGTGATATCCCCCAGAGATCTGTGCTTGCTCCCCTTCTTTTCAATGTATTTTTGCCCCCCCCCCCACCTCACTTTACATATTCAACAATCTGGCTTGTCTGCATATTATTCTGCTGACGATATTATTATTCTGTATCACATCTCCCCTGTGGCCCCTGATCTCACTCCACTGAATTCCTTCCTCTCACTGGTTGCTAACTTGCTCACATCCAATCTTCTGCTACTTAATGCTTCAAAAACGTCTGCCATCTGGTTCACTTTTGGTGGCTCTATCCCCCTCCATTTCCAGGTCTTTGGCTTCATTGGTCACCTCGCTCCACTGCCTTGGGGCCACTCTGGACTCGGCCCTTTCTTTTCATGATCACATATCTCAGTGTGTTCCTCTTTCTTCTCCCTTAGGCAGATTAGAGCTCTTCATCCCATTCTGGACCCCTCGTCACTTACCACTCTTCTTCTTTCCCTAGTTGTGTGACGTGTTGATTATTGTAATTCTGTTCTTGCTGGTCTTCCCCTGTAACAGCTTCGCCGTTTGTGGGTGAAATGATCTGCTGCTCAGATCCTTTCACACGCAAACCATTTGATCGTATCATGCCACTTCTTATCGGTTTCCACTGGCTCCCTGTGCAATATTGGATTTGCCACAAGATACTTATCTCTGTACATAATACCTTTTACTCACAAACCTCCCAGTATCTATCTGGTCTCCTTCACTTCTATGACCCTGTCCATAGCCTCCACTCAGCTCATATTAACCATCTTCACTTACCATCACCAAACAATGCCCATCTCGAAACCATCCACCATTCCACTTTCTTTTTCTTGGGCCCCTCTCTCTGGGGCTCCTTCCCAACTGCTCTCCACCTAGAACCCGCCTAGAACCCTCTTTCCCCATTTTAAGCCTCTCTTCAAAACTCACATTTTCCTCTCTCCCCTTGACTTGCCATCTATTACCTCCTAACTTTATTTTTCTTGCCTTACCCTTCTCTGGCTGTATGAGTGACTGTCCTCTGTTCTGTCAAACAATGTAGTTCCTATCCTTTTCTGGCTGTTGGCCTTCTTTTTAGAATTTAGATATTGTAAATCACTCTGATCTCATAAAGGGCGGTATAAAAAGTGTACAAATAAAGATAAAGATAAATAAAGGTAGAAAAGGTGACAACAAAAGCCAGAAGGATGCTTGGATGCATAGGGAGAGGAATGGCCAACAGGAAGAAGGAGGTGAAAGTGCCTCTGAATAAATCTTTGGTGAAACCTAATTTAGAGTATTCTGTACAATTCTGGAGACTGCACCTTTAAAAGGATGTAAACAGAATGGAGTCTGTGCAGAGGGTAGATGCATGGAATAGTATCCTAGTGGAGGCTGTAACACTAAAAACTGGATAAAGGATCACACACTCACATCCCACCTCCTCACAACAGAAACCACACACACACACACACACGCACAAACCCACCTCCGCACAACAGAAACCACAAACACACAAAGGTGCTTTACCTCCGAGCCACGCACAGACAAGTACCTCACACCTCTGTGCCAGAATACACACACACGGGCACTCTGCACCACACAAAAAAATCCCACTGCAATATTTATGGTGCTACCATTTCCTAAATAGAGTCCTTGTCGTTTGAGCGTTAGAAATTATTATTGGCATGCTAAATTTACTCTTGGGGGTATATTTACTAAAGGGCATTAAGGTAACAGGCTTTAATGGCAGCAATAAGGAGTGTCCACCAAGGCAGTACCACGTGAACAGAAGAAACCCAGTACTAATTTGTGGTATTAGAGAACCACGTGAACAGAAGAACACAGCCTGTGTCGGGCGTTTGGGCAAATTGTGTGAAATAAAGATCTCCTTCTCTAATACCACGAATTAGTACTGAGCAATAAGGGGTGTTACATGCCTAAAGAGCGCTGGGCGGGTAGGAAGCTGGACTATTTAACGTGTGTTAACAGGACATCGGGGGGCATGCATCTTAATGTCCGAAAATGTCTGTTACCCTAATGCTGGATAAAGGAGCACCAAGGAAAGTGAATGTAAAGGTGATGGATGGAACGACAGGTGGGAGCTGATGGGCCTGCCATATCCATGGGCACCCTTTGTGGCAGTCAGTAAGGTGGACGAGCATGTGAGAGGCAGCTGCACCAATGTAAAATGGTGCAATGTCAGTGTGTGGCATAGGAGGGGGAAGATGTGTCTCCCAGTGCAGCCAAAAGCGTCAGGATGTGTGCAGCGACAGGAGGACAGAATAGTAATGGTGATGTGCAGATCAGGCACAGGATAGGTATGTGTAAAGATCTGAAATGCAAAAAAGAGTATCAGTGTAGGCCATGGTGTAGCAGCTTACACAAGAAGACATGATTGCGCACAGCTGACAAAGGAGGATGGATAGGCTGAAGGAAGGATGGCGGCTGAGGACAGGGTGGTATGGACTGGCAGCACTGATATGCTTTAGGTGCTATCTCCAATGTATAAAATGTGTGCCAGTGCCACATGGAAGGCCTGATACCATACTTGTGGGACTCACACCTATCCCAGCCACTATACAACAGCTCAGACAAATGTGCAGATAACAACTGCAGAGGTGTCATCCAAACTGGGTAAATGGGACACGCACAGACATGAGGTGCCTATGTGAGAGGTAGGATGTGTCTGCATGTACTGCAGAGATGTAATGGAGCCAAAGCTGTATAGAAACAGTCATGATGTCATACATGACTCATGTTCTCTGTAACTGGTTTGTTCAATGTAAACCTCCCCTGATCTCTGGAAGGGGAGGTATATAAAAACTAACTAACTAACTAACTAAATAAACAAAAAATAAATTTTTCCCAAGTAAGTTACAGCTGTATGTATGTAACTGCCTGTTAGTATACTGCTGTAGCAATGCAGTCACATTGGGATACCTTGAACCGAAAAAGCTGTAATGTCTGATAAAGAACAGGGACTGTAAGAACCTGCAGTCAGCTGAGGAAATGGAGGGTTAGGTGACCTGCCCAAGGTCAAAAGGAGGTGTGGACAATCCATGAAGAGTGTTGCATACATTAAACTACACAATAAAACCTTCCAAAGTGTCACAAAAGGCATGCTGGTGGGCCTCAAACCCTGGTATCCATTACACCACATGTCAAAGCTGTTGCCAGACTTCTGCAGGGTGAACATACATGAACCCCTGCAATGTGTTGTAGCACAGCCAATAAAGCCATGCTCTCAGAAGGGCATGATGGCAAATAGTCTGTTTGCTGGCCCAAATTGTGGGCAGAACACATAACAAACTATAAGGCTGTGTGTTTAGCAGTCACAGCAGAGCCCTGACTGTTACAGGCATGAAAATGATCTGAATAGCACATAGTCACAAAAAAAGAAGAAGTAGGAATTGAACCCCTGTCCTCCGCTCATGGGGACATTGCACTACCCAGTTGGCTACACCTCCATCCCTTTCTACAAGCCAATGGCTGGATACAAAAAGACTGCAGGTCACTGCCTAAATGTCTGCTGTGTGTGCCGGTATAGGGTAGCCCCTCCAGCACCCATGATGCAGTGCACATGCAGAACAACAGTCTGCAGCTGATCACCGAATGGAGAATGCACATATCCATCACCTCACCTCAGTAAGAGGAAATGAGAGTGTGTGATACAAGCGCAGAGCAGCTACAAATCATGCTACTGAGCAGTTTCTGCAGTCACCCTAAGGGTGAGGATGGGCACCCAGCAACTAGTCCCCAGAACTTGCGGTGCTAGAGATGGTCTTGGCTGTGCATCCCCATCACAGCTAGTGTGTGGCAGGTATTATCTGCTGTGTGTTATGCTAGTCATCTTTTCTGAGTGATTGCAGTATGCTGTATGTGCCAGTCATATCTGGCTCTGTTGGAGAGTGACTCTCTTAGAACAGTGAATGCTAATGCTAACTGCTATTGGGTGGGAGTATCTAGTCTTGTATGGGATTATACTAAGAATCCAGCTGGTCCTCCCATTTCCACAGGAAGAAAACCTGGAACTCCTCCTGTCACAACCACCTAGGTCTAACAGTCACCCACAGCAAGCATAGTCAGACCGCACCTGCTGCCCACCACGGAGTTTTCCAATCATGCACATAGCAAATGCAGACAGTCTGCTGGTCAAAACATATTGCATATGCTCAGAGCCACCATATGCACCCAGGCTTGGGATAAATGGCATGGACACCCAGCATTTGGTTCAGTGATCAGGCCTTTGGGACAGGAAATATGCTCACATCACTGGAGCCAGATGCTATAGACAACTATGTGGATACATAGCCGTGCCATGGTCACTGCTCAGTTAGCATGAGAGAGCCCTCCCAGCTTGACATGCTGTGGCCACCCAGGCCATGCACATGGCAGACGGGCACTACAACATCTCAGCTATTGACTCTACCTCCGATGCAGACACATCCTGGCCAATCCACCCTGTTTCAGGCCATACCCAGAAAACTATGCTCCTCATCGTGCACATTTGCAGACTAATGCTGGGAACAGATTAGGCAATGTGAGACTCAGTGAGGTGTAGAAAGCCACAAAACAATGGAGACACACACACACACACACACTCACTCACACTCATCGCTGCGCTGTGCAAAAATGGGGATGGTTGGCACAGGTTGCAATGTGCACTATGCACAGGACCAGGACATGGCTTTGGTCTGCTGCAGGCAGGTGCCACTGACCCCTCTCCCAACATCCCACACCATGGTGACATGCCTATGTGCTGTCAGTGTTGGTGGTGCGCAGTCGCAGCTCATCCAACATGCGGGTTGGCGAGTGCTTAGGGTGCAAGGTCCAGATTGGGGGGGGGCAGAAGCATACATGAATGGCCACACAGCCCTCCCCCAATCGTCTGCCTCTGCAGGGACCCCAGCACCACCTGCCAATGATACATCTTGGGGAGAGGATGACAGCCACTTTTGTGGTAGTCCCATGGGTGCCTGAATGTTGCAGCTACCTAGAGAGCTACAGCTGCTGGCATTATCGGCCTCTTCCCCCACAGCTGGATTCAGCAGCAGCAGAGGGGGGCCAGCTGGGATCTCTGCCTGGAGTCCAGGACCCTTGGACTGCCACATGTGGCACATCTCCTTTCCGCAGCAGCAACATGTCTGTGTGCTGTCACTGTCACTGTGGGATCATGACAGACATCACAGATGGTAATGCAGATGGCAGGATACCCCTATGAGGAGAGGCTAAAGAGATTGGGACTCTTCAACCTGGGGAAGAGATAGCTGAGGGGAGATATGATAGAGGTCTATAAATTAATGACTAGAGTAGAACAGGTAAATATAGATCGATTCTTTATACCATCAAAATGTAGAAAGACCAGGGGACATACAATGAGGCTACAGTGTAACCCATTTAGGACTACTAAGAGAAAATATTTTTTCAGTCCATAATCAAACTCTGGAATTCATTGCCGGAGGATGTAGTAAAAGCTGTTAATGTAGCTGGGTTTAAAAAAGGTTTGGACAGGTTCCTTGGGAAAGGTCCATAAACCATTATTAAAGAGGTCCCAGAATATCCACTGCTTGCCCAATACAAGCATTGTGGATCCTGTGTGTCTTTTGGAGAAACCACTAGGTAATTGTGACCTAGATTGGCCATGGTTGGACGCAGGATACTGGGCATGATGGACTTTGGTCTGACATAGCATGGCATATTTTATGATCTTATGTTCTTATGTACCACCTGGGCAGCTGCCTGTTCTGCCCTGTGCACCATCAACCCCCACTGCATGACCCATGGCCTCCTCCTTTGCCCCATTTGCACCATTAACAAAGTGCCCTTTCATACTTCATCACATTGCAGACATTAAAATAGGCTTTCTTTCCTCAAAATACACCCTTTCTGTGAGGTTTTCCTTTGCGTTAGGGTTCCCAGCATTAAAGGGCTTTAACACATTAGCACAACAGGCATTAAGGGAATACCCATTGTTAACGCCCTCTCTCTGCCCCGTTAGCGCCCGCTCTTCGCCTACAGAGCCCTTTATGCTACTGGAGTATTTAACGCCCGTTAAAGCAGCTTTTTTTGCTTCATTAAGGGTGAAAGGCTGCCAATAATGGGTGTTAATGGCACACTGGCTCCCTTAATGCCTTTTAGTAAACATACCCCTATGTTTCTGTGTTTAAATGTAAGATACCAAACAGGTACAGCAAGTAGAGCAAGTGGTCTCTTTGCTCACTTCTTTCTTTACCTTTGGACGCCTCAACTCCCTGTTTTCTTTCTGAGTTCCCTGGACCCAAAGGACCCTCTTAGGCATAAAAACTGTCCATTGATGTAATACTGCCTCAGAATAAATAGTTTCCCTCTTTTCTTATGAAATCCCTTGGACACCTGGATTTGCTCTGATGGGAAAGCTTCTACTTTGTTGACTTCATAAATTGCAATAAACAGTTTGACAAGACAGTCAAAAGGCGCCTTAGGCAGATTCTGCTACCAGGCCCTCTAACTGCTCAATCTCGTTTGTGGAGACCAAAACCAGGGCAGGGTTCTTCCTTCCTGTCTCCTTTCTCCTTTTCTGCTGTTTCTTCAGAGAGCAAGAAGGTAGACTTCCTGATTTGCTGCTAAGCTACCAGTTTCCCTAAGGATGAGAGACACTCTCTTGGGTTCTCTACCTCACGGAAACTGCACTCGAGATATAAGAGCTCACCTTGGTGCTTTTTCCATTCTTATACACACATCCACACTGAAATGCAATGTGAAATCTCTGTCTGAGCTCTGATCAGAAAGAACACTGCCAGTGTTTCTGTCCTGAACCTGCATTCTCCTTTAACTATAACGTTTGTTCTGCCTTCTGGGAAACCATAGGACCTCTCAAATTCTTTATGCCAACCAGCAGGAAAACATAAGTATTTATTAAGGGGATTTAGGGCATCCATACATTTATGGAGACAATGTAGTAAAGGATTTTTCATGTGTAAAGAATTTTTATAATTGTACCCCTAGGGATTATATACATAAAGGTACATGTGGTGACAAGAGGGTACATACTTTTATGCAACCTGCCTGTTGGCTTGTTCCAAGGCAGAGTTTCAGAGGGCCATGAACATAGCTGTCTATGGTTTCAGTCTAATCACTATTTCTGCTGGTTACCCCTAATATTTTACAAAGATGAAGGGAGGCATTTTCAGCAGCAGCTTAAAGTGGATGGTCATTCCCACTTCAATTTAAATCTGGATATTCAATGCTGGGGTCGTATCTGCTAACTGCTCAATGGTGATGTTCAGCTGCTGGCCGAAAAGCTAAACCAGCTAAAATTAAGACAGCTGCTCAATATCACTGCTAACCCCAATGCTGTCCCCAGAATGCCTCAATGCTAGCTGGCTAACTTTGGGACAAACAAGTCGGGTAGCAGGGGATATTCAGTGTCACTAAATAGTTTAGTGACATGAATATCCCACTGATCATGGTTTAAATGGCTAGCAGGTCTGGTTAAATCATTTTGAATATGCCCCCCTGTAGGGGTGGTACCTGTTCAGAAACTAATGTCTGAACCAATAGCATGGCTTCTTGTTACAAGATGGGGCCTGCTCTGAGCCAAAGTCTAAATTAAATAAGATGGATTCCTGTTTTGTTATAACTCAGCATTACAACTTGCAGATCCAACAATTCTGAAGATTTATGTACTTCAGCAGAAGTATTATTTTCCAGCTGACTACGTGCAGAAGAACATTGCTGAGACCTTCACTGTGCTACTGGTACTAGCATTTGCAACAATGTATTATTTATTTTATTTATTTATTTACATTCTTTTATATACCGCACTATTCTGCATCAGTGCGGTTTACATTGAACAAACTGAAATTACATTGAACAGGGCATTATAACTTGGAGATAACTATTTTACAGGGAACATGGACTATGGAAGGTTAAGTGGCTTGCCCAAGACCACAAGGAGCACCTGTGGGGCTAGAAACCCCAGTCCTTCCAGCCCAAGGTTGCTGTCCTCTAGTGGGATTTGAACCCCTGACCTTCTGGCCTGAAGTACCTCTTCCCAACCACTAGGCTTGCACACCAACAACTTTCTCTCCATGGACCTATGTTTGTAGAAGGACCACCGGATTTTCTGAAGATGACATACAGAATTTGAGACCAGCTAATCACCAGCCGTGATGAGGGGGTCAGGAGAAAGAAATTCAGGGAGGACACGGACACAGTCAAAGACACACCTGCAGCACTCTGGAACATGCACAGAGGCTTGCAGAATACCTGGAAACTTTAACTTCTGACACAGACTGTTTTCTCTACACTTTGTGTGCTTGCCTGTCTCTCTGGCTGGAAAGTCAGATAGTGTCCAAGGGCATGAATGTGAATCTCTCCCATAGACCTGCAGCTCGGTGTGACCACACAGTTCATCTCAGCTGACTGTGGACCTCTGCCATACTTTGACTTCGTACAAAAAAGGAAGCAGGCAACGAGATACCCTTGGAAGTAAAAAAGTTTATTGAGGTGGTCAGCCCTACACGTGTTTCGGCTACACCGGCCTTCTTCAGGGGACTGTGACCACTTATCAACAGATAAGTTGAAATTGACATATACTCAATGGTACCTTCCAAGGGTCTCTCGTTGTCTGCTCCCTTTTTTGTGTGCTGTTTTCTGCAGGTGGGGTGCTTTTTTTGTTCATATTTTGACTTTGTGCCATCCCTGAGACAATTTCTCCGACCCAGCCATAAGTGTTCTGGCAAGAGCTAAGGTACTGGTCTTTAATTCCCCCCCTCCCCCCACCAAGGTTGGGGCTAGCTTAGACAGACAGATAATGTGCTGTACATCTGAGTTCAGAGCGAATCAGTAATGTTGGTTCCTGAAGCAGAGATTAGGTCTCTTGGTAATTGTAACATAGGGCTGCATAACATACTACCACAGAAAACTAATTTATGCTAAATTTTACACTATTTTTGCTATCAGTAATAAAGTCTAATTTATATACAAACACAGGGTTGACTCTTGTTTTATCACATGGTTTGTTTTCCAGGTAGTCTTATGGAATCCTGGGAAAAGGGAGGATAGTAATTTTCCCTAGACATATCGAGCATTTATACATGTGCATTTATCTGTTCCTGACAATATATCCTATACCCCTAAGTATTTGTAAAGCTTTACAAAGATAGGCTAAATGTAGGCACTTATGTGGCCTTCGCGCATAAGCCATCTGTTATAAAATAATCCTCTAACTGTATTTTGAAAAAAATAACTAAATATGATAAAGATAATATAACAATTATAATTGACTTTCATAGCATAGTGGTGGAATTTTGCTATGGAAATTAAGACGATTTTAGATACAGCAATGAATTTCCTAACTTTACTTAATTATTGAGCCCTATAAAACTGGAAAATGCAAAGCTATTGAAATGTCATTCAAGTAAAGCCATTTTATGTTAAATATTACATTTTCTTTGACTGATTGAGAAAATACTTCTTAAGGAATATTAAACTACTTGAATTCTGTGATCTGAATAAGCCTAGAAAAAAGGAAGAAGATGAAAGATAAGTTCTGAAATATATTAAGGGCCTTAGTAAATCAGTTCCTAAATATAATCCTACTAAATTGTACCCAGCAGAACTACTGAAAACACAGGGTTCTGGTTATCATGCATGCTTATTTTATGCCTGCAAAAGCTATCTTTATGCAAAAAAAAAGCTATTCTAACAAGAATTTCCACCCAGAACCAAAGGAACCTATTTCTGGGGACATGTGATAATAATTGAGCCCAGCTCCCCATCCCTGTTCGAATCGGCAGTGGACTGGTAACACGTCTGAGTTCTACCATTCCCATTCACTAACAGAAGGGAGAGAGGAAGATGTGGAGAGAGGAGGGGGTTGATAAGGAGCTAAGGAGGATCATGCTCACCTGTTTGCTTTTGGAAAGTTTTATGGTGAGGGCAGACTTGCGGTAAGGAGGAGCAGGACTTTGGAGGCTAAAGGGGCTGTTTGTTTTTTCAGGGATATTCATGGAGGCTGGTTGGTGTTGTCCTTGAGTTGGCTTCAAGCCAGATCAGTGCAGTGGCAGGCTTTGTTTGTCTGAGATGCTGAGGTGGCGGAAGGTGCGCCGCTCGGCAGGTCATCTAGGTGGGGAGCCTCTGCCAGCTATGCTGATTGCCATGTGTGGTTTTGTCAGTATTCCAGCTGAGCAAAAAGAGCTGTTCTTGTTGAGGGATTTCTGACAAGTTAGGGAAGTAGTGGGGGGGGGGGGGTGTAGGTTGTGTGTTCTGGGTTGGTGCAGGATTTCTGGGCTTTTTTTTCACTCTTTTTTTTTTTGTTTTTGTTTTCTGGTGGTGACTGGGTCTTAGTACCTGATGAGGGGGATTCTATTTGACATAAAGGGGGAGGATTAGGGGGGTTGGGTTGGGGGACCTTCTTCTTTTGATGGGGTCAGGTTCCTGTTAGGGAAGGGGCACAGGGTTTTTAGATGACTTGGGGTGGGTTCTTATTTGCAGTAGCGGGGGTTTAGTTTCTCTGCAGCTTCAGGGTTCCTTGGTTGTATAGCTAAGTTAATGGCCCCTAAGAAAGACAGAGGGACTAAGGTCCCAGTTGTGCAGCAGAAAAGAGGTCCTTCCAAGCAGCCATCTAAACAGCTGTCCCATTTGACTGAGGAAGGGCAGAGCACCACAGTGACTGGGCTGATGCTTCCGAGGGATGGGTGGTTTTGTGGTTGAGAAGCAAGAGAGTGATCAGATTGAGGGGCAGTGGGAAGTTCTTCCAAGGTTGGGGTGGGCTAGCAGAAGAGTGGAGGGCATCTTGAAGCAAAGCTGTGGAATGACCATGTTGTGTCTGAAGAAGAACAGTGGTTAACGAGCGGTGAGGAGCAGAGTTCCAGTGACGGGACTCTTCTCAGGCTGGAGTAAACATGTGCAGGTCTGTACTAAGGAGAGGAGGGAAGTGCAGTGATTTCATGCCTGGCTCAGAACTGGGGGCTTGGCATGTACAATGGGACAAAATCCTGGTTAGAATGTTACAGGACCAGAAAGTTTTGCAAAATCTATAGAATGTGGTGAATTGCAAGCATAGGGAAAAGTGCTTGTGTCGACTGGGCGGCAAGTCTGTGGTTCAGGTTTGGGCCCTTTGGACTCATGGGATTCATCCATCACTTACTCTTCAGGTGACTTGGACTCTGACAAGGAATTAAGCAGTTTGAGGCACTCCAGCAGTGCCGCTTTCCTCGGACCCTGGTGAGGGTAGTTCCAGTGAGGAGGAGCAGGGGCTTCAGAAGTTCCAACACACCCACCCACCCTCCCTCTTTGGGGGGGGGGGGGTAGACCTGGTAGCTCTGCAGTTTGGTCAAGTAGACTTTGGAAACTTGGGGTGGGGAATGTGTAGGGGGTTGGAGGCTGTCACATAGAGAGGTTTGGGAAGGTTAGAGACCCCCTCTACTGTTGATTTATCCTCTAAAAGGTGGGGAGAGAGACAGGGGAGTAGTGGGTAGTGGCATCCCGCAGCATGGGTGTTGCCACTGTGTGCAGTGCAAATCACAAGGAAGACTTACACAGTTTGGAAATAGGCCTCAGCCTGGCATCACCGCAGGCTGGGGTGGGGGGATGAGAATATGTGATGACGGTCTGAATAGGGCTGGGATGCCACTGTCTAGTCTGACCGGTTAGACATGCTTTGTGACACTGGGAGAGTTAAGGATGATTTGGGAAATGCTGGTGGGATTTCCCTTGTTAGGAAGGGTGTTGGGGGATGGGAAGATGGTGGCTTTGGTCTTTGTTCCTGTCCCTTCAAGCTGACACTTGTGTATGCCTCAGGACAGGTGTAAAGGCCAAAATAAAAAAATTGTTGTTCACCACAGGTATTGCAGTTGTAAAATGGGGAATACATGTCTAGATTTCTGACACACTTACACCATGCCCTCTTGAAATCTGGACAAGATGTATGTAGGTCTCCACTTGTAAATAGCGGCTTTCTAAAATTGCCATTTGCAAGTGTAGCCAATCTATACAAGTAAATGCCACTATTACACATGGAGATGCTCCTAAAATAACCCCAAAAGTGACTTACCCAAGGTTACAAGATGCCCAGTGGAAAACGTAGGGTTGCACTAACCACTAGATCACATGCTCTGCCCATGTGCTTTCATCTCTGTGCATATGCGTGAATATGCAAAAAACCAAACAAACCCAAAACCCTCTGTAAGATTCCTTAAATCCTTCTTGAGAATTCACTGTAGAAAGGAAAACAAATAAAAAAGGTATTAGGTACAAACACACTCATACACACACACACATACACACATACGCATATACATACACAAACACAATCAGAAATCTCATAAGCCTTCTTTTGTTTTGGAAAATACACTAAAATATGCAAATGGCAACAGGTTAGCCATGGCAATAATAATACATAGGGGTGGTATTCAAAGATTTTTATAGACAAACAAAAGCAGAAATTGGAACATTTCCACCATTCACTAGCTACCTTTTGCACAGACATCTTGTTGACTGGATAAAATTTAGCAAGATGCATAAAGGCAGTTCCAAGAGCATGGGAAAATCTGGCTAGTATTCACCAGATAAAGTTAGGCAGCCTTGATGTGCTAGGTGCTTGAAGGGCAGCCAAGCAAATGCGAATTAATTGAAAATTAAATAATTCAATGGCCAATTAAATAATTAAATGCATAGATAATTAATTAAACAGATAGTTAAATAATGAAATAATTACATGAATAATAAGATAGGTAGATAAAAGGCTGTCCTGATGTTATCCAGAAAAGTTGAAGATTTAGCCAAATATGTCTGGTTGGATATCTGATCAAAGTTTGTGGATAACTTTACCAGTGATTAGCTTGCTGTATATTGCACTCAGTAATAACAAAAAGGACTATAATAATACTGATACCATGGTAACAGGGTGTGGGACTCACACATGACTGGTAGGTAAGCAAAAATGGAATTTTGCCAGACTAATACCAGCCCTGGACTGTGTCTTCCAAGGAAGAATCCTCCAAAATAAGTGAATTTGCAATATATGTAACTATCAGCAAAGAGATATTTGTAGAGTTTTACAAACAGCATTGTGGAAGAGCTGGTGAGAGGATGACCTGCAGTTACCATTTAAAATAGAAGCCAAGCAGACTCCAGCAGCGATTCAGAGACACTGGGACATTTTAATGTTGCATTCAGCATTTGAGGGATTTCCCCTAATAGCCTTCATGAGAAGACAAAGATATGTGATTAGAGCTACTTTAACACAGCGTGATTGCATTGAAGATTTATTAAAGCATCACTATGCTTGCAATATTTATATGCAAACGTGAGAAGGTGAGAACTGGAAATATCCAATAAGAATTTTTAGAGCAAGATACAGGATTACATGTGAAACAAGTTTTGCAATGTATCTGGTGAAATGTCCATGTTCCTTATTATATGTGGGACAGACTAAGAGGAAATTTCAAATATCTTTAGTTGAGCATGATAGCTGCTCTAAATCCAGAAGTAAAATAGCTCCCATGATTTTGTGTTGTTTAAATTTGTCCATTAATGAACTTTACAAGCCTAAGTCCTCCCTCATATCCTATGGTATCCAAACCACATAATGCTTCCGCATTAACCTGAGGGCCAACGAGGTTAGCTGATGAGTAAACACTCGCTCCATCAAATGACTCAACAGGCAAAATTGAATTTCCAAATCAGGGACCAAATCTGCTATAGCATACGTTCCTTGTGCCCCAGTGATTGAAAGTTAGTGGCACGCAGTGCCTCTACCCTAAATTTAGGAAACCAAGGGGTATGTTTACTAAACTGCGTTAGTGCAATTCGCGTTAGGAGCCGTGGTAGTGAAAGAAACCCCAAATAAGGACATGGGCGGTACATCGTCACCACTACCACGCGTTAGAAAAATTAACGAGCGTTACCGGGCGCGTGCCGCGTTACTGCGCGTTAATCGTAAGAAGACGTACAGACACAAAGCACTGAAACAGAGCTGTAGCACAATGGTTACGGTACTGACTGCTATTACAGGCAGCATGGGTTCGAGTCCCCAGTGTGCCTAACGCAGAAGGCTGTCCCAGGCATCACCCTGTACATCACAGAGGGAAAGAGGAGGCATGTTTTTCGTTATGCTGAGTATTGGTGTCAGAAAAACACCCTCGGAGTGTGCCTAGCCATGTACGTTGGTGCGTGCGAGGTTGCGTGCATTGGTACGTGCGTAGCCCCGTGTGTAGCTGCGCGCGTACAATCGTGCGTGGGTACGTGTGATTTTACGTTCGTGGGTATGTGTGTTTTTACCAGTGTGGGCATCTTATTTTACAGACTCTGTAGGGTGTCTTGCATCTATGCATTATGCTAGCAGATGTATGTGTGATGGCCTATGGTTTATCAGAGCCTGTGAGCAGCTGCTGGGGTTTCACAGGGTTGGATTGTGCCAGTCACACCCATGATGCACTGCACATGCAAATCAGCTGTCCACAGATACACACCATGGGGAATGCACCCCCACAGCACCTCGGCCTGGTAGGGGGGACTGACCATGTGCACCCCCACAGCACCTCGGCCTGGTAGGGGGTACTGACCGCGTGTTGTACTGGCACAGAGTAGCTACACACTGTCACATTGTGCGGTTACTGTGCTCACCCTGAGGGTGCAGTGAGGCACCCAGCACCAGGTCCACAGCACCGTCCATAGCAGAGTTAATGTGTGAGATAGGTAGGTTCTGCAGGATCACCTTGGACATCTCTGTCTGTTTCAGTCAGGTGTAGCCCCCCATGAACCACCACCCCCTCCCCCAGGGCTGAGGGTGGCAAGCAGGGTCTCCCATCACATGATCCACAGTCTACCTCACTGCAAAGGTGGCAGTAGAGGGGAACATTAACCCTAGTCCTGCTGAGGAACAGACACCCCACAGGGCAGTAAATGCAGCTCTGTACACAGCCATAACACAATAGCAGACAGACATTAGGCTGCACCCCACCACTATCTGATATTCCCCTGGTGCAAGCCATCAGCCACTACAAGCCACTCCATCACAACACCTACCAGCTGCAAACAGTCTGCTAGTGCCCAGTGGAGATGCCTGCACCCAGAACTGGGATGTCAGCATACACAGCAAGCAGATACATCAGTGACTGGGCCCCAAAAGGAAACCCATATTTATCACATGAGAGAAATACTAGATAGCACTATGGGAGTGCCTAGCCATGCTGTGGTCACTGCACAGTCAGGGTGAGAGTGATCTCTCAGCAGGATATACTGAGGTCACCTTGTCTGTGTAGGTGGTGGCCGGGCACTGCAATGTGCCTGTCACTGCCCTATGCCCTGTGCAGATGCACCCTGGCCAGGCCACCCTGTCCGGCCTATACCCATGGTACCTTGCTCCTCATTATGCACATTGGCAGCCCAATACTGGCAACATTGCTGGCAGTGTGGGCTGTGGAAGGTGTTTGCAGCCACCACACACTGGATAGACCTGGGGTGGGCAAACCTGGTCCTGGAGGGCCGCAGACCAGTCAGGTTTTCGGGATATCTCTAATGAATATGCATGAGATATATATGCATTAGAGATATCCTGCCAACCTGACTGGTTTGTGGCCCTCCAGGGCTGGATCTGGAGACACCTGCCTTACACCTCTGTCATTTAAGATTGTGAGTGGACAAGGTGCAGATGTCCAAGACATCAAAAAGGTTAGATAGAATTTGTCACAGTCCTCTTCACTTCTCACCACCATCGAAAAATTGTCTATTAGACAACTTTTTGGTGGTGGTGAGAATCGAGGAGGAATGTGACACATTCTATATACCCTTTCGATGTCTAGGACATCTGTACCTTGCCCACTCACGATCTTAAATGACAGAGGTGTAAGGCAGAGGTCTCCAAATCCAGCCCTGGAGGGCCACAAACCAGTCAGGTTGGCAGGATATCTCTAATGCATATATATCTCATGCATGTTCATTAGGGATATCCCAAAAACCTGACTGGTCTGCGGCCCTCCAGGACCGGAGGTGACCACCCCTGGGATAGACAGACAGCCACCCCCACACCTATGCCAGCATTGTGCTACTATAGAGGTGGTCAGCAGCCATACCCACCACACCAGTCCTGGGCATAGTACAGGCATGGATATGGTACACAAGACTGTTGGGGGGTCACTCCCCAGGATGGTGAACACTGTCAGAGACCAGACCTGCAGCACACACCGCAGACATCAGAATTTTATTTATTTATTTATTTACATTTCTTCTATACCGCACTATTTGCGATCAGCGCGGTTTACATAGAACAAACAGTATCCGACAATAAACAAGAGTCAGGTCATTACAAAGAACAGGAGCAATTAACTTGGATAACAGGGGAAACTATCTACATGTGCAAAAATTTGAATAGATAACTATGTACATGTGAGATGGAGTTATTGTGCGTAGATCATTTATGGTGGTTGGGGTTCAGTGGAGTCTGTGAGGTATTCAATAAAGAGGAAGTGTTTTAAGGCCTTCCTGAACTGGCTCAGGTTGGGGATGGCTCTGATGTTTGGTGGTAGGGAGTTCCAGAGGCTTGGGGCGCTTAGACTAAAGGCTCTGTTTGATGTTGCTTTGGAGCATTTTGTCATGTCTCTCGGTATTGCTAGCATGTTGGCTACTGAGGTTCTTCTTAGCCTGGTGGTAGTGGGTGGTTGAATGAGGTCACATAGTGAAGAAGAGGAGAGCCCCTTGATGGCCTTGAATGTCATCACTAAGGTCTTGAAGATAATCCTAGCTGGAATGGGGAGCCAGTGTAGCTGCTTCAGGAGGGGTGTGATGTGTTCTCTCCTTGGTACTCCGAAAAGGATTCGCGCTGCACTGTTCATGGCGAGTTGTAGGGGATGTAGGGTTGCTTGAGGTAGTCCTTGTAAGATGGCGTTTGCATAATCGAAATGAGGGATGATGAGGGCTTGATATACGGTGCAGAAGTCGCTTGGATCGAGTAGGGGGCTTATGTGTCTGAGGGATCTGATCTTGAAGTAGATAGTTCTTACTGTTTTAGCTATGTGCTGCTTCATATTGAGGTTCTGATCCAATGTAACTCCGAGGTACCGTATGGCTGATTTTACTTGCAACTTGGCGTTGTCCACTGTCAGGTGGCTAGGTGGTGTGAAATCAGGATTTCTGGATATAAACAGGACCTCCGTTTTTTTATGTTGGATGCGTAGATTTTGGGAGAGGAGCCATTCGGATATTGCGTTGAAACAATTAGTTAGTGGGGTGAGGTCTGGGTAGGTCAGGGATATTGGTAGGTATAGTAGGACATCGTCTGCGTATATCATGCAGCTCACGTTGAACGATCTAATGATGTTACAAATGGGTTGGATGTAGATGTTGAACATAAGTGATGATAGGGATTGATTGTTATGGTGGAGCTCAATGAGCAAAATGTGCTTAACATAGGAATTGATATCTGACAGTTATCATAGGAAACGTTTGATAACTGTGTACCATATACCCAGGTGTAGGGTGGCATTGCTAAGGTATGCAACTGCTAGTGTTGGGAGATACAGGCAGGGCCCAATGTCTTGCCTCTCCAGGTGGCATTGGCCAATGGGGCCTGTGGGTGGGTGTGTGTCCCTGTTGGCTGCTGCTTTATGGCAGAGTTCCCCAACTCCGGTCCTGGTGTTCCAAACACTGTTCGGGTTTTCATGCTGTCCCTCATAAATATGCATGAGCTACATCTGCATACCATGGGGTTGGTGCATAGCTATGCAGCACAGGCATCTTTATTAGAGGCAGCATGAAACCGGAATGGTGTGGGGCCCTCCAGGACTGCATTTGCGGGACTCTGCTTTAGGTAATGTGCCTGTTTCTGGTGTCTGTGTTTGGTGTGGTAAAATATAGGCCATGCGTATGTTCTCAGCAATAAAGGAGTGTCTTTACTATCACTGTTTAGTGGTGGGTAAAACTATGGGGACTGGGTTGGCAGGAGCCCCAGGTGGGATTTGAACCTGTGACCCTCTGGTCTTACAGGCATTGGCTGTGTCTGTTGCACCACATTATGGCCACAGAGACAGTGCAGTCCCTGGAGTTAGTTAAACCGGCCTGACAAGTCAGACACCCTGCTCTGCAACAGGTTTACTGTTGCCTCATTTACCTTGTATGCAGACAAAGGTGCACATAAACCTCAGAAAGGACCTCAGAAAAGGGGCACACACCCATAACCAAGCTGAGCAACAATGATATCATTGGGAAGCATTACACCACACGCCCAGGACAGCTCCATTACAATGTAATGCTCTTTGAAAGGGTCTGCGGAGCGTAGACCCTTCCACACATCATTTCTTTTTATTTTGGTGCTTTCCAGGGAGTGTTGTTCCTTGTTGCCCATTGCTATCTCTGTTGCCCAGCTGAATTATGCTTTTTAAAATGTTTCTTGTGATTATTTTTAACGTTTTATGTGAAATTTTGTTCTGTGCACATGTATCACACTGCTCACGTTTTGTTGGTTTCCCCGGTTTTTCTGTACATTGCTGACGGAAATGGTTTCTCTTCCCTTTAAATGCCTTTAACGACAGGTTTTCATTCGCATTGGAATTGAGCTCTGAAATTCAGCACGTTAGTATGAGGGGAGCCTCTCCCCGCCCACTCTCCGCCCATTGACCCCTTCTCTCCGCCCACTCTCCACCTTCTGCGCTGTTTTAACGTGCCGCGGAGCTTTACGATCGTTAACTACGGTTAACGCACGTAGTATGACGTTAACGGTCGTTAGCGCGTCGGTACGCGCGTTATACGGCACTTACGATCGTTAACATCGTATAACGCGCGTTAGTCACGTTTACCGCACTTTAGTAAACATCCCCCCAAGACTCCATGTGCACCGAGTCCAGCATGATTCCCAAAAAGGTGAGTGTCGCCCATGGGCCGTTGGACTTCTCCAGAGCTAATGGCAGGCTTAATTCTGAAAACTACACTTTGGAAGGCCTCTACAAGCAGAGCACTATCCGCTGACCTGGACTGCCCAGGTAATACATCAGTGTATCCATACCAGCCATGCTCTGCACCATCTAGTGAGCAAAAGTTCTAAAGGCCTCAAAACAAGCACGAACCACAGAGTAGCCCATAGCTGGCGCTTGTTGAAGTAGGAGGACCCCTCAAACTGGAAATTCAGTAGATAAAGGGAAGCAGGAATAAATGGAAGTAGACAAAATTTCAAACTCAATATTGACTTTTGCCATAAAAGCACCCTGGCCCTACATCCTTAACATGAAAAAAGTCTCATCAAATGAGTTATCATCAGCGAACTCAAACTAGGATCAATAAAGACAATAACACTGCATCCCACCAGGTAGAAAAGGTTGTGAATTGGGCAGAATTTGCCAGGTGCAAAACCACCAAGTTCTCAAATGGAGGCTCCCAAAAAGGCCTGACACTCCACTCTATTCATAACTTTTTCTAGCTTATCCTGTACTATCACGCCAATGCTGATAGGATATTATGATTCTTGTACAGCCACTTACAGATCTATGAGCGGAATCACAAATCCAGATGAAAACCCCTCAGCGGAATTTCACTACCACCCCATTGGGGAAGGAATGCAACCAGTGAGAGAGCATCTCCTACTAACCGAAATTCTAGGCAGAAGTGGTAATTGCACGATCCATCCCAAGCCCTGCCAGACTCTAGGATGGGTACAATGGAAGGCCGAATGAGGACCTCTGCAAACACTACATCACGGGAAATACATGACTAGATTTCTGACACACCTACACCATGCCTTCTTGAAATCTGGTGTAGGACTCCACTTGTAAATACTGGCTTTCTAAAATTGCCATTTGCAAGTGTAGCCAATCTATATAAGTAAATTCCACTATTACACATGGAGATGCTCCTAAAATAGCCCCAAAAGTGACTTACCCAAGGTTACAAGATGCCCAGTGGCAGAAGTAGGGTTACACTAACCACTAGATCACGTCCTCTGCCCATGTGCTTTCATCTCTGTGCATATGCATGAATCTGCAAAAAAACAGCCCTCTGTAAGATTCTTTATATCCCTCTTGAGAATTCACTGTAGATAGAAAAACAAATTAAAAAGGTATTAGGTACACACATACACATGCACATACAAACACAATCAGGAATCTCATAAGCCTTCTTTTGTTTTGGAAAATTCACTAAAATAAGCAAATAAAATGCTGGAAATGGCACTCACACCTCCTGCATTGAAGCAGAAACAAACATTTATGGTACCTCTCATCTTTTGCTGAAACAGAGTCACTGCACTGCCACTGTCCCTCAGAATAGCAGTAAAGACATGCTTTCCTGAAACTCGTACCCTCCTAAAATGTCTTGCAAATGTGGAGCCAACTGCAGGCTGAAACCCACCCACAGGAGCCCCTGCTTGAAAGGACAAAGATCATGCTGGCATCGTATCGATCAGTCAGACATCAACATCTCAGAAGCCTCATACTTCCAACCTACTTTTGTCAGGCCTTTCCAGAATTGCTTGTCATAGTTCAACCAGACACAGTATGCCCTCAAGACCAAGGGGTAGGTTTACTAAACTTTCTTAACGTGCGCACCGCGCAATTAGTGTGTGCTAAGGTACCATGATGCTTTACGGGGCAAAAATGCGCTCTAGTGCGCGCTCACGTGCGCAGCGGCGCAAACAAGCGCTGAAGGCGGGGAAAGACTCCCGGAGGGCGGAGGAAGGCTCCCCAGGGGCAGAGAGAAGGGGTCAATGGGTGGAGAGGTGGGAGGGGAGAGGCTCCCCGCACACTAACGAGGTGAAATTCGAGGCCAAAAATAACGCAAGTGAAAACCTCACGTTAGAGCCGATTTAAAGGGAAGAGAAACCATTTCTGTCAGCAATGTACAGCAAAACCAGGGAAACCTACAAAAAAGTGATAAGTGTGATACATGTGCACAGAACAAAAGTACAAATAAACATTGAAAAGGACCCCAACAAAACAAAAAAATCATAATCAAGCTGAGCAATAGTGATAGTAATGGGAAACATCAAAACACACTCCCAAGAAAGCCCCAAAAAATAAATATGAATTTTGGAAAGGTCTACGCTCCGTCCCCATACAAGGTGAATGATCCCCCAGTGAAATAGCACTGATCAGGGTTTCCCTCTCCATTGGACAGGTTACCTATGGCATGCACATGTTCCACAACAGCAGGGCGGGCATGTCGGAATGGGCAACTGGACGGATGCTGGGAAAGGGGATACAGAGGGCTGCAGGCGGCACATGCTGTGGTGCAGCTGGGGCACAGTGCGGACTAGGCAGATGCCTAGATGGCACTTAGGAATGCTGAAACTGAACAGCAGCCAGATAGCAACTGATGAGGGCCCAAGATGGGCACGAGAGTGTCTATCACAGTGTCACAGGGGATAGTACCCAGCAGGTACCCCCAAGGGCACAGAACATTGGCAGGCGGTGTTGGGGGGAAGCGTGGATGCCTATTCAGGCACCCCTACCCCAGAACACGCACCATAGGCAGCCGCCTACCTGCACACTGGATGGCTTGAGACTGCACACCACCAGCACCACCAGCAGAAGGGCATGTCAGCATGGTGGCAAAGGGGTACTGGTGGTGGAGGGGGCAGTGGCAGCTGCCCAGAGCTGACCATGGCTTAGCCCTGTGTAGGTGGGTGCCATGCACTGCAACAGACAGGCTCTGTCTGACAAACAACCATGGTATCTCCAGGGACTGCACTATCTCTGTGAGCACAGTGTGGTGCGGTGAACACAGCCCATGTGTTCAGGAGCAGAAAGTCACAAGTTCAAGTCCCAGCTGGGGCTACTGCCAATCCAGTCCCCATATTTTACCCGCTACTAAACCGTGATAGTAAGGACAAACCTTTATTGCAGAGAACATACGCATGGTTCAAATGCCTATATTTAACCCCACTGAGCACAGATACCAGAAACATGCGCATTACCTATAGCAGAGTCCCCCAAATGCAGTCCTGGAGGGCCACAAATCCTTCAGGTTTTATGCTGTCACCAATAGAAGGGCATGTCAGCATGGTGGCGGAGGGGTACTGGTGGTGGAGGGGGCAGTGGCAGCTGCCCAGAGCAGACCATGGCCTAGCCCTGTGTAGGCGGGTGCCATGCACTGCCACAGACAGGCCCTGCCGGACAAACAGTCATGGTATCACCAGGGAATGCACTGTCTCTGTGGCAACACGGTGGTGCAGTGCACACAACCAGTGTGTTTGGAAGCAGAAGGTCACAGGTTCAAGTCCCAGTTATAGTGCCTGCCAACCCAGTCCCTATATTTTACCCACTACTACAACGTGCTAATACAGACAGAACGTTTAGTGCAGATGATGTAAACATGCCCAAAACACCTAAATTTTACCCTACAGAGCAAGGACACTATAAACAGGCACATTACCTAGAGCAGAGTCTCCCAAATGCAGTCCTGGAGGGCCAAACACCATTCAGGTTCCATGCTGCCTCTAATAAAGATGCCTGTGCTGCATATCTATGCACCACCCCCATGGTATGCAGATCTATCTCATGCATATTCATGAGGGACAGCATGAAAACCCAAACAGTGTTTGGCACACCAGGACTGGAGTTGGGAACCTCTGCCGTAAAGCAGCAGCCAACAGGGACAGACACACCCACACCCACACCCACACCGACACCCACAGACTCCATTAGCCAATGCCTCCTGGAGAGGCAGGACATTGGGCCCTGCGTGCATCTCCCAATACTAACACTTGCATACCTTAGCAATGCCACCCTACACCTGGGAATACGGTACACAGCTATAAAAGGTTTGCTATGATTACTGGCAGATAGCAATTCCTACGTTAAGCACAGTTTGCTGATTGAGCTCCATCATAGCAACCTTTCTGATGTCTGTGGAGTGTGCTTCAGGTCTGGTCTCTGACAGTGTTTACCACCCTGGGGAGTGACCCCCAACAGTATTGCGTACCATATCCATGCCTGCACTGTGCCCAGGACTGGTGTGGTGGCCAGGGCTTTTAAACTCCTCTATAGTAGCACAATGCTGGCATAGGTGTGGGAGTGTGTGTCTGTCTATCCCAGAGCTACTCAATTCCAGTACTGGTGGCCCGCAACCCTGCAGGTTTTTGTGATATCCCTAATGATATGCATGAGATATATATGCATTAGAGATAGCCTGCCAACCTGACTGGTTTGTGGCCCTCCAGGACTGGATTTGGAGACTCCTGCCTTACACCTCTGTCATTTAAGATTGTGAGTGGGCAAGGTACAGATGTTCTAGACATCAAAAGGGTAGATAGAATGTGTCACATTCCTCCTAGATTCTCAACACCACCAAAAAGTTGTCTAATAGACAATATTTTGGTGGTGGTGAGAAGCAAGGAGGAATGTGACAAATTCTAACCTCTTTGATGTCTTGGGCATCTGCACCTTGCCCACTTACAATCTTAAATGACAGAGGTGTAAGGCAGGGGTCTCCAAATCCAGCCCTGGAGGGCCAAACACCAGTCAGGTTGGCAGGCTATCTCTAATGCATATATATATCATGCATATCATTAGGGATATCCCAAAAACCTGCAGGGTTGCGGGCCACCAGGACTGGAATTGAGTAGCTCTGGTCTATCCAGTGTGTGGTGGCTGCAAACACCCTCCACAGTCCACACTGCCAGCACTGTTGCTAGTATTGGCCTGCCAATGTGCATAATGAGGAGCAAAGTACCATGGGTATAGCCCGGACAGGGTGGCCTGGCCAGGATGCATCTGCACAGGGCATAGGGCACTGGCTGGGACATTGTAGTGCCCGGCCACCACCTGCACAGACAGGGTGGCCACAGCATGTCCTGCTGGGAGATCACTCTCACCCTGACTGTGCAGTGACCACAGCATGGCTAGGCACCCCCATAGTGCTATATAGCATTTCTCCCATGTGATATTTTTGGGTTTTGTTTTGGAGCCCAGTCACTGACTTATCTGCTTGTTGTGTATGCTGACATCCCAGTGCTGGGTGCATGCATTTCCACCAGGAACATGCACTATGGATTAGCTAGCAGACTGTTTGTAGCTGGTATGTGTCTTGATGGAGCGCCTTGCAGGGTGCAGCAGCTGAAGGCTTGTTGCAGGAGAATATCAGATAGTGGTGGGGTGCAGCTTAGCATATCTGGGCCTAATGTCTGTCTGCTATTGCGTTATAGATGTGCGCAGAGCTGCTTTGACTGCCCTGTAGGGTGTCTGTTCTTCAGCAGGACTGGGGTTGATGGTCCCCTCTACTGCCACCATTGCAGGGAGGTAGAATGTGGATCTGTTGGTGGGAGACCCTATTTACCACCCTCAGCCCTGGAGGAGGAGGGTGGTGGTACATAATCCTCCTAGGGGCTACACCTGGCTGACACATACAGATGTATCCAAGGTGTGTCTGCAGAAACTACCTATCGCACACACTAGCACTGCTGAGGACCTGCAGCATGGCCTATCTCTGCTGTGGACCTGGTGCTGGGCGCCCCACCTCACCCTCAGGGTGAGTGCAGTACCTGCACAATCTGACAGTGTGTAGCTCAGGGGTGGGCACCTCCGGTCCTGGAGGGCCGCAGACCAGTCAGGTTTTCGGGATATCCCTAATGAACATGCATGAGATATATATGCATTAGAGATATCCTGCCAACCTGACTGGTTTGTGGCCCTCCAGGGCTGGATTTGGAGACCCCTGCCTTACACCTCTGTCATTTAAGATCGTGAGTGGGCAAGGTACAGATGTCCTAGACATCGAAAGGGTATATAGAATGTGTCACATTCCTCCTCGATTCTCACCACCACCAAAAAGTTGTCTAATAGACAATTTTTTGGTGGTGGTGAGAAGTGAGGAGGACTGTGACAAATTCTATCTAACCTTTTTGATGTCTTGGACATCTTCACCTTGTCCACTCACAATCTTAAATGACAGAGGTGTAAGGCAGGGGTCTCCAGATCCAGCCCTGGAGGGCCACAAACCAGTCAGGTTGGCAGGATATCTCTAATGCATATATATCTCATGCATATTCATTAGAGATATCCCAAAAACCTGACTGGTCTGCGGCCCTCCAGGACCAGGTTTGCCCACCCCTGGTGTAGCTACTCTATGCCAGTACCACACACGGTCAGTTCCCCCTACCAGGCCGAGGTGCTGTGGGGGTGCATACCCCATCTTGTGATCATCTGTAGACTGCTGATTTGCATGTGCAGTGCATCATGGGTATGGGTGGGTTAACCCTATCCTGGTGTCCACAGCAGACTATTTGTGTGGTGACTTGCAATCCTTCTGCAGCCAGCCAGGGGTTTGTTAGCAGCTATAGAGCTGTAGCCCACTGGTTACTTCATTTCCAGTGGAGCCAGTGGTCATGGGTTCAAACTCCCAGTGGGGTTATTTGATAGGGCTGTCCAAAGCATTATCTATTTTTAATGTACATTAGTGCTGCCAGCAAAAACACCCTCAGCGTACTGTACCCATAAGGTGCCTCAGAGGCCGCTTTATAGGGCGCCCTATAGGGCACCTTATGGTTACCGTCCATATAAGGTGCACTATACAGTATCCTATGGAGCGACTGATAGGGTGCCCTATAGGGGACATTATAAGGTGCCATGGCGGACAGTGCACTTTATAATGTGCCCTATGGAGTGCCTTATAGGGTGCCTTATGCGGCACCTTAGGTTACGGCACGTGAGGGTGTGTTTGCTGGTAGCAATTAATAAAATACAAATAAAGTGCAGCAGGACACAATACTTACATGTCAGAGCTGATGGCTCGGACAGCCTTAAGTATTAGGCACACTGAGAATCGAACTCATGATCCCTGTATTATCAGTCAGTGCCTTAACCATTGTGCTACACTGCTGTTCCTCCTTGCATGTCAGCGCACCTACTTAAGATTTCCATACGTTTAAATGCACAGTGCTGCCATCAAAAATAGTGCTATGACCTTGCCGTGCCTCATAGGGCACCCTATATGGGGCCCTATAGGCCACCCTTTAAGCAACATTGTAGGGTGCCGTGGCGGATAGTGCACTTTGAAATGTGCCCTCTGGGGTACCTTATGAGGTGCCTTATGCAGCACCTTATGTTACAGCGCTTTGAGAGAGTGCTTTTGCTAGCAGCAGTAATTAAAATAAAATTAAAATGCCTCATAATGCATTATTACACATAAATGGCAATGCCTCAGCCAGCCTTATTCATTGGGCACAGTGGGGGATTGAACCCATGACCTCTGCATCAACTGTCAGTGTCTTCACCATTGTACTGCAGCCCTGTTCCTCTGTTTGCACATCAGCGTGCCTGCTTATGCTTCCCGTGCGCGTTAGTCATGCGCTAATGTGCGCAGCGCACAAGAGCGCACACGCTAATCCCGTTTTGCTATTTTTGACCGGACCGCCCACTCCTTATATGGCATCCTGCAGACTAACGCGGCGCGCACGTTAAGAAACTTTAGTAAACATACCCCCAAGACTAAATATAGGATCAGCTCAGCATAGAGCGCTGGCTTCACGCCCCCCAGGATACTTGAATAAATATGAGGATCAGTGTTAAAAAGTCCCTAGTGAAACCCCCTGCAACCCCAGTCAAGACCCTCCACTCCCCCAAGACACCCAAGGAGGTTACCAGTTGCCTAGTAGCTGGAGCAGGAGTGATCCCCAGTTTCTCCTGCCCCATCAGGATCCAGGTGCAAATACAGTAGCACTGGTTTGCTCCTAAAGGTAGTTTTTAAGTACTACCACTAAGAGGGCAATTGTATAAAATCCCATATTGCACATGCATGTTTTTATCTGTGATTTTCATGCCTATTTTATAAAGTCAAATATGTACATACTTTATAAAAAATTAGCATAAAAAGCTGAAAATGTGCATTAATTTAAGGCATGATCACTATAAATGGTGTCCGTTTTACATGGGTTACTTGAGTTCTACACTGAATCGCCTTCATCTCCCCTTCCCTCTCTTCAATTTCATATCTTTTCAAAAACCTCTGCCACCCTTCCTTCCTTTACTAAAATCAGTGAGGATGAAACTTTACATCCGCTGTCCTCCTCCAAACTCTTCTCCCCCTACCTGCTCCTCTCATCCCATACTGATCCATATACTAAGTTCCTACTAATACTATACATATAGATGTAAGACACAGTCCCTGTAGTCTGAGCCTACAATCTAATCAAGATAAAATGCATAGTGAAACTGGGAACTCGAATATCATAAGATGCACATAAGTAGTGGACAAGAGAGTGAGGAGCACCAAGATCCAAAAGTGGATTTAAAGAGGTGAGTTTTTAGTGTGGTTTTGAATAGGGTTTTGAAGGAGCCTGACACATAGACTCAGGTAGCTTGTTCCAGGCATATGGAGAAGTAAGATGGAATAAATGAAGTCTAGAGTTGGCAGCGGCAGAGAAGGGTGCAGATAAAAGGGATCTGCTAGAGGAGCAGAGTTCCCAAGGAAGAGTGTAGAGTGAGATAAGAGAAGAAAGGTAGTGGGAAGCCACAGAATGAATGCACTTGTAGGTCAGTAGGAAAAGTTTGAATTTGATGCAAAAACTGATAGGGAGTCAGTGAAGTGACTCAAGAAGAGGGGTTACATAAGCATAGCGACACTGGCAGAAGATAAGTCCTGCAGATGAGTTTTGAACAGATTGAAGGGGAGAGAGATGATTTAGAGGGTGACCAGCAAGGAGCAGATTACAATAGTCAAGGCGGGAGGTGACTAGTGAGTCAATAAGGGTCTTAGTAGTGTGAGTAGAACATAAGGGACACATTTTGCTGATGTTACAGAGAAAGAAGTGTCAGGTTTTAGCTATCTGTTGGTTCAGCTAGTTTGGAGTAGCTTGCACAGATGTGCTCTTGCTGGCAGGTAATTCTGGGCCTGAGCTAATTTTTTCAGGGTCATGTTACTTTTGCCAGCTGAATGATGCCAATGGGAGTGTTTTACATGACACTGGATTTGTGTAGCATAGTCTGTCCAAACAAAAGCTTCACTTAATAAAGGACACTATGGGGGTCATTCCGAGTCATGTTTAGCGGGGAAGGACCTCTGGTTTGGACGTCCATCCCCACTAAATGCCAGGGGGCCGATTCTGAACACAGAGCTCCCTGCAAGTATAGAGGAGATGTGTGGAGAGCTCTGGGCGGAGACAGGAGGTTGTGGGCTGGAGGAAGAGTGAGAGCGGGCCGGAGGCGAGACTCTAACCCGGATATATAAGGCCAATGTTAGTCATGGCCCTGTACGTCCAGGTCCGCTGACTTAGATGGGGGACTTCTTCCACCCCGGAAGTGGAATGTGTCCCCCCGGAGGTAGGGAATTGCCACCTGCAGGCCACCAACAGCAGGTAAGGTGCAGCAGGGGTTCCCACGGTGCCCGATCCCAGCCATGGCAGGTCCGATGGGGTGGCGGGTGATGGGGAAATGACCAGGGGAGCTACTTGCCGGCAATGAGGACTCCTGCATGGCATCCTGGTGCCATGGCAATAGGACGCCTTAGCAGCAGGTTCCATGCAGGAGCCCTGGGTAGGTTTTACAGGGAACAGCCTGGACATACAGAGGCCAAGAATTGGGGCACATCCTACCCATCCAGGCCAGTTGCACCCGATTCTACTCCTGGAGGGACGTCTAGCCCTTCCGGGATCAGAATTGGGTGCAGCTCCGGCCCATCCAGACTTTGGACATCCGGACAGGCCAGATGAGCCCCGATGGGAATCAGGCCCTATATGTGTAAGTGGATTGAGTAATGTGAAACATCCTTTGCATTGTAATGGAACATATGTGTGGAAAGCACTCGCTGTATCGAGACGATATGAAATTATTTGGAAGCTTTGAGGACTTAGTTTATGGTCTACTGCTAAGGCACTTGGTGTAGAATGGTAGAAGGCATGAAACTAGTGTGGGAAAACAGCATTTCTGGGGGTCTAATTCTTGACTTAATAGCATAGTAGGCACAGAGTGATGGGGCTGAATGGTGATGTTATCATGCAGCCTGATAATATGGCATGGTGGAGGGAGCTTAATGGCCAACTTACATCATGCCTTTGGGCAGACATAGGGTGGTGGTAATCCTCCAGCATGTGCATCTGTATGTGCCTTTGGTTGCAGAGCACAGGTGAGGTATAGTTACAATTATGGTGGACTCGTTTCATTCAGGTGATCACTTTTAGGTGATGACTATTTGGGAGGTGGGCAACTGGCTTGCACCAGTACTGGTGAGCTGGGATCACTTATTCCAGCCCACTTGGGAGGTGAGGATCCCCAATTTGCTAACACTTGGAAGTCTAAGAAGTTAGTTGGCTGTGTTTAGTAGACTTTTCTACTTCTGGATGCATTAGAGGCGGGGGAAGTCTATGAATTATTGCTTTTGCTCTTGTGGCTTTGCTATAATCAAGAGGTTGGTGTGACTTGAGTACAGCATAGCCATGGGTGCAAAAGCAAATCTTACCATGACTGTTCTGATCATTAATACAGTCACAGGAGCAAAAGCAACTGCCTGCGGCTGTATTTCTGCAGGAAGGGGAGAGGGGGTGGTTGGAATTGGGCTATAAATGGGCAGATACTGGGACTGTGGTGGTTGGGACTGAAAATGGGCTAATAATAGGCCTGAGGGAGGGGGCTGAGACAGGCAGTGGGTTGATACTGGGGCTACAACACTGGGGTTTCCACTTGGAGCTGAGTTTATGCATGACTTAGCAGCAGCAAGTTTCTACCAAAGTATTTGTGTGACTCCTGCCTTCAGGATAGGAGTAGCTTCCTCTTACTGGGTCACCAGGGCTCATTTGCATATGGCTATTATTTAATTATGAAACTGGTGATTAGGAGCACTAGAAGGTCCATTTGATAAATGATTTATAAATTCCCTTATGTATCCATTTTGGCTGCGTTGTTATTCCTTGGTTAAGAACATAAGAACCTAAGATACGCTGTACTGGGTCTGGCCAAGGTCCATCAAGCCCAGTATCCTGTTTCCAACATAGGCCAATCCACTGGAGGACAATGAAGTCAGAGAGCTGCAATTGTGCCTCAGTTCCTATTGAAATTTGACGTAGTGACTTGGGTTTTGTGGCAAATGTGGGGTCAATATTAGCCTTATGGCAGGATGTTCAGCATCTGATATTTATTTATTTACATTCTCTTATATACCGCACTATTCTGCATCAGTGCAGTTTACATTGAACAAACTGAAATTACATTGAACAGGGCATTATAACTTGGAGATAACTATTTTACAGGGAACATGGGCTATGGAGGGTTAAGTGTCTTGCCCAAGACCACAAGGAACACCTGTGGGACTAGAACCCCCAGTCCTTCTGGCCCAAGGTTGCTGTCCTCTAGTGGGATTTGAACCCCCAACCTTCCAGCCTGAAGTACCTTGCCCCAACCACTAGGCCACCCCTCCACTCCATATTCCTTGACATATTATTTATTTAGGGGAAAGGAACTTGTTCAACAATAAGGGGGCCTTGATATGGCAACTGGATAGAGAATTAGTGTTACTCCATTATTACTGTCCTTAGGCATCTTGTGTAGGGTCTGGAAAAAGAGGCTTGGGTACACGGTCACTACTTCTAAAGGTGTTGAAAAGACAATATGGCTCATAAATGCAGAGGTGCCGAGGGCAGTGGTATTCCAGAGGTAAATTCATTCCCCAGGACTATTGCTAGGGATTATTTTGCCCCTAGAGAGGCATTGGCCCAATATTGGAAGAGAGGTAGTGCGAGAAATATTCTGGTTGATTAAAAGCAGTGATAAGACAGGTCAGCAGGGATGGGAGTCACGGACATTCAGTTTGCAATCCCTCTTGGTGGTAGCTTTAAAAGAATATTTGGCATCTCCTTTACCTTTGGCTACCAAAATGGCTTGCCTATGAGGATAGAGAAGAATGTACCTGTGATGCTGCAACACGGGAATCACCGCCATGGGCAACTAGGAGTGTTTTTGAGTAAATTACTTGTTGGCTTTGGTTAATACCCTTCTAGACCTCTCATCACTTGCAGGCTGGAGAAGAGTTAGAAATGGGCACAGAGTGAAGGTCCAGATGTCTAGGATGGCACCATCTGGTCAAAAATGTCAAGTAATCTGGGAGTATCATTGAAGGGCAATATGCAAGATCCATGTGAACTGTGAATTTTGGGAGTAATAAAGATGTGCTCTACCTTTGCCATTATTTCAGTATTCCTTTGTATATATTGTTGGTTGGCTGTTGTGAGCAGCTGCTTGGAAGTGTAAATGCCTATGTTTTTGTTTGTTTTAGCAAAAACAGACCTGAAAATACTTTTTTGCACACTTATTTCCACATCATTACACATTAATAAGCTGCTATGCATGATTTGGCATTGCAGCAACTCATTCATGCCAAATTTAAATTAAATATATTGTGAAGTAGAGTAGAGAGATAGATTTGGGAGTCGTCAGCATAGAGATGGTACTGAAAACCATGAGAGGAAATAAGTGCACCAAGGGATTGGGTATAGAGAGAAAAAAGAAGGGGACCCAAGACAGAACCCTGAGGGACACCAATCGAGAGCGGGATAACAGAGGAGGAGGAGCCAACAGAACATACACTAAAGGAGCGATGGGAGAGATATGAGGAGAACCAGGAGAGAACAGAGTCCCTAAAGCCAAGCAAGGACAAAGTAACAAGGAGAAGATCATGGTCAACATTGTCAAAGGCAGAAGAAAGGTCAAGGAGATTAAGGACAGAGTAAAGGCCTTTGGATTTAGCCAGAAACAAGTCACTGGAGACTTTGAAAAGAGCAGTTTCAGTAGAGTGCAAAGGACAAAAACTGGATTGTAAGGGATCGAGAAGAGCATGGGAAGAGAGGAAGTCAAGACAACAGCGGTAAACCGCACGTTCGAGCAGTTTAGAAATGAAAGGAAGGAGAGAGATGGGGCAATAATTAGAAGGACAAGAGGGATCAAGTGAGGGTTCCTTAAGGAGAGGCGTGACCACAGCATATTTAAAGTCAGCCGGGACAGTAGCAGTGGAGAGCGAAAGGTTGAGAATATGAAAAATGGAGGGGACAACGGTAGAGGAAATAGAGGAGAGGAGATGGGAGGATATAGGATCAGAGGAGCAAGTGGTGAGCTTGGAGAAGGAGAGATGAAGAGCAGTTTCATCAATAGTGTGGTACTGCAGAGCCTATGCAAACAGAAAAAAAGGTTTTAAATTCAGAAAAAAGATTCCAACACCAGATGCGACATTACGAGGAGCCAGATAGGGGGAGCAAGAGAGACCTTCCAAGGCCTAGAGAACCGCACCCCAGAGCTTGTGATGTGATGCCGGCCAACAGCCAATCCAGGAAAGGGGGAGTTCCTCTTAAGAAAGGCTGGGAAGTTGGAAATGAAGGAAGAGGAGAGGAGAAGGAAGAGAAGGAGTCTTGGCAAAGAGATCCGAGAGGAAGGAGTTCCTGGCAAGGAGACACAGAGAGTCCGGTGCAGCAAGATACCAGGAGTTCTTGGCAAAGAGACACTGGGAGGAAAGGTACCAGGAGAGAAGCAGAAGTCAGAGTTTTATCTGATGAACCGGTACCAGCAGACTCAGGACCCTGTGGAAGTTACCAGAAGGGTGGTGAAGTCATTGCCATAGGTGGTAACACTCCTTATTCAAGGAGAAAGAGGTATGGGTGTGAGAGAGAGATAACTCCACCCGAAGGCCAGCTGGACAGTGGGAGGTCTGCTACTCGAGTAAAGCTGAATTGCAGCAGGACTAGGCCTCAAGCCTCAACTCACTGGGATAGGCCTGGAGAACAAGGTAATCCACATTTTTATACTTCTAACCGTTATAACCTGGTGACACAGGGAGCACAAGGAACAAGGGTGTGCTCGCCTTATCAAGCTGTTTGTAAGACAAGACACAAGCTTTTACCAGATGAGAGACTGTTTAATACAAGGCACCAAGACAAAGGAAGGTATTCTCATAGCAAGCATTCGTATGACCGAGGCCCAAACCTAGGCCCAGAACATTGGAGGCTGATACAAGCTGTATATGAAAAGCCTCAGCGTACTCCACCAGACTACACTGATACAGAGTCACAGCTCTCAGACCCACAGCCCATGCAGGTGGAATTTACTGAGGACCCTTCTGAAGTGCCCATGGATTGTAGCTACTGTCAGGCAGGAAGCCTAGAATCCCTGCCTAGTGTATAAAGCAGGGCTCAGCAAGCAAAGACTGTGTGTTTTATTGTATAAATTCCTGTGAAGATAACAGTGGATAAAGTAATAACTGGTTATGTTTCTTTTCTACCTGAAGTAAGGTTTCTTTATGTTGACGTAGATTCCACTACCTGAATCATTGTGCATTAAGGGAAATAAAAAGCCTTTCTTTCCCTACTCTCGGACTTTGTGTTCATTGAGGCTTTGGTACACGGAAGGCCACTGGGAACAGATACCCAGACCCCGCATACAAGGACCAAACTCAAACTAGAAAAATAACTCATGTCCACCCGACCTGCCTTAACCACCTTTGACCACTAGGGCGGCGGTGCGACATGAAAAATGGCGTAGTTGGCAGGATCAACCAGGTTGGAATACAAAGCCCGGAACGGTTGGTCTAAAGAAACCGGATTGAAGGAAGACCTGGAGTGGAGCAGTCTAAACCGGAGTGGAGTGGTGAAAATCCTGAAAAGGAAAAATCCTGTGCCCAACTGTCGGTGTGGAGAACCGTGGAGTGCGACAGCAACGAGTACTGTTCCAGAGCTGATTCGACCCTACCATCAGGTAAAATGTAAATATACCTGAATAAGTGTAGGATGCCAGGGAGAGTATAGAAGAAAAAAAAAAAAAGGAAAGGAAAGAAAAAAATTGTTAGAAGAGCTACACTTGGTTGTGTTTTTTTTTTGTGTTTCCTTGCTACAGATTCGCCATGGAACCCAAATAATTGTGTGCATGGATGGCTCATCAGTTTGATAAGCAGGCAGAACTGGCGTTGCAAAATCAAGCACAAGCGTTGAAAGCCATGCAAGACCAGCAATCACCCGTCCTGCAGACAATGGACAATTGGCTAACCCAGCAGCGGGAGGAGATGGCGAAGGTGAAGGCCAAGAAGTTGCAAGCAACTGGACTGCACAATACGGAGCTAGGACAATGGTCATGCAATGATCTAACGGTGGGGAAATTAAGTCCCAATGATAACCTAGATGATTTCTTAGATTCCTTTGGTAGGATAGCGAAGTCAGCTCGGTGGCCGACCGAGCAATGGGCTGTCAGACTAGCCGCGTCCCTGACAGGGGAGGCTCTGGCCGCCTATCGCTCAATGACTCCATCATTAGCGGATAATTACGAAGAAGTAGTGCTGGCAATCAGAGATCGCCTAGGCCTCACCCCATTGGCATATAAAAAAATGTTTAGGGCCACTATCCTTAGCCCTGACGAAACACCAAAAGCCCTGGGGCATAGAATAAAGAGCCTGGCGTATAAATGGCTACAGCAGGAGAAAAAAAATATAGAAACTCTGATGGACGCCATAATATTAGAGCAATTCTTAGACGCAGTGCCGAGTAGGGTACAGAATTTCTTAATCCTCCAAAATTGCTGTACCACTACCGACGCAATATCCCTTACTGAGAGATATCTAGAAGCAGAGAGAGTTACCCAGCCAAAGATAGGGGTTCCCAAACTGACTATAGGGATGGAAGCTCAAAAGGTAGGTAGTCCTTCCAGACCCACGTATAGCACTAGGAAAGGTAATGACCCTAAAGATATTGAAACTGTTAAAAGATGTTTTTCCTGTGGTAAGAGAGGACATGTGAAAAAAGAATGCTATTCTCGCATTGCACTAGTGGGAGAAGTCCCAAAGACAATGAGAGAGGGCTTTGTATTAAAGGTAAAAATACATGGACTTAACGCAAAGGCACTTCTGGATTCAGGCGCTGACCAAACCATGATCTCCAAAAGGCTATGGTTTGTGATCAGAAGCCAGGGGTGGTCAGTCCCTGAATGTCCAGAAGGGCAGGTTAAAATAAAGTGCATTCACGGATCAGCTACAAGCTACCCCGTGTATAAACTTTGGGTTAAAGGTTTGGGAATAAAAAAGGAAATGTTGGTGGCCGTGGTCCCAAAACTTCCACAAGAGTTGGTATTGGGCCGCGACTGGCCACAATTTCGGAAAAGTCTGAGAGAGGGTTTATCTCCTCAGAAGGTCCCAAATTCCACCTGTAGTGGGCATGAGCCCATAGGTAACCCTGAGGCACAGCCAAACAGCTCAAAAACAGGCGCTAATCCAAGAGAGGCTTTAGTTTCTACAAGATCCCAGACCCAAGGGGGGGAAGAGCCTTCATGTTCTATGGACACTACTTGTGGGGTCCTTCCCGCGCATGAAGACCTAATTGAGGAGCCCTCGAGGAGAGGACGGAAAACTAAAGCAGAGCGAAGGAAGGAGCGGAGATGCCGCTCGTGAGGACGTGCGGAATTGGAAGCTGGAGAGGGGATGCCCTGGGTACCAGCGGATCTGATGGAGAAGTTTCCCTCCTTCAAAAGGGAGCAAGCTACGGACCCGGTATTAGCCCACGCCTTTGAGCAAGCACAAGAAGAAAGAAGTTCCTTCCCCAGGTTTATTATGGAGGAGGAGATACTCTACCGAGAGAGTATGGACCCTCAAACTGGGTCTCTGCGAAAACAATTGGTAGTACCAAACACATTTAAATCACTGGTCCTACGGTTGACCCACGACCATCCCGTAGGGGGCCATAAGGGAATGCAGGGAACCCTCGACCAGATTTTGGCCCGCTTTTACTGGCCAGGAGTATTCCGGGAAGCAACGCGTTTTTGCGAATCCTGTGCGTCATGTCAAAGAGTGGCTCCGCAGAAACCCCCTGCAGTACCCTTAGTACCAATGCCTGTGATTTCGGATCCAGTGAGGCGATTAGCCATGGACATAGTGGGTCCCCTCATCAAAACACCTAGAGGATACCAATATATGCTGGTAATCATTGACCAGGCCACCCGTTTCCCATGGGCTGTCCCTCTGAGAAATATTTCGGCTAAAGCAATTGCCGGGGAACTTGTTAAACTATTCTGCAAGATCGGATTCCCGCAGGAGGTCCTGACAGATAGAGGCAGCAATTTCCTGTCAAAATACCTTGCTCAGGTTTGGGACGCCTTTGGCATCCACCACAAGAAAACCGCAGCCTACCATCCCCAGTGTAATGGCCTGGTGGAACGCTTGAATCAAAGCATAAAACAGATGCTCCGGCGTGCGTTGGGTGGACAAATGTCCAAGTGGGATACTATGCTACCATTTGTCTTGTACACCTGCAGGGAAAGAAGACAGAAGTCCTTAGGCACTTCCCCTTACGAACTTCTGTATGGAAGACCCCCCAGAGGCCTATTAGATGTCTTGAAGGAGCAATGGGTTGAACCCGTCGAGACGGAAATAGGGGTGCCTCTATTCCTAAAGAATCTAAGAACGCGCCTGGAATGCACTTCCCAGGTTGCGAGTGAAAATTTGGAGGAGAGTCAACTAAAACAGAAGAGGTATTATGATCAGCGGACAAAGCCTAGACAACTAAAAGCAGGAGAAAAAGTGATGGTCCTGGTATCAGGAGCTACTCCTAAATTCGAGGCTCGGTGGAGGGGACATCAGGTGATAGTTAAGCCTAAGGGACCCACCTCCTACGAAGTCCAGGACACCAAAGGACACACACAAATTTACCATATTAATGCTCTTCGGTCTTGGCACGACCGATCGGTTTTACTAGCATCAGTAGCCAACACATATCACCCAGAAGAGATAGTAGTAAATAACAGGCGGAAGACATATGGTACCAGCAAATTACAGTTCAATGCCGACGCCATCCCACGTATTCCGTGCTGTGTGAAGGAGGCTTCACCAGCCCGTCATATTTTAAGAGGGGGGATATGTGGTACTGCAGAGCCTATGCAAAGAGAAAAAAAGGTTTTAAATTCAGAAAAAAGATTCCAACACCAGATGCGACATTACGAGGAGCCAGATAGGGGGAGCAAGAGAGACCTTCCAAGGCCTAGAGAACCGCACCCCAGAGCTTGTGATGTGATGCCGGCCAACAGCCAATCCAGGAAAAGGGGAGTTCCTCTTAAGAAAGGCTGGGAAGTTGGAAATGAAGGAAGAGGAGAGGAGAAGGAAGAAAAGGAGTCTTGGCAAAGAGACCCGAGAGGAAGGAGTTCCTGGCAAGGAGACACAGAGAGTCCGGTGCAGCAAGATACCAGGAGTTCTTGGCAAAGAGACACTGGGAGGAAAGGTACCAGGAGAGAAGCAGAAGTCAGAGTTTTATCTGATGAACCGGTACCAGCAGACTCAGGACCCTGTGGAAGTTACCAGAAAGGTGGTGAAGTCATTGCCATAGGTGGTAACACTCCTTATTCAAGGAGAAAGAGGTATGGGTGTGAGAGAGAGATAACTCCACCCGAAGGCCAGCTGGACAGTGGGAGGCCTGCTACTCGAGTAAGGCTGAATTGCAGCAGGACTAGGCCTCAAGCCTCAACTCACTGGGATAGGCCTGGAGAACAAGGTAATCCACATTTTTATACTTCTAACCGTTATAACCTGGTGACACAGGGAGCACAAGGAACAAGGGTGTGCTCGCCTTATCAAGCTGTTTGTAAGACAAGACACAAGCTTTTACCAGATGAGAGACTGTTTAATACAAGGCACCAAGACAAAGGAAGGTATTCTCATAGCAAGCATTCGTATGACCGAGGCCCAAACCTAGGCCCAGAACATTGGAGGCTGGTACAAGCTGTATATGAAAAGCCTCAGCGTACTCCACCAGACTACACTGATACAGAGTCACAGCTCTCAGACCCACAGCCCATGCAGGTGGAATTTACTGAGGACCCTTCTGAAGTGCCCATGGATTGTAGCTACTGTCAGGCAGGAAGCCTAGAATCCCTGCCTAGTGTATAAAGCAGGGCTCAGCAAGCAAAGACTGTGTGTTTTATTGTATAAATTCCTGTGAAGATAACAGTGGATAAAGTAATAACTGGTTATGTTTCTTTTCTACCTGAAGTAAGGTTTCTTTATGTTGACGTAGATTCCACTACCTGAATCATTGTGCATTAAGGGAAATAAAAAGCCTTTCTTTCCCTACTCTTGGACTTTGTGTTCATTGAGGCTTTGGTACACGGAAGGCCACTGGGAACAGATACCCAGACCCCACATACAAGGACCAAACTCAAACTAGAAAAATAACTCATGTCCACCCGACCTGCCTTAACCACCTTTGACCACTAGGGCGGCGGTGCGACAATAGCAATTATGGGGAAGGAAGAGAGGGTAGGATGAGAAGGGGGGAGAGATTGAAAGCAGGAAAGGGAAACCGGGGATTTAGAGGGAAACTAGAGAGTGATCTTATGGATTTTATCATGGAAGTAATCAGCCAGAGCCTGGGCATAAAGGGAAGGAGGTATTAGAGTCGGAGGCACTTTGAGGAGAGAATTGAGAATAATGAAGAAATGACGAGGATCAGAGGCATGAGAATTAGTCAGTCAGCCAATACCTTATGTATCCCTAGCAAGATTACAAAATGCTTACAAGTAACAAGAAAGAGGGCCTTCATGCTCTATGCCCCATCACACTGGAATGCTCTCCCACCCGACATCCGGGCAATTACGGACATCACACAGTTCAGGAAGGCACTGAAACACTACCTCTTCCTGCAGCATTATGGTACCACACAACAACCACCTAACAGCACTCACCAAGACACATACAACAGACTTCCTGCAGCATTATGGCACCACACAACAACCACTACCTCTTCCTGCAGCATTATAGAACCACATAACAACCACCTAACAGCACTCACCAAGACACATACAATAGACTTCCTACTATACATGCTCCCTGCGCGCCATGGTAGCACTACCAGACCCCAGCTAGGGCATGTATATAGTCACATAATACTGTAAAATACCTTAGCCCAGAACTTGTATATAGTTTTCCCAGTTAATCCAAGTTGAATAACCCTGTTTTATGTAAGTCCAGTACGGGCGTTACCTGTGTCTGAACAAAGCTGCTGTTATCTGTAAACCGAGCTAATTTTGAAGAGCGCGGTATAGAAAAAACTTTAAATAAATAAATAAATAAATAAGGCGAACAAAGTAATCTTGTTTGGCAAGAGCTAAAGCAGATTTGAAAGAGCAGAGCATGAATTTGAAATGAAGGAAATCTTCAGGGGAGAGGGATTTGAGCCAGGTACGCTCAGCAGATTGATATGCTTATAATGTGCTTGATTGATGGATTTTTTTCTGAAGAAGAAACTATGTTTAATATGTGGAGTAATGTGATGTCTTTTAAGAAGATTTAAGCTGCTATATTTTCTATACTTTGAGAGGTTTATATTGCTGGATGTGGGTATGAAAGTGTGATATTTTAGTTATGAATGTGGAATGGAGGTGAAATCTTTGAGTATTAAATTGAATTATTATATAATGTATGTAATGTATATTTATGGTTTATGAATTTATGAATTTTTGAATTTTTGAGAATTATGAAATTAAATAGAGAATTTTAAGAAGTTAGAGTATAGAGTATAGTTGTTGTTTTTTTACATCTAGTAAGTCATACAGATAGATGTGAGCAAGTGATAAGGTAAATAGAAATATGACCTTTTAAGGTAGAGAGTTACATTGATGTTGTTTGTGATTTTGGAAGGTTTTGTAACCTTCTTTGGTGATTTGTTTTAGTATTTAAAACATTGACATTCTGAAAATGAATCCTGTACTAATTAGAGACTAGGGATACACATTCTTTTCATTTCATATTGTTTTCTGAACAAGACATTAAAAAATCCAAAATTTTGTCACCTCCCCCCCCCCCCACCACCCATGTTGTCAAAGGCAGGCTGACCTTGATCCAGTGAACTTTATGTTAGAATGCATACATCTTGGAAGAAAAGTTATTACATCTCCATAGTTGCTGGCTCTAGGCTATATTATATAGGCTATATTCTAGCTATATTCTTAGCTGTGTCTTATATCACTAGTGATCTTTGTTCCTGTTTTCTGATTTGCTCAAAGTTTGTCTGATATGGAATTCCTGTTCAAAACCCTTCCTGGATTTTAGCCTTGTGAATCTATTTAGTACTATTCTTTTGGAGGCTTACTCCAAAGATTTTTCTTTTGTCATGTTCTTGTGTCAGAAAGTTTGTGAAACCATGCCTAAATATAGTATCAGAGACATTTATCAAGCCTAATCTAGATCCTGGTTGTCCAATTAGTGATCATCACTGGTGCAAGGCCAGCCTCTGATATGACAAAAGAGGTCAGTCATTTTTTTATTTCCCTGAAACTTCCAATAACCTATCAGCTATTTTTTTTTTGTTTAGACAAAAGCCAAAGTCACCTCTTTAATTAACAAAATTGCCTTGACATGAACATTTATAAAAACAAGTAAAATGATTCTTAAGTTTGCCTAGTAGTTAGAGTAACTGCCTAGTACTCAGAAGATCAAGGGTTTACATAAGAACATAAGAATATAAGAAAAGCATACCAGGTCAGACCAAGGCCCATTAAGACCAAAATCCTGTTTCCAACAGTGGCCAGTTCAGGTCACAAGCATCTAGCATTTTCCCAAAAAGACACACGGGTACCATAGTGCTTGTATTGGGGCAAGCAGTGGATTACCTGGGTCCTCCTTAATAATGATTTATGGATCTTTCCTCCAGAAACTTGTCCAAACATTTTTTAAACCCAGCTACAATAACAGCTTTTTCTACATCCTCTGGTAACAAATTCCAGAGTTTGTTTACACATTGAGTGAAAAAATATTTTCTCTTATTATTTATTTACATTCTCTTATATACTGTGCTATTCTGCATCAGTGTGGTTTACATTGAGCAAACTGAAATTACATTGAACAGGGCATTATAACTTGGAGATAACTATTTTACAGGTAACATGGGCTATGGAGGGTTAAGTGGCTTGCCCAAGACCACAAGGAGCACCTGTGGGACTAGAAACCCCAGTCTTTCTGGCCCAAGGTTGCTGTCCTCTAGTGGGATTTGAATCCCCAACCTTCTGGCCTGAAGTACCGTGCCCCAACCACTAGGCCACTCCTCCTCTCTATGAGGTCATACTGTAGCTTCATTGCATGTCCCCTAATCTTTCTACTTTTTGTTGTCATAAAGAATCAATCTATGTTTACCCGATCCACTCCATTCATTAATTAATAGACCTCTATCATAATCTCCCTTCAGCTGTCTCTTTTCCATGTTGAAGAGGCCTAACCTTTTTAGCCTCTTCTCATAGTGGTATCCTTCCATCCCCTTTATCATTTTGGTGGCTCTTCTCTGTACCTTTTTCTAATTCTGATATATCCTTTTTAAGATACAGTGACCAGAATTGACACAATATTCGGGGTGTGGTCGCACAATGGAACAATACAAAGCATTATAATATCCTTTGTTTTATTCTCCATGCCTTTCCTTATGATTCCTAGCATTCTATTTGCTTTCTTGGCTGCCACTGCACACCAGGCAGAATGTTTCAATGTGTTATCCACAATGATGCCTAAATCTTTTTCCTGGGTGGTAGTTTCTAATGTGGAACCCTGCATCGTGTAACCATAATTTGGGTTTTTCTTTCCTAGGTGCATAATTTTGCACTTGTCCGCATTAAATTTCATCTACTATATGAATGTCCAGTCTTCCAATTTATTAAGGTCATCTTGCAATTTTTCACAATCCTCTTGGGTTTTAGCAACTTTGAATAATTTTGTGCCATCTGAAAATTTGACTACATCACTTGTTATTCCCATTTCCAGGTCATTTACGAATATGTTAAAAAGCAGTGGACCCAGTACAGATCCCTGGGGTACTCCACTATTCACCTTTCTCCATTGGGAAAATTGGCCATTCAGCCCTACCCTCTGCTTTCTATCTCTTAAACAGTTCCCGATCCACAATAGTACACTGCCTTCTATCCCATGACTTTTTAACTTCATCATGAGTATCTCATGAGGGACCTTGTCAAAGGCTTTCTGAAAATCCAGAAACATTATATCGACCAGCTCACCTTTGTCTACCTGTTTATTCACACTTTCAAAAAAATATAACAGATTAGTAAGACAAGACCTTCCTTGGCTAAAGCCATGTTGGCTTTCTCCCATTAAACTATGACTATCTACATTTTCAGTAATTTTGTTCTAGAAACCATTAGGTTTCTATCATTTTTCCCCATACTGGCATCACACTCACCGGCCTGTAGTTTCCTGAATCTCTCCTGAAACCCTTTTAAAAATTGATGTTACATTGGCCATTCGTCAATCTTCAGGTAGTACAGATGATTTTAATGATATTTTACAGATTAATAATAGTAAGTCTGCAATCTCATATGTCAGTTTTTTTCAACACCCTCAGGTGTTGAAATGAATCCCTTACTAATTAGAGACTAGGGATGCACATTTGGTCCAGGTGATTTGTTACTGTTTGTTACTATTTGTAATATATCTTCCTAGTGTATCAATATTTCTTTCAATTCTTCTTATGCATCACCTTTAAATATCATTTCAGTCATGGGTAACTTCCCTACATCTTCTTCAGTAAAGACTGAAGCTAAGAATTCATTCAGTCTCTCCAATATGGCCTTGTGTTGAAAATAAGGATAAATTTTAAAAAAGCTGGTTTACCCCTCTATCATTGAATGGTCCAACTGATTCCCTCACAGGTCTTTTGCTACAAATGTACTTGAAAAAGAACTCCTTGTGACCTTGGGCAAGTCACTTCACCCTCCATTGCCTCAGAAGAAAAAGGCCTGGCAATCTACTTCCAGTGATACATTGCCAAGAAAATCCAGAGGCTGCTGGTCACCAGGAATCAACACTGACTTGATGGCACCAAAAAAAAAAAAATGGTTTTTACCTGAGGTAATAGAGGGTGAAGTGACTTACCCAAGGTCACAAAAAGAGTCAGCAGGATCTGAACTCTGGATTCCCTGATGCCCAGCTTGCAGCTTCAGCCACTAGATCTGTTCTAAAAATTGCAGTGTTTATAACCCTTTCCAGGCAAAAATCATTAAGAAGCTAATTACTTCAGAAAATGAGACAAATATCAGTAGAGCATTGCAACAAGCTACGATCAGTTACTACACTTAAAATATTAAACATTCAAAAATGCAAATAATCCAAAAGTCTTCAAAGCCTTTTTTTACCATTGCACTTGTCAGCCTTTGTCTATAGCTGTTTCTCATTGCCTTTTAGCCTGGTCTCTAACTTTGTTTCCCTTCTCTCAGTCCTTCTCTCTAGGCTTCTCCAACTGTCTCTGCAGTAAAATAAGTCCATCCTTTGTTAGGGACTTTCTAGGAGATAAAACATTTACAGGGTTTGTAAGGGTGTTATACTAAGAGAGAAGAACTTAAAAAGAGTTTCTGTGATTATTCCCTGTCTAGTGACTGTAACTTGCATAGAAAAATGACCAAAAGCGCTTTGAAGCGCTTCCGCCCCTTTGATAAAGAAGAGCTTCGAGAGAAGATCCTCCCACTCCTCAACAACATACCACATGACCTAGACAAAATGGTGTCCACCTGGGACGAAAGCCTCAAGACCATCGCATGCATACCAGCCACACATAAAAAAACAACAAAGAAACGAGTGCACGCACCATGGTATACCAAAGACCTCCGAGATTCACTCAAGTGCCTGCGCAGGCTTGAGAGAAGATGGCGTCGGTCTCACTCTACTGAAGCACAAGATACTTACATGGCTCACCTAAGAGCACACCGTGACGAATTATCAAAAAAGCGAAAACAATATCATTCTGACATCTTGAAGCGGTCACTAAACAAGCCCCACGACCTCTTCAATATAGTGAAATCTCTCATAAGAGAACCTCCCGCAGACCAGTCACAGATGCCACACCCTCAGGCATACTCCAACTACTTACAGTCAAAAATGATCCAGACTACTGCATCTGCAACCAACTACCTACAACCTGAAGTGACCCAGGCTGGTGCAACTCTGAGCTCCGCTGAAAACAGCTCTCAACATAACTTGCCCCAACCATCACCGCTATCCAAATTTGAAAAAATATCACGCAGAGAGATTGAAGACATTATCGCTGCTATCAACCCCACTACCGCACCCAATGACCCATGCCCTGCTTTATGGATAAAGGAGTTACGATGTGACCTAAGCCAATATCTGAGCGAAATAATAAACCAATCCCTTACAACCGGATCGTTTCCACAAAGTCTGAAACAAACATCAATCAGACCACTGCTAAAAAATAACAAGATGGACCCAACGAAAGTGGAATCATACAGACCAATTTCAAGTATCCCCATGCTTGCCAAAATAATTGAAAAGTTAGTACAGCGCCAAATCCAACAGCATATTGATACTGAAGCCCCACTCGATCCTGCCCAACATGGGTTCAGAGAAGCGCATGGGGTGGAAACCCTCCTCACCAACCTATTTGATCACCTAGTCTCTGGAATCGACAAAATTCATCAAGGATTCGCCCTCATATTCCTTGACATAGCAGCGGCCTTCGACTCGGTTAGCCACGAGATCCTCATACAACGCCTCAGCGAGAAAGGAATTCAGGGAACAGCCCTAAAGTGGTGCAAGTCATACTTGACTAATAGATGGCAACATGTAAGGTCAGGCTCTACAACCTCGGAACCATTTTTACAAAACCAGGGTGTACCACAGGGCTCGTCACTATCTGCATTGATGTTTAACATCTACATGCAGCCCATATGTGCCCTAGCACGTGCATTCAAGGTCAACTGTCTAGCCTACGCTGACGACATCCTTCTATACATCCCATTCAGGACCAACCAACCAGACCTCTCCCCTCTAACAAGATGTTTTGAGGCAGTAGCAGAATGGTTCAGCACACAAAACATGAGAATCAACTACACCAAAACAGATGTCCTTTTCATCTCAAGGAACCAGGACTTCACCCCTCCACTCTCTTTAAAAATCGGCAACACAGAACTAAAAACCAAACCCACCATCCGCTACCTTGGTGTTACACTGGATCAACAACTGGATCTGAAAACCCACATAAAAAACACAGTAAAAACAGTATATGAAAATAAGGACCTTAAAACATCTCCGACCGCTACTTGACTTCAGCGACTACCGATCGATCTACCAGGCATTAATATTACCACATTTCGACTATGCCAACGTAATTCTTCACGGTCTTCCTCAAGCAACGCAAGCCCCTCTCCAGCTTGCAATGAACACTGCTGCAAGAGTACTAACAGGGGCCTCACGGAGAGATCACATAACGCCAGTACTGATGAACCTCCATTGGTTACCGGTTCAAGCAAGAACCCTGCATAAAGTTCTAACCTTAACCTTTAAAGCCTTAAACACTTTGACCCCCACAACCATCAGCACGATGATACATAAGGTACCACCGAACAGAAGCAGAAGACCCATGATGCAAAACACCCTAGAGGTCCCAAAAGTAATGACGACATGCACAAAAGCAACAACAAATAGGGCCTTTACAATCTATGCTCCCAGAGCATGGAATGCTCTCCCCACCTCTATTCGAAACATCACTCACCTAACCCAATTCAGGAAGGCATTAAAGCAGCACCTGTTCACCACATACTACCCTGAATCCAGCCTTAGTAAGCATACTTATTGCCCCTCAGACAATCACTCACCCCAACTAAACAAGCAGACTCAGCATGAAAAAGGATAACCAACCGATCTCTAAGAAGTACCCTCTGAACTAGAATTCAGACTCCCAGTGTAAATAAGATGTAGATATGTTCTGCCTGAAATCAGGTACCAGTGTAATACAATGTTAATAATTACACAATATACATAGTTTCCCCCCAGTTATTTCCAAGTTGATCTCCCTGTTTATTGTAAATACAACTCAAAGTGCCTGTGTTGTATAGTTGATGTTAAATGTAAACCGCTCTGATCTAAAATAGAGCGGTATAGAAGAACTGTTAAATAAATAATAAATAAATAAAAATGGATTTGAATCAACAGCTATAACTTTTCTATACTCTCCCTTTCTGGGAAGAATTTAACCCCACTCCCTAACTGTATGTCTTCTTTGCTGGTGCTGCATTGTTTCAATGAAACAATCTCTGATGATATTTCTTCTAGATGCTGATACAGAGGGGTAGGAGTACATTCCTATCTAGTGGACCTTCTTCTAGAATCCTCTGTTCTTATTTAGCATCTTCTCCTGGAGCTCAATAGCAATGCTAAGTTTGCCATCAGCACTGAAACTAAAATCAGCTTGTTAAGTTCACTGACAACTCTTCACAAAACCAATGATCGCGTAGTCTGCCAGGCTTCCATTACACCGTTGCCCGACTACTGATACTCCATCCTTCAAGGATTTACCAAAACTACCACCGCCCCCTGCTACAGCTAGCCTAAAACACAGTAGTATGCACCATTGCCAGAGCCTTCAGACACACCCATATTACTCACATATTTAAATTCCTCCATTGGCTTTCCATAGCATCAAGAATCAAACACAAAGTCCTCACTATTATCCATAAGGCACTTATCAACACCTCATCCGATCATTTCCACATGATCATCAAATGGCCAAACTCCAATAGACTATTGTAATGTAGAAGCCCCTACTGATCCTATGGAGATAGGGATAGTAGAAGATTCCACCTTAGAATCTGACAGGTAGTCTGAGCACATGGGTCAATGTTTACAAGAAGAAAGTAAACAGAGAAAGTCAGGAACCGAATGGACACGCCCAAGCTGTGACGTATCACCAAGCTTAGGGGTTAATGAGAAACACTTGTTCAGGGGAAGGGCAGAGCTAAGCCCTGAGAAACAGGACTATAATAATTGGTCATTAGCTTTAAAAGAGAGATGGAGAGAAACACAGAAGCAAGGGAGAGAGAGACCGGGTGAAGGTCCCAGTCAGAGACCAGGTCAAGAGAGAGCCGTAGCAAGAGCCAAGGAAGCCAAAGCCCGAGAGCCTGAAGGAAGCAGCACAAGAGAGGTGCCATTCAGGAAAGGCAGTAGAAAGGAGAGACCTCCTGTGAGGCAGGCTTGGAAAAGCTCGGAGGCTCCAGAGAGAGAGAGATGGTGGCAGGAAAATACTTATAGGTCTGAGGCAGAAGCCAGCAAGCTAAGAGGAAAGAAAACACAGCCAGTGTTTGGAAACCTGCCTGAGCCAAGAGAGCAGAGAATTCCTCCCTCCTTAAAGACAAAAGGTAGGCTTCAAACATAAGAACATAACATAAGATATACAAAGAGCAAGAGCGATGATAACACAGTGGCTTTATTGGTTGTCCCCAACGCGTTTCGGCAATATGCCTTCCTCAGGGGGAGAAAAAACACTCACAAACAAACAATAAAAACATAAAATATTAAAAACTACTATTAAAACATAACATTAAATAAATTAATTAAAGCTAACCGGGCATGGTGTTAGGTTCTGATGACGTACTGATAACACGTAAAATTATAACAATAAATAGTTAAAAATGATAAAAATAATGTATGTAAAACTATAAATAGTTAAAAACCACATGCACATCAATAATAAATAAGCATTGGGTATTTATTAAATAGTAAATAAATAATTAAAAAACAATAAAAAAAGGTAAGTGAGGTAATGTCAATAAATTAAGAACATGCAAAACTAAATCATTGGCCATGTATATACTTTAAAAAATATATATATACAATTATAGTGTAATCAATGATAAAGCCAATGTGGACATAAGAAGGGTACATAATAACAATAAAAACAATAAAAAACTAAAATGTTAAAACATATTCTACAATGTGAGAGATATCCCTTTTGTTCATGAGTAAAACAAGGTAGGGCAGAAGTAACCTCAAAAGGACTAACGTGAGACTCTAATGTCAACCCATATAGCGGAAATTAAAGGGAGATCGGTGATGAAAACTGAGGAAGGCATATTGCCGAAACGCGTTGGGGACAACCAATAAAGCCGCTGTGTTATCATCGCTCTTGCTCTTTGTGTTTCTCGTTGGTTTTGCAAGAGCTGGTGCTCTTTTTGTGTCCATAACATAAGATATACCATACTGGGTCAGACCAAGGTCCATCAAGCCCAGTATTCTGTTTCCAACAGTGGCCAATCTAGGTCATATGTACCTAGCAGTTTCCCCAAGAGACACAAGTTCCACAATGCTTGTATTGGGTCAAGCATTGATATCTTCGGTCACTTCTTAATAATGGTTCATGGACCTTTCCTCGAGGAACTTGTCCAAACCTTTTTTATACCCAGCTACACTAACAGCCTTTACTACATCCTCCGGTAACAAATTCCAGAGTTTGATTACACATTGAGAGGCTTAAATAGTTTACCCTGTAGCTTCATTGCATGTCCCCTAGTCTTTCTATATTCTGATAAGGTAAACAATCGATCTACGTTTACCCGTTCCACTCCGTTCATTAATTTATAGACTTCTATCATATCTCCCCTCAGCCATCTCTTTTCCAGGTTAAAGAGCCCTAGCCTTTTTAGCCTTTCCTCATAGGAGTATCCTTCCATCCCCTTTACCATTTTGGTGGCTCTTCTCTGAACCTTTTCTAAAATCGCTATATCCTTTTTAAGATATGGCGACCAGAATTGCACACAATATTCAAGGTGCGGTCTCACCATGGAACGATATAGAGGCATTATAATATCTTTTGTTTTATTTTCCATTCCTTTCCTTATCATACCTAGCATTCTATTTGCTCTCTTGGCTGCCGCTGCACACTGGGCCGAGGGTTTTAACATGGTATCCACAATGACGCCTAAATCTTTTTCCTGGGTGGTGGTTCCTAATGTGGAACCTTGCATCGTATAACCATAGTTTGGGTTGTTCTTCCCTAGGTGCATAACCTTGCACTTGTCCACATTAAATTTCCACTTTAAATAGTTTTGTGTCATCTGCAAATTTTATAACCTCACTCGTTATTCCACTTTCCAGGTCATTTATGAATATGTCAAAAAGCAGCGGACCCAGCACAGATCCCTGGGGTGCACCACTATTCACCTTTCTCCATTGGGAAAATTGGCCATTTAGCCCTACCCTCTGCTTTCTATCTTTTAACCAGTTCCTGATCCACAATAGTACACTGCCTCCTATCCCATGACTCTTTAGTTTTGCCAAACAAATGTTGAGACGTGGTCTGAACATGAAAATGTCAGAATGGGATATTTTGCTCCCATTTGTGTTGTACGCCTGTCGCGAGCATACGCAAACGTCCTTAGTAACATCACCTTATGAACTATTGTTCGGACGTGCTCCCAGAGAGGTGCTAGACATTTTACGCGAGCAATGGGTGGAGCCGGAAATCAAAGATATAGGGGTGCCTCATTTTCTAAAAGATCTGAGGAGACGCCTGCAGAGAACTTCTCAAGCATCAGTAGAAAACTTGCAGGCTAGTCAAAGACGACAGAAAAAATATTATGACCGGGGGACGAGGCCTCGACAGTTAGCAATAGGAGATAAGGTAGTGATTATGGTAGCAGACGCGGGACCAAAGTTCGAATCCCAATGGAGAGGCCCCTGTAAAGTAGTGGAACAAGTAGGTCCAGTTTCCTATGTGATAGAAAATGATAGAGGATGCCGTCAAGTCTACCATCTAAACGTCTTGAAGCCCTGGCATGAGAGGTCAGTAACAGCGCGTCTGGCCAAAGTGGAAGAGCATATTAGCGCCCCATTAGTGATTTCGTGCTGTCCGAATATGAGCTCGTCAGCCCGGAATATCTTAAGGGGGGGATATGTAATGTAGAAGCCCCTAAAGAGCCTATGGAGATAGGGATAGTAGAAGATTCCACCTTAGAATCTGACAGGCAGCCTGAGCACATGGCTCAATTTTACAAGAAGAAAGTAAACAGAGAAAGTCAGGAACCGAATGGACACACCCAAGCTGTGATGTATCACCAAGCTTAGGGGTTAATGAGAAACACCTGTTCAGGGGAAGGGCAGAGATAAGCCCTGAGAAACAGGACTATAATAATTGGTCATTATCTTTAAAAGAGAGATGGAGAGAAACACAGAAGCAAGTGAGAGAGAGACCGGGTGAAGGTCCCAGTCAGAGACCAGGTCAAGAGAGAGCTGTAGCAAGAGCCAAGGAAGCCAAAGCCTGAGAGCCTGAAGGAAGCAGCACAAGAGAGGTGCCGTTCAGGAAAGGCAGGAGAAAGGAGAGACCTCCTGTGAGGCAGGCTTGGAAAAGCTCAGAGGCTCCAGAGAGAGAGACAGTGGCAGGAAAATACTTATAGGTCTGAGGCAGAAGCCAGCAAGCTAAGAGGAAAGAAAACACAGCCGGTGTTTGGAAACCTGCCTGAGCCAAGAGACCAGAAAATTCCTCCCTCCTTAAAGCCAAAAGGTAGGCTTCAAAGTTTGCCCAGCTATGAATCTAATTTAAAAGTATTTCCTTGTTGTTGCCAAGAAGTAGGAGACAGCCCAGGAAGCAACTCCAAAGTACAGGGTGGTTTCAAGCCCTGCTGGTTAGAATGGAATAAAGGGAAGATCCCTGAATGCCTAGAAGAAGGTTACTTTAAAACCCATGATAGCAGCTTACAGCCACACCCAGCTAACGCTGAGCTGGAAGAGATGCAGATAGACTCTGAGGTTTATGACGCAGCTGATATACAGATGGATTGCACCCTGTGTATAGCTGTCCATATTGAATCCCTGTGCTGAGCATTACTATAAGAGTGCTGATACAACGGTAAAGAAAAGGGGAACATTTTCCTTTGCTATCAGAAGCTGTTTTGTTTGCTTTTGTTTTTGTGACGAGCACTGCACGTTTGGAAGCCTGAGAGTGTAGAGGCACATTTACCTTAGTTCTTGTATGTATTCTTCCTACCAAATATATGGAAAGTTGTCCTAATTTCCTATGCACTTAAGTTCTGTTGGGAGGGGAAATAAAAATCCTTGTCATTTTTGCCTTTAACACTCGACTGCAACTCCTTCTTGAATCAGAGGGTAGAAAGGGAATTATCATTCCCACAAGGCATTGCAGGAGCAAATGCAGTTTCATACTCCCTGAAGATAGAATATCAAGGCAGACCAACCCTACTCGCCCTAGGCAGTAGGCTGGCCTGATGACACCATGCAGACAGAGCACGCTCAAAATTCTTTTCCTCCTACCTCAAATACGTAAGAGCACACAACGTGCCCATATGAGAGCCTTTGAACTTTATGCTCCCACCCTCTGGAATTCTTTACCTCCTATACTACGGAGCATGCAATCACTTAAAGCTTTCAAAACACACCTCAAGACACATCTCTTCGAAGAGCACTATAGAATATCCTCTCCAACTGATTCCTGACAGGAACATCTGACACTCTTGCCAATCATCTCCCTCCTCCCCCCATAATCAGCCACTTGACATCTAGCCCTACACGAAGGGGTATGTTTACTAAATGGCACTAATGTTGCATCTGTAACGTTAACGCGTGTTAATGTTACTAGCAGCGATAAATGTCCCAGAGGACGGGGAGAAGGCGGAGAGTAGGGGTCAATGGATGGGGAATGGGTGGGGAGAAGCCCCTGTTACACTAATGCTGTAACATTAAAGCCAGGATTTTACCGCCAGTGAAAACCTGTCGGTAAATTCATTTTTTTCAGGCAAGCGAGACCATTTCAGTGTCAGAAATGCACAGCACAGAAAGGGAGCCCAAGAAAAGTGATAGTAGGGCTCCGTTTGCAGCAACAGCATAGTGCCCAAGTAGGTGCAAATAGGGCAAAGGGGGTGCAGGTGGGTCATGCAGCGGGGGCAGCTGGGACACAGAGCAGACTAGGCAGTCACTTAGGAGGCACATATTTATTTATTTCTTTTTTCTTTTACAAAGACACCTCTAAACCAAAAATGCCTCCAACATATGTTAAGAGACGCTCTTTCCGTGCCAACAATATGAAGTAGAAAGAACTCCCAAACACAGGCATACTAATCCACGGCCGTCCTGCTAGAGTAACGCCCCATTCCGTCTGTGTGGCAGGTCCATCAACTCCCACCACTCCTTCTTTCCATCACCTGTTCATTGTCTTTCCTTGGTGCTCTATCCAGTGTTAGGGTTACAACTGTTTTTATGCCTTACAGTTCATGCTTGTCATCTTAAAGCACCTTAGAGCCCTTAGGGCACCTTAAGTTAGGGCACCTTACAACCCTTAGGGCACCTTAAGACACCTTAGGTTAAGGCACCTTAATGTCCTTAGGGCATCTTAACTTAGGGTGCTTTAAGTTAAGTACCCTAAGGGGCATGTTTACTAAAGAATGCTATTTGTGCCGCGTCCCGTTAGCGTGCGGTAAGGTACCTTACCGCACGATAATGGTGCTTTAACAGGCGATAACGCACCTTATCGCCTGTTAAAGAACCATTTTCGCGTGGTAAGGTACCTTACCGCGTGCTAACGGGACGCGGTGCTAATAGCGTTTTTTAGTAAACATGCCCCTAAGGGTTTTAAGGTGTCTTAACCTAAGATGCCTTAACTTAAGGTGCCCTAAGGATGTTAAGGTGCCTTTTCTTAAAGTGCCTTAAGTTAAGGTGCCATAAGGACTGTAAGGGCCTTAACCTAAGGGCCTTAGGTTAAGGCACCTTAGTTTAAGGCACCTTACAGCCCTTATGTCACCTTAAGTTAAGGCACCTTACAGCCCTTAGGGCACCTTAACCTAAGGCACCTTTAGTTAAGGTGCCTTAAGTTAGGGTGACTTACAGCCTTTAGAGCACCTTAAGGCATGTTTGTCAGCCTTAACGTTCCCTAAGGTGCATGTTTGTCACCTTAACATGCGATGTCCCGTTAACATGCGTTAAACGGCCAAGGCACCCTGTTGATACACGTTAAATGGCCCATTGTTCTCTATATGCCAGCACCTCCTCTACTTGCCTACTGCCTTAAATGGCTTCAGGTACCTTACCGCTGGTAACTTTACCGTGGTTAAGTAAACATACCCCCTAGTATACCAACTTCTTGTTATTCTATCATAAGTTCATTGTATCATGTTCTAATATTATAATGATCCTGCATGCTCCCTCAGTCCCCTTGTTATATACTGTTCTACATTTAATGTAACCTGCATGCCCCATTATTCAATGTAAACAGTTTTGACTGGTAGAAAACCAGTATATTAGAACCAATTAAATAAATAAATAAAGAATAAATAATCCTCTTTCCCCTTTCCCCAATGCCAATATTTTACAAAAAATGTCCATATTCTGTGATACATCCTCCAAACTTTCAAATATTAAAAAATCTTTAGGAGGAGTTTGTTTGCTTCCTGCTGCTATTGTTTGTTCCTGATTGGCCAGGTTTACCTGCTGCGGCTGCTCTGATTGGGGCAGCTAGATTGGAGGAGCTATATCCACCTTGCCCTCACCACGGGACGCCGAGGAGTTTGTTTGCTTCCTGCTGCTATTGTTTGTTCCTGATTGGCCTGGTTTACCTGCTGCAGCTGCTCTGATTGGGGCAGCTAGATTGGAGGAGCTATATCCACCTTGCCCTCACCGCGTGCCCGAAGGGGCATGTCCAAAGGGGTAGTTCCTGCCCCTTGGGAGCCCCTTGGGCGCACTTTGGCATTCAGCGTAAATGCCGATGGGGAAACGGAAGAAGAAATATGCTCCGGCAGTGCAGGTGAAGGCCGTTAAAGTAGTAGGCCCAATGGATGCGCATGTAAAAGTTGGGGAGCCTTCATCAACGCTGGCTGAAAATCGAGCAGAGGACAGTGTTTTGGAGGATGCCTCCACTGTGAGTACTTCTTCTTCTAATGTTACCCCAATGAATAGAAATTTGTCCCCGGCTCACCAGGATAAGGAACTTTTATCTTCTACTTCATCCCCTTCAGGAGGTGTTGATTCAGGTGAAATTGAGAAACCTCTCTTATCCTCTTCATTTTTGAACATTGACTCTATAGTTGAGACTTTGCCTCCCCCGTTTCCTTCAGCAGTAGTATTTCCTGTAGTAGGAAAGCCACAACTTCCACCGGAAGATATATCGTTAAAAGATATTTGGTCTATGTTAGCCTGGATGGAACCTCCTTACAGAAAATCTCTGTTTTTTCAAAACAGACTGTGGCAAAACTATCGAATCATGAATCTAGATTGTTAGTTGTGGAAAAAAGTTTAGAAGAAGCGTGGAGTTCCTCGCGGCAAGGAGTTTTAAATACAGTGGTACAGAATGTTTCCTCTTTACAACGTCAGGATGAAATATTAGAAAACTCCTTGCGGGCTAGGAATCTACGGCTGTTAAATTTTCCTTGTACCCACTACTTGTCTCCAATTATACTTTTTCAAAAGTACTTGAAAGAAGTGTTATTAATACCTGATGCAAATTTAATTGCACTTTCAAAAATGTTCTATCTTCCGGTGGGAAATTCACTTAAAGATCTAAACAGGGAAGGGGGTTCACAAAATGGTCAGTTGGCAGCTCCCTCATTAAATATCTCTAAGTTTCTTGAATCATCTCAGGATGAGATTACAACGCGGGATACTTTGTTAATTACACTAGTTACCACATGCTCTGGTCAGCCCCCGAGTCAAGTAGTGCCAGTGCTTCCACGCCCTCTACCTGCACTCTAAGGAGGAAGCCTTCCTGGACCGGCTTGTCAGTTCCGGCCACGAGGACTGTATTCTCATGGCAGTTCCTCTGGAAATGTCCTGTTTTTCCACAGTTGAAACACTTGCCCTTATACTTATACTTAACTGTCCCAAACTGAAAGCATTACAGGTACCAAGTCCTACCCCCTGTAGCATAGAGGGCATAGCGACTCCTGCTTCTTGTGGCTTCTTGATTAGTGCCTCTATAGTTTTGATGAGGGGTCTCTGCTGCTCCCTTATCGCGATGGCGTTTTGCTCTTGGATGTGGCGTGTTATCTCCATCTGTTTGTCCCACTGGGCTTGCATCCAATGCATAACGACTTGGGGATCCATCTTCTTCTGTGTCTGCTTCCCTGGGGAGAAAAGAAAAGAGAAGACCCACCAAGTGCGGCTCTTATGCTCCTTTTTAACCCGTCTATCTTGTGCACAGTAGCACCCCCTTTCTCACCCTTTGTCCTGCTACACTAATGACCCAGGTAACTTTACCTTAGCCTTCGCGTAGCTTCAGGCTTTGTGAGAAAGGTTGTTGTTGTCCACTCCACCTGGCCGAATCTGCCAGCGAACTCTTTGACAGTTCTCCTGGATGCAGCAATTCTTCTCCAATCGTGAATAGTGTTCCCTTTAATATTGTACTTTGTTGCCCAGGCCAAAAAAAAAAATTTGCAACAACTACGCCATATGTCACCCGGTGAGGGTCCCCAGGGCTGGAGCCTGGGTAATTCACCGGGGCTACTTCAATACTAGCAAATGTGGATGATTACAATGCCCTCTGGGAGTTGTAGTCCCAATTTCTGAATAAAGAAGGTGAGTCATGGATGAATAGTAAGGCTTTCAAACAGGACTTTTAATTCCCCTTCCGGGTGGATTTTTTAAAGCAATGGGAACAAAAGGCAAAACATCATGCTTCTGGTACAAAAATCAAAAGGAACAAACTGGAACCAAAATATGCTTAACTTCAGCTGAACTCAAAAGTAACACAAACAGTCCGTTCAAAACAGGTAAGTTTTCCTCACTGCAGTTTGCTTATACTTTAACAGCTTCTTCAACAGAAAGAAATAATGTCATCTGACATAATTAAAGTACAGTCCATGCATGTATCTGATATTGCTTCTTCATAATCATTACATTGCATTTCCTCTGGTTCCTCCTCTGAATAACATTCTTCAGGGTTATAGAAAACGTTATCTTTAGGCAAACTCTGTTCTCGGTAATTATACTTCCCTTCTTCCTGGTTAAGAGAGTGTAGTGAATAATTACCACCTTCTCTTGAGAGTTCCCTTTGTGAGTCACACAACTCCTTATACGTACATTGCAAATCACTATATTCAAAGGCTCTTCTATTAGAAGGAATTGGCCTACCTCCCAACTGCCTTTTCTCTGAGCTCCTGCATGTGAGTGAGTTATCAGAGCACTGCTGAGACGGAGACGTTTCTCTGCCTTTCTGTCTTGGCTTTTCCTTCAGCATAAAACTTTCCCAAGGACAGACTTTCCCTCTTGTGCTGTACCTGGTTTTAGGAAGATAAAACTCCTCAGCTTTCCTGAGCCTGGCTTCTGTACCGTAGCTTCTCCTAGCTTTCTGGTAAGTTTCACCGGGCACGTCCTTAGCTGGGCACTGCTCTCTGCAACAGGCTGCTGTGTTTCTTCCCGTATACCTTTCAGTTCTGCTGGCTTCTGAACTCTCTCTCACTCCTGTGTCTCTGCTTCTAGAACTGGAACTTGTTCTGCTCCTCGCCCTGCCTCTTCTTCTTCTCTCCTCACTAACCTCAGGTGAGCATGTTTTAACTACGCGTGTCCCTGTGCTTGGTTGGGCTCCACCCCTTCTCAGCTGCCCTTCATTTCCTAATGAATCAGGAACCTGCTTGCTGCTCGGGCGTGTTCTCCCACCATGTGATAGTGTTTGTTTTGGTTGCCTATAGCAACTCTGCTCCATGTGCTGATCTGAGCTGTCATTTTCAGATCTTCTTTCATCTGTTCTACCTATTTCCATAGGCTCTGATGACTCTACCTCATGACAGATTCCCCCCCCCCTTAAAATATTACGGGCTGCTGAATCTTTAAGACAGCACGTAATCTTCCTATAAATGCTGTGGGGATACTCTATGCTGACCAAACTGGCAGTGGCAGACCTATCTTTCCAGGGCTTGAGGACATTCAGGTGGTACACCTGTTGGCGCCCTTTGTCATTTTCCACCCGATATGATACTGGCCCAACCTTCTCTATCACTGTGCAGGGCCCTTTCCAATAGGATTCGAACTTAGGTCCTGGGTCTCCAACTTGGACAATCACCCTGTCCCCTATAGCCAACTGCCTAGGCCTTGTGCTCCTGTCATAGTAGTGTTTCTGCCGTTGTTTACTTTTTGATAAATTTTCTAGTGAGGTCTTGGATGCCCTTTTCAAGAGCTCCCTCAAATCCTTTAAAAATTGAGGTACCCCAACCTCCTGTGTGTCTGGCTCGACCCACTGTTCATGCAGAATGTCTAATATTCCCCTTGGGGCTCGGCCGAATAGAAGTTCAAATGGGGATGCTCCTAAGGAGGCTTGTATGCGTTCTCTACACGCATAGAGTACAAACGGGAGTAGAGTGTCCCTTTCTGACATCTCTCCCTTCTTTAATCCCCTCCTCAGCATTTGCTTGATGGATTGATTCATTCGTTCTACAAGTCCATTGGACTGCGGATGATATGCGGCAGTCCGTATGTGCCTTATACCAAATGCCTCCCAGACCATGGCCAAGTGCTTTGAGATAAAATTACTTCCTTGGTCTGTGAGCACCTCCCTAGGGAAACCTACTTCGCAAAATAATTTTGCTAGTTCTAGGGCTATTATCCTTGCCGAAGTGCTCCTTAATGGGATAGCCCAAGGGAACCGTGTGGCGTGATCCACTATTACCAGGATATACTGGAAACCCCTTGGTGTTTTTATCAGAGGGCCTACAATATCAACTCCCATACGGCTAATGGGTGCCGATATGGTGGGTGTAATTACCATGGGTACGGCCTTCGGTTTTACAGTAGTCACCCTCTGACACGTGGGACAGGATTCACAGTATTTTTTCACCTCCTTGAAGACCCCTGGCCAGTAGAACCTGGCCAGTATCTCATCCAGTGTGCCCTGAATTCCTTTATGGCTCCCTATAGGATGGTCATGTGCCAAACGTAACACTATGGCTTTAAAAGTGGTTGGCACTACCAACTGTTTCCTTACGGCATCGTTATGGGGGTCTAGGCTCTCTCTATATAGAATGTCTTTCTCCAGGAAAAACCTGGGAAGTACTAATCTGTCTTTCTGTGCCCATTCAAACACTCTCTTAAGAGCTTGATCTGCCCTCTGTTCCATCGGGAAGGACGGAAACGTCTGGACGAGTTCCGCGGGCACCCAGGGCAATCCCTCACCGGCCTGTAACTCGGCCCTGCCTTGGGACCTACAACGTCTCTCGTGTCTTTTCTTAGCTTTGGCCTTTTTCCCTTCCTTTTTTGGGGTGTGAATTAAATCATCATGTATGTGAAGTGTGTTTACCCCTTCCCCGTCTATCTCTTCCCCAGCTAATTCTTCCTCCTGGGACTCTTCCTCATCCCCAAGCTTATCTACATTCTGCGCTGACGTCTCCCCAACCCTTGAGGTCCCGGCTTGTGACCGGGTGGAAACTAGGCTTGTCTTGGCGCACAAATCTTGCACCAATCCCTTCCAAAAGGGAGGCCAGTCCCTACCTAGGATAATGTTTTTTGGCAGGTATGGGACTACGGCTACACGTACATCTTTCACCATGTCCAGCCCTTCTATAGATAGCCTGTGTAGGGGGTAATGTGAAGATGCGCCGTGCACGCACCTTATTCGCACCTGGCCTTCTGCTTGACTCAGGGCTGACTGACGGCGCCCCTCAATGGCTTCCCAGAGCTTGCGAGAAACCATGCTCTGGTCAGCCCCCGAGTCAAGTAGTGCCAGTGCTTCCATGCCCTCTACCTGCACTCTAAGGAGGAAGCCTTCCTGGACCGGCTTGTCAGTTCCGGCCACGAGGACTGTTTTCTCACGGCAGTTCCTCTGGAAATGTCCTGTTTTTCCACAGTTGAAACACTTGCCCTTATAGATAGATAAAACATTGGCAGCATCATCAACATTCTTATCATACACATCAGGCATTTTACATTTTTCATACTTTCCTCTCTTGCTAAAATTTTCCATACCCGCTGCCCTTAAGACAGCTACCCCTGAGGGGTCAGCCTTCTCAGCCTCAAAATATCTTTCGGCTAGGTTGGCTGCCTCCTCTGTGGTCTGGCAGTCTTGCAATGTAAGAAATGTTTTTACCTCAGTTGGCACAGCCTGCATAAATTGCTCTAAAATCACAGTGTCAATTATTGACTCTATGGTTCTGCGTTCGGGAGTTAGCCACTTCCATGCGATGCTCTTAAGCCTTTGGTACAAGGCTTTTGGCGTCTCCCTAGGCCTAATCTTAGCCTCATGAAACATCCTTTTGTAATGCAGAGGGGTTAAGCCCAATCTGTCTTTCACCACCTTTCTAACCGCCCTATAGTCTGAGGCGAGAATTGCGGGCATTGCCTTGTATGCAGATAGTGCCTCACCTGTTAGCGACATAGCAAATCGGGTGGCCCACTGCTCCGTTGGCCACTTTAATGCCTCGGCAATTCTCTCGAAAGCATCTATAAAATCTTCTAAATTGTCAGATGGGTTTAACTGTCCCAAACTGAAAGCATTACAGGTACCAAGTCCTACCCCCTGTAGCATAGAGGGCATGGCGACTCCTGCTTCTTGTGGCTTCTTGATTAGTGCCTCTATAGTTTTGATGAGGGGTCTCTGCTGCTCCCTTATCACGATGGCGTTTTGCTCTTGGATGTGGCGTGTTATCTCCATCTGTTTGTCCCACTGGGCTTGCATCCAATGCATAACGTTTTGGGGATCCATCTTCTTCTGTGTCTGCTTCCCTGTGGAGAAAAGAAAAGAGAAGACCCACCAAGTGCGGCTCTTGTGCTCCTTTTTAACCTGTCTATCTTGTGCACAGTAGCACCCCCTTTCTCACCCTTTGTCCTGCTACACTAATGACCCAGGTAACTTTACCTTAGCCTTCGCGTAGCTTCAGGCTTTGTGAGAAAGGTTGCTGTTGTCCACTCCACCTGGCCGAATCTGCCAGCGAACTCTTTGATGGTTCTCCTGGATGCAGCAATTCTTCTCCAATCGTGAATAGTGTTCCCTTTAATATTGTACTTTGTTGCCCAGGCCAAAAAAAAAAAAATCCGCAACAACTACGCCATATGTCACCCGGTGAGGGTCCCCAGGGCTGGAGCCTGGGTAATTCACCAGGGCTACTTCAATACTAGCAAAAGTGGATGGTTACAATGCCCTCTGGGAGTTGTAGTCCCAATTGCTGAATAAAGAAGGTGAGTCGTAGATGAATAGTAAGGCTTTCAAACAGGACTTTTAATTCCCCTTCCGGGTGGATTTTTTAAAGCAATGGGAACAAAAGGCAAAACACCATGCTTCTGGTACAAAAAATCAAAAGGAACAAACTGGAACCAAAATATGCTTATCTTCAGCTGAACTCAAAAGTAACACAAACAGTCCGTTCAAAACAGGTAAGTTTTCCTCACTGCAGTTTGCTTATACTTTAACAGCTTCTTCAACAGAAAGAAGTAATGTCATCTGACATAATTAACGTACAGTCCATACATATATCTGATATTGCTTGTTCATAATCATTACATTGCATTTCCTCTGGTTCCTCCTCTGAATAACATTCTTCAGGGTTATAGAAAATGTTATCTTTAGGCAAACTCTGTTCTCGGTAATTACACTTCCCTTCTTCCTGGTTAAGAGAGTGTAGTGAATAATTACCACCTTCTCTTGAGAGTTCCCTTTGTGAGTCACACAACTCCTTATACGTACATGGCAAATCACTATATTCAAAGGCTCTTCTATTAGAAGGAATTGGCCTACCTCCCAACTGCCTTTTCTCTGAGCTCCTGCGTGTGAGTGAGTTATCAGAGCACTGCTGAGACGGAGACGTTTCTCTGCCTATCTGTCTTGGCTTTTCCTTCAGCATAAAACTTTCCCCAGGACAGACTTTCCCTCTTGTGCTGTACCTGGTTTTAGGAAGATAAAACTCCTCAGCTTTCCTGAGCCTGGCTTCTGTACCGTAGCTTCTCCTAGCTTTCTGGTAAGTTTCACCGGGCACGTCCTTAGCTGCAACAGGCTGCTGTGTTTCTTCCCGTATACCTTTCAGTTCTGCTGGCTTCTGAACTCTCTCTCACTCCTGTGTCTCTGCTTCTAGAACTGGAACTTGTTCTGCTCCTCGCCCTGCCTCTTCTTCTTCTCTCCTCACTAACCTCAGGTGAGCATGTTTTAACTACGCGTGTCCCTGTGCTTGGTTGGGCTCCACCCCTTCTCAGCTGCCCTTCATTTCCTAATGAATCAGGAACCTGCTTGCTGCTCGGGCGTGTTCTCCCACCATGTGATAGTGTTTGTTTTGGTTGCCTATAGCAACTCTGCTCCATGTGCTGATCTGAGCTGTCATTTTCAGATCTGCTTTCATCTGTTCTACCTATTTCCATAGGCTCTGATGACTCTACCTCATGACAGTATGTACTTGTGACCTGGATTGGCCACTGTTGGAAACAGGATACTGGGCTTGATGGACCTTGGTATTTCTTATGTTCTTATGTTGAAAAAATGGAGAATGAAAGGAGGCTCTTAATTCAACTGTATCTTTTTGGGAAGAGAAAAAGAAAAGGGAGATCTCCAGAATTATAAAAATGTCAATTGGAGAAGCTTGATTGAATACAGAACCCTGTGTTCCCAAATCTATCACCAATCACATTTCAGTTATGTTGTTACCCCTTATATTCATGTGCCACTGGTCCTCCTATTGATTATGAGAAACAAAATTAATTGTTGAACTCAAAGAATCTTTCAAGTCATGATCACTTTTCAGGGTCAACATGCAGAAACCTTCAATAATCTTTGACCAGACTATCCTTAATAGGCCATATGACCTATCCAGTCTGCCCTTCCATACCAACTACTAAAGGAAAAAAAAGGGACTGCAGAAGTTGGCATTTGTCAATGCTTTTCACCTGGTCAGTGGTATATGTTGCCCTTATCCCTGAAGGGTTCACAATCTATTTTTTGTACCTGAGGCATCAGAGGGTTAAGTGGTTTGTCCCTGGCCACAAGGATCAACTGTGGGATTAGAAACTTCAGTCCAAGGTTGCTGTCCTCCAGTGGGATTTATAACTCCCAGCCTTCTGTTCTTAAGCAACTTGCCCCAACCACTAGGCCACTCCTGCCATGATGTTTCTATGTAATAGAAATGATCATCGGGTTAACAGAGGAAAAAAGTCTTTGTTGTCATTTTCATACAAGAAACAATCATGGGCAATACTCGAACACTTGAAACTGAACAGTAGTCTTGGTCTCAAAACTTCATTGGGATCATTAATCGTTTTGCTTTGAGATCAGATGTATTCTTTCCTTTCAACTTTGAGGTCCTGGAAAACTGTGTTATCCTGCCCAAGAAAGATATGGGATATGTTTGCTTACATGTGCTAACCATCCACACTAATGTTTGGCCCCCAACATATGCTACCCGGCATGTTTCTTAGGGAGTGTTTATTAAGTCACATTAGGCTTTTACAGTTAACATGACTTTTTTGTGCAAATAGTGCAGAATTATTTGCAAAAGCTGTATGCTATCTGTTGGGGTATGCCCTGCATTTCCCCAGCGGATATCACACAAAAATGCAGAGTACATTCCAACAGCAGCCTGAATGCAGCTAACACCACCCACTGGGTCACTACCATCCATTCTTCTTTCATAAGCCATATCTTCTCTTGCCACTCTATCAAGACCCTAACGGGGTCAATGTATAAAAAGCTACCTAAGAGATATACCAATTTTGTGCATAAATCACCTATTTTCAAGGACCTATTTGAGTGAACGGGCACTTATTCACATACTTTAGCTAGTCACTATTCTGTAAGTAAGACCTATCATATGTACTTTCACTGTGGCCGTGCACATGGATGAAACCTGGGTGAAGAATGGGCACAACACACATTTGCACACACAAGTTCTAATATATGATTATTTGAGTTGGGTTCAGGCACTTATACTAGCCCTAGGACAGTATAAATGCCCAACTTTAATACGTGTTTTCAGATACTTACATCTCTATTTTATAAAAAATAGGTAACCACTTTTCTTTACATAATAGGCTCAATGTAGTCATTTTGGAGGAGTAGCCAAGTTGTTAGAGCAACTGCCTCATACCCAGAAGATCAAGGGTTCGATTCCCACTGGCACTCATTGTGACTTTGGGCAAGTCACTTTACCCTCCATTGCCTTGGAAGAAAAGGCTGGCAATCTACTTCCGGTGATACATTGCCAAGAAAACCCAGAGGTAGCTGGGTCGCTATGAGTCAACACTGACTTGATGGCACTAAAAAAAAAAAAATAGTCATTTTACGAGTGCTTAAACTAGCCACCTGAGGGCTTGGATATTCAATGCCAGAGTCATGTCCAGCCACCAGTACTGTATATCCTGGTTGGCTGGTCAGCCCCGCAGCTAACCAGGCAATGGAAATATTCAACTGCTGCCTGGTTAGCTAAATGGTCTAAAGTTAGGACAGCCTTTATTCCTCCTAACTTTAGCCGCTATAAGATCACTGGGCAGCAGCATTAATTGCTTTAAATATGCCCCCTGGTTATTAAATTACCCTCTTAGGGGTATGTTTACTAAACTGTGGTAAAGAAGCAAGTGTGCCGTTAGCACACGCTACTGACACACCTGCACCCTTAGCACATCTTAAATGCCACTTTAGCTTGTTTTAATGATACCGACATTGTAAAGCACGCTATGGATGGAGAGTAGGTGTCCACAGGGAAAAGAGTGGGAATCTATGGGCGGGGAGTGGGCGTGAACAAGATTCTCTCCCTTAATGAAAGGCACCTTAACAGCAGGAACCCTAACACATATCAAAACCTCATGGAAAGGGTGTATTTTGAGGAGAGAGAGAGCCTATTTTAACATGTGCGATGTGAAGCACAGACAGGGGAGCCCACGATAGTGATAGTAGTCCTCCATTCACAGCAACTGCATAGTGCCCAAGTATGAAAGAGCACTATGTTGATGGTGCAAATGGGGCAAAGGAGATTGCACATGGGTCATGTAGTGGAGGCCACTGGTGCACAGGGGGGACCAAGAAGTTGTCTAGTTGTCACATAAGAACATAAGACTTGTAAATATGCCAGACTATGACAGACCAAGGTCCATCATGCCCAGTATCCTGTGTCCAACAGTGGCCAATTCAGGTCACAAGTACCTTGCAGTTTCCCCAAAAGACACACAGGATCCACAGTGCATGTATTGGGAAGCAGGGGATATTCTGGGCTCCTCTTCAGTAATGGTTTATGGACCATTCCCCAGGAACCTGTTCAAGCATTTCTGAAAGCCAGCTACACTAACAGCCTTTACGACATCCTCCGGAAATGAGTTCCAGAGATTGAATATGTGTTGACTGAGAAACCATTCTCCCCCAGTAGTCCTTGATGGGTTACACTGTAGCAGCATTGCATGTCCCCTAGTCCTAAACAATCAATCTGCGTTTACCCAATCTACTCCAGTCAGTATTTTATAGACCTCTAACATAACATCCCTCAGCCGTCTCTTCTCCAGGTTGAAAAGACATAACATTGGCAGGCAGTGATGGGGTCCCTGGAGAGGCAGATGGTTGTGGGAAGGATGTGTGGCCATACATGTATGCCTCTCTCCCCCCCCCCCCTCCAGACCCTGTGTCCTAGGTTGGCTGACCTGGGACTGCACACCACCAACACTGATGGCACATGGGCATGTCAGCAAGATGTGTGTGTGTGTGGGGGGGGGGGGTATTGTCAGAGGGGGAAGTGGCACCCACCTGCAGCAGATCAAAGCCATGCCCTGGTCAAGTGTGCCATGCACAGTGCAACATGTGCCAAGGTATGTCTGATGGGAAGCATGTCATCCCCAGGGATTGTTGTAGCCATGTGGTTTGTATATAAGTAGAGGGTCACAGGTTCAGGTCCTGGTTGTGGATCATGTATTGCATGTCCCTATGGCTAACTCTTGCCTGCAGTGCAGGTACAATACTAACATGTGCAACCTCCAATGAATCAGCCAACAAGGGTACAAACACCCACACAGACAGGATCCACAATCCTCAGCTGGATGGAGAGTCAGGCTGACAGCATTGGCACACTGAGCGAGCGTTAACATCAGAGTGCACTACTAGCTCCTGCACAATGAGCACACCTTAACAATGCTTGAGCTGAGATCGGAACCAGAATGGCAGGAGGGAATGCCAACAATCCCTATTTTTTCACAGTGCATCAGTGTGTGTGTGTATGTGTGTGTGTGTGTGTGTGTGTGTGTGTGTGTGTGTGTGTGTGTGTGTACGCGCGCGCGCACACGCATATGTCTATCTATTGTTCTGTGGCTTTCTACACCTCACTAAGCCTTGCAGTGCCTAAGCTGTGTCCTGCTTTACTCTGCAAATGTGCATGATGAGAAGCAAAGCATAGTGAATGGAGGAGTAGCCTAATGGTTAGAGCACTGGCTTCAGAACCAAAAGACCAGAGTTTGATTCCCACTAGCATTCCTTGTGGCCTTGGGCAAGTCACTTAACCCTCCATTGCTCAGAAAAATCCAAGTTATCAATGTCCCTGTTTAATGTATATTCCCAAGTTTAAGTTACAATGTAAACTGCTTTGATTGAAATGATAAAGTGGTATAAAAAAGCTATTAAATTAATAGTGCATTTGGGCTGAACAGGGTGCATTAGCCAGGATTTGTCTGGATCTGTGGGTAGGGTCAATGGCTGGGACATTGTAGTACCTGACTGCCACCTGCATGGACTGGGTAGCCACAGCATGGTATGCTGGGAGGACACTCTTACGTACGGAAGCACTCTGTAAAGTCCTCCTCCTTGAAGTCTCTCAGCTCCCTCATTACAGTGGCCTTGATCTCTTCTACAGAGGCAAAATGAGTTCCTTTGAGCACAGTCTTCAGCCTGGGGAAGAGCTAGAAATTGCACGGTGCGAGATCTGGGGAATAAGAAGGGTGGTTGAGAGCTGTGTTCTGTTTGTTGGCCAAGAAATGCCTCACACTGAGTACAGTGTGTGCGAGCACGTTGTTGTGGTGGAGCAGCCATAACTTGTCTATCCACAGAGCCCTCCTGCTGCGCTGAACCCAGTCATGGAGGCGATTGAGGACCTGCTGGTAGAAGTGCTGGTTGACTGTCTGACCTTCAGACACAAACTCATGATGGGCCACTCGCTTCTGGTCGAAGAATATGATCAGCATGACCTTGATCCTTGATTTGGACATGTGCGCCTTCTTGGGTCTGGGTGACAGTCGAGTCTTCCACTGCAGGCTCTGTCTCTTGCTTTCAGGGTTGTACTGGAAGACCCAAGTCTCCTGTGATGACTTCACCAACGAACTCTGGATCTTCTCTAATCTTCTCTAGCAAGTCTCGACAAACATTGACCCGGTGCTCCTTCTAGTCGTCCGATAAAAGCTTGGGCACCATCTTTGTGTACACCTTCCACATCCCCAGCTCCTGCACCAAAATGTTCTACACTGACTCCCTTTTCAGGCTGAGCTCCTCAGCTATCATCCGCACCGTCAATCTGGAATCACTCCGCATCAGCTGGTTTACTCTGTCAATGTTCTCTGCTGTCTTTATCGTGGAAGGCTGTCCTGACTTGGGGTCATCCGCCACCTTCTCGCAGCCAGTCTTGAAGCATTTGTGCCACTCAAAGACTCGCGGCCTTGACATTGCATCTTCTCCATAAGCCTTTTGGAGAAGTTGGAGACACTCAGTTGGGCTCTTCTCCAACTTAACAAGAAATTTCAAGTTGATTCTTTGCTCCATATTTCTGTCACCTCCAGTTGCGAGACAAAGCAATGGATCAGTGTGCTACAAAAAAAGCCTGAAAAAGAAAAACAGAGTGAGAAAGATGAAAAATATTATAGCAGAATAGTAGTGAGATGTTGCACAACACAGTGACATAAGCATTTAGGCAATTGGCATTGAGTCATGGTCATGGCTGCCACAATCTCGTTTCTTTTTTGTTACACCTTGTATATCCTAAGCTTGGATGCACATGGTCACTGTGCACATGTGAGGTATACTGACCAGTGGACTGTCTGCAAGTTGTAAGTGCATGGCCGGAAAACCCAGTGGTGGGCTGCAGGTGCAGTCTCCCTGTTCTTGCTGTGGGTGAATGTTAGACCTAGGGGGTTGGGACATGAGGTGTTCCAGGCCTACTCCCACTGCTACTGGTATGGCTATCAGGACTTTAGTAACAACCCCATGCAAGTATAGGCCAGGCACATGCCTGCCCACACTCCCTGTATTTGGCAGCCATCACATCAGCATTGTAAAACCGGGTATTGACATGCACTGCTCTAGGTGGGTTCTTGTCCAAAAGGAGTAGAGCACAGAGCCAGCTATGATTGGCCCATACAGCATGCTGCAATTTAGCAGAGCACAAGGTGCTAGTATATAACACTGCAGACAATAACTGCAACACACTGGCAGTGATGAGGATCTGCAACAGAGACTATCTACAGCACTGCATGTGTAGGGGACCTGGTGCTTCTCGCCCATCCTCTTCCTCAGGATGACCGCAGAAACTGCTCAGTAGCATGGTTTGTAACTGCTCTGTGCTTGTATCACACACTGTCAGTGCATCTTACTGAGCACAGGTGATGGATAAGTGCATTCTCCAGTTGGTGATCAGTGTAGACTGCTGTTTTGCATGTGCACTGCATCATGGGTACTGGTGGGGTTACCCTATGCCGGCACACACAGCAGACATTTTAGGCAGTGACCTACAGTCTCTTTGTATCCAGCCATTGCTGCACAAAGAGATGTGGTGGTGTAGTCAATGGCTAGTACAGTGTCACCAGGGGCAGGGGTTTGATTTCTACTTGTTCTGTTCGTGATTGCGCTACTCAGATAATTTTCATGCCTGTAACAGTCAGGCTCTGCACATGAGTGCTGGCAGCCCATGGCAGCCCATACCACCCTCTCTTCTGCCGCCATCCATCTGCCTCCTTTGGCTGTGTTCAGTCATGTCTTCTTGTGCAAGCTGCTATACCATGGCCTATACTGGTACTCTTTTCCACATTACGGCTCTTCATGCTCACCTTTGCCTGATTTGCACATCACTATTACTACTCTGTTCTCCTGTCGCTGAAAACATCCTGCCACTTCTGCCTCCACTGGGGAACACGTCTTCCCCATCCTATGCCACACACTGACATTGCAGCACTTTACATTGGCACCACTCTGTTCATAGGTACAGCTGCCTCCCACATGCTCTTCTGCTTTACTGGCTGCCACATAGGGTACCCACCAATATGGCAGGTCTATCAGCTTCCATTTGTCCCTCCTTCCATCACCTTTACATTGATATTCCTTGGTGCTCTGTCCATCATTTGGGTTACAGCTGTTTTTGTGCCTTAAAGTGTTTGCTTTCCACCTTAGGGCACCTTGTCTCCCCTTAGGGCACCTTGTCTCACATTAGGGCACCTTGTCTCACCTTAGGATGCCTTGTCACCTTACTGTGCCTTAAGGTGCATGTTTGTCACCTTACCACACATTTTCCTATTAGCGTATGTTAAATAGCTCAAGATGCCCTAACGCTGGGATGCCCCCTACCTGCCCACTGCCATATTTGGCTGCAGGCACCTTAACACTGCTATTACCGCCTGTGATTTTACTGCAGTTTAGTAAACATTACTCTAAGTCAGGTTAGTGGTTAAGGTATGCTATTATTGACTAGATCCTATGCAATTCAATGGGATGTAGTTACAAATAGCACCTTAACCATTAGCCTGGCTTAATAGATATACCTCTTACTGTCACTAATGACAAATGAGAAAAAATATGCTCACATCTGATGCACTGCCTTCTAAAATTCCCTGTATAGAGTAGAATGAATAAACGTAGATTGGTTGTTTATTCCATCAAAAGTAGAAAGATTAGGGTACATGCAATGAAGCTACAGTGTAAACGATTTAAGAGTAATAAGAGAAAATATTTTTTTCACTCAAAGCATAATCAAACTTTGGAATTCGTTACTGGAGGATGTAGTAAAAGCTGTTAGTGTAACTGGATTTAAAAAAAAGGTTTGGACAAGTTCCTGGAGGAAAGGCCCATAAATCATTATTAAGGAGGACCAGGAAAATCCACTGCTTACCCCAGAATAAGCATTGTGGAATCTGTGTACTTTTTGGGGAACCTACATGTGACCTGGATTGGCCACTGTTGGAAACAGGATACTGGGTTTGATAGACCTTGGTCCGACCCAGTTTGCCATTTCTTATGTTCTTATATTCTGTCCTCCTTTAACTTCATATCCTAGGTTCCAGAAGTTCTCACACTTTTTTCTTAGCACTTACAAGAAACCTTATGTGTCAGCCTCAATTTGATCTAGCTCTGAAGATAGGGACTGAAGTTGAAGTTGTGCAGGCTTGCATGAATATTTTATTTAGTTTCCCAATATTTCATAACATTCACAAACCATGTAAAAAGTTTTGAGTAAACATTTAATTTAATTTAATTTAATTTAATAGCATAGACATTCTTTCAGAAATATATTGCCTGGCATGCTAAATATGTGGCGTAGCACCTCACGTGGTTTTTGGAATACATTAAAATGTTTAGACTGTACTGCACAGAACCCTTGATGCCTAGAAAATGCTTTCACATCCTTTCAACCTTCATAACATTTCCTTGAAGCATGATATTCAGTATCACATACAATAAATATGTTGACTCCCCAATATTCTGTCCCAAACGTTCCTTTTATAATTTCATTGCATTTTTCATTAATTTCTGTATTAGATTCTACAAATTCACCCACTCAGCTTTTTTCTTCAGGAAGTTGCTGCTTGCTGATGTCATCCTTCTCAAAAGATTGACTCTTCAAGGACAGGCAATTTATACTGTACTGTACAATATTTTGCGAAGAAGAAAGTATTATCTTTTTCAGTGATAAAAGACCTCAAGGCAAAATATAAAATAAGTGTTTATTGGAGAAACACTGGGAAAGCGCCTTTCGTCTGGTATTCTCCCACTCCTCCCCTTTCCTGCCTTTTATCCTCGTCTCTGATTTTATGCATTTCCAATGCTTATGTCTCAGCGGCTGTATAGATGTTTTTCCATTTGCTAGGACCAAAACAGGTACACAAGAATAGTATCTGTCTTGAGAAATTGCTAATAAACACTGATTTTTTCATACTCACAAGTAGCCCCAATTGGCTGGAAAGTAAATGCATAAATTTACAGGGCCTGATATTGAGGTGGGTAGGCTATGCACTATGGAAGCACGTAGCCTGCACGCCAACCCCCCCCCCCTCCCGGCACCCCCCCACTGGCGGAAGTGAATATCCAGGTTAACCCTGATGCCCCGGCAACCGCAGAAGCTACACGGGTAGCAGCGATTTTCGTTGCTACCCGCATAGCCTCTGCGTCTTAAAGATAGGAGATGTTTTTTTCCTGCCTATCTTTTAAGGCACAGAGAGCTATGCGGGAAGCAACAAAAATCGCTGCTACCCATGTAGCCCCTTCCTCCACCCCCTCTCCACCCTGGAATGCTCCTAACAAGCCCTGATGCTATACAGATAGCATTTGGGCGCGTTAGGGACTTAGCCGGGATATTTGAATATCCCAGATAAGGTCCTTATATGTGTAACTAAGGAAGCTATCCGTGTAAGGGCTTTTGAATATCGGACCCACAATTTATAAACATCGATAAATAGAAGTCCAAGTGATGGTGCTGATGATTTATTGACAATAAAATCTCAAGTATTCACAACGGTATCCAAAAGGTAAATGTATTTTATTTCTCACATATTTTCCTCTATATAATCCTCTGTCCCATTTGGCATATGCAGGCAATACTGGAATCCTCGATGTCCTTGGATTCCATCTACCTTTTTGGGAACCTGCCGGGTACTTGTGGCCTGGATTGGCTGTTGTCGGAAACAGGATACTGGTCTTGATGGACCCTTGGTCTGACCCAGTATGACATATCTTACAGTATGTTCTTATGGATTTTGAAGGAAAATCATTGAGTTTTACCCTCGGCTCCACTCTCTGGACACCAAAGGTTGCTAGAGTAGTAACAGAAAGGGAAATGTTTACTAAGCTGCCTTAAGGATTTGCACCTACTGCGTAGGAAGTGCAAAAATGCCTGCATGGTAGGTGCAAACTCTGCATGGTAAATGCAGGGGTAATACCGAGCTTCTGCCCTGCATTTAGGGGTCAATTCCATGGGATCAGTGCCATTTTGGGGCCTGCTGATCTGTAGCAGAAACAGATGGAGATTGCACGTGCACCATTTACCACTTGGAAAACCAGGGAGCCCCTGGCTAAGACCCAGTGGGGTGGGAAGGGTGAGAGGAAGGTGGGTTGGGGTATGGGGGATTCAGATTCATTGTAGTAGGGGGATTGGAGGGGGTCTTGGGGGAAGGTGACCATGTTGGCATGCTGGCCAGGGAGGCAAGGTAGTTATGAAGGAGGAGATGGATCAGCAGGAGGACTTTATCAGGGGGGAAAGGATCAGGGGGACTTGATGGAGAGGAGTTTGATTGGGGGCTTGATTAGGAGGGGTTGGATTTTCAGAGGAAAAGGTGTCAGTGTAGCGCAGTACAGCCATACATTTTGATGTAGGCTGCCAACAAAGTGTCTGCACTTACTACCACTTCTTGTGGTGACGTTAGGTGCAGCTACACTAACAGCAGTCATGACAGTGAGTATGTAGCAATAGCCCACACATTAGCCATCACCAGCCAACATTCCCACTCTCTTCCCTCATCCTGACCCATGGCATGCTAAGCAGATAGAGCAGAAATAACCCTGCACTGTCTATTTAGCGGGCACACTGTTAGCACAGGTTGGCACAGGTTGGATAGCTTATGCGGGAGCCCGAGCTATCAGCACTACTTAGTAACATGCTCCTCTACATCTTTTCTTCCATGAGTTTGTAGGTATCACCTACATGGCATGGAATGGTAAGGCGCAGCTCTCCCAGAATGGTTGGACAGGAGAAGGCAAGGTATGTTTTCTGTATAGCAATGCAGATCTATGGCCTGAGCTACGGGGCAGTTCATCTTGGTATGTTAAGGCAAATACATTTTGAAGACAAATTCAGTGTTGTCAAAATTGTAAGAATTTGCCTGGCTCTGGAAGGATGGAGCACTGTTATTATGATTGTTACAATGCTAAGCATTTTTAACACTAAAACATACATTTCAGAGAGTAGGTGGCTCAATAGTTAAGGTATTCAAATAGAAGAGTCTGGATTCAAATTTTACTTCTCCTATTCCCTCTAGGGATATGCACTTGTTAGAATTAATTCAGTTTAACTTTAAGGGGAATGTTTACTAAGTGCTGTGATGGTAATGCTCAAGTGGGTCACATTACCAGCATGAGTGAGTCAGCAGCAACTGCAAGGGATGTGTACTTATGTCCTTTTACAGTTAACGTGGACCCAGGCCACTGCCGTACGTAGCCATTGAGGTGGAGCTTGCTGCACCCACACTACCTGCATAAAACACGGTTAGTGTGGGCCTCTAACACCCATGCTAGTTGCAATGAATTGGTGCCGCCTGTGATCCGCCCTTGTCCTGCCTAATCCCAGCCCCAACATGCACTACCAGGGCAGCTAGGGCTTTTAACTCTTGGGCATAAACTACTTTTTAGCACAGCGCCCAAATAACGCATCAAATCCCACATTACCAGTTACCATGGTTTTGTATACATGGCCCTACATGCACAAAAAGCAAATACACAGAATCCATTTATCAGGAATTAGCCTATAAATTAATATGCTTAAAATTGATTTCCTCTAGAAAAAGCTTTTAAATTTAAAACTTTGGAAGAAAATTGACCAAAAATCCAAAAAAAGAAACTGAAAATTAACCACAAATATTTTACATGCACATTCCTAATTGCCATTGATTATCACATTTGACAAGTCTTTTATCTCCTATTGCCACAAGCACCAACTTGAATGTAAGCTTATCTGGGAAGAGACTTAAGAGGTCTTTTACTAATGGACACTAAGTTGTTGCACGTAATGTGCTAATAGCACCAAAACCATGGCGCTTGACGTATAACACCATGGCGTTAACTGTCGGGGGCATGGAAAGCATTTTACTGGCAGTTGATGTGGAGCCCTGTCCCCTAACACATGCTGCTTAAGCGTGGGTGCACCTAACACCATCTATTAGGTGAACCCACACTAATGCAGTCAGCGCGTGGTGTGAACACAATCGCTAACCGTACTGAGCTCACCACGCCTACTCTCTGACACTAACCTGCCCACTTGCGTCCCTAATGTGGGAATCATCCTGTACTAACTGTCATGGCCCTGCACTAGCCCAGCATGCCTTCAGTGTGAGCCAGCTCGTGCCCGTTAGTAAAAGACTCCTTAATGTAACTGGCATTTCATTTGTTGCTAAGTATCATGATAGATGGTGCCATATCAATGCTGTAATAGAAATAACAAGATCAGTATTCAGGTTCCAGTGCTGAAAATTTAAATGGATAATCATCTGTCTAGTCCTCAGGGCACACCCAGCAAGTCAAACCTTCAGGATATCCAACATGAATATGCATGAAAAATTTACATACAATTGGGGCAGGGCATGTAAACCTCTCTCATGCATATTCATTGGGGATATCCTATAAACCTGACTGGCTCGTTGAGAATCACTCATTTAAAGTTATCCTATCCATTTAAAGTGGGATTTTTGAAGGGGTATCTAGGAGAAGAATCTGGGGGAGTGGCAGCAGTGAAGAGAGGTAGAATCTGTGCCCAATTCTGAGACATGCAGTCCCACAAGCCATCCAGGCTTGATTCCCCCTCTGGCTCTCCCAGCATGTTCTGAGCAGCAGGACAGGGAGAGCCTGCAGACGGTGGGAGGGGGTAGGATTTGGGAGGAGTGGGGGTGGGCCAGCCCGTCAGGATGTACAGGGCTAATTCAGGTCATGACCCTGTATATCCTGCTGGGTCAAAGGGAACCTGCTGCTTATTCTACTTCGAAGGTGGAATAAGCAGCACCGACCTGGCGATTGGGCCCAGGGATCTCCCCTGGGGCTGGGTCAGGTGGCTGGAAAGAGGAGGGGGTGCAAACTGCAGCAGCCAAGGGATCCTGCAGGGAAGATGTCCCCTCAGGCAGGCAGGGGCACATCAGTCCATCCTTGGTTCCAATTCCATGTACTGTGGAACGTTTTGTTCCTACAGTCCAGAATGGGATCCTAACAGGTCCGTCCTGCACGGGACGTCTGGACTACCTGGACGTACACTTTTCGGAATCGGGCTCTATGTCTCCATCCTGAAAGATGATGGGCCCATGCAGATAGCAAGACTGAGTACATGCACAGGTATAGATAGGCCTTTCAAAAATGTGGACATCCCCAAATTGCATGGCCTCAGAAATGGGTACTTGGACGTGCCATCTATGACTTCAGAAGGGTGGCAATTGAGAACAAGATGGCACCTTTTTTAATGTCTCTTTGGAGTCAGGAGTGGTGCCAGAGGACTGTAGAGAGGCACATGTGGTCCCTTTACACAAAAGTGGACATAAGGATGACATTGAGAACTACAGGCTGGTTAGTCTAACCACTGTGGTTAGTAAATTATTGGAAAGGCTACTAAAGGAGAGAATAGTGAGGTTTCTGGAGTCCAATGGATTGCAGGATGCAAGGCAGGATGGATTCACCAGAGGCAGGTCTTGTCAGACAAATCTGATAGACTTCTTTGACTGGGTGACCAGGGAGTTGGACAGAGGGAGAGTCCTAGTTAGTAGTCATTTAGATTTCAGTAAAGCCTTTGATACCATTCCACACAGGTGACTTATAAAGAAACTGAGTACCCTATGCATAGATCCTAAAGTTACTGATTGGGTTAGAAATTGGTTGAGTGGGAAGCAACAAATGGTACAGATAAATGGAGCTCACTCTGAGGAGAAGGAGGCTACCAGTGGTGTGCCACAACCTTGGTCCAATTCTGTTTAACATCTTTGTTAGTGATATTGCGGAAGGACTGTTGGGTAAGGTTTGCTTGTTTGTAGATGATAACCAAAATCTGCAATAGAGTAGAAACCCAGAAAGGAGTTGACAACATCAGGAGGAATCTAGCTAAACCTGAAGAATGGTCTAGAATACGGCAGCTGAAATTTATTGCTAAAAAATGCAGGGTCATGTATTTGTGCTGCAAAAATCCAAAGGAGCTCTATAGTGTAAAGGGTGAAGTACTTCTGTCCACAAAAGAAGAGCAGAACCTGGGCATAATTTTGTCTAATGATATTAAAGTAGCTGAACAGGAAGAAAAGGTGGCTGTGAAAGACAGAAGGGTACTTGGGTGTTTAGGGAGAGGAATGGCCATCAGAAAAAAGGAGGTGATAATGCCTCTGTATAAATTTCTGGTGCGACCTCATTTGGAGTATTGTGTGCAATTCTGGAGACCGCTCCTGCAGAAGGATATAGGCAGGTTGGAGTCGGTGCAGAGGGTGGCTACTAAAATAGTTAGTGGTCTTTATTATGAAGCATCTGTGGATAATAGTTTGGCTTTGTCGGTGGATCAGAGCGATGTGGATTTAACTGATTTCTTGGAAAATTCTCAAGCTCTGATTCCCTCTTGTGCCACACTAGTGATTTCTTTGTCCAGTCTTGTGGATAAGGCTGTGATTTTGAAGGCCTTTTTCTTAAAAAAAGATTTACTTTTCCATGGTCATAAGGTATCTATTTTCCCCGATGTTTCCCGTTATACGCAAACTCGGAGAAGGGCCTTTCTCCTGCTTAAACCTGGTGTTTTGGCTGGGGGAGGAACTTTCTTTCTCAGATTTCCATGCAAATGTTTGATTTCTTTTCAAGGGATTAGATATGTTTACTCTGATCCCACACAAATTGAAACCTTGTTAGTGTCAATGCAGGTCTGAGATGAATGCATTTATATTGTCGTTTTTTCCTATTTCCTGATTATTTGCAGTTGGGGGTTGTAGCCTTTATATATTTTGCCCCAGGTTCCTTTCTACGCTGTTTTCTCCATGATGTGGGTTATGTAGCGGTTTGATGAGTTTGGTTTCCCTATTTCTTTGGATGTATATTGTTATATATTCACGGCTTGATTTCTTTTTCTATTTGTATTTGGAAAGCAATAAATAAAACTTAAAAAAAAAGTATGGGACAAATACCGAGGATCTCTAATGGTAAAAAGGGGACTATTGTGGTTGATATGGAAGGGCAGACTAGATAGGCCATGTTTCTATGTTTCTAAATGAGTCAGGTTTTCAGGATACCCTTAATGAATCTGCATGATATATATTTGCAAGTACTGTCCCCACTGTATACAAATATATCTCATGAGCATTCATTAGGGACATCCTGAAAACCAGGGTGCATTGTGGACCTCCAGAATTGGAGTTTGACACCTCTGACCTAGGGTTGCTTTTTAAATGCATGGACCTAAACATCTGTTCTCCAGCTTAGAGATCCAGTAAAAAGTTATTCTCATAACATACACATTTTATCCTAATCTTACTATGCATCCAAACACTCCCCTTTTCAGAAAGTACAGCTTTAAATATCCAATGTTATAAATAAACCACTGCAAATGTTTAAAAAAAACACGTATGTGAGTGACACTGCCACGGACTTCATGAAGGCTTCCAAATTTATTTCTAACATATATACAGGACTGGTGCTACCATTAGGCAAATTAGATGGTCGCCTAGAGCGCCAGCCCTCTGGGGGCATCCATTGCTGCCGCTGTCACCTCTCTCACTGCAATGTGCAAAGGTAGCTTAGAAGTGCCTGAGTTACCTTCAGCTCCGGCATTGCAGTGTTGTTCCTGCTTCTGCCCCCTTTGATTTCACTTTCTTTTGCATGAGGGTGAAAATGGCTTCTTCTCCCCTGCAATCGGGAAGTGTAATCAGAAGGGGGCAGAAAGAGGAATGACACCAAAATGCCAGAGCTAAGGGTAACTCCTGCACTTAGGTGCTGTTTTTTTTTAAAATTTATTTAGAGTTTTCAGAAATACAACATACAATAAGACTTTAAGTTCAAATTTAAGCATTACAGTAATACTGAATGGAGAACGAAGAGAGAGAAGAAAGGGAGGTCAAATCGAATTACAGTAAGTCAATCATAACATTGCCAAATATACATCAAGAAATTTCCAGATTCTTTCTATCTTATCAATACGATTTGTAAAAATCGATGAGCACCTTCAAATTTGTGAATTTGACAAACTGAGTATCACCAGAAGGTGACATTGAGTTCTCGAGTGTCCATCCACCAGCGCATAATATGTTGAGTCGACGTAGAGATCAAAATGTCAAAAAGCATTTTATTATTTTTCGAAAGTGCTCTTGCAAGCATAGGGATCTAAAAAAAAATATTTCTACAGACACAGGAAATTTCAAATGAAATATATCCTTAATAAAATCCCAGACTCCAAACCAGAATTGTTTCACAGGGGGGCATTCAAAAAACATATGTTTAAGAGCCCCAACTTCAGTTGAGCGATGCCAACACAAGCTAGATTGGGAGAGCACAGCTCTGTACATATGAAGCGGGGTCCAAATTGCATGATGTGCTATAAAAGATTACATTTGAGCAAGACTACTAGACCAAGTAGGTCTAATTTTTTGCCCCCAGAAAAGCTCCCATTTAATAGCATCTGCTGACAAATCTAATTCAGTCTCCCATATGCGACACAATCCTAAAAGGGAAGGACCGTAATTATCCTTTAGCGACTTATGTAAAAAGGAAATCGATTTGTTATTACCCACAATGTTACGACATATTTCAACTAAGTCAGGGGATGGGAAACTGTTATTAGACCAGATATTTGATGATTTAAATATATTAGACAAAAGATCTAGTTTACGCACCTGAAGGGGTGACAGATTGTATAGATCCCTTAAAAACTGGGCTGAGACTATATTATTGCCATCAACCAATTGACCAATGTTAAATAGACCTTTCTTAATCCATCTCTTCCAGAATATAGCTTTGCCATTTATATGAACCATTGGATTGTACCAAAGAGATGCTGATTTGGAATTAGCAAATTTTGTGGAACAACAAACCTCTAAGCTAGGAAAGGCCTTAATGGTACTAATAATCAATGACGATTTTAACACCGTTTTAAAAGCATTGATGCTGCCACATGCCCTGATGAGCATGGCAGTGTTTGCAATCAGAGCAGGAACTGCTGCTACGGGGCGTAAGGGATGAGGTTCACCTATGGCACCTTACTCTTGTATTGGCCCTGCATATATAGCTTAATTCTCAAGAAGGGAAAACAAAACCAAAGTGGCTATTACACTTTTAAAGGGAAATTTTTTTGAAAGTGAGAAAATTCTACTTTATTTTCAATTTGTAATTAAGATTTCAAACTGAGATCACTTGTAGACATGATTGTAATATTAAGTACTAATCTATGCATGCAAATTGCACTAATGAATCACAATTTCATTTCCAGGAAATTACTTAACATAATCAAATCTAACCTTGGAATATGGAGACAATTTACAACTATCTACTCCCGTACTGAGTTGCAGCTTTTAATTCCATCTAGAAATGCAGGAATAAAAGTATAATGGAGAAATGGATAGATATCCAAGGAGTAAATATCAAATTTGTAAAATATAACTTCTTTACATCGAGCGCAGCAAAAAATGTCTTTGTGTCAAAAAACATGTTTTTCAACTTTTATATTTATAATATACAATCTAATATACAATCTTGAAATCAGAATGCCAGGAAATAATACTTTAGCCCACAAAATAGGGGGGAAAGATATAGGAAATAAGACAAGGGAAAAATTCAACAAATGTCAAGGAAGCTTATAAAAGGAATTAGTCAAAGCTAGATACATCAACATGCCTTGATTCTTCTCTAGACCAAGAAATTCTAACAGTTGTTTAGATTTATTTAAAGGACATTTGTAACCTCTTAAGTTACAAAACACCACCAAAGAAACTTTAATATAAACATAGCTCTTAAGTATGGACCCTAGACTTCAAAGCCCAGAATTCTCGATAGCAGAGTTGAGTCTTATGTGAATGCTCCTAAAAACAACTCATCCAATAGGAGCAGGACAGTGTGTCTACTGCTGCTATTACTACTACTCCTTATCATTTGTATAGTGCTACAAGGCATATGCAGCGCTGTACAAATTCAAGTAATAGACAGTCCCTGCTCAACACAGCTTACAATCTAATCAAGACAGACCACACAAAAACTGGGGACTAGGGTAATTCAAGGGGAATGGCAAGATACAGATAGGTGATAAGTAGGAGAATAAAGGAATCAGGATCCAAATGCAGCCCCAAAGAGGTGGGGTTTTAGCCTGGATTTGAATAGGGTCAGAGAAGGATCCTGGTGTACTAACTCGGGTAGTTTATTCCAAGCATATGAAGCAGCAAGATCGAATGAGCGAAGTGTGGAGTTGTCAATGGCAGAGAAAGACATAGTTAAAAGGGATCTGCCAGAGGAGCGGAGTTCCTGAGGAAGGATGTAGGGAGTGAAAAGAGAGGACTCAGAAGTGCTGGAAATGGAGAATGGCTGACGTCGTACCTCCACACAAAAGTGGTGACATGGAAGAAGTGTCAAACTACAGGCCCGTGAGCCTTACCTCGGTGGCGGGAAAAGTAACGGAGACTCTCCTGAAAGAGTGAATAGTGAACTTTCTCAAAATCAGCGTGTTACAGGATCTGAGGCAACATGGTTTTACCGAGGGATGATCTTGCCAGAAAAATCTTATTGAGTTCTTTGACTGGGTGACCAGAGAACTGGATCAAGGACACGCGATGGATGTCATCTACCTGGATTTCAGCAAAGCCTTTGATACTGTCCCTCATAGGAGGCTTATCAATAAACTCAGTAGTTTGGTGATGGGTCCCAAGGTGGTAAACAGGATCAGAACTTGGTTGACTGACAGACGACAGAAGGTGATGATAAATGGAGCTCACTCGGATGAAAGGAAGGTGATTAGAGGGGGGGCCTCAGGGTTCGGTCCTAGGCCCGGCAGATGACACAAAAATTTTCAAAAGAGTGGACTCCCCCCGATGGATTGCTTAACATGAGGAGGGATCTTCAAAAGCTGAAGGAATGGTCTTATGCTTGGCAATTAAAATTTAATGTGAGGAAGTGCAATGTCATGCACTTGGGTAGCAGAAATCCAAGGGAAATGTACATGATAGGGGGTGAGAGGTTGGTGTGCACAGAGCAGGAGAAAGACCTCGGTGTGATTATTTCTGTAGATCTCAAGGTGGCAAAACAGTGCGACAAGGCGGTGGTAAAAGCCAGGAGGATGTTGGGCTGCATTCGAAGACGAATTACCAGCAGAAAGGAAGGGGTACTAGTACTACTGTATAAGTCTCTGGTGAGGCCTCACTTGGAATACTGTGTTCAGTTTTGGCGACCGTATCTTGCAAAGGATGTAGAAAGAATGGAAGCTGTTCAGAGGAAGGCGACCAAAATTATTTGGAGCCTGCGTCAGAAGCCTTATGAGGATAGACTTGAAGACCTAAATATGTACACTTTTTAGGAGAAGAGGGATAGGGGAGATATGATTCAGACCTTTAAATACTTAAAGACAAATAATGAACAAACAAACCTCTTCCAGAGACGGGGAAGCTGTAAAACTAGAGGGCATAACATGAAGCTGCAAGGTGGTAAATTGAAAGGCCATGTCAGGAAATACTTTTTTACTGAAAGGGTGGTGGATGCTTGGAATGTCCTCCCGATGGAGGTGGTGGGGACAAACACAGTGATGGAATTCAAAGTGGCCTGGGACAGACACCGTGGACCACTTTACAGCAACAAGATTAAATCAAAATAAACTTAGCCATCTAATTTCTCAACAAATAGGGGTGTCCTACATGGAGCGATGGGGGGAGGAGCAGTGTGTTCACCCCTAAACAAGCAAAGAAACAAAGATATGGGGAGGAGTGAAGACATGGGGAGGGGTGCACCTGCTCCTGGTGGGTGCACCACTAAGCAAAGACATGGGGAGGGGTGCACCTACTCCCTAAAAGACATGGGAAGGGGTGCACCTACTCCTGTCATATTGCTGGGCAGACTAGATGGACCATACTGGTCTTTATCTGCCCTCATTTACTATGTTACTATGTTACCTCATTTCTCAACCGCCTAGGTCTAACATTTACCCATAGCAAGTACCTACTGCCCACCACTGGGTGTCCCAGCCAATCACATACCAACTGCAGACAGTCCATTGGCCAGTGCACATTACATGTGCACAGAGCAAACATGGACACCCAGCAGTTAGGTAAGCAATTGGGCCCCCAGAACAAAAAGAACAACCACATCACTAGAACCAGACACTACATAGCATTATGTGGATATATAGCCGAACCATGGTCATTGCTCGATCAGAGTGAGAATGCCCTCCCAGCATGACATGATGTGGCCACCCACTCCATGCAGGTGGCAGTCTGGCACTATGATGTCCCAACCATTTCCCTACCCCAAATGCAGATGCATCCTGGCTAATCCGCCCTGTTCGGGCCATATCCACAATACTTTACTCCTCATCATGCACATTTGCAAGCTAATGCTGGAAACAGCTTAGGCACTGTGAGGCTCAGAGGAGTAGAAAGCCACAAAACAATGGATAGACATACACACACACACACACACACACACACACACACACACACACACTCATATCGATGTACTGTGCAAAATGGGGATAGTAGTGCGCTCAGGCATTGTTAAGGTGTATTCATTGTGCAGGGGCTAGTAGTGCGCTCTAATGTTAAAGGCCGCTCAGTGAGCCAGTGCTGTCAGCCTGACTCTCCATCCAGCTGAAGATAGTGGAGCCTATCTGTGTAGGTGTTTATACCCTTGTTCGCCGATTCATTGGGGATCACACATGTTGATGTTGTACCTGCACTGTGGGATAAAAAAGAGAGCTTTTGTGTACTACGCTCCCTCATGCTGGAATACACTTCCACCTAGCATCCGGTACATTACAGACCTCACCACATTCAGAAAGGCCCTGAAACATCACCTCTTCATGCAACACTATGGCTCCACTCAACGACCAGTCATCTCCAATCAACTAAACAGCCACCACACGCCACCCATTATACAGGACTCTAGCACAACATGTTAGCTCTACCAGAACCTGAGCAGGACCATGTATATACTATCTAAGAATGTCTATAATATCCTAGAATGCAAATACCCAGCCTAAACCTGTATATAGTTTACCCAGTTCAACCCAGGTTTGCCATCCCTGTTCTCTGTAATTCCAGTACGGGCCTCCACGACTGGACAAAGTTAATGTTTCTTGTATACCGAGCTGAATTTGAAAAAGCGCGGTATAGAAAAGACTTTAAATAAATAAATAAATAAATTGAAGCAACAGGGACATGCACTGCAGGATCCACAGCCAGGATGTGAACCTATGACCCTCTATGTCTATACACACCAACTGTGTGTAGTGTGCCACAGTATTACAACAGTGGAGCTGACATGCTTCCCATCAGACAGACCTTGGCACATGTTGTACTGCGTATTGTCACACTGGATCAAGGCATGGCTTTGGTCTGCTGCAGGTGGGTACCACTGCCCCTCTGGCAACACTCCCCACACCATACTGACATGCCCATGTGCTGTCAGTGTTGGTGGAGTGCAGCCCCAGGCCAGTCAACATGGGGGTAGATGGGTGCCTAGTGCACAGGGTCTGGCAGGAGGGGAGCGGAGGCATACATGGGCAGCCACTCATCCCCTCCATAACCATCTGTCTCTCCAGGGACCCCAACACCGCCTGCCAATGTTATGTCTCTTCAACCTGGGGAAGAGACGGCTGAGGGGTGTTATGTTAGAGGTCTAGAAAACATTGCCTAGAGTGGAATGGGTAAAAGTAGGTTGATTGTTTATCACATCAGAATGTAGAAAAACTAGGGGACATGCAATGAAGCTACAGTATAACCCATTTAGGACTACTAGGTGAAGATATTTTTTCAGTCAACGTGTTATCAAACCTTGCAATTCATTACCAGAGGATGTAGTGAAGCAAGGTAGAGTAGCTGGGTTTCAAAAATGTTTGGACAGGTTCCTGGGGAGGGTCCATAAACCATTCTTAAAGAGGACCCAGGATATCCACGGCTTGCCCCATCACAAGCATTGTGGATCCTGTGTGTCTTTTGGGGAAACTGCTAGCTACCTGTGACCTAGACTGGCCACTGTTGGACACAGGATACTGGGCATGATGGACCTTGGTCTGACACAGTCTGGCATATTTTCAGATCCTATGTGCATATATGCCACCAAGGCAACTGCCTGGTCTGCCCTGTGCACCAGATGTCCTCACTACATGATCCATATGCACCCTCCTTTGCCCCATTTGCAACATCAACATAGTGTCCTTTCATACTTGGGCACTATGCTGTTGCTGCTAATGGAGCACTAGTATCACTTTTCTTGGGCTCACCTCAGCACATTGCAGACATTAAGATAGGCTATCTCTCCTCAAAATGCACCCTTACCAACAGCTTTTGGTATATGGTAAGGTTCCTGTTGTTAAGGTGCTGTCGTTAAGGGAGCTGGACCTTGTTCCTACCACTCCCCACCCATTAACCCCTACTCTCCACCTATGCTCTGCCCATAGGGCGCTTTACACTGCTTATAATGTTAGCAAGTGCTAAAGCAGCGTTAATGCATGCTAATGGCACATTAGCATGTGTTAACGGTGCGAATGCCCCATTAACGCACGTTAACAGAACACTTGCTCCTTTATCACGATTTAGTAAACATGCCCCTTTGACTCTTACCCATAAGGCCATACCCAATGCTGCTCCTAAATACCTCTCTTCTTTAGTCACAGTGCATGCCCCTGTTAGGGCACTCTGCTCTCTGTACTGATTCCGATTACTCGTCCCCTCCCCAGTCATAGTCAAATAACACAAACTTATGTGGAAATCCGCTTTCTTTGCTGCAACCCCTGCTTTATGGAATAGCCTGCCCACCCCCCTTTATATTGGACATTATTTTTAATGTTTTAGGAAGGCTCTTAAAACATTTTTCTTCAAGTTTGCCTTCAGTCTCCTGCCAATAAATCCCTGAGGTACTGCTCCTTGCTTCATGTCTAAGAAGGCCAACTCCTCCCCCAGTCCTCCTTCCCAGCTACTCTCTAACCTCCATCCCACCTCTCCCATTGCTTTACCCACTGCTTACCAGTTTTCCTCCCTCCTGTCTTTCCTATCATTTGAAAATGGTGTTCTTTTCCTTCATTTTTATATTTTTGTGTATTGCAAACCACATTGCTTGCATGCAGTTTTGTGGTATACCAAATAAAAGCAAATACAAGCATAAACATAAAGGTGCAATGGGAGAGATATGAAGAAGACCAGGCCAGAGCAGGGTGCTTAAAACCAAGGAAGAACAAGCTATCAAGGAGAAGGTTGTGATCAACAGTGTCAAAAGCAGCAAAAAGGATGAGGATCAAGGATAAGCCCTTGGATTTGGCAAGGAACAAGTCATTAGAGACTGTTGTTTTGGTCTGGTTCTAGAGCAAAAGTTTCATGTAAGATGGTTCTCTCAGTTATAACCTCAAGTGAATTCTCAACCAGTCAAATCTATTTAATCTTGCATTCTTATTCTGTTGTTTAGAACCCAAAGGCTTCTAGGACAAATATTTGGCTTGTGCCCCTCGAGGCAAACTTTCCATAAGTATCTTCAAGACCTCTAGCACATCTTTACATTGCCTTTCAGCTGGAACTAGGAGCGGAGAGTGGAAAATTCAAAACGTTCAAATTATTGTGCCTATTTTAATTATTAAAATGAAATCAAGGATATTATAATGACTCTGTATCACTCTATGGTGTTACTGCATCTTGAATATTGTGTGTAATTCTGGTGATATTCTTTAAAACAATATATCAGAATTGGAAAAGATACAGAGAAGAGGAATCAAAATGGCAAAGGGGATGGAAGGATATCCCCTATGAGAAAAGGTTTAAAAGATTAGGGGGTATGTTTACTAAACCGTGCTGTTACCGGCGCTAGGTGCAGTGTTAATGTGAGCAATGCCATATAAGGAAGTGGGCGTACCGGCGTTGAAGTAGCAATGGCCGATTAAAGCGTGATAGAGGGCACCTTGGCTTGTTAACGCGCAGTAACCTTAATTTCATGCCAGCGGTGGGCTAGAAACTATAGAGGTGTAGCCCACTGGTTAATACAATGATTGCAGAGCCAGAGGTCATGGGTTCAATCCCTCAGAGGTCCCATCTAATAAGACTGTTCAAGGCACCAGGGAGGCAAGATGGCGACAGGGTTCTTCCGTTGTTGAGATGCTCTGCACTGATTGGTCCTGACTGGTGTTTCTTCGGTGCCTATCAAGTGGAGATGGGATGCCGAAAAAGGAAGCAAGCGACCCTACCCTTGGGGTTGGCTGCCTCTAATATCACCAGCTAGAAGACTCTGGTGGCGTGTGGCTTTTCACCGGCAGGAGAAGGAGCAGTGTCTTCAACAGAGCCAGCGGCATTGGAATCGTCATCTCTGGGTGCATCCAGGGCATGGCTGTCTCCTGAGCAGCGTGCCCCCCCCCCCCCGCCTCAACCTGGAACTGGTACGCTGGCGCTTGGAGTGCTTCCTGCCGGAGTGACGATGTGATCTTCGGTTAGTGGAAGTAAAGAGGGCTCTGGCTCCGGCGCCATCTTGGCATCTTCTTCGCCCCTGGTGGCTGCTGTGGTGGATGGAGATGGAAGGGTGGAGGTCATCCCACCTTCTGGGGACCCTGCAACAGTGATTGGGGGTTTGGACGCAATTCCAGGTCTGAGAGGTTTGTCTAAACCATCTGTGGTATATTTAGAAGCACTGTGGGATGCGGTAGCTACCATGAATACCTCTCTGCTAACAGTGGTGGGAGTTGTTAAAATGGATTTTCTATCGTTGCGGAAAGATGTTACTGAGGCAAAAAAGGTTTCAGGAGGAACAAGCTCGGCATTTGGCTGGTGTGGAAAAGGAATTAGAACATCTTCGAGGGCTGTGTGCTGCTCAAGTAAATGATAAAATCTTACTATCCAAAAAAGCTGAACATTTGGAGAATTCTACTTGGAGGAATAACTTGAGACTTTTAAATTTTCCTAAATCTATTATGTCTGCTATTGAGATGGTTCGTAAATATTTCCAGGAGGTGCTTAAACTTCCTGGAGATAATTTGCCGCCAATTGTGCGTGCACAATATTTAACTATAGGCCCTGGTATGGGTGGCCCTACTTCTGAGAATCCAGCCCAAGGAATTGGGCATCTTACCACCCTCCTGGAGGATTCCTTAGAGGTGGTAACTAATCACACTAACTTGCTTGTGAATCTGGCCTTGGAGCCTGATAAGTCTATAGTTCTTTGTGCTTATTTTAGAAATTTCAATGCTACTTTTCTAGGCACTAAAGTTTACATGTTTCCTGATCTTTCTAGAGTCACCCAGTTAAGAAGAAAATAATTCCTGGGTTTGCGTTCTAGGGTTCTTTCCCTTGGGGGTAGTTTTATTTATTTATTTATTTTTATTTATTTAAAGTCTCTTCTATACCGCACTATTCAGCATCAGCGCGGTTTACATTGAACAAAGAATTTACACATTTCCGATGGTACTTTGTGTTATGATTTCCTTCTCGTTGTGTCATTTCCTATGACGGTAAGATTTTCCTTTTCTTTGAGCCTAGTCAGTTATTGGACTTTCTGACAAAGGTAGGTTATTGAGGTGCAAACTGCAACTAACATGGCTGTTGCTTAAGTCTCCGCTCTGTTAAATTTGTATTTCTTTATACATTTAAGATTTTCCTGTAGCCTCCCCCTAACATTGCCTTATTGTTGTGGACAAAGGTTTATGATGGATGTTTTATGGGTTTTTTGTTTCTGGTTTTGGCTTAAATATTTCTTCTTTTGGTAGTGAATGTAACTATCATCATTTTGCCTTCATTACTGTTATGCACGAATGTTTTATAAATAAATAAAAAATTTAAATTAAATAACACCACTGCAGGTTTGAACTCATTATCTCTGCCTCAACAGTCATGGTGTTAACCTGTGGGCTACACCTCTATAGCTTACAGCACAGCACTGGCTGGCTACAGAAAGACTGCAGGTCACCATACAAACTGTCTGCTGTGGTTACTGGGATAGGGTAAACCCACCAGTATCCATGATGCACTGCACATGCAGATCAGCAGTCTATATCTGATCACAAGATGGGATATGCGCCTCCACAGCACCTCAGCCAGCTAGTGGGAACTGACCGTGTGTGTTACTGGCACAGAGTAGCTACAGACCATGACACTGTGCGGGTCCTGTGCTCACCCTGAGGGTGAGGTGGGTCGCCCAGCACCAGTACCCGGGTAATTTGAGATAGCTCTTGCTGCAGGTCCTCATCAGTGCCGGTGTGTGGCAGGTATTCCTTGCAGATGCACCTAGAATAATTCTGTGCCTATCTGCATTCTCCAGTCTTGTCTAGCCCTTGTGAACCATGATGCACCAGGAATAGTACATATCCAGTGTGGTTGCTGTGGTCATGAGTTGTAAGAGCAGGAGTGTGTCTGGACTCACATGTAGATTATGTAACACCATGTATCATACTCTCTGGGTCAAGGTAGTGGACAGAATCTGCCGCCCAAAAGACCCACACTCTACATCTTTACAATGGAGGCAGTAGAGGGACATGAGGAAGGGCTGTGGGACCAGCAACCTCAGTCCAGTTGGTGAATGGACATCGTCCATGGCAGGTGATGCAGAACTGTATTTTTCACATAGGGCACTGGCAGACAGGCAGTAAGCCTGGCAAAGTTCAGCTGCCCCCCACCACCATCTGACAATCACCAGCAGAGGACACAGTCAGTCTGCACCCACTGCACAGTGTTCCAACCATACACATGCTAACTGCAGACAGTCTGCTAGCCAGTACATGTTCCCAGGGAAACAATGTGCACCAAGATGAGGTATGTAAGCACAAATACCAAACAGGTATGTCAGTGATCAGGTCCCAAAAAAAGAGAACTCACAGATATCACGGGGGGGGGGGGGGACACTATATAACCCTATGTGGGAACCTAGACATGCCATGGTCACTGCTCTAACAGAGTGAGAGAGACCTCCCAGTATGACATGCTGTGGCCACCCTGTCTGTGAAGGTGGTAGTTGGCCTCTACAATATCCCAGCCATTGCCCTATACCCTGTGCAGATGCATTCTACCCAGACCGCCCTGTCTGGCCCATACCCACAATACCTTGCTCCTCATTATGCACATTGGCAGGCTAACACTGGAAACTGTCCAAGCATTGTGAGCTCAGTAAGGTGTAGGCAGCCACAAAATACTGGATAGACATAGACACACTCCCACACCTATTTCAGCACTGTGCAAAGATAGAGGTGGTTGGAAGCTCTGACCACCACACCAGTCCTGGGCACAGTGCAGGCATTGCTAAGGTACTCAATACTGTTAGGGTCACTCTCCAGGGAGGTAAACACTGTCAGAGAACAGAAAAGAAGAAACACACTCCACATATATCAGAAAGGTTGCTATGATGAATCTCTGTTAACAAATTGTGCTTAATTTAGGATTTGTTATCTGAAATTAATCATAGCAACCTTTTGATATATATTGAGCGTGTTTCCATGTTTATGACGGCATTGCTAAGGTATGCAGGTGCTAGTTGTGGTAGATGCTGCTCTGTGCAGGGCACAACAGCCTGACCCTCCATGGGGCGTTGGATAGTGGAGCCTGTGGGTGGGTGTGTTTGTGCCCCAGTTGGCTAATGCTCTAGGGCAGAGGTTCCCAACTCCGGTCCTGGGGGGCCAAACACCATTCAGGTTTTCAGGCTGTCCCTAATGAATATGCATGGGATACATTTGCATACAATGGGGGCAGTGCATACAAATGCATCTCATGCATATTTATTAGGGACAGCATGGAACCTGAATGGTGTTTGGCCCTCCAGGACTGCAGTTGGGAACCTATGCTCTAGGGAGTGCACATGTTTATGGTTTATGTGCTCTGTAGGGTAAAATATAAAGACATGGTCTGCGGGGGCCACAGCTGGGACTTGAACCTGTGATCTTCTACCCTGGAACACACTGGCTGTGTGTACTGCACCAAACTGTTGCCACAGAAGCAGGTCATTTCCTGGGGATACCTTGACTGTTCTTCAGACAGATCTTGTCTGTTGCACTGCACGCCACCCACCTAAACAGGGCTAATGAGCATGCGCTGGTGTCCTGAACATACAGGCGAGCCGGACTTTCATGTTTGCAGTTTAGAAAGAGTTGAAACAGGGCATTTGATTTTATCTGCCCGAAATGCAGTGCTGTGTCTTGAATTGAAACTGCGGATTTTCTGCGGACTTTCTTCAGTCATTGTACTTCTGTGACATTGGCGCAGTTCGATATCCCATGAGAGTTTTTGCAGATTCATTGGGCATCATTGGGCATCTGTATCTACTATCTACAACAGATAAGTAATATTGGCACCTTTTGATATGTTGGAAGTACTTTATTTTTGCATGTGTTTGGTGTAGGGTACACTTGTGTGTTTTTACCTACATTTTTAGAGCTCCGGTGGGGCCTTTACAAAATTGATTAAAACGGAAGTTAAGCCATGAGAGAGTGCTTTAATTCTCAAGGCTAGTCTTCCAACAAAAAAATATTTTGCATACATTAGCTGATGATCTGTTTTTTACTCTATTTTTGTATATGGTTGTTGTGGTATAGAGTAATAGTTATTTTGTATCATTGTTGCTGCACATGTAGCACTACTATCACTTTTCTGGGTCTCCCTGCCTTTGCTGTACATTGCTGACTGAACTGGTTTCTCTCTCCTGCAATTGTGCCTCTAACGCGAGGTTTTCAATCACGGTAATGTTTTGCCCTACATTTCACAAAGTTAGTGTGCCTGGAGCCTCTCACCGCCCACTCTCCACCCACTTTCCGCCCATTGACCCCTTCTCTCCGCCCTCTGGAAAGACTTACTCCACCCTCTGTGTGCCTTAACGCCACCGGAGACATTATCACATGAAACGTAACGTTATCGCGCGATAACATTACTTTATCACGCGATAACGTTAGGTATCATGCGATAACTTTAGTTATCGCACGATAACATTAGATATTGTGCGATAACATTACGTATCATGCGATAACGTTGCCTCTGCGATGTTATCGCTGTTTAGTAAACATACCCCTAGGACTTCAACTTGGAAAAAATATGGCTGGAGAGAGATATGAGGAAGGTCTATAAAATATTGAATGGAGTAGAACGGATAAACATAAATCGGTTGTTTACTCCTTCAAAAATTAGAAAGACTAGGGGACATGTAATAAAGCTGCAATGTCACACACTTACTGTAAGACAAATCTGAGAAAATATTTTTTCACTCAATGTGTGATCAAACTTTGGAATTCATTATCAGAGGATGTAGTAAAAGCTGTTAGTGTAGCTAGGTTTAAAAGAGGTTTGGACGAGTTCCTGGCAGTAAAGTCCATAAAACATTATTAAAGGGGACTGAGGAAATCCACTGCTTACCCCTGGAATAAGCAACATGGAATCTGTATTCCTTTTGGGAACCCGACAGGTACTTGTGACCTGGATTGGCCACTGTCGGAAACAGAATACTGGGCTTGATAGACCTTTGGTCTTACCCAGTATGGCATATCTTATGTTCTTATGCCTCCAGTTTCTGTGCCTCCAACAATTTGCCCTCTTGTTCTGGAAAATGTGCCTCAAGTAGTCCTAACCATCCCCCTTGCTGGTTCTGCTCATATGAAAGGCCATCCACTTTGCCAGAAATTGAAGACATTTTCTCTTTAAATTCTCCAGCAAAACACAACAGAGAGCTCATTTTTGCTTTAAAATTTAAAGAGAAAATCTCTTCCATTTCTGGCACATCAGATGGTCTTTGATGGAGGCACAGATTCCAGAGTTTGATTACACGTTGAGTGAAAAAATATTTTCTCTTATTTGTCTTAAATAGTTTACCCTGTAGCTTCATTACATGTCCCCTAGTCTTTCTATACTCTGATAGCGTAAACAATTGATCCACGTTTATCCGTTCCACTCCATTCATTAATTTATAGACCTCTATCATATCTCCCCTCAGCCGTCTCTTCTCCAGGCTAAAGAGCCCTAACCTTCTTAGCCTCTCTTCATAGGAGTAGCCTTCCATCCCCTTCACCAATTTGGTGGCTCTTCTCTGTACTTTTTCTAATAACGCTATGTCCTTTTTAAGATACGGTGACCAGAATTTCACACAATATTCAAGGTGCGGTCGTAACATGGAGCGATACAGAGGCATTATAACATCCTTTGTTTTATTCTCCATCCCTTTCCTTATGTTACCTAGCATTCTATTTGCTTTCTTGGCTGCCGCTGCACACTGGGCTGAGGGTTTTAACATGTTATCCATGATGACTCCTAAATCTTTTTCCTGGGTGGTGGTTTCTAATGTGGAGCCTTGCATCGTGTAACTATAGTGTGGGTTGTTCTTTCCTAGGTGCATAACTTTGCACTTGTCCACATTAAATTTCATCTGCCATTTGGATGCCCAGTCTTCCAATTTATCCAGATCCTCCTGCAGTTTTCCACAATCCTCTTGGGTTTTAACAACTTTAAACAGTTTTGTGTCATCTGCAAATTTGATAACCTCACTAGTTATTCCCTTTTTCAGGTCATTTATAAATATGTCAAAAAGCAGCGGACCCAGTACAGATCCCTGGGGTACTCCACTATTCACCTTTTTCCATTGGGAATATTGGCCATTTAGCCCTATCCTCTGCTTTCTATCTTTTAACCAGTTCCCGATCCACAATAGTACACTGCCTCCTATCCCATGACTTTTTAGCTTCGCCAAAAGTCTCTGATGGGGGACTTTGTCAAAAGCTTTCTGAAAGTCCAGATACACTATATCAACCGACTCACCTTTGTCTACCTGTTTATGCACACCTTCAAAAAAACATATCAGATTAGTAAGACAAGATCTTCCTTGTCTAAAGCCATGTTGGCTGTCTCCCATTAGGCCATGGCTATCTACATGCTGTGTAATTTTGTTCTTTATGATGGTTTCTACCATTTTCCCTGGTACTGACGTCAGGCTCACCGGTCTGTAATTTCCTGGGTCACCCTTGGAACCCTTTTTAAAAATTGGTGTTACATTGGCAACCCTCCAATCTTCAGGTATTGCAGATGATTTTAATGAAAGTTCACAGATTACCAATAGCAGGTCTGCAATCTCATATTTCAGTTCTTTCAACACTCTGGGATGTATACCATCCGGTCCAGGTGATTTGCTACTATTCAGTTTATCAAATAGTTGTAATATATCTTCCTGGTGTAGCGATATTTCTCTCAATTCCTCTGCAGTATCACCTTTAAATACCACTTCAGTCTTGGGTAACATCCCTACATCTTCCTCAGTAAAGACCGAAGCAAAGAATTCATTCAGTCTCTCTGCTATAGCCTTGTTTCCTCTTACTGCCCCTTTTACCCCTCTATCATCTAATGGTCCAATTGACTCTCTCACAGACCTTTTGCTATGAATATACTTGAAAAAGTCTTTATTTCGTGTTTTTACTTCCGTAGCAAGTTTCTTCTCAAATTCCCGCTTTGCCTGCCTTATCAATGCTTTGCATTTAACTTGCCAGTGCTTGTGCTGTTTCCAGTTTTCATCATTTGGCTCTTTTTTCCATTTCCTGAAGGTTGCTTTTTTGGCAGCAACAGCCTCTCTGACCTCACCTTTAAACCATGCTGGCAGTTTTTTGGACTTTCTTCCACTTTTCCTACAAACAAAGTCCTATCCAATAGGGCGAAGACTTAAGTATGGGGCACAGCAGCAACAACCACTATCTCCCTAGCTATCAGGAATTCCAAAAGCTGTTTGGGCTCAAAAAACAAAAATACCTTATCTTTATAATTCATCATATAACATGAAAGAAATCTCAACACAGACTTCCTACCCAGAGAGAGTACTCTGGATCTACGAGTCAGGAACTTCTTTCGCCTCTGTTGGGTTACACGTGCCAAATCAGGAAACATGTGGACATTAGAGCCCAAAAACTGGTGATCAAAATTCCAAAAATAAGCTCGCAAAATAACAGATTTGTCAGACTCCAAAGCAAGGGTCAGCAGGAGTGTGGTGCGCTCAGTGATCACCTTCAAAGATCCTTCAAGGAACCCTGTAAGGTCCCCAGAGATCAAAAGAGTGTCCTCTGAGCTAGAACCCAAGGACAAATACTGTGACGTAACAAGTGGGGGCAAATTTTCAGGGGGTAATTTAAGCACCTCCCAAATATATTTGCGCACCATCTCTAGGGGAGATAGAATAGGGAACTTAGGAAAATTTAACAGCCTAATATTATTCCTCCTAACTTGATTGTCCAAATGTTACGTTTTCCCAATGAGCAAAGTATTGTTTTTAACTTGAGTAGCACATAACCCACAAAGTTGGAGCAGATCTTCTTCTAGAGCGCCAATCTTCCCCTCCTGTTGTACCTGTAGTTGAGAGACTTCCCCAACATAATTTTTCAAAACCAAAAGTTCCATAGACACAGACCCCACTACAGCCTGTAGGGAGGAATTCATCACCGCCAGTGTGTCCCACAGCGATTCCAAAGTTATATTTGCAGGTTTAACTAGATTTCCAGAGACCAACATCTGAATACTGTTCTCCCCTGCAGCTAAGAGGCTCCCAGATACAGGGGGAACCACCCTCATCGATGGAACAACTGACCTCACAGATGCTGCGGTATCCAAAGTGAAGCTCTTGATGCACCGAAGCCCTCTTCACTTCCCTCCACCACAGTACACGTTGGGTGCCCAGGGGAAAGCACTTGTGCACCTTGTGCATTGCAGCATGTGCCAAAGGTCAGCCAAAGGGGAACATGTCAGCAACAGGGGCTCTCTCCATATTGCAGCACTGTAATGCAACCCATATGATCAGTGTGTATTTGTGTGGAGGGTAAGAGGTTCATGTCCCTGCTGGGATTTCTGCATTGCATGTTCCTGTAGACAAGGTTTAACTGACAGTGAAAGTACAGTTCCAACATGTACAACCCCAAAGAAGATGGCCAGCAAGGGTGGAAATACCCACCAATAGCACTGACAGGCTCCACTGTCCACAGCTGGTTGGAGGCTAATAGCACACTGACAGGGCAGTAACAATGCGTGGTGAGGCCAACACATTCTAATAATGCCTGCACACATTATCAATCCTTGAGCTGCCATTGAGACAGGAGTATCCAACCACATACACCCCTGGAAATCAACCCAATGTATACCAAATCAATATGATCTCCCAATAACTTATCACCAACCCTCTACAACTCAAAATAGCCTTTGGATTCTAAACCTACCCACAACCCCTAAAACATGCAACTTTTTTATGTTGGATCATTCACCGTGAGAGGAAACAATTCCACTCCTGAAGTGAACCCTCCTTTTTGCTCAATAATTCAATGGCTGCTCATCAGCCCAGCTAACAAAAACAGCACCTGCTGCCATCAGCAAAATCAATCCGTTTTCTTTAAAAAGGTAATAGAGGCAATAAAGTCTCCCCCGATCCACAGCTAAGTCCTCTTTCATAATACTAACTCTAGTGGGGGATTGAATGAGCTGCGGTGTTCGTTTTGGGAGCCTGTGGATCGGGGGAGACTTTATTGCCTCTATTACCTTTTTAAAGAAAACGGATTGATTTTGCTGACGGCAGCAGGTGCTGTTTTTGTTAGCTGGGATGATGAGCAGCCATTGAATTATTGAGCAAAAAGGAGGGTTCACTTCAGGAGTGGAATTGTTTCCTCTCACGGTGAATGATCCGACAAAAAAAAGTTGCATGTTTTAGGGGTTGTGGGTAGGTTTAGAATCCAAAGGCTATTTTGAGTTGTAGAGGGTTGGTGATAAGTTATTGGGAGATCATATTGATTGAGACAGGAGTGGCAAACAGGAATGCCAACCATCTCCACTTTTGCACAGTGCACCAATGAGAGTGTATGCCTGCCTGTGTGTATGGCTTCCCTTTGTCCTGTGGCTTTCTGCACTTCACTTTGGCTCACATTGAGATGTCCCCAGCTTTTGTTTGAAAATGTGAATAACGCGAGGCAGAGGATTGTGGGTATTACCTGAAACAGCGCAGCTTAGTCTGGATGTGTCTGCCGCAACAGTAGGGTCGATGGCTGAGATGTCATTGTGCCCATCTGCCATGTGCATTGCCTGGGTGGCCACAGCATGTCATGCCGAGATGACACTCTCACTGTGACCAAAAAGAGACCATGGCATGGCTATATAGCCACACAGAACCATTACAATCTCTGTCTAACAATATCAATTGCTGAGTAAAATGCTGGGTGTCAATGCTGCATAGTCCAAGGCAGGGTGTTTGTAGTTGCTCTAAGCACGTACTGACTAGCAGCTCAACTGCAGTTGCTTTGGGGTTGTGGCAGGACAGTAACAGTAGTCCTATGCCAGCCTATATGCTTCCATTGTCGTGGCTGTCCATGGCACCAGAATATTGACACTAGGCATTGACCAACACTATCATCAGAGGATTAGTGCCCAAAACAGATAGACCAGAGTCACACTACTACTGTCACCTACAACAAATAAGGAGAAAAGCATAACACACTACACATAATACCTACTACACACTAGCAATGATGTGAACCTGTAGCAGAGACCATCTCTGATAGTACAGGTTAGGTGGACCAGGTACTGGACACCCATCCTCACCCTCAGGGTGACAACTGAAACCATGCTGCATCGCGACTTGCAGTTGTTATGTGCATGTAGCACATGCAGGCAGTGTGTCTTACTAAGCTGATGTGCTGGATCAGTGCATTCTCCATTGGTTCTTCAGCTGCAGACCACAGTTTTGTTTGTGCAGTGCCTCATGGGTAGTGGAGGGCCCAACCTATACCGGCACACAAAGCACACAATTTGATCAGAGACCTGCAGGCTCTGCACATCTGTGTGGAGATGTAACCTACTGGTTGGTGCAATGTCTCCATAGCCAAATGTCCAGGTGATTCCCATTGTTCATTGTGTGCCTGGGAACCAAACAGTCTAACATGAGAGCAAAAGCACCTACACAAAAATCACCTAGCCAGAAAAGCAGGGGCATAAACAGTGATAAATCCTTCATTGTGATCAGCCACAAACACCTCTACATATTTCAGCCAAGGGCTTTCTTCAGGGGGGAAAGGAGCCTCAAAAAGAACATATGAATAAAAAATTAAAATGTACATTAAAACAAAATTCATAGCTTACACCATCACTTAATAAAATATTAATAAATAAATAACATTAAAACATACCATATATGAGAATATAAAAGAAAAGAGCAATACCACAAAGCTATTAAAAAGCTAATTTAAGGAACATATAAACATAGGACAGGAACATGTTTCCACATCTAAGGCACTGAGAGTGTCAATACTGACAACCCTATTACAATCATATATAAGAGAAATCTGAAACATAAAAAAAGTGTTCTGGTACATAAGTAAGTATATAAAAAAGTTTGTATAAATGATAAAGCATATAGAACTAAGGGGTATGTTTACTAAACTGCGGTAATTGTAAATAACGCGCATTATGTAACGTTAACGATCGTAAGCGCATCATAACGCGCATTATGATGCGCTTACGATCGTTAATGTTACGTAACACGCGTTAACCGTAGTTAACGATCGTAAACTCCCGCGGCACGGTAAAACACCGCAGAAGGTGGAGAGAGGGCGGAGAGAAGAGGTTAATGGGCGGAGAGTGGGCGGGGAGAGGCTCCCTTCACACTAACACGCTGATCTGAAGAGCTCAATTCCAACGCGAATGAAAACCTGCTGTTAAATGCACATTACAGGGGAGAGAAACCATTTCAGTGTCAGCAATGTACAGCCCAGGCAGGGAAACCTAAAAAAAGTGATGTGTGATACATGTGCACAGAACAAAAGGGCACATAAACACTGAAAATGACCCCAACAAACTGGAAAAAGACCATAACCAAGCTGGCCAATAGTGGTAGCAATAAGAAACATCAACCCCTCCCCCCCCCCGAGTAAGCTCCATAGAACAGATATAAATCGTGGAAGGGTCTACACTCCGTCCCCATACAAGGTGAATGAGCCCACAGTGATATAGAGCTGCTCAGGTTTTTCCCCACCATCGGACAGGGTTCGTATGGCGTGCACATGTCCCGCAACATCAGGGCGGGCATGTCGGAACAGCAACTGGACAGATGCCGGAGAAGGGGATACAGAGGGCCGCAGGCGGCACATGCTGTGGTGCAGCTGGGCCACAGTGCGGACTAGGGCGATGCCTAAGTGGCCCATACAAATGCTGAAGCAGCAGAGCAGCCAGACAGCCACTGCTGAAGGCCCAACATGGGCACGACTGTGTTTCATAAGAACATAAGAACATAAGAAATGCCATACTGGGTCAGACCGAGGTCCATCAAGCCCAGTATCCTGTTTCCAACAGTGGCCAATCTAGGTCATACGTACCTAGCAGTTTCCCCAAAAGACACAGGTTCTGCAGTGCTTGTACTAGGCCAAGCATTGATATCCTGGGTCCCTTTTTAATAGTGGTTTATGGACCTTTCCTCCAGGAACTTGTCCAAACCTTTTTTTAAACCCAGCTATACTAACAGCCCTTACTACATCCTCCGGTAACAGATTCCAGAGTTTGATTACACGTTGAGAGAAGAAATATTTTCTCCTATTTGTCTTAAATAGGTTACCCTGTAGCTTCATTACATGCCCCCTAGTCCTTCTATATTCTGATAGCGTAAACAATTTATCCACGTTTATCCGTTCCACTCCATTCATTAATTTATACACCTCTATCATATCTCCCCTCAGCCGCCTCTTTTCTAGGTTAAAGAGCCCTAACCTTTTTAGCCTCTCTTCATAGGAGTAGCCTTCCATCCCCTTCACCAATTTGGTGGCTCTTCTCTGTACTTTTTCTAATAACTCTATGTCCTTTTTAAGATACGGTGACCAGAATTGCACACAATATTCAAGGTGCGGTCGTACCATGGAGCGATACAGAGGCATTATAATATCCTTTGTTTTATTCTCCATCCCTTTCCTTAGGATACCTAGCATTTCCCACAATGTCACAGTGGATAGTACCCAGCAGCTACCCCCAAGGGCACGGAACATTGGAAGAGGGTGCTGGGGGGAAGTGTGGACACCTATGCAGGCACCCCTACCCCAGAACCCGCACCAAAGGCAGCCGCCTACCTGCAAACTGGATGGCCTGAGACTGCGCACCACCAGCAGAAGAGCATGTCAGCATGGTGGCTGAGGGATACTGGTGGTGGAGGGGGCAGTGGCAGCTGCCCAGAGCAGACCGTGGCCTAGCCCTGTGTAGGTGGGTGCCGCGTACAGCAACAGACGGGCCCTGTCTGACGAACAGTCATGGTATCACCAAGGAACACCAAGGAAAGTACTGACTCTGTGACAACAAGATGGTGCAGTGCACAAAACCAGTGTATTCAGAAGCAGAGGGTCACAGGTTCAAGTCCCAGCTGTGGTTCCTGCCAACCCAGTCCCCATATTTTACCCACTACTACAACATGCTAATACAGATAGCACCTTTATTGCAGATGACATAAACATGCCCAAGACACCTACATTTTACCCTACAGAGCACAGACACCATAAACATGCACATTACCTAGAGCAGAGCCTCCCAACTGCAGTCCTGGAGGGCCAAACACCATCCCGGTTCCATGCTGCCTCTGGTAAAGATGCCTGTGCTGCATTTCTATGTGCCACCCCCATGGTATGCAGATGTATCTCATGCATATTCATGAGGGACAGCATGAAAACCCGAACAGTGTTTGGCACCACAGGACTGGAGTTGGGAACCTCTGCCGTAAAGCAGCAGCCAACAGGGGAAGACACACCCGCACCCACAGGCCCCATTATCCAAAGCCTCCTGGAGAGGCAGGACTTTGGGCTCTGCGTGCATCTCCCAATACTAGCACTTGCATACCTTAGTAATGCCACCCTAAACCGGGGAATATGGTACACATCTATCAAAAGGTTGCTATGAGTACTGGCAGATAGCAATTCCTAGGTTAAGTACACTTTTCTGAGTGAGCTGCATCATAGCAACCTTTCTGATGTCTGTGGAGTGTGCTACAGGTCTTGTGTATGACAGTATTTACCAACCTGGGGAGTGACTCCTACATTATTGCGTACCATAGCCATGCCTGCACTGTGCCCAGGACTGGTGTGGTGGCCTGGGCTGCCCAACACCTCTATAGTTGCACAATGCTGGCATAGGTGTGGGGAGTGTGTGTCTGTCTATCCAGTGTGTGGTGGCTTGCCAACACCCTCCACAGCCCACACTGCTAGCACTGTTGCCAGTATTGGCCTGCCAATGTGCATAATGAGGAGCAAGGTACTGTGGGAATAGCCTGGATAGGGTGGCCTGGCCTGGATGCATCTGCACACGGCATAGGGCAATGGCTCGGACATTGTAGTGCCTGGCCACCAACTGCACGGACAGGGTGGACATAGCATGTCCTGCTGGGAGGTCACTCTCACCCTGACTGTGCAGTGACCATGGCATGGCTAGGTTCCCCCATAGTGCTATATAGCATTTCTCTCATGTAATATTTATGGGTTTCCTTATGGGGCCCAATCACTGACTTATCTGTTTGGTGTGTTTGCTGACATTCCTGTTCTGGGTACATGCATCTCCTCCAGGACCATGCACTATGGACTAGCTGGTGGACTGTCTGCAGCTAGTATGTGTCTTGCTGGAACACCTTGCAGGGTGCAGCAGCTGGAGGTTTGCTGTTGGGGAATGTCAGATAATGGTGGGGGCAGGTGAGCATTTCCAGGCCTGCCATCTGTCTGCTATTGCGTTATGGATGTGTACCGCTCTGTCTGTTCCCCAGCAGGACTGGGGATTCTGGTCCCCTCTACTGCTGCCATTGCAGGGAGGTAGACTGTGGATCTATTGGTGGGTGATCCTGTTTCCCACCCTGAGCCCCAGAGAGTGGGTTGTGTGGTGGTACATAATCTGCCTATGGGTCCACACCACCACCACCACCACCACCACCACCACCAGGTAACTTTGGCACCAACACAGGATATGCACTATTCTGGGTGCAGCATCGCCCATAGGGACTAGACATGACTGAGACATACAGCAGGACACAGATGTATCCTTGGTGTGTCTAACTGAACTACCTATCACACACTGATGGGGACCTGCAGCATGGTGTATTTCAGCCATGAAAGGTGCTGTGGACCTGGTGCTGGGTGCCCCACCTCAACCTCAGGGTGGGCACTGTACCCGCACAATGTGACTGTCTGTGGCTACTCTGTGGCAATGCCACACACGGTCTGTTCCCCCTACAAGGCCGAGGTGCTGTGGGGGTGCATACCCGATCTTGTGCCCATCTCTCGACTGCTGATTTGCATGTGCAGTGCATCATGGGTACGGGTGGGTTACCCCTATCCTGGTAACCACAGAAGACAGTTTGTGTGGTGACGTGCAGTCCTGCAGCCAGCCAGGGCTTTGTTCACATCCTTATAAGGTGTCCTATAGGGGACATTATAGGGTGCCTTGGCGGACAGTACACTTTATAATGTGCCCTATGGAGTGCGTTATGGGGTGCCTTATGTGTCACCTTAGGTTATGCCACCGTGAGGGTGTGTTTGCTGGCAGCACTAATTAAAATACATGTCACATGCCTCAACAATCGCTACTTAAATGTTAAGGGTGCTGCCTCAGCCAGCCTTATACATTAGGCCCACTGGGGAATCAAACCCATGACCCCTGTACCATCAGTCAGTGTTGTAACCATTGTGCTACAGCTCTGTTGCTGTGCTTGTATGCCTGCATGCCTTCTTAAGATTAATGCACGGTAACGTGCCCTGTAGCGCTCGTTCATTTATGGCGCCTTGTAACGCGCGTTCTCGGCGCATTCTCGGAAACGATGTACCGCCCATGTCCTTATTTGGGGTTTCTGTCTCTACCGCGGCTCCTAATGTGAATCGCACTAACGCAGTTTAATAAATATACCCCTAAGTATAAAAAGTAGATTAAAATGATAAAAGAAAAGTTTCTGACTGTGCAACCTTTGTTATATGTAAACCGCGCTGATAACAAATAGCGCGATATATAAAAAATTGTTAAATAAATAAATAAATAAACACAAGGCTGACATTTAATTAAAAAGAATTAATTATCTGATGGGCAGAACAATCGTGCCTGGTCCAGATAAAGCTATAATTGAAAAAATTGCAAATACTGTGATGACATTATCCATCTTGAATAACTGCCAATAAAAAAACATACCTGGGTGATTATACTACGTAATATATGTGTTGCACTGTCAAGGAAACAGCTGATAATTAACAGTCTGTTGGAGACAGTAAGACAATTAGTGTTACATAAAAGTTCAGTGTTACATAAAAGTCCTCCACAGATTATACATTGAAAGAAATACACGACGTTCTAATACTGTGAGCAGGCAGTGACTATGAATTTGCACAAAAACCAAAGCTACTGTTAAACCGCAGTGATAAGGAAAAAACCTAGGTGGCATATACATAATCATCTGCATCAATCCATATTAAAAGTTTTATGTCTGGATATCTCCTTTTTTCTGTGTGTGCTTGTGGACACCACATCATATTTGATAGCGATAACAGACAGGGGAGGCTAGACAAATGAATTAACATGTAATGTTCGATAATAAAACGTGTTTGAAGGAACAATCTTTCAGTAGCGATTAGTAATTAAAAGCATGGCAAGATGGTGTATTCATATATACCATTAGAGGAGAAAACATAGTGATAGGATACACAAATCTAAAGTAAAGGAAGCAAGAATTCCTTCTCTCTCTTTCAGCAAAATCAAAAGATAGCGCTTGTTGCAAGCTTGGTTATAAAGATGCAAAATGCGCGCCAAGGCCAGTTCAAAGGACACTCTCTGGTTCCCACACGATCCTAAGAGCAACCAATTTAATTAAGTATATAAAAGTCCTTAAAGAGTCTCCCAAACCTCATAAATGCACATGATCACGTGTGGACAAAATCTTATGATGGAAGCGCAAGAATTGGAACTTTGGAGATGTTTTAATCATTATATGAGTAGCAGACCAAGGGGATAAGAAATAAACAAATTTGTATATCTAGACTCGCATGGGAACGAGGAGGGAAAATGGGATGTGGACTGTCAGTGAATGATAGTATACTGAGTGTAGGAACAAATAATACACATCAGCCATAAAACAAAACGTAATAGATAATAATAAATAGTACAAAACACAAGGGGGTATGTTTACTAAACCGTGGTAATGTAGCATTGGTAACGTTAACGCGCGGTAACTTTATCAGCCTTCTCCAGAGGGTGGAAAGAAGGTGGAGAGAAGGGGTCAATGGGCAGGGAGTGGGCGGGGAGAAGCCCCTGCTACACTAACGCTGGAACAGTAACGCCAGCACTTTACCTCCAGTGAAAACCTGTCGTTAAATGCATGTTTTCAGGAGAGAGAGACCATTTCAGTGTCAGCAATGTACAGCACAGACAGGGAGCCCATGAAAAGTGATAGCAGTGCTCCATTTGCAGCAACAGCATAGTGCCCAAGTATGAAAGGGCCAAAGGTGATGGTGCAAAGGGGGCTTCAGGTGGGACATGCAGTGGGGGCAGCTGGGGCACAGGGTGGACTAGGCTGTTGCCTAGGTGGCACATAGGAAAACAGAAACTGGAAATCAGCAAGACAGCATCTGACCAAGGTCAAACATGCCCAGTAGTCTGTGTTCCACAGTGTTCCATCCAGGGGACACGTACCCAGCAGGTACCCCAAACATCACATAGGAACCACAGTGCATGTAATGGGGCAAGCAGTGCACATCTGGGGACCACCCTAACAAGGGTCTATGGACCTTCCCCATGATACGTCTAAACTGTTCGTAAACCCAGCTAAATGAACACCCTTTACTACAGCCACTGGTAAGGCAGTGCAGGGTGTGACCATGCAATTTCTGAAACACGTATAAACCCAGTAATCGAAACTGGGTACACTGTACCCGCATTGCATGCCCTAGCCTTTCCACAGGCTGCTGGCATAACACAATCTACCTATGTTTTCCAGGTCCATCTGAGCCAATAGTTGCTAGATCACCAACCTGACACCCCACAGCCATCTCTCCTCCATGTGGAAGGAACGTAACATTGGCAGACGGTGATGGAGGGGGATGTGTGGATGTCCATGTATGCCGCCCCACCCCATATCCCGCATCCTAGGCACCAGCCTACCTGCACATTGGATGGCCTTGGACTACACACTACCAGTACCGACAGCAACTGGGCATGTCTGCATGGTGGGGGGGGGGCGTTGGTGGCAGAGGGGGCAGTGGCACTCCCCTTTAGTGGACCGAGGCCATGCCCTGTTCCAGTGTGTGGTGTGCAGTGCAACAGAAAAGGTCTGTCTGATGTAAAGCATAGGTAGCCCTAGGGACTGCTGTGCCTCTGTGGTGACAGTGTGGTGCAGTATACACAGCCAGTGTGTCTTGGAGCACAGGGTTACAGGTGTGGATCTTGCAGAGCATGTCCCTACATTTTACCCTACATTGCAGATACAACATCAACATGTGCAGTCCCCAAAGCATCGGCCAACAGGGGTACAAACACCCACACACTATCTAAAGCTTCAGGGAGAGTCAGGTTTTTGGCTCCTGCAGGGAGCTGCAGTTATCACCAGAGCACTACTACTAGCTCCTGCACACCTTAGCAATGCCGGCACTGTGATTGGGCTCAGTGTGGTGGGCAGGGTTGCCAACCATCCCTATCTTTGCACAATGCAGCAATAGGAGTGTGTGTGTGTGTATGTCTATTTATTGTGTTGTGACTTCCTATTCCTCACTGGGCCCACAATGCATACACTGTTTCCAGCATTAGCCTGCAAATGTGCAAACTGAGGAGCAAGGTATTGTGGGTATGGCTCGTACAGGGCAGACTGGGCAGGCTGCGTCTGCATCGGGGGTAGGGCAATGTCTGGGACATTGGGGCATGGACAGGGTGGCCACAGCATGTCATGCTAGGAGGACACTCTCACTCTGACTGAGCAGTGACCATGGCACGGTTATGTTCCCACATAGTACTATCTAGTACCTAACTTTAGTGATATTTGTGTGCTCCCTGTTCTGGGACCCAGTCACTAAGGCACCTGCTGGGTGTTTGGGCTATATATCCTAACTCTGGGTGCACATACTTCCTCTGTGAACATGCAATATGGACTGGTTAGCGGACTGTCTGCTGTTAGTATGTGCATGGCTGGAATACCTGGTGGGATGCAGCAGGTGCAGTCTGACTGTTTTCTGCTGGTGAATGTCAGAGCTTGGTGGGTGGCAGCTGATGTTTTCCAGACCTACTCCCAGCATTACTGCTGGTACCCTACTGCTCCAAACCCCATGAAGGACAGCCTATGGGCAGTGAGAGTGAGGTTGCTGGTCCCACAGTCATTCATCATGGCTATGTCACATGTCTCTCCATTGCCTCAATTACAAAAAGGTTGACTGCGGACCCTTTGGGGACAAGGAGCATATACAGTAAGCCACTTTGACCCAGAGAGGGTGGTATATTAGGCATTGCTGGGTATATTAGGCATTGCTGCATAAACCACGGAAGAGTCTAGATGCCACTCTGCCCTGTTAACAGAAAGTCATGGCAGCCACATTGTAATACTGTGTATGCACTATTCTGGGTGGATCCAGGTCCACCAGGGCTAGATGTGACTGGGGCATACAGATGGACACAAGATGACTCTAGGTTCCACTGCAGGGAACACTTGCCACACACAGATCACAAAGGGGTAAGTGATCATATTGGGTGACTTTAATCTACCCGATGTGGATTGGAGTACTCCTTCTGCGAATCTGGCAAGAAGCAAAACAATTGTGGATGCTTTCTAAGATGCGTCACTTAAACAAATGATGATGGAACCAACTAGGAAAAGCTTGATGCTGGATTTAGTGTTCACCAACGGTGAGAGCATGTTGAATGTCTGGGTGGGTGCCCTTGTGAGCAGCAGCGATCACCACATGGTGTGGTTTGAGATAAAAGCCAAGGTGCAGTCCAATCATAGCAAGCTCAAAGTCCTAAACTTCAAAAACACTGCCTTCAGTAAAATGACCAAGTACCTGAAGGAGAAGTTGGCAGGGTGGGAGAGGATAAAGGAAGTGGAATTGCAATGGACTAAACTAAAGGTGGCAATAAAAGGGGCAGCAGATAAATATGTAAGGAAAGTAAATAAAAACAAGAGGATAAGGAAACCTATTTGGTTCTCCAAAGAAGTGGTTGCTCAAATAAAGGCAAAAACCACAGCTTTCACAAAATTCAAAAGCTTGCAAACAGAGGAACACAGTAAGGAAAACAGGAGCAAACTAAATGAGACAAAAAGAGAAATAAGCAAAACAAAATCAAAGGCAGAGGAAAACATGGCTAAAGATATGAAGTGTGGCGACAAAACTTTATTCAGGTATATTCGAGAGATGAGGAAAATCGGAGATGGAATTGCAGGACTCAGAAGTACTGGGAACAGATTTGTGGAAAGTGACATTGAAAAAGCGAAAATGCTAAACAAATACTTCTGCTCTGTTCTTACTAAAGAAAATCCTGGAGAAGGATCATCTGTGATTCCCAAATATAAAAATGGGAATGAAGTAGATACCACACCATTCACTGAAGATGATGTGTTAGAACAACTTGCAAAACTGAAAGTGAACAAGACCATGGGACCAGATGGTATATATCCCAGGATACTGAAAGAGTTCAGAGAGGTTCTTGCAGGACCATTAAAGGATGTTTTCAACAGATCCTTAGAGACAGGATTAGTTCCTCAGGACTGGAGAAGGAAGGATGTGGTACCTCTTCAAAAATGTGGTGACAGGGAAGAAACAACAAACTACAGGCCTGTGAGCCTTACCTTGGTGGAGGGAAAAGTAATGGAGGTGCTTCTGAAAGAGTGAATAGTGGATTTTCTCAAAACCAACAGGTTGCATGATCTGAGGCAACATGGTTTTACCAAAGGACGATCTTGCCAAACAAATCTGATTGAGAGAACTAGATCAAGGGCATGCAATGGATGTCATCTACCTGGATTTCAGCAAAGCCTTTGATACTGTTCCTCATAGGAGGCTTATCAATAAACTCAGTAGTTTGGGGATGGGTCCCAAGGTGGTGAACTAGATCAGAAATTAGTTGACTGACAGAAGACAGAAGGTGATGGTAAATGGACCTCACTCGGATGAAAGGAGGGTGATTAGCGGGGTGCCCCAGGATTCGGTCCTGGGTCTGGCACTGTTCAATGTATTTGTGAGTGATATTGCTGAAGGACTGCATGGAAAATCTGTCTTTTTGCAGATGGCATGAAAATTTGCAACAGAGTTGACTCCCCTGAGGGAGTGGATAGCATGAGGAAAGATCTACTAAATCTGGAAGAATGGTCTAATGCTTGGCAGTTAAGATTTAATGCAAAGAAGTGCAGTGTCATGCATGTTGCAAGCAGAAATCCAGGGGAAATGTACACGATAGGGGGCAAGAGATTGGTGTGCACGGACCAGGAGAAGGACCTTGGTGTGATTATTTCTTCGGATTTCAAGGTGGCAAAACAGTGCGACAAGGCGGTGGCAGAAGCCAGGAGGATGTTGGGTTGCATACAAAGAGGAATTACCAGCAGAAAGGAAGAGGTACTAATGCCACTGTATAAGTTACTGGTGAGGCCTCACTTGGAATACTGTGTTCAGTTTTGGAGACGATATCTTGCAAAGGATATAAAAAGATTGAAAACTGTTCAGAGGAAGGCGACCAAAATGATTTGAAACCTGCATCAGAAGCCTTTTGAGAAGAGACTTGAAGACCTAAATATGTACACTCTGGAGGAGAGGAGGGACAGGGGAGATATGATTCAGACCTTTAAATATTTAAAGAGAAATAATGAACAAACAAACCTCTTGGGATTGGGATATCAGAGACATGGTGGAAGGAGGACAACCAGTGGGACACTGTGATACCTTGATACAAACTATATCGTAATGATAGAGCTGATCAAATTGGTGGAGGGGTTGCGCTCTATGTTAGAGAGGGCATTGAGTCAGAAAGGATTAAAGTTTTGCAGGAAACAAAATTTGCTGTAGAATCTCTATGGATTGAAATTCCATGTAAAAAGGGGAAGACGATGGCAGTGGGGGTATACTATCGACCGCCTGGCCAGAATGAACAAATGGATGATGAAATGCTCAAAGAAATCAAGGAAGCTAACAAAAGTTATAGCGCAGTAATAATAATGGGTGATTTCAATTACCCGGGAATCGACTGGGTCAGTGTCACAGCAGGACATGCTAGGGAGATAAAGTTCCTAGATGACATAAATGACTGCTTCTTGGAGCAGCTGATTCATGAACCGACCAGAGGGGAAGCCATATTAGACCTAGTCCTTAGTGGAACACCAGATCTAGTGCAAGAGATAAGGGTGTTAGGGCCACTTGGCAATAGTGATCATAGCATGATCACCTTTGATTTAATTAGTGGAGGAGGGATAGTAAGGGAATCCACAGTACTACCTTTTAACTTTTGAAAGGGAGACTATGATAAAATGAGGAAAATAGTTAAGAAAAAACTAAAAGGAGCAGTTGCAAAGGTTAAAGAATTACATCAAGCTTGGGTGTTGTTGAAAAATACTATCTTGGAAGCCCAGACCAGCTGTATTCCACGCTTTAAGAAAAGTGGAAGGAAGTCCAAAAAACTGCCAGCATGGTTTAAAGGGAGGTCAGAGAGGCTGTTGTTGCCAAAAAAGCATCTTTCAGGAAATGGAAAAAAGAGCCAAACGACGAAACCTGGAAACAGCACAAGCACTGGCAAGTCAAATGCAAGGCATTGATAAAGCAGGCAAAGGGAGAATTTGAGAAGAAGCTTGCTGCAGTAGCAAAAACGCGAAATAAAGATTTTTTCAAGTACATTCATAGCAAAAAACCTGTGAGAGAGTCAGTTGGTCCATTAGATGATAGAGGAGTTAAAGGGGCACTAAGAGGCGACAAGGCGATAGCGGAGAGACTGAATGAATTCTTTGCTTCAGTCTTTACTGAGGAAGATGTAGGGATGTTACCCATGACTGAAGTGGTATTTAAAGGTGCGGAAGAATTGAAGGAAATATCGATACATCGGGAAGATGTATTACAACTATTAGATAAACTGAAGAGTAGCAAATCACCTGGGCCGGATGGTATACATCCAAGGTGTTGAAAGAACTGAAATATGAGATTGCAGACCTGCTATTAGTAATCTGTGAATTTTCATTAAAATCATCTGTAATACCTGAAGATTGGAGGATCGCCAATGTAACGCCAATTTTTAAAAAGGGTTCCAGGGGTGATCCGGGAAACTACAGACCGGTGAGCCTCACGTCAGTACCGGGAAAAATGGTAGAAACCATCATAAAGAATAAAATTACTCAGCATGTAGATAGTCATGGCCTAATGGGAGACAGCCAACATGGTTTTAGACAAGGAAGATCTTGTCTTACTAATCTATTATGTTTTTTTGAAAGTGTGAATAAACAGGTGGACAAAGGTGAGTCGGTTGATATAGTGTATATGGACATTCAGAAAGCCTTTGACAAGGTCACAATTGCATCACAATTGATCTATGGTATAACTTGTAAGTATCTACAATGTAAATATGTTCTAACAGTTTACTGTCCAAATTTTATATTGTTACTTGTAAATAGTTCCACCTGTTCTATGTAAAACGACTAGGTATGCTATTTCACATACCAAATAATTTACTGTTCATTGTAAACCGCACTTGATACTTGGGAAAGAGCGGTATAGAAAATAATTGTTAAATAAATAAAGGTCCCTCATCAGAGACTTTTGGCAAAAGCAAAGATTCATGGGATAGGAGGCAGTGTACTACTGTGGATCAAGAACTGGTTAAAAGATAGAAAGCAGAGGGTTGGGCTAAATGGCCAATTTTCCCAATGGAGAAAATTGAATAGTGGTGTACCCCAGGGATCTGTTCTGGGTCCGCTGCTTTTTGACATATTCATAAATGACCTGGAAAGTGGAATAACGAGTGAGGTTATCAAATTTGCAGATGACACAAAACTATTTAACGTTGTTAAAACCCAAGAGGATTGTGGAAAATTGCAAGAGGATCTTGATAAATTGGAAGACTGGGCATCAAAATGGCAGATGAAATTGAATGTGGACAAGTGCAAAGTTATGCACCTAGGGAAGAGCAACCCAAACTATGGTTACACGATGCAAGGTTGCACATTAGGAGCCACCACCCAGGAAAAAGGCGTCATTGTGGATAGCATGTTAAAGCCCTCGGCCCAGTGTGCAGCGGCAGCCAAGAGAGCAAATAGAATGCTAGGTATCATAAGGAAAGGAATGGGAAATAAAACAAAAGATATTATAATGCCTCTATATGGTTCCATGGTGAGACCGCACCTTGAATATTGTGTGCAATTCTGGTCGCCGCATCTTAAAAAGGATATAGCGTTATTAGAAAAGGTTCAGAGAAGAGCCACCAAAATGGTAAAGGGGATGGAAGGATAAACCACCATTGTATTTAGTTTCCCCTATTTCGCCAAGTTATACCTCCTGTTAAATGTAATGACCAGACATATGTAAACTGTCGGATGTTTTCTGTTTAATGTAAACCGCGCTGATGTCTAATAGTGCGGTATATAAGAATTGTTAATAAATAAATAAAAAATAAAATAAAATACTCCTATGAAGAAAGGCTAAAAAGGTTAGGGCTCTTTAACCTAGAAAAGAGATGCCTGAGGGGAGATATGATAGAAGTCTATAAATTAATGAACGGCGTGGAATGGGTAAACGTAGATCGATTGTTTACGTTATCAGAATATAGAAAGACTAGGGGACATACAATGAAGCTACAGGGTAAACTATTTAAAACTAATAAGAGAAAATATTTCTTCACTCAACGTGTAATCAAACTCTGGAATTTGTTACCGGAGGATGTAGTAAAGGCTGTTAGTGTAGCTGGGTTTAAAAAAGGTTTGGACAAGTTCCTGGAGGAAAGGTCCATAAACCATTATTAAGAAGGGATCCAGGATATCAATGCTTGACCCAGTACAAGCATTGCAGAACCTGTGTCTTTTGAGGAAACTTCTAGGTACGTATGACCTAGATTGGCCACTGTTGGAAACAGGATACTGGGCTTGATGGACCTTGGTCTGACCCAGTATGGCATATCTTATGTTCTTATGTTCTCTTCCAAAGACGGGGAAGCTGTAAAACTAGAGGGCATAACATGAAGCTACAAGGGAGTAAATTGAAAGGCAATGTCAGGAAATAGTTTTTCAGTGAAAGGGCGGCGGATGCTTGGAATGCCCTCCCGATGGAAGTGTTGGGGCAAATACAGTGACAGAACTGAAAAATAGCATGGGGCAGGGACAGAGGATCCCTTTACAACAACAAGATAAAATCAAAATAAACTTAACTAGCTCATTTCTCAACAAATAGAGGTGTTCCACACAGCCCAGTGGGTTCACTTCTAAAACAAAGACACGGAGAGAAATAGCCTGCACAGAGCAGCAGGTGTACCTACACTTACTATCTTACTGGGCAAATTAGATGGACCATGCTGGTCTTTATCTGCCATTACATACTATGCTACTATCTTGCAAATAATGATGAGGATCTGCAGCAGAGCCTATCTCTAGCAACACAGGTACTGCAGACCTGATTATGGGTGCCCATCCTCACTCTCAGGGTGAACACAGAAGCTGTGCAGTGTCATGGTCTGTAGCTGCTCTGTGCCAGTATCACACACTATCAGTTCTTCTTACCAAGCTGAGGTGCTGGTGAGGTGCATTCTCCATTTGGTGATCAGCTGTAGACTGCTGTTCTGCATGTGCATTGCATCATGGATACTGGTGGGGTTACCCTATCATGGCACATACAGCAGACACTTTGTGCGGTGACCTGCAGTCTTTCTGTATCCAGCCATTGGTGTGCAAAGAGCCATAGAGGTGTAGCCTAATGGTTAATACAATGACTTCTTAGGCAGGGTTCATAAGTTCAATTCCTCTTTGTTGTCTTCTTTTTTATGCTTGTCCTACTCAAATCATTTTCATGCCTGTAACAGTCAGTCACATCTCTGCAGGTCTGTGCTGCCAGCCCATAACACCCTCACCTCAGTTGCCAGCCATCCTTCGGCCCGTCTATCTGCTTCTGTTGACTGTGTAGAGTCCTGTCTTCTTGTGCAGGCTGATACCCCATGTCCTGCACTGGTACCCTTTTCTACATTGCGGCTCTTCCTGCTTGCCTTGCCTGTGCCTGATCTGCATAGCACCACTACTCCTCTGTCCTCCTATCATTGCAAATATCCTGCCACCTCTACCTCCACTGTGGGACACGTATTCGCATCCTCTGCCACCCACTGTCATTGCAGCATTTTACATTGCCAACAACCTGTGCATCGGTATAGCTGCCTCCAACATGTTTGTCCACATTACCGGCTGCCCCATAGGATGCCCGCAGATATGGCAGGTCCATCAGCTCCCACATCTCCTTCTTTCTATCACATGTTCATTGCCTTTCCTTGGTGCTCTCTCCAGTGTTAGGGTTACAGCTGTTTTTATGCCTTACAGTTCATGCTTGTCAAACAGATGCACCTTACAGCCCTTAGGGCGCCTCAACTTAAGGCACCTTAATGTCCTTAGGGCACCTTAACCTAAGGTGTCTTATGTTAAAGTGCCCTAAGGGCTTTAAGGTGCCTTAACCTAAGGTGCCTTAAGTCAAGGCGCCCTAAGGGCTTTAAAGCGCACTAACTTAAGGCGCCTCAGGCATGCCACACTCTGACAGTATATCTGGATACATGTCCACACCTCAAAGACACTATAATATAGCTTATGGCACAGTGTATGCTTTCAGGAGCATCTAGGATTGCACGTCTGTCACGGCACCCCCCCCCCTACCACACTGCTGCATCCCCTCTGCTGACTGTGCTGCTGCCACCACCCACCCATGACACTGCCAACACCCACACTGACCAGCATTACTAGGCAGCCACCTATCTCGCCTAATCAACAGCACAGGCCTGCTGTATGGTCAAACATGCTCATCACACATTCTGAAACCTCCATCAGCTACCAATTGTGCTTGCATCCATACCTTCTACAGTGGTTTCACTACCCCCTTTTCAGCATTTCAGAGGTTTGCCCGCATTAAGGTGCATGCAAGACACCTTAACGCAACATGTCCTGTTACATCCGTTAAGTGTCCACTACCATCCCTTAATGCCACAATGCCTCTTACTGCATGGCAACCCCTTATCGCTGCAGTTTATTTATTTATTTATTTATACATCTTTTCTATACCGCCACTTCCAGAGATCGGTGGCGGTTTACAGGTAACATAAACTTTAATAGTAGAATACTATTATTTTACATAGAACAGATTTAGAACAAAGAACATTCAGCTATTAAATATAACTCTAATACAAAAAGATAACAGGAGAAGTAGGAACGTTTGAAACTGGGTATGCATTAGTTAATGTTTCAAAACATAATATGTCAACATTAAATGGATTATTTACATTAGTTACAATTATTTACATTAGCGATAAGCAAATTGCATTCAAGAGTAAGATTAATCTAGGTGAGCAATGTGGATGTGAGGGAAAGATTTTATGCCTTGTCTAGGTAGGGTCAGTGAGTGACTGATGTTCGGTGCTTTTCTCTGAGTTTGGATTATCTTCAATTTGGAGGTTATTGTAGTACAGAGTAAATAGATGGGTTTTTAGATTTTTTCGAAATAATTGAAGGTCCTTGATTTCTCTGATTTCAATTGGGAGGTTGTTCCATAACGTAGGGGCGAAGAATGAGAAAGCCGTATTACTTGTCTTCTGACTTGTCTTTCTAATAGAATCAGGGACTTGTATCGTGTGAAGGTTTATTCTTCTTCTTGATCTATTTTCATGTGGGATGTTGATGAGCGTAGATAAGAATGATGGTGCTATATTATTAAAGATCTTAAACGTAGTAACTAAGGACTTGTAGATGATTCTGCATGAGACAGGTAGCCAGTGGAGAGCATAGAGAATCGGAGATATATGATCTGATAGTTTCGCTTTATAGATGATCCTTGCAGTGACATTTTGAGCTAATTGAAGCGTGTGTATATTTTTCTTAGAGGTCCCTTGAAGAATACCATTACAGTAGTCTAAATGTGGTGTTATAAGTGTTTGAGCCACGGATCTGAAGTCAGTGTTATCTATCAATGGTCTAAGTTGTTGGATTGTCCTTAATTTGAAATATATTGATTTTACAGTTTGTTTTATATGTTTGGTGAGGCTGAGGGTCTTATCTAGTGTGACTCCCAAGTATTTGATCTCATCTCTAACTGGGAGAGTAGTTTTTCCAATGTTGATTTCAGGCAGTGGAGTGAAGCTTGTGTTTCTTGTTATAAATAGAACTTCTGGTTTTTTTAAAATTAATATTCATATTCATTGATTTCAGCCACAGCTCAGCTTCAGTGAGGCAACGACATATGCTGCTATAATCCGGGTTGGACACATCAAATGGCGAGTATAACATGATGTCGTCCGCGTAGATGTGGTAGTTGATTTTGAAGCGTTTAAATATGGAACAGATGGGTTGAAGATAGAGATTAAACAATAGTGCCGATAGGGCAGAGCCTTGAGGGATGTCCTGCTCTTGTGGAAATGGGGATGAGGCATTTCGATCTATTTGCACATATTGGGTCCGGTTAGTAAAATAGGATATGAACCATTCAAGGGTTTTATCCTTGATGCCTATTTGAGAGTCTAGAGATGAGTGTGGTATGGTTTACAGTGTCAAAGGCCGAGGAAATATCAAGGAATATGAGAATGAAGGCTCGCTTGGAATTATTGATACCTCTGATGATTGTGTCAAATAGTGCTTGTTAGGAGCGTTTCTACACCATGATATGGGGGAAATCCATATTGATGTTCATCTAATGGAGCTGATGAGTCTATATAATCTTGCAGTTGGATTTGCACAATCTTTTCAATAATCTTGGCAAGGAATGGAATACTTGCAATGGGGTGATATGAAGTTGGGTCATTGCCGTCTAGGGTTTTGTTTTTTAGCAGCGGTCTAATTGATGACCTTTTGAGGACATCTGCTGTACGTCCTTGTTGAAGAGATTGGTTTACTATGTTCAGCAAGTCTGAGGCAAGTTCTGTTTTTGTTGATTTTATCCAAGTCACTGGGCAAGGATCGAGTAAAGAGGCTTTTGTATTTAGGTTGGAGATTGTCTGGAGTAGGAATTTGTTGGTAATAGGGTGGAAGGCTTTCCATTCAAGGTGGTTATTACCTGGAAGAGATAGGCTAGGTGGGGTGAATTGGCTGTTAAGTTTGAGTTTATTTGCAAAGTGATCAGCAATCGTTTGAGGGCTAATAAAAATTTTGTGGGAATTGTTGGATGGGGATTTGGTTAACGATTTGACAATCTCAAATAGTTCTCTAGGACGATTAATGGCTTTTGTTAAAGTATTAGAGTGATATTGTTTTTTAGCGTTATTAATCACATCCTTGTACCCTTTGAGTATTGAGAAGTATTGTATTCTGAGTTTGTGAGTTTTATTCCTTCTCCAAGTAGATTCCATTTTTCTAAGACCTTTCTTCAGAATTGTGAGTTCCGTAGAATACCATTTTTCATTTTTTCTCATTTTATGGCGTATCTTTGTTGAATATGGTTCTGATGCGGATCCAATAATGGAATTCCAGCTGGATATTGCATCATCAAGGTTAGAGTTATAAGGATCCAATCTAGGGAGTACTGATTCGAGAAACTCTTCCTTGTTGAATGGACAAAATCTCTGACCATGTTGTAGATTGACAAGGGGTGTTTTGGTGCATTGTGGGAGGTGGAAAGAGAACCTAATCATAAAGTGGTCAGACCATGGGACTTGAGTTGTGGAAGGTGAGACATAATGAGATGTGGTTGTGTAATGGGTTGGAATGAAAATTAAGTCGAGAGTGTTTCCTTTGGTGTGCGTTGGTTGATTAACTGTTTGCTTGAAGCCCATTTCTTCCATCGCATCTAAGAAAGATGTTTCTTGATTATTAGAGAGAGAGGGAAGGTTGAAATCACCTAGCATGATGAGGGGTTTCCTTATTGTTGAGTTGCAAGCAGATTCAAGAACGGTGTCAACATTTTGATTACTTGCAGTCGGAGGTCTGTATATCAAGCAGATTGCTATGTCCTTATTTTCAATCTTGAGTATATTTGTGTCGTCATGGCTTTCGCATAAAGTAGAGGATAATCCAAGATTAGATTTAGCTAATATAAGAACACCCCCTCCTCTTATATGGTTGCTATTGCAGGTGAAGATGGAGTAACCTTGCACTTTTAATTGATTTAACAGTACTGAGTCAGTTACCACTCAGAAAGACATGTTCCTTTGCCGCTGTTTAGTCAACATACCCCTTAGTTGCTATTCGTTAAAAACCAGCCAAACAGCCATATCTGCCACTCTGATTCTCTCAGCCAGTTAGTTGAACTGAAATTCCAACCTTCCTTAAAGAAGAGGAAATATTCTTCTTTACTCCTTTAAAGTAATAATTCTGACTGAGAAAGTATTATTTTTTTGTACAGTATCAAACAGTTTTCTGCACCTTTGCACTGCACCTTTCTCAAAGCAGCTCACAAACACCGGTAGTAGAAAGAAAATTATTTTTCTCAGGAAAAGATTACATTAATTCCTTTTCCTTTAGCCACTAACTAATTTCTATTCTTCACCAGTGATGTAGGTGCTAGTTTTATAATGGTTTCTTCTCCACTCCAAATCCACCTGTTAACAGAGTTCTTAAAGACAGAATCTCTTTTTAAAGCAGTGGTCAAAATCTCTTTTCTCTTAAAGGGAAAAATAATCCCAAACTTCTGAGACGGAACTAGCCTCTCAAACGTTTTCCTGAAGGCAACTGAGATTACTGAGTGCCTCTAAATACTTCAATCCAATAAATTATTTCACTACAGTAGCTTCTCTCACCTTTTTCCACCCTTTTTCTACCAAAATTCATTATGAACACATAACAGCTATCTTGGCACTGCTTCACTGACTCCCAATGCAAAATTCAAGGCTATTATAAATATTTTCAAGATACTCCAGAAGGAATCAGCTGAATCACTTCAAGACTTAATATAAATATAGCCCAAAGACCACCCGTCAAGAACGCACAACAAAAATAGGCTAACCATGCTGAAGGAATTCTCCAAAGCTAAGCAGTGCACTCCAAACAGAGCCTTTCCATCATATGCATCAAATCTATGGAACTCCCTATCGAACAATATCAGATGTACGAAGGACACTAAAGAATTCAGGAAATTGCTGAAGACATTCCTAGTCATGGAATACTATGGCAACATCACATAGAAATTTCTTAAACCATCCATTCACACCAGATCTGGACAACGACCACTGAACAACAACCATGATCATACAACACGACCACAATCTGTAAATAGGTTACTTATGCAAAAAACTTATGAAACATACTGTTATGACACAATCATGATTACAAGATTTAGAGTTTAAAAAACACCTGTTACAATGTAAATAATTAAGTTCAATGATGGAGTTCAATGTAAACCACCTTGATTTAAAGAAAAGGTGGTATATAAATACTGTTAAATTAATAAATAAAATCACTTAAAACCTCTTCAAATAAAGTTCTCTCAGTACCCCTCTTTCTCAATGTAAATCTCTCTCTTCAGCGATGGACGCAAACTCCTCTAACTGAACAAGAACACACACTCTTGGCTCCAGCTCAGTATACAAATTAGTATTCTTACGCTGGCATTAAATAGTCCATAGGACCCCAAATTCAGTACTTTACAGATGTTTTTGCAGAGGTTGAGCCCCATAATACACCTAATGGCAGTTTTAAGGTATTTTTAACACATTTACTTTCAGACCAATATGTGGCTGTAGCACTCAGTGGGGGTCCTACGGTGATCAGCCGTATAGTGCCTTTAACACTTTTCCCTTCATTATGTCGAGTAACAAAGGAACGGTATTTCTGCATCATGTCACCTCTGCAATGGTTGACATTTGAACAGGTCAGGCTGAGGAGGCAGTACAGGGGCTTGTGAGAATATGCAGGTGCAGGCATCACCCAGAAACACCACGTTATGTCCCTGAAAGAGACATACAGAGATCTCTGTCCGGGAGCATCTTGAGCCTTTCTAAAATGATGTTTTGAACATGGGAATGACTTATGACTTAAACATAGAAACAACTTCCATGTTTTTTTCTGCTACCACATTCACTTTTAATAGGGCTTCTGAACTTTTGCCGACGCGATTCCCTGCAGAGGCTGCTCTCCCTCCACGGGACAGAGCAGTCCCGACCACCAGACCATCGCGCTCTGCCCAATCGGGGCAGTAGCATCCTAGGATAAAAGGCAGCGCCATTCGGGCGCTGAGGAACTTTTGCCGACGCGATTCCCTGCAGAGGCTGCTCTCCCTCCACGGGACAGAGCAGCCCCGACCGCCAGCCCATCGCGCTCTGCCCAATCGGGGCAGTAGCGTCCCAGGATAAAAGGCAGCGCCATTCGGACGCTGAGGAACATTTGCCGACGCGATTCCCTGCAGAGGCTGCTCTCCCTCCACGGGACAGAGCAGCCCCGACCGCCAGCCCATCGCGCTATGCCCAATCAGGGCAGTAGCATCCCAGGATAAAAGGCAGCACCATTCGGGCGCTGAGGAACTTTTGCCGATGCGATTCCCTGCAGAGGCTGCTCTCCCTCCACGGGACAGAGCAGCCCCAACCGCCAGCCCATCACACTCTGCCCAATCGGGGCAGTAGCGTCCCAGGATAAAAGGCAGCGCCATTCGGGCGCTGAGGAACTTTTGCCGACGCGATTCCCTGCAGAGGCTGCTCTCCCTCCACGGGACAGAGCAGCCCCGACTGCCAGCCCATCGCGCTCTGCCCAATCGGGGCAGTAGCATCCTAGGATAAAAGGCAGCGCCATTCGGGCACTGAGGAACTTTTGCCGACGCGATTCCCTGCAGAGGCTGCTCTCCCTCCACGGGACAGAGCAGCCCTGACCGCCAGCCCATCGCGCTATGCCCAATCGGGGCAGTAGCGTCCCAGGATAAAAGGCAGTGCCATTCGGGCGCTGAGGAACTTTTGCCGACGCGATTCCCTGCAGAGGCTGCTCTCCCTCCACGGGACAGAGCAGCCCCAACCGCCAGCCCATCACACTCTGCCCAATCGGGGCAGTAGCGTCCTAGGATAAAAGGCAGCGCCATTCGGGCACGGCCGCACCTGGCGGGCCCGCGCCTAAGGGCCTCGCCAGAGGGCCCTTTGGCATGGCCCTTAGGTGGTGGAACGAAGGCAGGAAGAACCTCCATCGACTGCACCAGCATCACAGGACCCAACCCCCGGGCATCGAGTATCGCCACACGACCATCAACATTTAGAGTCTCAAGCGAGGAGGTAAGCTGCATTCATAGTAAACGGCTTTAGAACCCGCTACAAGAGAGAACAAAGCTACGACACTGACACTGACATTACCAGGCCACTACAACCTGCCTATTAGGGGTCTGCTAAGACATCTCTTACTACTGTTACTGCGACTTGCCAATGTTTGCTGTTTCGTGCCACCATTACTGTCACTAGCAGCTGATACTGTTTTTTGTAAATATTACTGTTTTTGCTACCATTACTGATACTCCCTGCTGATACCGATTTTTGCAACTAATACTGTTTAAGGATACTGGACAATTTTCGACCTTTCAACAGGGAACTCATACTGTCAAACACCCAACCACTCCTCAATGACCCAACACTCAACCTCGAAGAATCGATCGACGCCTGGAACAACAGCCTCAACTCCGTTGCTCAATTACCACGCAAAAACAACACATCAAGGAAAAGAACCTCTGCTCCGTGGTTTACCCCCGAATTGCGGTCTTCTCTTACCCACCTACGGAGACTCGAAAAACGGTGGCGTAGATCACTATCCATCGATGATCATACAGCCTACAATCTCCACCTAGCATCTCACCGCGAGGCAATCATAACCAGAAAGAAGCAATACCACACGGATACACTCAAAAGATCACTAAACAAACCTCGTGACCTTTTCAATTTAGTCAAATCACTATCAAAGGAACCATCCCCCGAACAAAAAGAAGACATCCACCCACAAGAATTTGCTGACTACCTGCAAACAAAACTTCTACAGACAGATGAACTCTCAACAATCAATGTACAAGAAACATCCTGCCTAACACACCTGTCTGCACTTGCCACACCTTCTGCCAAACACATCGAAGACACAATCATCTCACTGAACACCACCACTGCGCAAACCGATCCTTGCCCAGCCTTTTGGATAAAGAATCTTCGAAGTACATTTAGCCCTTTCATCACAAAAATCATGAACCTCTCATTTACAACTGGCTCCTTCCCCTCCGCACTAAAGCTCACATCCATAAGACCTCTACTAAAAAACGCCAAACTAGACCCAAAACGGCCTGACTCCTACAGGCCTATAGCCAGTATCCCCCTCTTAGCAAAGATTTTTGAGAAAGAGGCACAACGTCAAATCCAAGACCACATAGACTCCGCAGCCCCTCTTGACCATTCTCAACATGGATTCAGAGAATACCATGGCGTGGAAACACTGCTTACCACCCTATTCAATGATATTCTCACTAGCATAAACACCATCCGGCAAGGCGTTGTTCTAATCTTCTTAGATATAGCAGCAGCGTTTGATTCAGTAAACCATGAGATTCTCCTCGGGAGACTGAAAGAGAAAGGCATCTGCAACTCCGCACTTGATTGGTGTAAATCGTATCTTGACAACAGAAAGCAATATGTAAAATCTACAACGGGAGAGTCAAAACTCTTCCATCAAAAACAAGGCGTTCCTCAAGGATCCTCTCTTTCATCTCTCATGTTTAACATATATATGCAGCCTATCTGCAATATCATCAGATCATTCAATGTGAAATGTATGATATACGCAGATGATATCCTACTCTACATGCCATTTTCCACAGTGCATATGGATTTATTGCCTATAATAAATTGCTTCGACGCAGTATCAGAATGGCTCCTATCACAAAACCTCCGCATTCAGCATAAGAAAACGGAGGTTCTTTTCATCACCAAAGACCCCAACTTCATTCCACCACCACATATAAGTGTTAAGGGAGCAGATCTATGCACTAAGGAAACAATAAGATACCTCGGAGTCACACTGGACCATCATCTCAACATGAAATCACACATAAATAATATTGTAAAAGCTGTGTACTTCAAGATACGCACGCTCAGGCACCTACGCTCCCTACTAGACCAAGAGGACTTCAGAACCATCTATCAGGCACTGATCCTACCACACTTCGACTTCGCCAACTCCATCCTGCAAGGGCTCCCACAATCCACCCTGAGCTCACTTCAGCTTGCTATGAATACTGCTGCAAGGGTTCTACAAGGAGCGTCCAAGAGTGAACATGTTACACCTATCCTCAAACAGCTACATTGGCTCCCTATACACGGAAGGATTATGTTCAAGACCTTGATTCTCACCTTCAAGGCCATCAATGGTCTCTCAGCCAACTCAATCACAGAGCTCATACGAACTGTACCACCAAACAGAAATAGGAGACAGGTAGCATTGAACTCCCTAATAATGCCAAAAGCCATAACAACATGCAGCCTATCAACAGCAAACAGAGCTTTCATATTTTGCGCACCAAAATGCTGGAACTCTCTACCACCTGATATCCGTGCCATAACCGACTTAGCCCAGTTTAGAAAGGCCCTCAAATTCAACCTATTCATCAAATACTACCCAACATAAAATAAAACTTACAGTCCCACCGCAAACGTAATCACAGATTTCTCATTGTTACTAACATTCTGGCTAAATTGTGTAAATAGTTGAGTATGTTGTCTAGTTAACCGATCATATACTCCATGTAGATAGTTCTCCCATTTTAAATTTGTTTTTTCCAAGTTTATGCTCCTGTTATATGTAACACCGAACAGCTTGTTGTTCTGGTTTTTGTTTTGTTCTCTGTAAACCGCGCTGATGCCGAATAGTGCGGTATATAAAAAATGTAAATAAATAAATAAAAAATAAAATAAATAAATTACCTCCAAAGTATACTGAAATTAGGTCACTGTCTGTAAATAGCTTCTCGTTAATGCAAAGAATGTTCTAATACTAGGCCATTGTATCCAAATCAATTTCTTACTGTTATGTGAAGCTGCAATTATAGTAACTAATTCAAGGCAAGCCTTCCACCGCACCACTCTAGGGATATGAATACTCTAAACTTTTTTCTTAAAGTATGTCTACTCACACTGATTCCAGCTTATGCATTCAACTCAAACTTTTACCAACCTCTAACACACCTATGCACCCCGATTTACCTCCTCTTAACCATGCAAATGCCTCAACCACCCCTACTCGCACCCTTCCGCATCCTCAGAAATGATCCAATACACACACCCTACCAGAGGGCCTCTACTAACAACAAAAGTAGAACACAGAGACACCATAAACCTAGAACAACAAAAACACAGATAAATAAGCCCATCCTACTCCCGACCACACACATCCAGGCTCCGCAAACACCACATAAGACCTGTAACATCACCCTCATCAATGCTCGATCAATCAGGAACAAGACCCACATAATCTACGACATCATCAAAGATGAGCAACCAGACATCTTCTGTATAACAGAAACCTGGATCACTGAAACTGATGCAGCCATATTAAACCAGATAAGCAGTCCCGAATACAACCTGTATAACTGCCCACGCTCCAACAAAAGAGGTGGAGGGGTTCTCATAATAGCTAAAACCAGCCTGCAACTCTCCACCACGTACCTGGACTCAAACATAGACATCGACCTGCTTAAAGTGGAAAACCCAGCTCTGTCCATCTGCCTGATATTCAGATCCCCCTCAACGAATCATGAAGTACTCACCTCAGCACTAGAAAACATTTCCGCAACACAACCAAAGAAATTCCAAATTATCCTAGGAGACTTAAACGTAGCATCAACAACAGCCTCTCACGCAGAAACCTTCCTGGAAGCCATGTCCCAACTAGGGTATCAATAACTAATAAATGAGCCCACCCATGACAAGGGCCATACACTGGATATGGTCTTCACTCCCACGAGTAAGCAGTGCGACGAAGAGAAGCCTTTGATAAAGATAAACCCAATACCGTGGTCGGACCATCACCAAATCGATATACGGATAAAGCTGCCGTCTTTACCAAAGGACACGAAAGCACATAGAGTAATACACCAACAAAGAAGATTCAACAAACTAAACCTGGAATGTCTTATAAGTAACATTAAGACGCACATAGACCTGGAAAGCACGGACCTCGATGCACTAACAAACAGCTGGGACACCGGAATTCAGACCGCAGCGAACCCTAAATGGAACACCACCTCGAACCCGACCAAAACCGAAACACTGACCAAAATGAAGAGAGAACTCAGAAAGAGTGAAAAAAAATGGAGACGTATGAAATCCATTGAACACAGGACTGAGTACCTCAACCTCCTCTCGAAATACAAAGAAGAGGTAAACGCTGCGAAAAGGACGCACCACACAAACCTATTAAACAAAGCTATCAACAAACCTTGGGAACTATTTGAGCTAGTGAAATCTCTAAAAAAACCTTCCCAACCAGACCACCATGATAACTCTATCCATCCCCAAACACTGGCAAACCACTACGCAAGCAAGCTGACTGCAACCTTGCCCACTCTCTGTGTGGACGCAGCACACCGGAAATCTGATGTGGAACAAGAACAGACATGGAGAAATTTCCGCAAGATTGATGATCAACAAACAATCAAAATAATAACTAGCATCAATACCACCACCTCCCCGCTGGATCCCTGCCCAACTGCTTGGGTCAAGGCAGCGAAAAAAGATATTGTCCACCAAGTCTCACACATTGTAAACCAATCACTGCATCAAGGAATTATGCCTGACCAGCTCAAGAAATCCATAATAAGGCCGATCCTAAAGAACAACTCACTCAGCAAAGCAGACCCAACATCCTACCGCCCCATCTCCAGCATATCTTTCCTAGCAAAGATCATTGAAAAAGCAGCCCTCATACAACTTCAAGAGCACCTCAATGACCATGAAACCCTGGACAAGCAGCAATACGGTTTCAGACAAAACCATGGAGTCAAAACGCTTTTACTAGCATTGCTTAACAACCTCCACAAAGGCCTGGAGGACAGAAAGAAAATGTTTATACTCATTTTCATTGACATCTCTGCCGCCTTTGATACTGTCCATCATGGAATCCTCCTGAACAAACTGGAATCAATAGGAATTTTGGGAACCCCCCTTAAATGGTTCTCCTCTTACATAACGAACAGAATGCCACAAGTCCAATTCAATGGCGAAAAAGCAGAAGCATTCTCTCAAACTCAAGGCATACCTCAGGGATCGGCCCTCTCGGCGCTACTTTTCAATATTTACATGCAGCCCCTCTGTGACGTCTTCAAAAAACATAATATCAACTACCATATTTATGCAGATGATATTATGCTATACACACAACTGGACACTACTGACCCTAAGTATACGCATCTCGAAAACTGCCTGTACGAGATGTTAGCATGGTTGCAGCAAAACAACATGACAGTCAACCATAAGAAAACGGAGGTGTTGTATATATCCAGTAAAGCAAGCTTTGAACCTCCTCCGACAATCACCCTCTGTAACAACACGTACAACACAAAGAATTAGATCAAATATCTGGGAGTCACACTCGACAGCAAACTAAAGATGGAAAAGCACCTGCGCAAAACCAACAAGGCCATTTTCCACAAACTTAGAGTCCTACAACCCCTGCGGAATTTAATCGAACCCTGTGATTTTCGGTCTGTTGCGCAAGCACTCATTATGCCTCACTTGGACTACTGTAACGCCATCCTACAGGGTCTGCCAAAGAAAACGCTAAATATCCTGCAAATGGCCCAAAATGTGGCGGCAAGGATCATCATGCGAACAAGCACTGCTGAACACATTACACCTGTATTGATCGAGCTACATTGGCTACCCATTGCTGCCAGGATACAATATAAAACATTGGTAACCACGTTCAAACTCATACATAACCTAGCGCCATCATTCCTCTCAACCCTTATCAACACACAACCAATCAATAGAGACAGGAGAACTATCAACTCAGACACACTACAAGTTCCTACTAACATCAGAGTAGTAAAAGCCAATACTAGCCGCAGAGCATTCTCATTCTCTGCCCCAACCATCTGGAACCAACTACCATACGAACTACAAGCAATCAAAGACATTAGTGCGTTCAGGAAGAAACTAAAAACTCATCTATTCAAATGTCACTACAACCAGATGTAAATCTCAGTGGAACACCAGATAAAGCAAACGAAACATAAATCTGCTCTGTAGAAATGTTATATGTAAAAATGTAAAAATGTAAATATGTAAAGTCAAATCCTTAAGACCCTAATTCTGTGTGATGTGCCAAACCCTCAAATCTGTGTGTATATTTCCCCAACATTTCTGTCATGATTTGACAACTCCCAAATTTGTAATCAAACCGCTACTGATTGCTGGAAGTAGCGGTATATAAGTGTATACTAAATAAATAAATAAATAAAACCCTGTGGAGGCCAGTTCCATAGGTGCATGACCAGGCCATCTGGATGTCCAGAAATCTGGACAGCAAGGATATGCACCCAATTCTGCTCCCGCGGGGCTAGCCAGCTCTGTGGGAACAGAATTGTGGCAAAGGGCCTGGACGCCCAGGATATGCCCTGATTCAGGCATCTTGGATGTCCAGAGCTCTGCCGAGCTAGCTCAGCCTGGTTCCTGCATGGAGCCTCCGTGCCTTGGCGTCCCATTGCTATGGCACCACGGCTCATGACAGAGCCCCGTTCACTGATGTTACATTAAATCACCTATTTCCTACCACCCAACTCCCGATCAGGCCTTCCGAGGCTGGGATCGGGCTGCGGGAGCACCCAGCCCCTGCTTACCTCTTCTGCCGGTCCTATCACTGTCCCAGGACAAGCATTATCAAACCTATGTACCTTTGTTAGAACCTGCCAGGTATTTGTGACCTGAATTGGCCACTGTTTGAAACAGGATACTTGGTTTGATGGACCTTGGTCTGACCCAGTATGGCATTTCTTATGTTCTTAATCTTACGTAGCACATTGTCGAAGTGGAGATGTGAACAAGATGCTTCTTTGGTTGGAGCAGAAATTGATTTTCAGTATGAGTACACCCCAGCCCCAAGGTCTCAATCAGGAGTCAGATTTATCTGTTTTTCTATGAAGATCATCTTCAATAAGGATCAATCGTTGTTCCCTCTGTGACCTTGTGTTAAGGAATCACCTGACCCTTTTTATTTTTATTTTTTTGTATGACGGTACGGCTTTTCAATGTCTATATTTGTTTCAGCTTATTTATTGATTATTATTTTTTTGACATTGGTCATTTTATTTATTTACTTATGTATTTATTTATATTTTTAAATAATTTTATGATATGACCTGTATTTTTTCAAAGTAAATAACTGATTCATTTTTCTCATTCCTCTCCTCTCCCTTTAGCCATCTCTTCTCCAAGATGAAGAGCTCTAATCTGTTAAGCCTTTCCTCATAGGGGTATCCTTCCATCCCCTTTATAATTTTAGTTGCCCTTTTCTAAATCTGCTATATCTTTTTTCAGATGTGGTGACCAGAAGTACACACTGCACACTGTGGTCGCACCATGAAACGATTCAGAGGCATTAAGATATCCTATGTTTTATTTTCCATTATTTTCTTTATTATTCCTAGCATTCTGTTAGTGTTATTGGCCACCAAAGCACACTGAGCAGTGGATTTCAATGTATTATCCATGATTTATTTCTTTATTTATTTTATTTAACCAGTTTTTTTATACCGCTTTATCTTTCAATCAAAGCGGTTTACATTATAACTTAATTGTGTACAAAGATGCTTAAACAGGAGAAAGGGGGAGGGGTAGACTGGAAACAAGTTAACTTATGTAAAATTCAAGATATATGGCATAAACTACGTATAATTCATGTCTATGGCATTAAACAGTCATTGTTAGTCCGTGGCCTGGGGTTATCAGGGGGTAGTTTGGATCTTTTCCTTGGTTAGGGCTTAGGTAATGTGTCCTAGGTGGTTTGTGTAAAGTAGAGTTTCAGCTTCTTCTGGAAGTCTTTGATGTCTGTTAACGCTCACATGTCATTTGGAAGCAAGCTCCATATTGATGAGGCATATAATGAAAGCACTCTTCCAGATGTAGATTGTATGGATTTTTGGTATTTATGGATTGTGATGATCATAATGTCTGTTGTTGTTTCTTCTGGGTCGGGTGCTTGTGTCTCTTATTATGAGGTCTTGTAGGATGTTGACCGATGATAGGTGGATGATTTTAATGATGTTTAAAGTTGTCTTGAACCTGATACAGGAATGTATTGGGAGACAATGTAACTGGTCGAATATAGGGGTGATCTGCTCTTGTTTGGGTGTTCCTGTGATGACTGGTGCTGCTGTGTTTTGTACTATTTAGACTGTGTTGCAGTAGTCAAATATGGGAGTGATTACTGCCTGGCAAATGGAACGGAATGATCTTGGTTCAGGATTGGTTTTAGTCCCTTGATAACTTTCATTTTATGGTAGGCATTTATGGTGGTTCTCTTTATGTGAGATTGCATGGTGATTCCTAGGTCCTTTATTACTGTTATGGACCTATGCCGCATGTTGATTGATTGTTGTGGGACAAATGAGGTAAGTCTTGTGACGAAGAGTGCCTCTGTCTTTTTGTAGTTTATAGATAGTTGTTGTTGCTGAGACAGGTGATCATTTCTTCCATGCATGATTTTATGGTGCGAGGTTGGGCTTTTGTATTTCAAGTGGGGCATATACCATGATATCATCAGCATATAGTTTGTAGTAAATTTTGTGTTTTTTGATAATCTCACAAATAGGCTTTATGTAGATGTTAAATAAAAGTGATGAGATTGATGAGCCTTGATGTACTTCTTGTTGCATGGAGAAAGGTGTAGATCTGTTCATTCAACTTTTGACCTTTTGTTACCGATTACTGAGGTAGGATTGAAAACATGCTAACGTATTATTATGTAGACCAATTTCTTGAAGACATCGCAGCATGATGTCATGGGGAATAGTATTAAAGGCAGAAGATATGTCCATGAATATGAGGGAAAAACCCGTTTTAACGTTATCCATTCTTCTGATGATACTGTCAAATACTGAAGATAAAAGAGTCTCTACACCCTGGTTGGGCCTGAACCCATGTTGATGTAGGTCCAGTGGTGCGTGTTGGTCTATGTGGTCTTGTAGTTGTCTTTGAATCACTTTTTCTATGATTTTAGTGACAAATGGCAAGCTGGAAACTGGTTGGTATGCAGCTGGGTCATTTTTGTTGAGGGATGCGTCTTTGAGTATAGGTCGTATGGTAGCTTGTTTGAGTGATGTTGGTATATATCCTTGGGTGAGAGACAAGGTTGTCATTTTGTGAATGAAGTGTTTGAGTTGTTCTTTAGTTGACTTTATCCATGTGACAGGACATGGTTCTGCAGGTGATGTGGTGTTATTAAGAGAGGATATGATGTCTTCTATTTGCTGGGTAGATGGGATACTGAATGCTCCCCATATTCCTTTGTAGGTTGAATCTTGTGGTTAGTATGTTGTAGTCGTTGTGATCATCTGGTTCTGTTTAGTGTGTTTGCTATGCTTTGAGGGTATATTTCAGGAGCGTTATTTTTTTAGTGGGTCTCCAGTAAGTGTCCCCATGGTTTGTTAACTAATTGCATTATGAGATTTGTATGGTGCTGCTCTTTACACCATTCATGATGTCTAGATCCTATTCCAGGGTGGTAACTCCCTTGAGTTCTCTTATAGGTGTTTTTTTTTTCAAATTTCCATTACTGTACTTGTTTTGAGAGTCCAGCATGGCAGCCCAGCTACTATTATATCCCTGACCACAGAATGATGGGCCCGATATTGAGTTGGGCAGGCTATATGCCGCTATGGCGCATAGCCCTGCCCGCTGATCCTTAACCCGGTATATTCAATGCCAGAGCAATGGCATTGGATATCCAGGATCGCAGCACATGCCCCAGAGCTGCTGAAGCTAACTGGGTAGCAGCAATATTGCACCACTACCTAGTTAGCTTCCTCAGGTAAAACTGGCCCATTTTTTGCTATACCTAGTTTTACTTGCCGTTCGCTAAACGGGTAGCGGTGCAATATTGCCACCACCCGGTTAGCGACAGTCTCTGCCTCTGCTCTACCACAGAACTTCACCAACATGCTCCGATGCTAACCAAATAGAATTGGGGCACGTAGCGGGGTTAGAAGGGTATATTCAACAGCATCAACCATGTAAATGTCACTGGATATCCCGATTTAAGACATTTATACAGTTTACTGGACTGTAAACTGTGTAAATGCCTTTCAAATATTGGGCCCAATATTTCTATTAGGAATGACGAACATGGAGGGTTGGCAGTGGAATGGGACACCCATCTAGCCAGTCAGATTTAGCAAGGGGGGGGGGTCCTGTTTCTGAGGTGAGGCAAGGAATGATACCTACGAGTGTAAAGGTTGACTAGTTTGATGCAAAGGGGCTGTGAATGTGCCTAATGACTGAAGAAAGCTGCTGAGATTGTGGAATGAACATTTATTTTGTTGTTTGTTGGGGGGGTTTAATGTGTCTGAGTGAGGAGTGCTATGGGAACTGTTGTGTGAGTGACAAGTAACAAAGTATTGAGTACAGAGTGAATGTTTATGACAGAAGGGGAAAAGGGGTATTTTTTTAGGTTCCTGCAAGCTTGCAAATATTACCTAATTTTTAAATAGTTCATCTAGGACCTAATGGGGATTTAGGGAGTCAGATTAGGGTTTAGACCAGGGTTGAACTGGTAAAAGAAAAGACTATCCTGAAATAACTCAAAAGAGAGGATGCCTGAAGTTCTGCTGAAGAAATATCTGCCGAGTTTTAGGCCCCAACGAGTTGAAGACATCTGAGGATAAGTGGTGACACACACAACAACAGTGAACTTTATATATTTGAGCAATATAGTTTCCGTAACCCTAATAATTAAGGGTTAAAGGATATGGGAAAATGACTACTGAACCCATAGACTTTGCTAAAGGGTAAACCAAAGAAGATTTGGACTGTTGGGACTTTCAGGTGTAAATGTAATAGTTTGTCATATACAGGTCGGGAGTTTGAAAAAAATTCAGAATACATTGATTCTGAAATTACATTTTATTCCATGTTAAATATGAAGTATCTGCATTACAATTACATGAATTGGCTGGGAAAGTAACTATGACCAGGACTAAGTAATAAATTCAATAACTAAACCATCTTGCCGATCCAAATCCCTTATACTACAGTACTTTAGATTTATTTTTCTATTCCAACTGCTGCTCTCCTTTTTCTTGAAGGAGGGTATTCCAGTAGAATTTAGAGTTTGTTCCCTGCAATTGCTCTCTTTAAGGCAAGTAAATTTGTAACAACTATATGTAAAAACTACTATTAAAGCTTTGGAATTACAGAGCTTAAAAGGGAGAGAGGAGGCATTGTGGGTTAAACTAGAAAGAGGGAAAGAGAAATCTATTTGCATTGGTGTGATATACAGACCTCCCTCACAAGAGGAAGAGGTGGACAGAGAGTTAATTGAAGACATACGCAGCATTGCTAGGAAAGGGGAAGTGCTACTGCTAGGAGATTTCAATATGCCAGATGTTGATTGGCACATTCCTGCTGCAGTATCATCTAGGAGTAAGGAGATCCTGGATTCTCTACAGGGTGAACTATTCAGGCAATTGGTAACAGACCCCACACGTGAAGGGGCCATACTGGACTTGGTGCTTACCAATGGTGAAAGTGTTTCTGATGTTGTAGTGGGAGATCATTTTGCATCCAGTGATCACCAGATGGTGTGGTTCAGTATTAGGACTAGGGCTGTTAGAATCCATTCCAAGGTGAAGATCTTAGACTTTAGGAAGACTAACTTTGCGAAGATGGGCCAATACCTCAGGGAGTCATTAGTGGGATGGGAACAGCTGGGGGATGTAGAACAACAGTGGGCAAAACTGAAAGGGGGTATTTTAAAGGCAACCAACCTTTTTGTTAAAATGGTAAATAAAGGCAAAAGGAACAGGAGACCGCTATGGTTTTCGAAGGAAGTAGCTGAAAAAGTGAAGAAAAAGAGGGAGGCCTTCATGAAATACAAGAGATCACAGAGAGAGGAAGACAGGCATCTGTATTTGGAAAAACTTAGAGAAGCTAGCAAAGTAGTCAAGAAGGCAAAGATTCAAAAGGAGGAGGAAATAGCCAATGCAATAAAATGGGGAGATAAGACATTTTTCAGATATATTAGTGAGAAGAGGAAGGGCAAAAGTGGTATTGTCAGACTCAAGGGTACAGGGGGGGAATATGTAGAAGCTGATAAGGATAAAGCGGAATTGCTTAACAAATATTTTTGTTCTGTGTTCACAGATGAAGAACCAGGAGCAGGACCTCAGAAAACACCCACAAATAAGAACAGAAGCGAGGGACATCTTGAACAATTTTCAGAAGACTGTGTTCGTGAGAAACTAGCTCAACTTAAAGTAGACAAAGCGATGGGACCGGATGGGATACACCCTAGAATACTGAGGGAACTTGGGGACGTTCTAGCAACTCCACTGACTGACCTTTTCAATGCCTTGTTGGAGTCGGGAGTGGTGCCAAAGGACTGGAGAGAGGCTCATGTGGTGCCTTTACACAAAAGCGGAAGTAAGGATGTGGTTGAAAACTACAGGCCGGTTAGTTTAACTTCAGTGGTGAGTAAATTAATGGAAACGCTGTTGAAAGAGAAAATAGTGAGGTTTCTGGAGTCCAGCGGATTACAGGATCCGAGGCAGCATGGATTCACCAGAGGCAGGTCTTGTCAGACAAATCTGATTGATTTCTTTGACTGGGTGACCAGGGAGTTGGACCGAGGGAGAGCTCTAGATGTGGTGTATTTAGATTTCAGTAAAGCCTTTGACACTGTTCCTCACAGGCGACTTATAAACAAACTGAGCACCCTAGGGATGGACCCTAAAGTTACTGCTTGGGTTAGAAATTGGTTGGGTGGGAGGCGACAAAGAGTACAAGTAAATGGAGCTCACTCTGAGGAGAAGGATGTTACCAGTGGTGTGCCCCAGGGATCTGTCCTTGGTCCGATTCTTTTTAACATCTTTGTTAGTGATATAGCGGAAGGGCTGTCGGGTAAGGTTTGCCTCTTTGCGGATGATACCAAAATCTGCAATAAAGTAGACACCCAGGAAGGTGTAGATAACATGAGGAGGGATCTAGCTAAGCTTGAAGAATGGTCTAGAATTTGGCAGCTGGGATTTAATGTTAAAAAATGTAAGGTCATGCATTTGGGCTGCAGCAATCCAAGGGAGCAATACAGCATAGGAGGTGAAGTACTTTTGTCCACTAAAGAAGAGCGGGACCTAGGCGTAGTTGTGTCCGATGATCTTAAAGTAGCTAAACAGGTAGAAAAGGCGACGGCAAAAGCTAGAAGGATGCTTGGGTGCATACGGAGAGGAATGGCTAGCAGAAAAAAGGAGGTGATAATGCCTCTGTATAAGTCTTTGGTGCGACCTCATTTGGAGTATGGTGTGCAATTCTGGAGACCGCACCTTCAAAAGGATGTGAACAGGATGGAGTCGGTGCAGAGGGTTGCTACTAAGATGATTAGTAGTCTTCATTATAAAGCATATGAGGACAGACTTAAGGATCTTAATATGTACACCTTAGAGGAAAGGCGGGATAGAGGTGATATGATTGAGATGTTTAAATACCTCCGTGGCATAAATGTTCAGGGAGAGAGCCTCTTTCAATTGAAAGCAAGTTCTGCGACGAGGGGACATGGGATGAGGGTGAAGGGAGATAGATTCAGGAGTGATATGCGGAAATATTTCTTTACGGAAAGAGTAGTGGATCTGTGGAATAGTCTCCCAGTGGAGGTGGTAGAGATGAGGACAGTAACTGAATTCAAAAAAGGCTGGGACCAACACAGAGGATCTCTAAAGGTAAAAAGTGGACAGTTGTAGTTGTTGTTATGGAAAGACAGACTAGATGGGCCTTGTGGTCTTTTTCTGTCATCATGTTTCTATGTTTCTATTGGCCTACTGTGTGACATATTTTTAGGGGGGAAACTTAAATTATATTGTCTTCTGAGACAGTGGTGACATTGAAATGCCTTTAAATAATTCAAAATGCAGCAGTAAAACTTCCTTGCAATGCCTCCTGCTATGATCATATGATCCCACATCTTTATAAGTTACACTGGCTTCCAGCCCATTATCGCATCATATTCAAAATACTCCTTCTGGCTCACCATGCTTTCTATACAGGTTTTCCTATTTATCTTATTCACCTTATCCCTTATTGTCCTGCACAAGTACTTAGATCTGTCAGAGAAAACTACTGTATTTGGTCACCCCAACCAGGTGTGTTTTATGCCTAGAAACCTACCGAGTCATGACCTTCCGTACACAAGCCCTTCACCTTTGGAACTCTCTTCCAACTGAACTTCACCCTGAAACTTCTTACAGAAAATTCAAGGCCAACTTAAAAACATCTTTTTTTCACACAAACCTTCCAATGATCTCCCTTCTCTCTTTTTATACTGCTCAGCCCCTCTCCCATTCATTTCCTGCAGTAATCAATGTTCTAAGTTTCTTTTCCTTGCAACTGTTGTGCTACACCATGTCCCCAACCTTGTGTATTTTCTCTGTCATTTGTGTATTCATCTTTGGGGTATGTTTACTAAACTGCGGTAATGTCACCTATGTTATGTTCCGCGATGATGATACAGATGCCCATATAAGGGAGTGAGCGGGCATCATTATGGCAAGCCGTGTCAGGTAACGCGCGTTATAAGGCACGTTATAAGGCACATTACAAGGCACCTTATTAGGCACAGTACAAGGCACATGCCTTAATGTGCCTTGTACTGTGCCTAATAAGGTGCCTTGTACTGTGCCTAATAAGGTGCCCTGTACTGTGCCTTGTACTGTGCCTAATAAGGTGCCTTGTAATGTGCCTTGTACTGTGCCTAATTAGGAGCCTTATAACGCCTTATAAGGATTGTTGGCAACTGTGGTGAGGGTACTATGGGCTGGCAGCATGGATCTGCAAAGATATGACTGTCACAGGCAAGCAAAATATCTGCCTTGGACAGGAGGGAACAACAAGGAATTGAACCCATGACCTCTGCCTAGAATGTCAGTGTACTAACCAGTAGGCTATATCTCTATGGCTTGTTGCACAGCAATGGCTGGGTACAGAAGGACTGCAGGTCACCACACAAACCGTCTGCTCTGTGTGCCAGGATAGGGTAACACCACCAGCACCCATGATGCATTGCACATGCAGAACAGCGGCCTACAGCTGACCACCAAATGGGGTCTGCACCTCTCCAGTACTGCAGTGTGGTAAGACGGACTGACAGTGCGTGATACTGGCACAGAGTAGCTACAGACCTTGCATTGTGCAGGTTCTGTGTTCACCCTGAGGGATAGGATGGGTGCCCAGTGATAGGTCCACAGTACATATAGTGCTAGAGATAGGTCCTGCTGCACATTCCCATCACTACCAGTGTGTGACAGGTGTTCCCAGAAGTGTTCTGCAATCACATGTGGCCTTGTGGGACCGGACACCACCCAGCTTAGTGTGTATGTGGTGTCAAGGTCTGGCTGCCATGGGTACCTGTTATCAGGCAGCAGGGTGACTAGACTCGCATGAGATCTAGGCAGCACTGCCTCTATGGGTCTAAGTGGTATGCACTATATACCCCTAGGGGCCCACAATCACCCCTTTTGTAGATGAGGTTGTGATGGGACAGGTGCCTGTGCCCTGTAGAATGGCTGTAGTGCCAGCAACCACTGTCCTGTTAGCGGATGACAGCCCTCAAGGGCTGATGGGCCAGAGCCATACCTATGAAAGTGGCAGACCAACAGTGATGCTTGGGGTCGGCAGGGGAAGGCTCAACTGCCCCACGCAACAGTCCGCCACCCACCAGCAGACAGCACAATCAGACGGCACCTGCATCATCCTACAGGGTGGTCCCACCATGCAGAGACTAACTGCAGACAGCCCACTAGCCAGTCCATAGTGCATGCTCACAGGGAAGCAGGTATTGCCATGATTGGGCCCCAGAACCTGGAACACACAGGTATCACTGGAGTCAAATAATGTGTGGCACTATGTGGGAACATGGACATGCCATGGTCACTGCTCGGTCAGAGTGAGAGTGACCTCCCAGCGTGACATGCAAGTGGTGGTTGAGCAGTACAGTGTCCCAGCCATTACCCTCAACCCTGTGCAGATGCATCCTGGCCAATCCACCCTGTCTGGGCCATACCCACAATACCTTGCTCCTCATTATGCGCATGTGCAGGCTAATGCTGGAAACAGTGTGAGCAATGTGGGTTCAGTGAGGTTTTGGCAGACACAAAATAATGGATAGACATATGCACACTCCCACACCTATATCAGCATTGTGCAGAGATAAGGTGGTTCACAACCCTGCCTGCCACACTGGCCCTGATCATAGTGCCAACATTGCTAAACTGTGCAGGGGGTAGTAGTAGTGCTCTGGTGATAACTACAGCTCCGTGCTGGGGCAAACAGCCTGACACTCCATGAGGCTGTGGATAGTGGAGTGGGTGTTTGTACCACTGTGCACTGCTCTGTTGGGGTTTGCACATGTTGTTGTTGTGTCTGCATTGTGCGATAAAACTATGGGGTGATACTCTGCAGGATCTACAGATGGGACTTGAACCTTGGACCCTCTGCTCTTAGACACGCTGGCTGAGTGTACTGCTCCACACCACTGACACAGCAGCACAGTGGTCCCTGGGGATACCCATACTTTCCCAAGCCAGGCCTCTTCTGTTGCACTGCACACCATGTACTAGTACAGGGCATGGCCTTGGTCCACTGCAGGTGGGTGCCACTACACCCTCCAGCACGAACACCCCTCCCCCTGCCATGCCGCCATGCCCATATGCTGTCAGTGCTGGTGGTGTGCAGTCCCAGGCCATCCAGGGGGCAGGTAGGTGGCTGTCTAAGGTGTGGGTTCTGGGGTAGGGGTGCCTACATAGCTGTCCATGCTCCCCCCAGCACCGCCTGTTAATGTTATGTGCCCCTTGTGGTACCTGCTGGGTAATGACCCCTGGATGGGACACTGTGGAACACAGACTCATTGGCATGTTTGACCCTGGTCAGTTGCTGTCTTGCTGGTTTCCATTTTCTGCATTTCTATGTGCCACCTAGGCATCCGCCTAGTCCACCTTGTGCCCCAGTTGCCCCCACTGCATGTCATGCCTGCAGCCCCCATGCCCCATTTGCGCCATCAACATAGTGGCCTTTCATACCTGGGCACTATGCTGTTGCTGCAAATGGAGCACTACTATCACCTTTCTTGGGCTCCCTTCCTATGCTGTACATTGCTGACACTAAAATGGTTTCTCTCTCTTGCAAATGTGTGCTAACGCCAGGTTTTCAGTTGTGTTAGGATTCAGCCCTTCATTTCCCCACGTTAATGTGGAAGAGACCTCTCCCCGCCCACTCCCCACCCATTGACCCCTTCTCTCCGCCCTCTCTCCACCCTCTGCGGGACTTTCTGCGGCAGAGAACGTTAAGGCGCGTTATGTAATGTTAACATGCGTTAACATTATGTTATGTTATGTTAATGTGCGTTAACGTTACATAACGCACCTTAATGTAGCCGCTGCTACATTAACGCAGTTTAGTAAACATGCCCCTTTGTTTAATCTAAGTTTTCCACATTAACAAATGGATATTTATATACTCCCATAATGCAAGCATCACCTGCGCTGTGTCGAATCTTGTAAATAAATAAATAGTAAAGAGAATGACCCAGCAATTCTGTGAATGCAAATAGTGCCACTCATTGAGGTGCTGTTATCTGCACCCATGCTGTCTGCAAAACTGACGGCGACCGAGCACTGCTGACACTTCTGGTAACTGCACATTGCAAACATGTCCATTCTCTGCCCCATCTTGCCCGTTCCCCCATTTACTGTGTGCTCTGCAGATAGTGCAGAAAATGGTTGCACAATCTGTTTTTCCCCTGCACCATCTGTTCCTGTGGTTTACTGTAATACCGCACACCCAAGCCCGCAGTAACAATTAACACAGCTTGGTAGCATGCCCCTTATGGACCTAAGTTTGCTGAAAACCGGGAACAAATTTAGAAGCCTAACAGGTGCTTAAAAGTGGGAGCTCATCTTTTTATAAATATCGGGACTTATGACTTACTCTTTGAAAAGATACCTCAAACATGTGTGCAGGACAATGGACGACCTACTAGAATATTCAGCAGTGTAGGAGTTCTGTAAGTACAGTATATACATTGCCCTACCATGGTATTTTCAGCACAAGATTCTTTTGTTTGTTTTACATTAGCTATTTTAATACTACACTTTACCAAAGCAATCTGCAATAATCAGATTAGTGGGTATCCAGGAAGTCGGTGTATGCAGAGGAGTGGAACACCTTTCCTGCTTTTGTCAATGTCACTGTTTTGGGCAGCTGTTTCGCTTTCGTAATGATGTTCTGTGAACCTCTTTCCTTTATACAGTGTTATCTGACACTGGAGGCTAGTGGTTAAACAATTCTGTCTGTAATTCAATAAATCTCTAAATGGTATTGATGATTGTAAATCCTTTTGGGGTATTAATTATGTTTATCTTAAAATAGAAGTGTGTTATTGACTCCAACTTATTTAACAAGCAGCATGAGATCCTGGTCACATTTGTCTGCTCCCTTACCACAGGCAACTACTGAAACAGGTTTTTCCAAAGATAAATGTCGCTAGACTACGTTAGACAAGTTGCCTTTTCAAGCTGAAATAATAATTTTCAGTGGGAATATAAAACAGTGTCTCAAGGTCCTAGAATGGGAATAATCAGCAATGTGAGTCAGTCATTTTGAGTATGCTCTCTGCACTCCTGAAGATCTTCTGTGGGTTTCATTTGGGTCCTGTCCCTAAGATGGTAGAAGCATATGGGGATGGCAGAATATCAGTGTATCCACGCTGCTGCAGTGTGGTGGAGTAGCCTAGTGGTTAGAGCCAGTTGCCTAGTACCTAGAAAATCAAGGGTTCAATTCCCACTGGCACTCCTTGTCACCTTGGGCATTGCCTCAGAAGAAAAGGCCTGGTAATCTATTTTCAGTGATATGTTTGCCAAGAAGGCAACTGGGTTGCTAAGAGTCAGCCCTGACTAGACCATAACAAAAACAACAACACAAAAACAATGTTACAGTATCTAGTTTCAATATACAATCTTTCCCTATTCTGCTTGTGAAATGTGTTTTGTTTATAAGTTATTGCTGCTGGGAAAATATTATCTCCAGGAACAAGCAGGAATGTAGTCATCACATATGGGTATCGTCGGTACCGATGGAGCCTGCGCGGGAATGCTCCCCGGCGTCCAATTAGAACGCTTTTGGGAGCATCCCACAGTGCCTGCGTGCTGCCTTCCCGCCTTTCCCAACTGCCTCTCTCCAGTTCTTCTTTTTCGGCGGAGCCAGCAGGTCATGTTCCTGTCACCGCAGAAGAATTTCTTTTTTCTTTATTTCTTTTTGTGGTCGCGTCTGCCTTCTTCGACGCTCTACCGGTACCGCTGGTCTTTCTTTTCCTATTTCTAAAAAAAAAAAAAAAAAATCTGTTCTTTCCATTTTCTTCAGGTGTACCCGCCTTTTTGGGTCTTAGGCCCAAAAACTTTCCTTAACATGGAAAAACCTGCCTCAGGTTTTAAAAAGTGCACCAAGTGTGGCGGTACCATTTCCGTCACCGACACCCATGAATGGTGTTTAAAATGTTTAGGTCCTGACCACTCCATCACGGATTGTGTGTCCTGTGCCATGATGTCTAAAAGAGGTCAACAGAACCGAGCTGCCAAGCTCAGTACCCTGTTTCCCTCTGATGCGGCTTCAGTGGCATCGACGTCTTCCAGGGCTTCTTCTTCCTCCCGTGGATCTCAGGTAACTAAACATAAATCCAGCCGGTCCTCGAAGGGTAGATCTCTTTCTAAGCATCGAGATGCCTCTGGCGTTGCCCTCGAGGATTCTGCACCGGCAAAATTACCCCGGCGGGAGGCTTCGGCTTCCAAAGCATTATCGGGGTTCCAGGATGTTCTCAATGGCTCGGCCTCGATAGATCTCCTGGTGCCATGCTCTGAGGTACCGGTGGTCTCCACCGGTATCGACATCCAGGCATTGGCAAAGTCTATGGACCAGATAATTCTGACCATGGAACGCAGTCTGGCGGCTTTCCTTGCGGCATCGATGCCCTTGGTACCGCGACAGACAACTCCACCGGTACCGGCACTGGCACCGGCATCGGTATCGGTATTGGTATCGGTACCAGTACCGATAGCATCGACATCGGCATCGGTGTCTGCTATGCTGGTACCCTGTCCTCCTATGCCCTCCGGTACCGATTCTCCGGTACCAGTTATTCCCGGTACCGACCTTGGTCAGTATGGGTATCGGGCTCTGCAGGAGCATCCGGATAGATGATACTTCGAGTCCTCAGAAGAATCTGAGGATTCTGAAAGTTCTGTCGATGCAGCGATGCTTCTTCCAGAGGAGTCCTCCTCCCCTAAACACAGGATGTCTCCTCCAGAGGACATGTCTTTCCAAGACTTCATCAGAGAGGTGGCTCGGGGCCTGTCCATTACTGTGGCCTCTGAAACAGAGCCAAGGGCCAAGGAGTTGGAAATTTTACAATATCCCAAAACTCCTAAGGAGGCAGCTACCTTACCCATTCATGAGATTCTATATGATCTCATGTTGAGGATGTGGAAAACACCTCTTACCACCTCTCCTCATTCTCGTAGGTTGGATACTATGTATTGTGTCCCTCCTTGTCCTGGGTTCCATAAGACTCAGCTTCCTCACCACTCTATTGTGGTGGAGTCAGCTATGAGAAGGATCAGAAGTGCAAAAAGACATGCCTCTAATCCTCCAGGACGTGAATGCAGAACCCTGGATGCTTTTGGACGTAGAGTCTTTCAAGCTTCCATGCTTGCTGCAAGAATCAGTTCCTATAGTCTCTACATGGGAATGTTCCTAAAGGAGGTCACAGACAATTTACAGACTTTAAGTCCTTTCATTTCTGAGGATACAAGAGAGGACTTTCTCACTTGGGTCAAACATGCCCAATATGTCTCTAAATTCTCCAACCGTGCAGCCTTTGACTGCTTTGAGTGTATAAGCAGAACCTAGGCTATTGCCATAGGTGCACGTAGAATTGCTTGGCTCCAGGCATCTGATTTAGAGCTCTGGGCACAAGATAAATTGGGAAATATCCCTTGTACTGGTGAGAACCAGTTTTGTAAAGATTGGCAGGAAAAAGCTAATGAAATGGATGCTGAAAATTCTACCTTGGATAGACTATCCAAGTCCACTGCTGATCCTGTTAGAAAGAAGTTGTTCAAGAAAACGTCTTTTTCTAAAAAGAAAGGATTTTATCCTGCTTATGGTCAGCAGACATCTTCTGCAGGTCAGTTTTCAACCAAACGTCAGCAACCACCCAAACAGAAGAAAGCAAAGGCTGCTAGGCCTCCACCGGCCCAGCAGCCTCAGCCTCCTCAGGGCCTTTGACGTTCAGCTAGAGAACTTAGCCTTTCTGGTTCTGGAAGGACCAGAACCTTCCACCATTCCAGGAAGGTTATGTCATTTTGCCCCCAGATGGGGGCAAATAACAGCAGAGCATTGGACACTCTCCATCATAAAGGAAGGGTACAAACTTCATTTTTCAAGCATGCCCCCTCACACAATAGTGAAGCAGTTCAATTCTCCGACCTCTCTCATCTACCTGTTAGGTCAGGAGGTTGCCATCCTTCTTGCCCAAGGGGCAATAGAAGAAGTGTCTCTTCATCAACAGGGCACAGGGTTCTATTCCTCTTATTTTCTTATCCCAAAGAAAACAGGGGGATACAGACCTATCTTAGATCTCAGAGAATTGAACAAATTCCTTGTCAAGGAGAAATTCAAGATGATTTCTCTCAGAGCTCTGCTTCCATACCTTCAGAGTCAGAATTGGCTTTGTTCTCTAGATCTCAAGGATGCGTACACCCATGTCCTCATCCATCCAACCCACAGAAGCTTCCTTCGGTTCCTTTTTCAAGGAAAGCACTACCAATACAGGGTGCTTCCTTTTGGTCTGGCCTCAGCACCAAGAGTGTTCACGAAATGCATGGCTGTGGTAGCAGCATTTCTCCGCACTCTGGGAATATTCGTCTTCCCTTACTTGGACGACTGGCTCATTCGAGCTCCAACACAGTCAGAGGCCAAGACTTCTCTATCCTGCACAATGCGTATCCTTCAGTATTGAGGGCTGGTAATAAATATCCCAAAATCCAGTCTGACTCCCACTCAGTCTTTAGAGTTCATAGGAGCTCTTCTGCATACCACAAGGGCAAGGACCTATCTTCCCCAGGCCCGTTGCCTTCGCTTGGTGCAGTTAGCATCTCAAGCAGTGCTAAAGCCTCATCTAACTGCTCGAGAAATGTTGCAACTACTGGGCCACATGGCATCCACCGTGCATGTGGTTCCATATGCTTGCCTCCACATGAGGGCAGCTCAGTGGACTTTATCCACCCAATGGACCCAGGCATCAGGGTGCCTGTCAGACAAAATAGCAAACACAAGTCGCCTCATTTTGTCCCTCCAATGGTGGAGGTCCACTCAAAATCTGTTGCTGGGGTGCCCTTCTCAACAACCCTTACCCCAAGCAACTATCACAATAGATGCTTCTCCAAAAGGTTGGGGAGCTCATCTGCAAAACTTCTCCACACAAGGCACCTGGTCTCCGCAAGAGAGTTGTCTGCATATCAATCTCTTGGAACTCAGAGCAATTTTCCTGGCTCTGCGAGTGTTCCACTCCCTGCTCAGCTACAAGACAGTCCTCATTCATACGGACAATCAGGTAGCCATGTTCTATGTGAACAAGCAAGGGGGAACGGGCTTTCTGTCGCTTTGCAACAAAACTTTGCGATTATGGGCCCTCGCCAGAGAGCATCAGATTCATCTGCTGGCAGTATATCTTCCAGGCATTCAAAACTCTTGGGCGGACAGACTCAGTTGAGTTCTCCTTCCACACGAGTGGTCTCTGCATGCAGACCAGGTGATCAGGATATTTCAACTTTGGGGAACCCCAGACATAGATCTCTTTGCAAGTCCGTGGAATGCCAAACTTCCCCGGTTCTGTTCCAGAATTCCGGCTCAGGGGGCTCAGGCCAGGGATGCTTTCCTCCTTTACTGGGGTCAAGACTTCCTGTATGCCTTTCCACCTATTCCCCTAATTCCCAAAACCCTCTTCAAGCTTCAGAGAGACAGAGGCCACATGATTCTCATAGCACCACATTGGCCATGGCAAGTGTGGTACCCTCTGCTTCTACATCTCTCTCAAGCTCCCTCCCTGGAGTTAGGGTCTGCTCCAGATCTCCTATCTAAGGAGAACGGAATGTTATGGCATCCCAATCCTCAGTCTCTGCATCTCAGGGCTTGGTTGCTGAAGGCTTAGATCTCCAAGATCTTCATCTTTCTCAGCAAGTGAAAGATGTCTTTATGCTTCCAGAAAACCTTCCACTAGACGTTCTTATGCTTTCAAGTGGAAAAGGTTTACTATTTGGTGTTCAGAAAAGGGTCTTAACCCCCTTGCGATACCTCTGGAATCTTTGCTGGAGTATCTCCTCCATTTGGCTAATGCAGGCCTTAAGACAAATTCAGTAAGAGTCCATTTGAGTGCTATTGAAGCTTCTCTTAAACCTCTAAATGGACAACCTATTTCCTCTCATCCTCTTAGAGCAAGATTTATGAGAGGCCTCCTTCTAACTAAGCCTCCCATTAGACCACCTCCGGTGGCATGGGACTTGAACCTGGTTCTTGGGCAGCTCATGAAGCCACCTTTTGAACCTTTAGCTACCACCTCCTTGAAATTTCTTTCTTGGAAGGTTATCTATTTCATTGCAATCACATCAGCATGCCGTATTAGTAAATCGCAAGCGCTAGCAGCTAATCCACCTTATACAAGGTTCCATCATGACAAGGTAGTCCTTAGGACTCATCCACACTTTATGCCTAAGTGGTCTCGCCTTTTCATCTCAACCAAAGAGGTCTACCTACCTGTCTTTTGTCCAGGACCTCATGCATCAAATGCAGAGAGGAATCTTCATACCTTGGACTGTAAAAGAGCTCTAACCTTTTACTTACAAAGAACACAGCAACATAGAAAGTCCTCTCAACTCTTTGTTGCTTTTGATCCTTCTCATTTGGGACTTCCAGTCTCCAAGAGAACACTATCTAACTGGATTACTCAGTGTATTTCTTTCGCCTATCAGAGTAAGAACCTTTCTCTGGAGGGCCATGTCACAGCTCACAATGTAAGAGCCATGGCAGCCTCAATGGCTCATCTGAACTCTGTGTCTATTGACGACATCTGTCGAGCAGCCACTTGGGCCTCGGTTCATACCTTCACAGCCCATTACTGCTTGGACAAGGACTCCCGCCGGGATGCCTTGTTTGGTCAGGCTGTTCTCAAACACCTGTTCCATACCTAATCAACTCCTACCCACCATCCCTGGTAGGATGCCAGAGATCCATGGGGGGAAGTGGATCCCTTCTCAGGGACACACAACTTCTGGGGTCTCTCCCTGGCATCTAAAGCTAGGGAGTCCCCATATGTGATGACTACATTCCTGCTTGTTCCTGGAGATAGCATAGTTACTCACCTGTAACAGGTGATCTCCGGGAACAGCAGGAATTTAGTCTTCACAATCCACCCACCTCTCCTAGGAGTTGTATCTCTCTATCTATCTCTTTTCCTTTCCCTCACTCTCTCTCTCTTTGTCTCAGTTCTAAAACTCAGCTGGAGAGAGGCAGTTGGGAAATGCGGGAAGGCAGCACGCAGGCACTGTGGGATGCTCCCAAAAGCGTTCTAATTGGACGCTGGGGAGCGTTCCCACACAGGCTCCGTCGGTACCGACGATACCCATATGTGAGGACTAAATTCCTGCTGTTCCCGGAGATCATCTGTTACAGGTGAGTAACTATGCTTTACTGGAAGACAGATTGCTCCATTCTTTGACACATTTGTCATTGTATTGTATATCTCCCAACACTAGATTACTAAAAAAAATATTTTAAAATTTTAATTGTTGAGGGAGCATCAGAACTATGAGCTTACAGTATAGTGTAGCACACAACTCATTATTTCCATCATCAGTCCTGATTTTTGCTGTCCATTTTGAACCCCAGCTTGTGATTGCCTTTTTAGACATCTGTAGAAATTCCTTGGCAGATAGTTACTATAAATCACTTAAACTGAGCAGCTCCCATTCAGCAATATGTTATTGGTGCAAAGATTTTATATGCATTTTTGCAGCATTATACATCGCTCAAATTTCTTAGCTCTTGCTACCATCTGAAGTCAGCACTGCTGATTTCCAAAACCCAACTGGGCACTGAGTTTAGAACATGTCTTTATCAGGGATTGGATATTTTGCTGTACCTCTGTATCCTAAAAAAAACCTAGCCTGTTGTAAGTGCCAGAAAATGTTTGGTTAGTCTTCATGTTAAATTAAGTTTTAGTGATATTCATGGTTTTTTTTAATGTTTTGGTACATATTTATCTTAATTGTACTTCTTTTGTGCATGCTGCATCTTTTTTGTTTGCACAAATCAATTGTACACAGTGGTGTAAATACTGATTAAGCAACCCCCACAATGCAGGGGGCCAAGGACAAAAGAGGGCCTAGTGATCCCAACACAGCAGCGGCAAACATCGAACATACTTTCAAAGAATTTTGCTGTGCCACACTGTGCCACCTCCGCTGCTTTTTTGTTCGGGAAAGCATTTCCCATTGTAGAAATTTAGAATTTAAGAGGCATGACCAGATTACTGAGACAGCAGCTTCACTTTATTACAAAGTATATAGAAATAAAATAGATCTCCAAGTTATAATACCCTGTTCAATGTAATTTCAGTTTGTTCAATGTGAACCGCACTGATGCAGAATAGCGCGATATATAAGAGAATGTAAATAAATAAATTAATTAATAAAATAAAATTCCAGCCGCAGATGAGACCTTCATTGTCAGCCAGCTGCCCACTAAAAGTCTGCCTGAGCACTCCTGTGCTTATATAGTAGGCGGGCTTTCCCCTAACCATCACCACTCTCACCAATCCCTTCTGTTCTTGTATCCTCTTTCACCATTCATATTTCATTAAAGACAATCCTGGAAATGGACCACATATGATATAAAAATGGGAATGGGGTAGATACCTCACCATTCACGGAAGATGATGTTTTTGAACAGCTTGAAAAACTGAAAGTGGACAAGGCTGTGGGATACATCCAGGATACTGAAAAAGCTCAGAGAGGTTCTGGCAAGGCCTTTAAAGTATGTTCTTAATAGATCTTTGGAGATGGGAGATGTTCCACAGGACTGAAGAAGGGCTGATTTAGTACCTCTTCATAAAAGTGGTAATAGGGAAGAGGTGACAAACTCTAGGCCGGTAAGCCTTACCTCTGTGGAGAGAAAAGTAATAGATACATTCTTGAAAGAAAGAATAGTGCACTTCCTGGAAACCAATAGATTGCATGATCTGAGGCAACATAGTTTTACCAGGGAAAGATCATAACAAACAAATTTGATTGAGTTCTTTGACTGGGTAATTGAGTTCTTTGACTGGGTGACTACATCAAGAGCATATAATGAATGTGATATTCCTAGATTTCAGCAAAGCCGTTGATACTGTTCCTCATAGGAGGTTTATCAATAAACTGAGCAGCCTGGTGAACTGGATAAAAATTTGGTTGACTGACAGATAACAGAAGGTGATGATAAATGAAACGCAATTGAAAGAAAGGAAGGTGAGTACCGGTGAGCTCCAGGGATCAGTTCTGGGATTCGTACTGTTCAAGGTATTTGTGAGTGATATCAATAAAGGATCAAAGGGAAAAGTCTGCCTTTTTGCAAATGACATAAAAATTTACAGCAGAGTGGACGCTTCTGAGGGAATAGACAACATGAAGAAAGAACTACAAACACTGGAAGAATGGTCTAATGCTTGGCAGTTAAGATTTAATGCGAAGAAATACAGAGTCATGCACTTGGGATGCAAAAATCCAAAGGAACTGTGTGCAATACAGGGCAAAAGATTGGTGTACATGGACCAGGAGAGGGATCTTGAAGAGCTATTGTCTAAAGGTCTCAAGGTGGCAAAACAATGTGACAAGGTGGTAACCAAAGCCAGAAGGACACTGGGTTGCATACAGAGAGGAATAACCAGAAGAAAAAAGGAGTTATTAATGCCCCTGTACAAGTTGTTGGTGAGGCCTCACTTGCAGTATTGTGTTCATTTTGGGAGACCATATCTCACAAAGGATATAAAAAGACTTGAAACAGTTCAGAACAAAGTGACCAAAATGATTTAGAGCCTGCACTAGAAGACATATGAGAAGAGACCTGAAGACCTAAATATGTGTACCCTAGAGGAGATGAGGGACAGAGGAGATATGATTTAGATGTTTAAATATTTAAAAGGTATTAATGAACAAACAAACCTTTTTCAAAGAAGGGAAAGCTTTAAAACTAGAGGGCATAAAACGAAACTGCAAGGAGGTAAACTTAAAAGCAATGTCAAGAAACACGTTTTCACTGAAAGGGTGTGGATGCTTGGAATGCCCTCCCATTAGAGGTGGTGGGGATAAATACAGTGATGGCATTCAGAATGGCATGAGATAGACACAGTGGATCCCTTTATAACAAGAGGATAAACTCAAAATAAACTTAACTATCTTTTATATTTCGACAAATAGAGGGAGGTGACCTGCACAGAGTGGTGTTTTAACCCTAAACAAAGGCATAGAGTGGATGATTTGCACAGAACGGCAGGTATATCTACTCGAGCTACCTGGATGGGCAGACTAAATGGACCATACTGGTCTTTATCTGCTGTCATATACTATCTTACTATATGTTACACCCCCTAAGCTCCCATACATGGCAAAGCTCGAGATTGGCACTTAGCCAATCACAGTGATATGTCAGTGTAATTCCCATATATGGCATCTACATCACAGCTTAGTGCATACTCAATAGTCTTTTCTTTGTTCTCTCAGGAGCAGCCAAGCAGCCATCTTAAGCACATGGCTTGAAACAAGGGATACAGCCCTAAGAATTGGATTTATGGCTTAACTCTCACTATCCTCAGTTCCCCCTTTAGGTCAAGCTCTCCCTAAAGGCCTCTGACCAGTCACCATCCGAGGAGGGTAAGATGACTCAGATTCTATATGATTGATATGCAATGACGTTCAACCAGGGTTTGATTCTCACTAGCATTCTTTGTGGCCCTGGGCAAGTCACTTAAACCCTCCATTTCCTCAGAAAAATCCAAGTTATCAATGTCCCTGTTTAATGTACATTATGAAATTTAAGTTACAATGTAAACTGCTTTGACTAAAAATGATAACCAATTATAAAAAACAGGATAAATAAAATATATCCGTAGTAGAGGTGTATAGTTTGTATCATCCGGTTGACATCCATACCATGCAACCGCTCACATTCCTTCTCATGCCCATCTTCAGTGTAGCATAATAAGGAATCATAAGGAAGTTCATAGACATTGGTCCTCAAGGAATCACCATGCATCATTACTATATCTGCACAGACTGAGGATGCTTTAGCTTCACACTTAATGCATCCTTGTATGGACATAGTACCACACTGGAGGAGACAACAAGTTGCTATACCCAAGGCAAGTATAACAGTGAATACCTGCACAATCTTTGCTCCTGTACCATTTAAGATGGGAATCAATGATGTAAGCCAGAACCAATCCCTTCTTGACAATTGACAGTCTCTGATTGCAATGTTAACTTTACATTCACTATAACAAGTTCTGTTTCACTGTAAACTGCTTTTGATCTCTGGAAAGAGTGCTATAGAAAAAGTTATAATAAAATCCCAACCTGTGATATAAGACGCCTTAGGAATGGATGCTAATTTTTCTAAATGCTGTAGAGAATCATGTATTTGCTGGAACTTGTCATTGACAAAAACACACCATTCCTTTCCAGTAATCACACTGGGCTGCCAGAAGGGAGTCCAGGGCCATCTGGGTTTGGCAAGAGACCTCTCCGAGCTAAAGCACTGATATCTTCCTTTTACTCAGGAGTTACTATCTCTACCAAGGCTTGTGACCTTCTTATACTGGTTCTTATTTGGTTCATTTCTATACCTGCTTTTATGGGTATTGAGACTACAGTAAAGGCATCTATTACCTCATCAGGGGTCAAAGGTGTGGTCCTGCTGACCAGCATATTAGCTTCCTTCAAAGTCCTTTTCTCTCTTGGTAACTTAGAAACTTGGGATGCAAACTGGGAAACATTCTATGCTAAAGGTCTTAATACTACTGGGGGAAATACAAGTCCTAGTCAGCATCTACCTCCCCATTTGAAAGGCAGTGCCTAATAGGCCTTATCACCACAAATAAAATAATATCCCACCAGAGCCACTTTCCCATTTGGGTAAGTTAGTTTTCCAAGCAGCTTGGGATATGGAAAAAAATGTTCTATATGCAATGGATTACAAGTAGAGAGCTCAATACATTGTCTACAAATTTCCAGACCATGTGCCCTACACCAAGCAGGTGAGCATTTATCTGCATATACGAACCTAGCAAAAGATAAACAGCAAGTATCATTTTGAGTCCCTGGAGGCCAACACTCATATGAATATGTGTGGCAGAATCCTTGTACCACATTGCCATTTTGATGTTTCCAAACCCCCTCCCCTTCCCCAGCCCTTGGGTCCAGGTACAAATAGAATTTCTCAACTGAATTGACCCATTAGAATAAAAACAGTCTTCAGGTTACCCTATGGACACCCAAAGGGGGAGAGGTACTTGAATCCTTCCCTTCCCAAACCTGGTCCCAGCTAACACTGAAGAACCATGGACTTGCTACATTCTACAGGGGGTATATTGCCAGCTATAGAACTCTCATTCAAAGGTACAGATATCATGGGAAGACCCATAGCGGCTGATAGAAGATGTATACCTCACACTAAACAATTGGAGGAATGAGCTATTTCCTCTATCTTGCACATAGCAATGACCACATAATTCTTATGTGCTCCTCCAGCTCTAGGATCTACCCATAACTGGACAAACATGAGAAGAACATACAATATCACACAATTTTTATTTATTGATTTATTTATTTATTTAACAGTTTCTTCTATACCGCCCCTTCCAGAGATCAAGGGCGGTTTACATGGAACAGTTAACAAAATTTTGTATACTTCTGTATACTTTACATGGAACAGAGTTTTGAACTATTTACAGGTAATATTACATGGAACATAACAGAACTAATTACAAGTGACTATTTACATGAGCAGTAAAACAACAGTTTGGATAAGACTTATCCGCAGTGGGTGTAATGGATAAGTACTGTAAGGTTTTCTTGTGTTAGTCGTTTGTCCTATCCTGAGTACTGTGTATATGTTTTTGTGATTGTTGAGGGGAGGTTCTCTGTTGGTAGAGGATTTCAAAATGTTTCGAGAAGAGGTAGGTTTTAAGTGCTTTTTTGAATTGATGAAGGTCTTTCATCAGGCGGAGAGTTAGTGGGAGTTCGTTCCAGAGGGTGGGGGTAGCGAAGGAGAAGGCCCTATCACTTGTGGTTGCTTTTGTTTTTCTGAAGGTTGTTTTTATGTTGAGAGAATGGGTTGCGTTTTGTCTGCGCATTCTAGTTTCTGATGGGGGGTGTAGTAGGGTGGACAGGTGTGAGGGGGAGATGTTATTGAGGAGTTTGAAGGTAGTTAGTAGGATTTTATATTTTATTCGGCTATTTATAGGGAGCCAATGCAAGTCTAACAGTATTGGGTTCACATGGTCAGTTAGTTTAGCTTTTGAGATCATCTTGGCGCATATGTTTTGGGCTCTTTGCAGTAGGTAGATGGTCTTTAGCGGGAGAAGTTCCACATACACGAGTCCCATTGCCCTTATACTTTATATGTGGTTTGTCCCAGCAGTTTTCTCTGGTTTATTATGGGATCCATTTCCCTTCTCTCTGCTGTCCAATCACAGTTTCACCTTCAATTTGCCAGTCTGTTCCACTGTCCAGTCCTGCTGACCGGGAGGACCTGCTGAATGCTTGCAGTGGGAAATGTGAATCCACGTAGGTAGTCCAGTGACCTTAACTACAGAATAATCAGTGGGCAGAGCTTGCATAGAAATATCGTAGAAACATAGAAATATGATGACAGAAAAAGACCACATGGCCTATCTAGTCTGTCCTTCCATATTGACAACTATAACAGTCCCCTTTTTTCCTTTAGAGATCCTCTGTGTTTGTCCCATGCTTTTTTGAATTCAAATACTGTCCTCATCTCTACCACCTCCGCTGGGAGACTATTCCTCAGATCCACCACTCTTTCCGTAAAGAAATATTTCCTCATATCACTCCTGAATCTATCCCCCTTCACCCTCATCCAATGTCCCCTCGTAGCAGAACTTGCTTTCTTTTTTTTTTTTTTTTAAGCTTTTATTTTCATTTTGCAACAAACAAAAGAAACAACACACCAAAGGAGACAAAACAAGTATACAATAAGGAAAAGTAAACCCAATTACCCCCCACCCCGATGCTTCTTCTCTACCCGATTAGATCAGCATGTGGGCACTTCCAATTAACAGTGATTATACATCAAACGATCAAAAGAGCATCTACGATACAGCATGATCATGGAACAGAGATATATACAAAGTTAGACAGTCAGATGAGAGCATTTAGCAAAATGTACATAGTCATTGAGCATCTTCCATTGAGACCAATGAGAAGGAGTCTGAACAGGGGAAGCGAACAGACAAGGTATTTGTACATATTTACTGTAAAGACAGGCATGATTCCACCATTCATTGGAGCTCAGCTGGGAGCTAAATTTCCGGTATTACTTAATTAGGGAAATAGCAATGCCAAGCATAAAGTTCGAAAGGAGAGAAGCCATTTTTGGGGAGAGAGGGGATCCCCGCAACTGGGCGAAGTCCCACTATCCTCCAAGAAAGGGGCTCCTGAGAGTGCGAGATAGACTAAATACGACCCCAGACCCGACGCCAGTAATACTGTAGTGCGGGATATTCATGCATAACATGAGGCAATGAACCAATGGCCGCAGGACATGTCCAGCAACCATTGCCCTGAGTAGTGTTCCATTTGTCTAATCTGTGAGGAGTGTAAAAACTCCGGTGGGCTAGAAAGAAGAGGGTCTGAGTGAGTGAGGCGGATCGGGAACCCGTGTCCCTCTACTCCAGATAAGGCTCCATTGCTCCGAGGTCAAAGTCACATGCAATTCTCTCTCCCATACTTACTGCGCTATAGGGGTATCTCTAGTTATAGCATTACATAAGGTTTAGTAAAAATTGGATGCTACACCCGGTGAACTACCGATAGATCGGAAAGTCTCCAATCAACCTTATGCAGAGAATGCCGATGGCGGGAGTACCCTAGTACTCCGAGGGCGATGCTGAAGTTGTACTGACCAGAGTCGGGAGTCTAAAAGATTGCATAAGAGTATTAAAGGCACCTAAAGTGTCTAAAAGCATTGGTGGATAGTGGGAGTCTGATGGGAGAGTCATACCAGGGAGAAAAGTAAGAGGAATCGGTTTGCAAAGGCCCGCTTCTATATCTAGCCACACAGGTCTACTCGGTACTGGATCTTCCAGCCAACGAGCGCCTTATTTGAGAAGAAAAGATTGAGGGAACACTGGAGTAAAATCGCCACCAAGTATTAATGGAGCATTGGCAGAGGCCAATGCCAACTGCGCAATACTTGCATAGTAAGCAGGGTTGTCCACATTCGGGGCATAATGCAAATACACGTGAATTCACTATCTCCAACCTCAAGGTATACACGGGCCCATCTACCCTCTTTGTCAACGCTAATATCAAGTACAGTAGCGTGCAAAGACTTCTTAACCAGTATGGCTACCCCGTACCATTTGGAAACGGTGGGAGAATAGGCAGCTACCATGTAAGGCTTAGCATTGAGTGTCAGTGTTTCAGCAAAGTTTAAATGCGTTACCTGAGGAAACACTAAATCAACATGCTCATGGCTAAGATAGCTAAGGATTTTCTTTCCTTTGAGTGGACCATTAATGCCTTTACGGTGATTGATAAGATTTTACATAAGGCCATTCAGAAAAGTTAAAAATTCTGAGCATTATAGCACACATAATTTCACTATGTCCCTCAAACTGACTGTATCTGGCTGTACACATGACATAAGAAAAATAAGCTAATATAATACAATGAAGCGCCCCACATTAACAAAGAAAACCGCAGTAAGGTAGAGGAGAAGCAAAACCCCAAAATTACTGGCGACCATGTGTCTACGGGGAGAAACCCCAGAGAAGGCCGAAATTGAAAAAAAAAACACATAACCTGTAGGACTGTGCGTGCTCCGAATCCGACCGAGGCACACATCATGAAGGGATAGGAGACCAAAAAACAAAAGTCATATAGAGAAAGAAAGAAAGTCCAGGCAATCTCTGTGCTTGGCTATGACCGCCGCATCGGGCCCTTCAAAATGGCGGACAGAGCCGACAGATAAGAGTCCAAGATTTGGGATTAGCGCATCTGCTCTGCTTCTTTGGAGTCTAAAAATGTTGATAGTAGATCAGGATCTTCGAAAGTCCTGGTTTGGTTGTGGAGAGTCACTCGGAGCTTCGCTGGATACAACAGGCCAAAGCGGGCCTGTAGCTGCTTAAGTCGAGGGCGAAGAGCAAGGAGTTTCTTCCGACGGTCAACGGTAGGCTTTGCCAAATCAGGAAAGAAGGAGACTTTACGACCTTCAAATTCCAAATGACGATTCGCTCGGGCAGCATTTAAAATTTGTTCCACTTGTTGATATCGTAGCAAGCTAAAGATAATAGGCCGGGGGGTCGTGCGGTTGGGCGCCATGTGGGCAGGAACACGGTGTGCTCGATCGATTTCCAGTTCTCTATGAAAAGTGATCTTCAGCAAGGAGGGAAGAGTTTTGAGCAAGAATTCTCTTATATCTCCTGCTTCCACCCCCTCCGGTATTCCGAGGAGCCTCACATTGTTGCGACGGGCTCGATTATTGCTATCTTCTAGCTCCTTCTGAAGATTCTGTATCTGGCGCTCAGCCTTGTCCAGGTTGCCCAAGCGCACCGCGTGCGAGTCGAGGACCCCCGCCATATTGTCCTGCCGCAATGAAAGACTTTCAAGTCGGTCCTGGAGCACTCCAAAGTCTTCTCGCATGGCTCGAAGCGCTTCTCCATTGGACTGCACCAATTCCTTTACACCGCGTATTTCCTCCAAAATCTCCAGGTGCATTTCGGGGTTTTCACGAAATGGAACCATCTTCTGGGGGGAGGACACCTCTGTTTTGGAGCGTTTTCCGTGAGAAGAAGAAGGAGACCCGAAGTCCAAGCGCGCTGGTTTATGGGCCGCCATCCCCCCCTGAGGTACCCCGGTCAGCTCGGAGCAAAATAGTAAGTTTGTATAGGTATTAAGTCAGGATTCTAAGTAGGCCTCTCGGGAGCTTCAACGCAAAGCGTCCTACCCGCTGGACATCAGGCTCCGCCCCCCAGCAGAACTTGCTTTCAATTGAAAGAGGCTCTCCCCCTGCCACATTTATGCCAAGGAAGTATTTAAGTGTCTCAATAATATCACCTCTATCCCGCCTTTCCTTTAAGGTGTACATATTAAGATCCTTAAGTATGTCCTCATATGCTTTAGAATGAAGACCACTAACCATTTTAGAAGCCACCCTCTGCACTGACTCCATCCTGTTCACATCCTTTCAAAGGTGCGGTCTCAAGAGTTGCTTCTCCAAATGAGGTCGCACCAAAGACTTACACAGAGGCACTATCACCTCCTTTTTTCTGCTAGTCTTTCCTCTCCGTATGTACCTGTAATCTTCTCGAAAATGTAAACTTTCACCGCTCTCTACTTTTGGTTACGCTCCGTTTGGTCCTGGGTTCATTTCACAGAGACAGTAGGGTAAGCAGCACAAATAAGACAACCAAAACTGGTGCGGCTTGGAAAAAGAGTTTTTTTTATAGAAATAGGCTTATTACATAGGTAGAGAACAGAGTTATATAGTGGTTGTTACAGAGCTGCTTCAGTGTGCCTCAATGAATCTGTGTGTGTGTGTGTGTGTGCATGTTGCGAAGTGTGTGTCAGAGTCTCATAGTAAGAAGAATATAGAGAGAAAGAAAAGAACAAGGGGGAGGAGAGAGAGAGAAGTGGGTGTCAGAGCCTCATGTCCGATGAATAAGAAAGAGCAGAAGGAAGGGTGGGGGGTAAGGTGTGTCCGATGAAAATAGGAAGAGAGCGAAATATTTTTGTCCTCTGTCTTTTATAGTGAAATTCTCCTTCAGCACCTTCCTCTGTCATAATTTGGTTTGTTTGAGGTCTGCTATCACTTGACTAGCAAGGAGGGGCTGCAGACCAATCTCCTCAGGCCCGGAGACTGACATCACCAGGGGGTCAGAGCTAATCTCATCTTGTAAACTACGCTCATTAACTTTGGAGACTGACATCACCAGAGTAACAAAGCTGCTTGTAATCCCAGGCTTGGGAAAAAGCCATGACACCTATGCTAGGCATAATGTCATGCTGATGTTTTGCTGACAGTACCCAAGCATCCTTCTAGCTTTTGCCATCACCTTTTCTACCTGTTTAGCTACTTCATGATCATCAGACACAACCACGCCTAGGTCCCGCTCTTCTTTAGTTGACAAAAGTACTTCACCCCTATACTATATTGTTCCCTTGGATTGCTGCATCCCAAATGCATGACCTTACATTTTTAACATTAAATCCCAGCTGACAAATTCTAGACCATTCTTCAAGCTTAGCTAGATCCCTCCTCATGTTATCTACACCTTCCTCGGTGTCTATTGCAGATTTTGGTATCATCCGCAAAGAGGCAAACCTTACCCGACAGCCATTCCGCTATATCACTAACAAAGATGTTAAAAACAAAATCGAACCAAGGACAGATCCATGAGGCACACCACTGGTAACATCCTTCTCCTCAGAGTGAGCTCCATTTACCTGTACTCTTTGTTGCCTCCCACCCAACCAATTTCTAACCCAAGCAGTAACTTTAGGGTCCACCCTTAGGGTGTTCAGTTTGTTTATAAGTCACCTGTGAGGAACAGTGTCAAAGGCTTTACTGAAATCTAAATACACCATATCTAGGGCTCTCCCTTGGTCCAACTCCCTGGTCACCCAGTCAAAGAAATCAATCAGATTTGTCTGACAAAATCTGCCTCTGGTGAATCCATGCTGCCTCAGATCCTGTAATTTGCTGGACTCCAGAAACCTCACTATTTTCTCTTTCAGCAGTGTTTCCAATAATTTACTCACCACCAAAGTTAAACTAACCGGCCTGTAGTTTTCAACCACATCCTTACTTCCACTTTTAGGGACCCATCCGCTTGATAGGGACCCATCCACCACAGTTCCATAGCACTCTTCCTCACATTTTTTTTTCACATAACCCAATCACCGGGTTCCAAAGTATGTCCTTTTGCTTCAGGCTGGAAAAAAGGTTTGAGCTTTAGACCTGCAAGTAGAAAAACAGACATTAAAATCTACAGTATGACAAAATATCACTGTGCAGGAGGGGCATATGAGTTTCAGATATTACATACAGTGGCGCAAAAGGTCTCCCAATGACCATCTTAAAGGGGGTCAAGCCATGTCTTTGATTTGGAGTGTTTCAGAGGCTCATCAGGGCTAAGGGCAAAGCTTGTACCCAATTCAATTTAATCTCTGAAACAATTTTAGAAAGCTTTGATTTTAGTTACCCATTTACCCTCTCCACTTGGCTAGAACTTTGAGGGTGATGGGAGGTATGTAAGGTTTAGGAAATACCAAGGCCTTTGCAAACAGATTGGATAATTTTCCCTGGGTGCCTCGTTCACTAGACAAGAACAGAGGCCTACCCATTCTGAAATGTACTGTGCAAGTAATTTCTTGAGCACTGTAGCTGCATCTGCCCCTTTACACCGATAATCCTCCACCCTCCCTAAGAACATGCACACCAGCACCAAACAGTACTCAAGCCCCTGAGCTCTTGGCAGGTTAATGATATTCATTTAAAGTTCCAAAAATGGGCTCACTGGGCGAGGCAATCTTTGCGGAATTACTTTGCATCTTTTCCCTGGATGGTGACTCTGACTTATAGCACATGTAGCTAGCAAAGTATCAACATATTTGGGAACAGGGGACTGTACCAGCTGGTGTTAAACCTTTGTACCATTGTTCCCTTTCCTTCATGAGTAACAGCATGGTCCAGTTGTGCTAAATGAGGCAGGAGGACCTTTGGGGGCACTGGATTATCCTGTGGACGTCTTCAGATGTTATCCTCTCCCCTTTTGTGTAGTAGATTACCAGACCGAGAAAAGACACCTGAGGCCTTTGTGAAATCAAACAGTTTTAACAGCATGCGAGGACTCAGTGGAATAGATTCCAAAAAGACTGAGCCCCCTGGGCAAAGGTTTCAGTTACATTTTATAGACTTTTTAGCTATATGCAAACTAATAATTTGTTATCACATTCTAGATACTTCATGATAGGCACATATTACGTTCCCCGTGATCGCTCACCAATAGAGGTCAGCTGGGGCGTTTTATGTAAGGTGAGAGCTGCTAAACTATGCATTTCTTACTGCATGGTTCTACTACTAAGTAGGCTACAGTGAAACAAAAGAGACAAAGACATTCCAGCTAGGCCACAGGCCTAGTATTTCAAGGTACATTTGAAAGCACACTTCTGACACCACTACATTTGCACACAGAGTCCTCCCATGTCTGCAGTTCCTGCTGAGAGGTCACATCTTGAAAGGTAGCAAGTTCCTCCAGGGATGGAACCCAAAAGCGGACAGCACCATTAGAAGCATTTGTTGGACAAGGGACACGTCCAAAAGCAGCGGTCTTAGCTGTAGCATCTGCCCTGGCATTGCCCCTTGCCTCCATAGTGTCAGAAGCATGTGCTTTACATTTCAACATCACCACTCAGGCCAGTAACAAAACAGCCTCCATAAGAAACATTGCAAAGAGGCTTAGTTGCGGAAGTAAGAAATCCCCTTGTTTTCCAGACCACACCATACCCGTAACGTGAATCACTATACACATTTAAAGTACAATCTTTAGTAAGAATACATGCACTTGTCAGGACCTCCAGTTCAGTTACATGGGTGCTATGCACCCCTGATAGAAACCGTGACTGCACAGCATCAAATTCAGTACAGATTACATAGTTTTTTCTTTTTATTGTTTAGAGTGCTTTTAGGTCAATGCTGATTCAGTAGACCCTGGGTTGTCTTAGCAAGTTATGATGGAAGCAGATTGTCAGGCATTTTCTTACAATGCAGAACAGGGTAACATGACTGGCCCAAGATGACAAGGCATACCAGTGGGAATCAAACTTTGATCTCTTGGGTATTACGCTATTGCTATAGAGGCCAAATCAGGTCAGGGGAAGTCTGGCCTGTCAGGACATCCAAAATTTGGACTGGCCAGATGTGTACCCGACTCTGCAACCACAGGAGCTATATGTTCCTGCAGTTGCAGAATTGGGGCACTTGGATGGGCCAGATGGGCCCCAATTCTGCAGCGGGGAACATCCATGAATGTACCCGGCCATCCCTCCCTATGCTCCTGCTGGAGCCCTGATGCTGTGGCATCCTGTTGCTATGGCACTGGGACGCCCAACAAGAGCACCATTGCAGAATGGTGTTTTCCTGTTGCTAGACCCTGTAGGAGCCTTCCAGGACCGGGAATGGGTGTAGGGGAACCATCTGCTGCTCCTCACCTTGTTTTGGCGGGTCCACCAGTGACAGTCTCCTTCCTAGGGGGGACTTATTCCACCTCCAAGGTGGAATAAGTCCGCCATTCATCTCTGCCTCCACAGATGCACAGGGCCAAGACCTGTATTGGCCCTGTATGTCCGGGGTCATGGGCCTGCCTCCATTCTTCCAACTCTCTGGCCTGTCGCCACCCCCTCCCACTTCCATGCAGAGCTCCCCGCACAAAGGTCATGTATATATGGGGAGCTTTTGTTTTGGAATCGGGTCCCTGCAAATAGCGGGGTTGGATGTCCAAGCCAGACATCCATCCCCGCTATTCGTGATTCTCTATGACCCCCATAGCCACTAGGCTACTCCTCCACTCCTTACAGGCTGCTTATCCAGCACATAAAATACCTTTGTCATCCCTGAGAAAAGAGTCATCAACAGAAAGTATATCATCAGGATTAATTAGGAGAATAGAACTCAAATCTTCTCAGGGCTTGATCTCTAATTCAACAGTTTCTAAACAATACTGCAAAGGCAGAGAGTCCAGTGATCCCTTGGTAGGCCAGGGAGAAGAGTAGCTGGATTTAACATAGAACAGCGGACAATCACAATCTGAGGATCCATGAGCAGGTGAAGCTCATAACTCAACAGTCTAGATCAGGAATGGGCAAACTACGGCCCGCGGGCCGTATACGGCCCGGCGGACCTTTTAATCCGGCCCGCGGAGCGCTAGCTAATTTATTCATTTATTCACCTCACTTTCTAGAGGACGCAGCGTAATCTCGCGATGGCCGGCTAGTGTAGTGCAGAATCCCAAAATGAGTGGGGCAAAGAAAAGAAAAGTGGACAGTGAATGCAGAGTGTTTAATAAGGAATGGATAGCAAAATATTTTTTTACGGAAGTCCGATCAATGGCTGTATGTCTCATATGCCAGGAAACTGTTGCGGTTTTCAAAGAATATAATATCAGCCGTCATTTTGCCACAAAGCATGCTAACTATGCTAGCAAGCAGTCGCCCCAAGAACGGGGGTCTACAGCTCGGAGGTTGATGGCTAAATTACAGGCACAGCAAAATTTATTTCACAGACAAACTGCGATTCAAGAGTCAAGTACCAAAGCAAGTTTTATACTCTCATTCAAATTAGCAAAAGCTAGTAAACCCCTCTCTGAAGGAGAGTTTTTGAAAGAATGCATGATAGAGACTGCAGGTCTTTTGTGTCCAGAGAGCAAAGACAAGTTTGAAAAACTCAGTTTATCACGCAGGACAGTGACTCGTCGTGTGGAACTGATTGATGAAGACATAACAAACAAGTTAAATAATATTGCAGAGTCCTTTAAATTATATTCGCTAGCACTGGACGAAAGTACAGACATAAAAGACACAGCTCAGCTCTTAATTTTTATTCGAGGGATTAGCGACAGTTTTGAAATAACAGAGGAGTTTTTGGCCATGGAGCCACTTAAAGGAAAAACACGGGGAGAAGATTTGTATGACCGGGTGTCTGCTGTCATCGAGAGTATGAAGCTACCTTGGAGTAAACTTGCTAATGTCACTATGGATGGATCTCCAAATTTAACTGGAAAAAATGTGGGATTGCTGAAAAGAATTCAGGATAAAGTGAAAGAGGAAAACCCTGAGCAAGAAGTTATTTTTCTCCACTGCATCATACAACAAGAATTTTTGTGTAAATCTGTATTACAGCTTAGTCATGTTGTGAATCCAGTTATAAAGCTTGTTAACTGCATACAAGCAAAGGGACTTCAGCACCGTCAGTTCATTGCATTTCTGGAGGAAACCGACGCAGACCACCAAGACTTGCTTTACCACTCTCGTGTCCGCTGGTTGAGTTTGGGCAAAGTGTTTAAACGAGTGTGGGATCTTAAAGAAGCGATTGATACATTTTTGGAGTTAAAGGGGAAGTCTGATGATTTTCCAGAGCTGAGCGACAAGAATTGGCTGTGTGACTTTGCGTTTGCTGTTGACATTTTTTCTCACATGAATGAGCTTAACGTCAAGCTACAGGGAAAAGACCGATATATTCACGACATGTATAGTAATGTAAATGCCTTCAAAGCCAAGTTGACTTTTTTTTCTAGGCAAATTTCAAAGAAAAACTTCTGTCATTTTCCCACACTAGCCACACAGGAAAAGGCCACCCAAAATGTGAATAAATATAGCAAATCACTGAATGACCTGCATGAAGAATTCTGCCGTCGGTTTTCAGATTTGGAAAAAATTGAAAAGTCACTTCAGCTGGTGGCCTGTCCCTTGTCACAAGACCCAGAAACAGCACCACAAGAAGTGCAATTGGAACTAATCGATCTTCAATCTGATGCAATCTTAAAGGAGAACTTCCACTCTCTTCCACTAAAAGAGTTCTATGCCTCACTTAAAGATGACTGTTTTCCAAACCTCCGGGGGATGGCACAGAAGATTCTGGCCTTGTTTGGCTCGACCTATGTGTGTGAGCAGACGTTCAGCGTCATGAACATCAATAAATCCCGTCACAGATCCCAGTTAACTGACCAACACCTCAGATCTATTCTGCGAATTGCAACAACAAAGCTATCTCCTGACTTTGATGCCTTAACAAAAAAGGGAGACCAACAACACTGTTCCCACTAAAATTGAAGGTACTATTTTATGAAAGAAATACATTGCATAAAAGTTTTGTAAAATAACTCTTTTTATGCTTTTCTACCTTAAATTAATCTAAACATTTAATGTTACAAATTTAAATTTAATTTATATTAATTGACACATACACACCGTCCATCTACTCTTGATCCGGCCCCCGGGTCCAATATATGAACCCATTGCGGCCCTCGAGTCAAAATGTTTGCCCACCCCTGGTCTAGATGCTGAAAGTACCTGGACTTTGGCTGAATTAACAATAAGCTCTACATAATGAGGAACATAAAGATGTTTTAAATGCCCTAATACAAGAGAGTCACCCAATTTTAAGAGGTTGGCAGCCACTACAACACTACGTAGACACCATGGTAAGCCACAGGCAACAACATTGAGCTTGGAACTGAGGTACACAATTGGCTTCTTACCTGTTCCGGTTTCCCGGACTAGAACCCCTGATGTAACATTTCCTCTCTCGTGACAAAAGAGAGAGAAAGACTTGGAATAATCAGATAAGGCTAATGCAGGTGCACTGAAGAGGGCCTGTTTAAGGGTCTTAAAAGCAGTTTGAGCCTCTTTTTCCCAGGGTAAAGGATCCTCTGGGACTGTAGATTTCAAGAGGTTAGTCAGAGGTTTGCTGAAAAAAAGCAAAGTCTAGGGTCCAATAGCAACAATAATTGCAGAGGCCCAGAAACCACCAAAGCTGCTTGTTAGTGAAGGGGTTAGGAAAAACTGACACCATCTGGACTGTGGACAGCAGTAGAGCACAACCCCCTTTAAAGACTTCATAACCTAAAAAGCTAACTCTCTTAAGACAATACAGAAGCTTGTTGCGGTTCACCTTGAGCCCTTCCAGGTAGAGAAAGCAAAGTATCTGTATACCCTACATTGGGACCATGGGAGCAAATCAAAAGATCATCAACGTACTGTAAAAAAACAGAGTTACAGGGGAAAGTAAATGAATACAAACAAGTCTATACACTTTTGAAATGTAAGATGGACTTTCAGTATACCCTGTGATAAAGTTGTCTAGGTGTACTGGCGTCCTCTACAGGTGAAAGCAAAGTATTTATTTATCATATTTATTTATTTAAAAATATTATATACTGCCTTCTCACAAGGTCCAAGGTGGACAATACATAATAAATCATGACAACAGACAATAGCAACTGCTAAATTTCAGAAAGAGAAAAAACATGCTGAAAAAATACTGTAGGCCTTCAACAGTTTCCTAAAGCTCAGTATATCATCAAGAAGACTAAGGGGTATGTTTACTAAATGGCGGTAAGGGAGCAGTCCTTTCCATGCGTTAATGGCAGTGATAAGGGGTTATCGTTCGGCAAGTGTACTGGGTGTGTTAGAGGTGGTCTGGCCTTAAAGGGTGGTATTGGACACTTACCGTGCAATAACAGGACATTAAGGAGTGGTAGTGGACACTTACCATGCAGTAACGGGACATGCTGTGGGAAGGTGTCTGGCATGCACCTTAAGGCAGGAAAGCCAATGAAACGCTGAAGGTGGTGAGGGAAGCCATTGGAGAAGGTATGGATGCAATCACAATTGATAGCTGATGGAGTTGACTCACCTGATGCCTGGCAATGTGGCCAATGCTGTTGACTAGGCGAGATAGGTGGCTGCCTAGTGATGATGGTCAGTGTGGGTGTTGGCTGTGTCATGTGTGGGTGATGGTGGCAGAGGAGTCAGTGAAGGGGATGCAGCAGTGGGGGGGGGGGGGGGGGGGTGGTGTGCTGTGACAGGTGTGTAGTCCTAGATGCTCCTGAAAGCATACACCATGTCATAAGCTACATTATAGTGTCTGTGAAGTGTGAACATGAATCCAGATGTACTGTCAGTGTGTGGCTTACCATAGGCCAGGACAGTGTCTGGGTGGAGGCAGCATGTTCCTGATGTGGGCAGCAAAGTGAGGATTGTCCATGAGTGCTCATGTGGAGCAGTCACAAGAGAGGTGTGCATGATATGGCTAACAGCTGCAAATGACCCCTGATGGCCATGGTGGGGCAGCTTACTGCCAGTAAGCTGCCCTACCATGAATCTCCCTGACAGTCAAATGGTGGGTGCAGGCCTATGCCATGGATTTTCCAAGCAGAGTTTGCAGTGTGTGTGGTGAGTGGATGTATCAGATCATGCAGGCCAAAAATATTTGGTGTGTGTGAACCAAATGTAGCAGTACCATGGGGTACATGAAACACCATTTGTGTGGGTGGGACTGGTGCATCAGCCTGTGCAACTGCAAAACAATACACTTAACAGAGTGACATGATAGAAAGGGACAAGTTGAGCCCATTTTCCCCATGCAGGGTAAGTAATGATGGCAGAACAGTGCAGGTAATGGCTATACAACGCGTGTTAGGTGCCTGAATGTACAAGATATATCCTCTTTAAGTAAAATTGTGAGGCCACAATGATGGCAAAACAGAAAACACATCTATAGCAGTTAACCCAGACATCTGCTGCGTAATCATCACTGACCCGCTGCAATGCCCCGTGGCAAAGCCACTGAAGCCATGTTCACAGATGTTCATAATGGGGAATGCCATGTTAGGCTACCCAACGTGTGGCCATAACACATAGAAATGTAGAAGAATGATTGTCTGCAGGTCAAAGCAGAGCCAGGACTTTGCAAGCACACCCAGACACCCTCCTCATGTTATCGACTCCTTCCTGGGTGTCTACTCTTGCAGATTTTGGTATCATCCACAAACAAGCAAACCTTACCCAACAGTCCTTCCACAATATCACTAAAATAGATGTTAAACAGAATCGAAGCAAGGACAGATCCCCACGGCACACCACTGGTAACCTTCTCCTCAGAGTGATCTCCATTTTACTTGTACTCTTTGTCACCTCCCACTCAACCAATTTCTAACCTAATCATTCACTTTACAGTCCATCCCTAGGGTGCTCAGTTTGTTTATAAGTAGCCTATGCAGAATAGTGTCAAAAGCTTTACTGAAATCTAAGCACACCACATCTAGAGCTCTCCCTCGGTCTAACTCCCTGATCACCCACTCAAAAGAAATCTATCAAATTTGTCTGAAAAGACCTGCCTTTGGTGAATCCATGCTGCCTCAGATCCTGCAACACCATAAAATAGCCTCTTCTTTAGTAGCCTTCCCAATAATTTACTAACCACAGAGGTTTGACTAACCGGTCTGTAGTTCTCAATGTCATCCTTACGTCTGCTTTTGTGTAAAGGGACCATATAGGCCTTTCTCCAGTCCTCTGGCACCACTCCTGACTCCAAAGATGCATTGAAAAGGTCAGACAGTGGAGCCACTAGAACATCCCCAAGTTCCCTTAGTATTCTTGGATGTATCCATCTGGACCCATGGCCTTTTCTACTTTTAGTTTAGCTTGTTCCTATTGAACACAGTCTTCTGAAAAATTGTTCGAGATCCCCGTCACTTCTGTTCCTATTTGTGGGTGTTTTCTGAGGTCCTGCTCCTGGCCCTTCATCTGTGAACACACAGCAGAAATATTTGCTAAACAATTCTGCTTTTTCCTCATCAGTTTCTGCATATTCATCCCCTGTACCCTTGAGTCTGACAATAACACCTTTGCCCTTCCTCCTCACTAATATATCTGAAAAATATGTTTTCCCCGCTTTTTCTTGCATTGGCTATTTCTTCTTCTTTTTGTACCTTTGCTTTCCTGACTACTTTGCTAGCTTCTCTTTCCAAATGTAGATGCCTGTCTTCCTCTCTCTGTGATCTCTTGTATTTCATGAAGGCCTCCTTCTTTTTCTTCACCCTTTCAGCTACTTCGCTTGAGAACCATAGTGGCCTCCCATTTCCTTTTACATTTATTTACCTTTCTAGAAAAAAGGTTAGTTGCCCTTAAAATATTCCCTTTCAGTTTTGTCCACTGTTTTTCTATATCCCCCAGGTGTTCTCATCCCACTAATGACTTCTTGAGGTATTGGCCCATCTTGGCAAAGTAAATTTCCCTCACTTTTGAATGGATTATCAGCCCTAGTCCTAATACTGAACTATACTATCTGGTGATCACTGGATGCGAGATGATCTCCCACTGTAACATCAGAAACACTTTCCCCATTGGTAAGCACTAAGTCCAGTATGGCCCCATCACGTATGGATTCTGTTACCAATTGCCTAAGTAGTTCTTCCTGTAGAGAATCCAAGATCTCCTTACTTCTAGATGACACCGCAGCAGGGATGTGCCAATCCACATCCAGCATATTGAAATCACCAATCAGTAGTACTTCTCCTTTCATGGCAATACTGTGCATGTCTTCTATTAAATCTTCATCCACCTCTACTCCCTATGAGGAGGATCTGTATATCACACCAATGAAAATGGATTCACCTTTCCCTCTTTCTAGTTTAAGCCACAGTGCCTCCTCTCTTCCTTTTAGGCTCTGCAATTCTATAACTTTAATATTATTTTTACATATAGTGCCACACCACCTCCCCTTCTTCCTACCCTGTCCTTCCTGAATAAAGTATAACCGGATATAATTACATCCTAGTTATGGTTTTCTGTGAACCATGTCTCTGTAACCACCACTAAATCTAAGTCAGCCTCTTCTATTAAAGCCTCAGCATCTGGGATCTTATTTCCTAAGCTATGGGTATCTGCTTTCCAGATGTTGCCCCTATTACCCATTTCTACAGAGACATTTAATGTTTCACTTACCTTGGGCTTTCTTCACTTACCTGGGGGCTCTCTTCACCCATTCCCAATGAATCTAGTTTAAAGCCCTCTTCAGTAGGTTAGCCAGTCTGCTGCAGAAGACATTTCAACTCTTCTTGGACAGATGGACACCATCTCTGCTCTGCAGCACTTGGAACATCACCCCAGGTCCAAGGAAACAAAACACTCTCGATAACACTATCCATGCAGCCTTGGATTCATCTCCAGAATGCGAGCTTCTCTGCCTTGGCCTTTACCATCAACATTGAGGTTTGAAGAGAACACCACCTGCACCCCTATCTGCTTTACCCTCTGTCCCAGAGCCAAGAAGTTGCTTTTGATATGCTCAAAGGGATATCTGGCATTATCATTTGTGCCAACATGGATGGGCAACATCAGATAATAGTCAGTAGGCTGTCAGGATGATAGTTTCTTGAACTGAGGCCTTTCTAAAACAGACTATTGGTCCACTTACTCAACTATGTTAATTCTTTTAAGGAGACTGTTATCTGGAGGAAAAGGACAAGAAAGTAGGACAGATAGAAGTGTGGTTATACAATTGGGAGGGGCAATTGATCCACTTACAATCTGTGGGGACAGATAGTATTAAGAATAGCTTGTAAGGGGATCACCTGCCTCTCCAAATTTGAGACCATGGAGAACCTAGTTAAAGCTAAAACAATTTTGTAATTTTCCTCATGGCTAGTTTGCTTTCTCTTCTGCTGTTATTCATGAAATTCATAAAGAAAGTGCTTGGGTTTCCTAGAGCTGAAACTATGAAAGTGTAGTGCCTTGCGAAAGTAGTCATCCCCTTGTTTTTTGTCCTGTTTTGTCATATTATGTACAACCTGGAATAGAAATGGAGGTTCATGTGGATGTTAGGTAATGGACTTAACAATATAGTCCAAACTGGTGAAGTGGAATGACAATAAAATTCCTTGTATATATAAAAAAAAACAAGTAAAAACTGAGAAGTTGTGAGTGTATGTATTCATCCCTTTTAGAAACATAGAAACATAGAAATATGATGACAGAAAAAGACCACATGACCTATCTAGTCTGTCCTTCCTTGCTATGAAAACACTAAATAAGATCTGGTCCAACCAATTAACCTCAGAAGTCACAATTAGTTGATTAGAGTCCACCTGTGTGCAATCAGAGTCACATGATCTGTCACACAATGCCTCTGTAAATATACCTGTTCTGAAAGACCCCTGACTGCAATACCACTAAGCAAGCAACATGAAGACCAAGGAGCACTCCAAACAGGTTAGAGACAAAGTTATGGAGAAGTACAGATCCAAAATTCTGAATATCCCATGGAGCACCATTAAACCCATTATAACAAAATAGAAAGAATATGGCACCACTACAAACCTGACAAAAGAAGGCTGCCCACCAAAACTTGCAGACTGGGCAAGGAGGGCATTAATCAGAGATGCTACAAAGACACTAAGGATAACACTGAAGGAGCTGCAAAGATGGACATATCTTTCCATGCAAATGCAATGTGTGCCTTTGAGTCAGTCCTGGCTCCTGGTGACCCAGAAGCTCCTGGGTTTTCTTGGCAGTATCACTGGAAGTAGATTGTTAGGCCTTTCTTCTGAGGCAATGGAGGGTTAAGTGACTTGCCCAAGGCCACAAGGAGTGCTAGTGGGAATTAAACCCTGGTTGTTTAGTTACCAAGCCAGTGTTCTAACCACTAGGCTACTCCTCCACTCCTTGGCCCTTTAAACCATACACTCCACAGAGTGAGGCTTTATGGAAGAGTGGCCATAAAAAAGCCATTGCTTAAAGAAAGTAATAAGAAAGCACATTTGGAGTTTGCGCAACAGCATGTGGCGGACGCCCCAAACACATGGAAGAAGGTTCATTGGTCAAATGAGATGAAAATTGAACTTTTTGGTCATCATGGGAAATGCCATATGTGGCGCAAACTCAACACTTCCCATCACCCCGAGAACACCATTCCCACAGTGAAACATGGTGGTGGCAGCATCATGCTGTGGGGATGTTTTTCATTGCAGGGACAGGAAAACTGGTCAGGATTGAAGGAATGATGGATGGCACTAAATACAGGGCAGTTCTTGAAGAAAACTTGTTTCAGTCTGCCAGAAATTTGAGAATGGGACAAAGGTTCACCCTCCAGCAGAACAATGACCCCAAACATACTGCTAAAGCTGGTTTAAAGGGAAACATTTAAATGTCTTGGAATGGCCTAGTCAAAGCCCAGATCTCAATCCAATTGAGAATCTGTGGCATTACTTGAAGATTGTTGTACACCAACGCAACCCATCTAACTTGAAGGAGTTGGAGCAGTTTTGCCTTAAGGAATGGGTAAAAATCCCAGTGACTAGATGTGCTAAGCAAATATATACATAGCCCAAGAAACTTGCAGCTGTAATTGCAGCAAAAGGTGGCTCTACAACGTATTGACTTTGGGGGGGTGAATACATATGCACACTCCTGGTTTCAGGTTTTTTCTTCTTTTTTTTTTGTCTTAATTATTCTTTGTGTCACAATAAAGGATATTTTGCACCTTCAAAGTTGTAGGCATGTTATATATATCACATGGTGCTAACCCCCAAAACTCCATTTTAATTGCAGGTTGAAATGTTACAAAAAAATGCACTGTATCTAAAATGATCTTCCTCAGACTTCTCTGGTAATAGTAAAAAGGGAGGAGTTTGGATTATATTACAGCTGTTGAAAGTCATGAACTACTGACCTTTTTAGATATTTTTCCACTTGTGCCACTTTTTTAGTTACTTTATGATCTCAAACAAAGAAAACTTATATTTTTCAAACTTATTTTTTGGGAGAAACATGCTCCTTGTCATAGGATATATATTTTTTTAGGTGTGATGAAGGGTACACAGTTTTGGAAGAAGGCATTCCTTCAGCTAAACCTTTGCACCTTTGACACTGGGAACCATTTCCTTTAAGTTTCCTTGAAAATGTCAAATTAGCCATTTTGGAAATAGGTATATTTTTACCAACCACATTCATTTGAAGAATTTCTTGCTAGAAAAATCTGTTTGCTGCTTAATACTGGCCATTGTCTTCCTTGTTTAATAGGGATAAATATTCGGGCCCTCCAGATGGTATTGAACAGCTACTGTATATCTTTGGTTGTGCAAGGATTTCTTTTTGATTGTGAATTTTCTCATTTTCTTTTAGACGGAATCTTCTTCCCAGTGAAATGTACTAGATTTAAGATGACTTTGTATTCTTCTCTATTGATACGAGTTTTCTTTGTCTTATTTGTTTCATTCTAAATGTCTGATTTATACATTGTTGCAAAGCTAACATAAAATCTTAAGGAGGCATGCACAAAAGACATTTGGTTAAGGCAGAGTCTGTGAGCTTATTGGGGGGTGATCCCAGTTGCTATATTCAGCTGTTAACTGAATATAGCAACTGGGATCAATGGCTGTCCGAACTTTAACCACTTTTGGCTATTTGGTTTAAGACCAAATATCTCTGCTGATGGGGTATCAATGACGCTGACCGGCAAAACCAGATTTTTAATGCTGGACGCTGGATAAGTTCCAACACAGAATGTCCAGTTTATATTTAAAGTGACAGTGGCCGAACCCTTTAAAAACACCTATTCTGAAAATCAGATCCTTAATTAAAAACAATAAAACACATGCTTTTATAAAACTGCTCACATGGTGTGCATGCAAACGAGGTTTACCTGAACTAGGTGAAGGTGTTTCTAGGGTTGGTGTTGGGGAGGGGTTAGTAATTACAAGAACAGTTTAGAAAATATGCTCGCATCAAAGATGTCTGAAAATGTGTGTGTATTTCATGTATTGGTGCTTATTCGTTAATGCATTGTATTATTTATGGTAATATGTGAATCACTTTGGGGGCTTTGAGTGTAAGCAATATATTAAATAGAAGAATAAATAAATATGTTTAAAAATGTGTGCATCTTTTCTCTTTGAAAATTGGTGTCATAGACACGTGTCACAGAAGTCAGTTATCAAGAAACTCTTCCCCCTTAGTTCTGTTTCTTGAATAAAATGCAACTATTTCCCACAAATTTGATTCTACAATACTAATCTGAAAGGAGTTTTACTACCGAAGTTTCACAACTGAGAGAAGGTCTCAGACAAGACCTGTAAAATGAAATAAATTTAAACCCATTGCTGGTCTTCAGTGGAACCTGAGATAAGAATATTAAAGAGAAAATCACAGTGTTTGTATCCCCAGGCTGTATATGGAACTAGGCATTAAAAGAAATTTCTCAAAAACCTGATTTTACTGTGGCCTTTTAGCCAGATATCACTTCAAGTGTGAACATCTCCATCTTGCTGTGAGAATACGGTTTTGGAATTATTCTTGCAGGGAAGAAAAAGGAGTTCCTATAATAAGGCATGTAATCTATGCCTAGAGGCTCTTCTACTGCTTCAAAAAAGTGTTAAGGAAATGTAAATCTCACATCATGAATGTAACCTCGAGGTTAAAAGTATTACTTTTTATTTTTGGTTTCCTTTGCTGCTGTTTCCTAAGAATCGTCGTGTCAAGACTGTGTTTAAAAATCTGCAGCAGCTTACATTTGGGAGGTCACATTGGAAGGCAGGTTTCAGCAGGGACTGAGCTGAAAGTGGCACAGAGAGCCATGACTGAGGGACCAGAACTCAGGGCCGGCCCTTCCATTGTGCAAGAAAGTTGCTTGCGAGGGACCCGTGCTTCAGGGGGTCCCGCACAAACTTCATTCTCATGCAATGGTGCTCTTTAAATTCCAGCTTCAGAGGGAGCCGGGGAAGCCTTGGATTACCTCTGCACAGCCGCCAGCCTGAAGAGCAGCGTTTTGCCTATCTATGGCAGCTGTGTTCTCGTGAAGCACGTGAGTGCCGGGAAGTGACCTTTAGCCTTTCCCAGCATTCAGCGCACTTCACTAGAACACAGATGCCAGCATGAGGGCTAACACTGTTCTTCACACTGGTGGCACTGCAGAGATGAGCCAGGGCCTCACGTGGGCTTCCCTTGTTCCCTCTGAAGCCACTTAGTACCCCAGGAATCTGTGCTGGGCGTGCTGCTTTTTAACATTTTCATATACGACGTGGAAATGGGAATAACGAGTAAGGTGATCAAAAATGCAGATGACAATATTATTCAAAGTTTTTAAAACATAAGGAACCCAATTCCTTGTGTATTCCTTGGGTGCCTGAATGACTTGGAGGTCTCTTCAGGCAGCTTACAGTTTCTGGCATTTGAGAGATCCCTTTCTGCACCCCTCCTGGTCGCACTACTTCCCACATGCACAGTGACTTAGTATGGGGGAAGGAGGTATGGATGGGAGGGTAGTAAGGGTGGAATAGGGTAGGAGGTGGGACGGGTAGGAGGGAAGAAGGGGAGGGTAAGAGAGGCAGGATGAGTAGTGGTACTATGGGAGTATGGAGTGGCGTAAGCTTATTGGGAGGAAGGATGCTACACTGCTGTGTGGATCAATCTCTTTGTCTCAGCTTTGACTGTTATCTCCTTGTTTATTAAGTTAGTAGATTAAGATGCTATTTTTGTTGTTGCTAAGAGCCCTCGAGTCGGTGTCGACTCATAGAAATCAATGGAGAATCAAACCTTTGCTTATAGTTATTTGATCTGTACATAGTTGATATATCACAATGTAGAATTGTTAATGTATAACCACAGTTTATGTTTATGTTTACCTTGTTTAAAAGGTTTATTGTAATGTATACTACAGTTTCCTATGTTCCATGTAAAAAACAGAATGTTTTACCCTGTTTAAAATTGTTCTATTGTAAACCGCACCTGATCTTTCTGGAAGGTAGCGGTATATAAGCTCTTGTTAAATAAATAAAATAAAATAAAAATAGAAATAGTTGTCCTAAATTGTGTTCAGTCTTCAGTCAGGCAGCTCATTGTTGACAGACTGGTACCCATAGCTGCTGTTATTGTATTGATCCATCTCATTGCGGCCTTCCTATTAGGACCAACTTTTAGTATTGGTTTGACCCTTATTTTCTGAGTTTGTTCCCCATAGTTGTCCTGTTGATAGATTTTCTGTGAAAATTGTGTAATGTACTTCGTTGGCCAACAATATATTATTATAAGTATGCTTTAAAATATTATGGATGTATGCCAGGTTTCCTTCAAATTACTGTATGTGGCCTTGAAAAAAGGCTGTTTTTATGTGTCAGTGATGGCTCAGTATTTGATGGACCACCCTTTGTTCTTGATCACCTGACTGCACCTTGTCAGCATTGAATGAACCAATCTGACAAAGTGATCGTTGGTGACAACGCGGTTCCAAGCTGCAATGAGTGACTCAATCAGCTCATGCTTTGATGTCAGATGCCTCTTGGATATTTCCAAGGACACCTTGTGCCACAGGTTCTTGATTGGATTCAGATGTGGAGACTGGGAAGGCCAGTCCATTGACTTGATGTTGTTCCGCTGCTTCCAGCTGATCACCTGTCTGGAGCGATGGCAGGGTGCATTGTCATCTTGGAACAGGAACTGGTCAGGAAACAACTGGTGTGCTGATAGCACCATGCACTTTTGCAGTATGGTGATTTACTTGGCCCCGTTGACCATTCCATCGACGGTATGAAGACGTCCAATGCCACTGGCAGCCATGCATCCCCAGACCATGACCTTCAAAGGCTGCTTCACAGTGAGGTTGAGACACTCAGGCTTGAATTCCTCTCCAGGAAATCTCTTCATATAGGTGTGGGCCTGGTTACCAAACAAGCAGAAGGTGCTTTCATCGCTGAATAGCACCTTTTCCCACATTTCAGTCGACCAGGTTGAGTGCTTTCTCGCACACATGATCCGGTTGTGCCTTTGTATGTCAGTCATCAGTGGCTTTTTCCATGCTTTGCAGCCACGGAGACCAAACTGCAGGCACCGGCGACAAACTGCTGATGAGCTGACACAGACCTCACTCTTGTCTGACCACTCTCGAAGTAGCTGAGGAGAGGTCAACTTGTGATTAGTCAGTGAAATGTGTTGTAGTGCATGGCCCTGGTGTGATGTTGATGCACGTGGATGACCTGAACAAGGTTTGTCCACCACTGAACCCGTTTCTTTCTTCTTCTGTACAATCTTAACAACAGCGCTCTGACTGCAGCCAACTTTCCTGGCTATCTGACGGCTTAAAAATCCTTCCTCGCTCATAAAGGACACACGAACACGCTCCTCTAATGTCAGGGTCCGAGTCATCTTCATGGTCGATCCAGAAAGCGTATGAAATTCAAAAATTCCACGTGTTTTTATAGCTGCACTGTTGGCTAGATATCTGCATTCTGATTGGTTAGTGAAACCAGCCTCCTAATTGGTCAGAAATAACATGTGCATATTGGATAATCTCGATCCAGTTTTGACGCAGGATCCACAAAAATCGCAGTAGCTATCTCCCAGTGCCTGTAAAGTATTTAAATTGGAAGCAAGGAATGCAAAAAAGTCAACTCTAATAGCCAAATCTATCCCTTTTAACATGGTAGAAAGATGAATATGCCGGGCTAATGCAACATTTAAAAAAAAAATAAAAAAACGTTACAAAGTACGAAAAACTCACAAGTGATTCCCGACTTTTGTACACCACTGTAGTTGATCCAAGTAGGTTAAAGTTGTTCACAATTTCAATTTCTTCTCCATCAACGATGAACCTGTTGATTTTGTCAGTTGTCATGATCTTTGTCTTCTTTACATTAAGGTGCAGGCCCATTTTGAGACTATGTTCTTTGATCGTGAGAAGCAAATGTTTCAGATCATCTTCACTTTCAGCCAGTAATGTGATATCATCAGCATAACGAAGGTTGTTGATGAGTCTGCCACCAAACTTCACACCTCTGTTGTCTTCATACAATCCTGCTTCTCTGATGATTTGTTCTGCATATAAATTAAATAGGTAGGGAGAAAGTATGCAGCCTTGTTGTACACCTTTGCTTATTTTAAACAATTCTGTTTCTCCTTGTTCCGTTCGAAATGTTGCTTCTTGATTAATGTACAGGTATACCCATGCTTCTTAATGTGGCCCAGAGCTTTTCATGGTTTACACAGTCAAAAGCCTTGCTGTAGTTGATAAAGCACAGATATATATCCTTTTGGTATTCTGTAGTCTTTTCAAGGATCCATCTCACATCCGCGATGATGTATCATGTTCCTCACCCTTTCCTGAACCCTGCTTGCACTTCAGGTAGTTCTTGTGCCAGGTATGGTTGTAGTCTCTTTTGAATAATCTTCAGTAGAATCTTGCTGGCAGGTTGGATCAGAGAGATTGTGTGATAATTTCCACAGTCAGTTGGATCACCTTTCCTTAGTACTGGTATAAACACAGATCTTTTCCAGTCACTTGGCCATGATGTTCTCTTCCAAATTTCTTGGCAGAGCCTTGTAAGTATGGTAACAGCTGCATCAGATTGCTGTAATACATCTATGGGAATGCCATCAATGCCTGGTGCTTTGTTCTTTGATAAGGCTTTCAATGCTGCTTCAACTTCTTCTTTCATCACCAATGGTTCCGGATCATAAGGTACAGGTTGAAATGGTTGTTGGTCCTCTTGATCTTTATCATATAAAAACTCTGTATATTTTTCCACCTTTTCTTGATCTTCTCAGCATCATTCAACATAGAACCTTGAGCATCTTGTAACATTCCAATTCAAGGCTGGAATTTTTTCTTTTAACTCTCATAACTTTAGGAAAGCCGATCTTGTTCTTCCTCTAATAGTTTCTGCTTCTATTTCCTTGCATGTGTCATTGTCATACTTTTCCTTGTCCTGTCTTGCTGCATGTTGGAAATCTCTGCTGAGTTCTGCGATTGTCTTTCTTTCTTCTCTGACTTTAGCGTCTCTGCATTTCTGGGCAATTTTCAGAGTTTCTTCGGTCATCCATTTTGGCCATTTTTGCTTTTTCACCTTTTGAAGAGACTTCTCGCTTTCTTCCAACACAACCTTCTTGATGTCATTCCATTACTCTTCTGGAGCTCTGTCATTTGTATCTAAAGCAGCAAATCAATTTTGCAGGCAGTCTTTGAATTCCAGTGGTATATTCTCAACGTCATATTTTTCTGCATTCATGAGTGGTTTGCTCTTTTTCAACTTTAGCTTACAGGTTTTGTCTTTGTTGCTGTTATAGAGCTTTTCCATCGTTGACTTCCACAGATGTAGTGAATTTGATTTTTATACAATCCGTTGGGTGAAGTTCATGTGTACAGTCGCTGCTTGTGTTGCTGGAAGAAGGTGTTTGAGATGAATAGATTATTGGTCTTGCAGAATTCTATCAGTCTTTCTCCAGCTTCATTTCTGCTGACAAGTCCATATTTTCCAACCACTTTGCCTTCTTCTTTGTTGCAAACCTTTGCGTTCCAGTCACCCATGACCATCAGGATATCCTGTTTGCATGTTCTGTCAATTTCAGCTTGAACTTGTTTATAGAACTCTTCAATTTCTTCCTCTTCTGCAGCTGTTGTTGGGGCATATACTAGAATTATAGTTGTGTTGATAGGCATTCCTCGTAGACGAATATGGATTAAGCGTTCACTGACTGCATTGTATTTCATTACAGTTCTTGCAAGTTTCTTCTTTATTATAAATGCAACACCATTTCTTCTTTGTCTTACATTTTCAGCATAGTAGACCATGTGATCATTTGATGCAAAGTGCCTGATGCCAGTCCATTTCAGTTCGCTGACAACCAACAGATCAAGCTGTACACGTTCCATTTCATTCTTGACCACCTCCAACTTCCCTTGGTTCATGCTTCGTATGTTCCATGTTCCAATGTGTAAGACATCTTTACAGCTTCTGACTTTCATTTCATGCACAGCTACATCAGCAGTCAGACGTCACGAGGGCTTCGATCCAACTACATCATAAATGCTGGCTTTACTCTGAAAAGTCTTCAGTTCTTCCCTAGTAGCTAGTTGAGTGCCTTCGAACCTGGGGTCTCATCTTCCAGCACTATAGCGCAATTTATTTTGTTGTAACTATCCATTGGGTTTTCATGGCAAGATACAGAAGTAGATTGCCAGGCCTTTCCTCCGCGCTGTTTAAGTTTAGTGTTGTTGCTGTTGTCACAGAAATGTGATCCTCCACCATCAACACTATCCCATTCTGCTGCTGCCCAGACGGGTAGTTTGTCTTGGTCTGGCACCTCAGCTGAGACCTGTCCATTTTGGGAGACCCTGCCAGTAATTAAACTACTGAGAGTTTAGCTCTCAGCATCACTAATGCACACAAGCCCTCACAGCACGATAAGCTGAAAACCAAGTGAGGAATGATACTATTCTATGTAATGTAAATACTGACACTGCTATGATTCTGTTGATGTTGGAGTTGTAATCCTTTTTTTTTTTTTGCTCAATAAAAATTATATGAAAAAAAGAAAGACTAGAGACCACTCAATGAAGCTACAATGTAGCACATTTAAGACTAATTGGAGAAAATATGTTTTCACTCACCATGTCAATCTCTGGTACCACATTACCGGAGGATGTGGTAAAGGCTGTTAGTGTAGCTGGGTTAAAAAAAGGTTTGACAAATTCCTGGAGGAAAAGTTCATATACCATTATTAAAGAGGACCAGGGAAATCCACTGCTTACCCCGTGATAAGCAGCATGGAATCTGTGTGCCTTTTTGCGAACCTGACAGGTACTTGTGACCTGGATTGACCACTGTTGGAAACAAGTTACTGGGTTTGATGGACCTTGATGGACTCAGCATGGCATATCTTATGTTCTTATGTTCTCCCCCCACCTGCTTCTGTTCACGGTTAGTGGGCAGAAGATTATGATTCAGACTGTGGAGCATAATCACCCAGCAAAAGCCAACAAACCTCTTGGCAATTTTGACCCCATATCACCAGGTAATGATTTGCTGCCATCACCTTCCCCCTTCTCCCTCCCTTCAGCTCTCCCTCCCAAGCCCCACTACCCCCTTCACCATCATCAGCAGGGAGATGCCATATTAAAGTGGCTCAGCATCCTGATGGGGCTTTAACTTGGGGAATTTTGTTCATTTGTTTAGTTATTTATCCAGATTTGTTTTTCTTCTTACATATTGCAGTATCTAGTGGTTACAGTAAAATTCCATAATCATACAATTATTTCCCCTCAGCTTTCATATCCTCATCCTGATCAGTTCTGTACTTAAACAGTTTTACCATTCCTAGCAATACCTATATATTGCCAACAGCTGTACTGTTTCTGTGTTCCTGACACCAGTAGTATAGCTGTATCTCTGACAAGGGCAATTCCAGATTTTTTCCTCCACCATGGTGAATAGTCTAAGGAGTACCTCCAAAATCTATGAAGGGTCTCCATGTTTAGTTGTCAGATTCTTCCAAGATCTATAAAGAAGTCCCATTCTGCAGGATATAAGGGACTCTGAGTATCAAAGGACTCTCTCTTACCCTCCCATCAAGCCCCATTTCATGTCCCCTCCAGTCTTGTCAACCCCATCCAATGCTGTTTAGATTCCTGCGTGTCAGGCAAAAGGGAGGGGTCACTTCCACAGTGCACAGAACCACTTGGAGGTGACTGAAACCAGGCCTTGAACTCTTTTGGTGGAGGATAGAGAGGCATGCTCAACTTGTAGCAGTGGGCTCTCTCTATACAGTACCTAGAGAAGGAAAGAGGATAGGGCTAGGGATAAATTATATTTCTTCTTCTTTTACCGAGCTGGCTACCAAACGCTATATGCTAAAGGTCATTATTTTTTCTGTATTACAGCACTTTTTGTTATGCTAATAATAATACTTGCATGTACGCCATCATTCACACACAATAATACATTAACGTTACCATCTGAAATGGGTTAATGCGTTAATATGCTTTCATAAATGGACCCTTCTGCACAGTAATTCAGGGCAAGCATGAAAAATGCAGAATGTATCTGTAATGAATTTTCCAGCAATGGAAATAAACCCTTCCTGCTCCAAATAAGGCAGCTAATTCAAATCCCTCAGTTAGCACTTTTCCTTAGTAAGCATATTTTGCATTGTACCTACGCTCTTATTATTTTGAAAACAGGTCCAATTGACCTAGAATTGGTTTTGTTTTATAGGCACAACTGTTATTTGCTGGCAAAATGTTGCAGATTTTCACAATCTGATTAAATATTCCTTCATTTGAAAGTGACAAAATATGCAACCCCTTATGTTAGACAATAGTCCCTTGCTGTTTTGGTAATTGTTTCCTTAAACTACTTTCTGCGAGATCCATTGACATATTTGGATAATATAATTCATGAGGTAAATTAAGTAAAAACATTTTCCACATGTGAAGTATATTTTATATGCAGAAAAGAAATCCCGGCATGGGCCAGGGGGACAGAAAGAAGATGTGTAAGGGAGATAGCCAGGTGATCTTGAACATCTGAGGTGCATAGTGATGACATAAGAAGGTGGAACACATGACCACTGTGCAGATACCACTGTTTGCACCTAGGCACATGGGTAGGGGACAGCTGTGGGTGGAGTGCTGCTGTCAGGTGCCAATAGGCCATCCAAGCGCAAAACATAAACCTCAAAGCAATTGGTGTAAAAACGAATAGAGATGTTAATAAACCAGTGCTAATACAAAAAATAAATAAACAAGCAGCACTGAAACTACTGGTATATAAAACACATATTCAGTGGAGAAAAAAGTCCTCAGTGAGCACTGTCACCAAGCTGATGCAATGGATCTATGCAAAAATAGCCATTAAACAAGCCATGAACTGGCATACAGCGAGGCTACATAGACATACCTTAACCAAAAGCCATCATCGAAAGGCAACATGTGGTGTATAGCAGCTCTCAAGACACACAGGTACCAGATGTCTTACAGGCAGGATAAACGGTGGATCCTTAAGCCAGAGTACCCCATGCCATGGGTGCTGATGTCATACAACAGCCAATGACACAGAAGAGGGTCCAGATTCCTTTGCAAAGGACAGTAACACCAGGTAGTGTTCTAGAAGCCATGGGAAGAATACATGAACATGCAGATGTAACACCTTAAAGGGCCCAAGAAATGACCATCAGTGGTGTGCTTCTGTGACATCCCACTCACCACATAGTATAATAATATGCAGAGGAACAGATCTGTATACCTACAGGTCACATCCATACAGGTCAGGGCCAGGATGACTGCTAGGTACGTATGACCTAGATTGGCCACTGTTGGAAACAGGATACTGGGCTCAATGGACCTTGATCTGACCCAGTATGGCATATCTTATGTTATGTTCTTATGACACATGGCAGGGTGCAATGGGGGTCCAGTGAGGACACAATAGCAATGTGCATAGTCCTGTGACATGCCTGCTTGCATCAGAACACTAAGGGTGACCTTTCTGCTCACAATAGCAGCACCACCACTATCACAACCCCTGCCATTACTGTATCACTCATGCTAGCACCGCAAGGCAAGAGGTTGGGGAGGAGCAGTTCTCTACTATCACTAAGGCAGCTTGCAGTGGCAGCAGCAGCAGCAGCAGCATCAGCTGTGGATCTGCAGAAAGGGAGCAGATACCAGTAGAGAAGAAAACAGAAGAGGAGGGAGAACTCTGTGACGTGACCCTCACATTCTACATCAAGGATGGGCAGATGGGAGGCCAGCTAGACCCACATCTTGCTACAGGAATGGATATTGAGGCCACAGTGCCAGTGCGACCATAACCCATGCCCACCACAATTTGCCCTGTCTGCCACTAAGTCCTCAGAGGGAGGTAAATGACATCAAGGACCCTCATACTGTTCAGAAGATGCAGGGGGATGTGAAGGAGGAGAAGATTCAGGGGGATGTGAAGGAGGCAGATTATCCAAGCTTCCTGCCCATTGATCCAGATGCATCCCCATGAAGTCCTCAGAGTCTTGAAAGACACCAAAGTCCTGCTTTACTTAATTTCCCTGTGATGGGAGGCAAAGCAGGACTTTGGTGCAGTCATCATGTCACAAGACCTCATGGTAACATGCCTGGGAGGCCTGGGAGTGGAGATATATATCATGATGATATATACCATCAAGAACTTGATACCCAACCAATACTTTAGGACCAGGAAAACCAGCCAATACTTTAGGACCAGGCAAACCATATCCAAAAGAGCATTTTCCCTTGACGCACCCAGCCTATGGAACGCCTTCCCAGAAGACATCAGGACCACCATGGACAGCAAAGACTTTAGAAAAAAAACCTAAAAACTTTCTTATTCACTGAGAACCTCTGTAGCATTACCTAGCAAACCATGCAGCTTAACAATCATCTCATCCTTATTTAGTTCTGCAGCTATATTGTATATAGTTCTCATGTTATTTCCATAAGCAGCTTCACAGCTACACTGTATATAGTTCCTCATGTTATGTTTATAATTCTCATTTTCATTAGCCTGCATGCCATCCCTCCCCCATTTAAATCGTTTCTCGTTTCACTGTAAGAAATGTAAGTTGTAATGTAAACCGCTTTGACTTAAGGATATCGTGGAATAAAAAGCTGTTAAATAAATAAATATATAATAGGGGCCCTATATCATCTCAAGGCATATATATCTGTTCTTGCCACTCCAGTCATGAGGGGGAAGGGCAGGGTCATGGCATAATGGTTATGGTTATATTTTATTTGATATACTGCATAACTGTGGACAAACTGGAGAAATGGAGATCTTGCCATCCATTTTTGTAATATACAGTATGTGCTACACATGTAAATGTCAGGTTTGGTGGCCCATCTTGGCCAGGAATTTAAAAAGAAATGCTGGTTATATGTGTCCACTGCTGTTTGCTCATGTGCCCAGCCTTGCCACTCTAGCTGTGTAGTACTCCACTGCCTGAAGCCAAAAACATGCCATAGGGTCCTGCCTTGTGACATAGGAGCACTTGTCTGCCTATGATGAGAACCCAGCCAGTGACAGGATCACCATGCAGCTCAGTCAATCATGAAGATACAAAGCCAAATACATGACCAGTACAGGCCGCTGATATAACTGGGCTGGAAAAGCACTGGGATAGCTGTTGACATGCACACTCAGCTATCTGGTTCAAAATGCCAGTGACCAACCCATGTACACACCCCTGTCACCAAAGGTATGCAATCCCCAATGCACAGGATGACTGTCAGCATCTATGGATGGTTCAACTGAAAGATTAGTGAAGAGATGAGCACATTAGGGATGGAGGCAATGGTATAGCAGTGGATACAGTCTTTTTGGATGGGAGAACATTTACGGTTCATTATAATGGACATTGGTCAAGAAAATATAATTGGAAGTGGGTAGTTCTGTAGAGATCCCCCCTTCCCCTCTTCAAGTTAATATATATTTGTCACTGTTAGGAAAGGTGGTAAGGAGACATTTTTCTTGTTTGGCATATGCAGATGGTGTACAATTATTACTTCCCCTAAAAGATGATGGTGGTTGGCAACAGAGACAGATACAGTAGATGCCTGTATGGCTAGATTAAATTTGGGTTAGTGCAAAATGGTTTGGTGTGGAAGGTGACAAAACCCACTATTTATGTTTTAGAGGGGCAGGAGGTGATGAACTACAAGCACAATTAGATGTAGATGGACATGCAATTCACCGCTGTTGCCTCGACATTCTCTCCTCTCAAACCCTTTCTGGATCTCTACAATCTGGCTCTCATCTTTTACATTCTACTGAAACAGCTCTTGCCAAAGTCTCCAGTGACCTGTTCCTGGCAAAATCCTAGGGCCTTTACTCAATCCTCATCCTTCTTGATTTTTCTGCTGCTTTTTTGACACTGTTGACCACAACCTTTCTCCTTCATAACTTGTCCTCCGTTGGTTTTAAGAGCTCTGTGTTATCTTGGTTCTCTTCTTATCTCTCTCATTGCTCTTTCAGTGTTTGTTCTGGTGGATCCTTCTCTACTGCTATCCCATTCTCAGTTATGTACTGCAAGGATCGTTCTTGGGTCCACTCCTTTTCTCTCTATATACCCATTCCCTTGGTGCACTCATCTCTTTCCATGGCTTTCAGAACCATCTTTACGCTGATGACTCCCAGATCTACCTCTCTACACCTGAAATCTATCCAGCAATCCAGGCCCAGATCTCTGCCTACCTTTCTGTCATTGCTGCTTGGATGTATCACTGCCGCTTGAAACTGAACATGGCCAGAACTGAGCTGCTTCTTTTTACCCCTAAACCTTCTTCTCTCCTGCCTCCTTTCTCAGTCTCTGTGGATAACTCTCTACTCTTCCCTGTCTCCACAGCTTACAAATATGGGGTCGTCTTTGACTCCTCACTGTCTTTTCTTGTGCTGATTTTGTTCTGTGAGAAAAATCTTGAAAATTCTGGAGTTCAATAATTGAGTTGCAGTTTATACTCTGCAATTGTTTTAAAGTGAATATTTTACAGCAGTATCATTTAGCCATTTTAAAGATACTTTTAAATAATTAATTTTTAATGACAATTCACTGAAGCATCATATATTAGAATTTTAAATTTTGTTTGATAAAAATCTCATAATATTTTTTCAATTTGCTGTAGTCTCACTGGTCAATTGCATCCTATTTGCATGTTACAATTCACTACATTAGGCAAATTTCAGGCTGGGAAGAGACACCTCTGAGAGGGAAAGCCTGCCTTTGGTCCCTAGCCATTTTACCGTGCGTTAAGGAGGGGTTTTCCTTTAAGGAGGTAGTGTCTCTGGCACTCAATCGGAGCAATCACCCTAAAGTTAGAAGAATCTGCACCAGCCACATGACCAGAAAGACAAAAGAGATAAGCTTGTAGCCACTGCTAAGGAACAGAAGACAAAGGTTCCAGAAGACTACCTCCACCAGTCCTTCTAGAGTTCAACAGCCAAAGGACATATGGAGCAACCCTGGGAAGACTGCAGGGCAAGGGAGATTTCCTTCCAAGTGGAGAAGGGACTAAGACAATCTATATTCAAGATGTACCAAGTAAGGGATGTGATTCCGCACAGGGCTGGGGAACTGTGGGTGAAAACCCTGATACCCAGGTACTTTAGGGTGGAATAGAATAAAGGAAAATAGAATCTAAGTAGAGGAAATAGTTGACTGGTCAAATGTTCAAGTGGGGCTGAGAAACCGAAGGTTACTTTTATTTATTTATTTTTATTTGTTAGATTTTAATATACAGCCAATGGCATGAGTATCTTGCTAGTTTAGAATAATAAAAAGTATAATAACAGTAATATTAAAGCTAACATTGAGACTAAGGACTCAGACATAAGCAACACTCCAACTACCTTAAGAGATTAAACAGTTTTATAATACAGTTTTGCTTGACTGTTCATGCCAATTGTTCTTTTTTTTGTTGTTGTTTTGTTTTTATCAGTGACCCTTACATTTAAGTAAACCCTTACTTCAGAAAACAATATCTGGTCTGGACCCCTAACTATTTATAGTCTTCTATCAAGAGAGAATCCTGAACTTTTTAAATCTAGGAGCTCAGAGAAATTCTAGGTAAAGGCTCCTAGGATTGGTGTGCTTCCTTGTTTGCTAGAAAGGGGGTTACAAATGTATTGTAGGAGCTTCAAATGTCATGTTTATTTTAGGATGAACCTTCTTCAAAATAGTCTTATACTTCAATAATTGTACACAGGGACACAGAGGTAATTTCAACGGTGCACCTTCCCCGATAAAAATTAAATCTAATGTATGACTCTGGTCATAACTAAGGCCCTTTACCACTTTAGTGCATGCTAAAATGGACATGCTAGCCAAAATCTCATGGATAGGTGATGATATCATACCTTTAACATAGATATTAAAATCTCCCAAAAAATACAATATATATTTTTGATCTAATATAAACTCAGAAATTAAACCCTACCAAATGATTGAGACCAGAAAAATACCTGATGGAAAATAAACTAATAAAAATGCAAATTTTCTAGGACCTTCTAAGGTTGACAGGAGACATTCACAGCCCATTGGTTGGGAAACTGTATATTTAGATTAAAAAATAGACTCAAAAAATTGTTGTCACCCTAATGTTCTTTTCCAAACACAGCACTGCGGAACTATAGAGAAGTCAAAGGGACATAACAGTTTCAAATTAACTTCATAATGCTTAGTAGCCCATGTTTCAGTAATAAAAATTACAGCAGGCTCTTCATCTATGATCAAATCACATACAATCACAGATTTCCAAATTATAAAATGCGTAGCAACAGTTTCCAGTTTTATGGAGCAGAGGAAATTGAATCAAGAGCCCAGGATAAGTGTGGAAGCATAGGAATTGGGCCATAAAACTTGGGTCTATCCAGACCTCTGTAAGGTCACACAGGCTAAGAGGAAGACAGTTTTTCCTTGTACTAGGAAATTTTAACTTACAGAGCTGAATTGTCTTATGCTGTCTATGCAGATGTATAATTAAGTTTAATGGAAATGGGTATATGCTTATAAGTCCAACTAGTTAAACATGGTCTTTGATAATAGAAACCGTTCCTACTTGATGACGATTAGTAGCTAAATAGTTTTTTTGAGGCTGCTTGGAAATCCTAAATCCATGTTGTATTTAATCATTTCCTATAATAAATGAGACTTCACTGCCTCTTATTTGTCCTGTTTGACTGTCTTGAGTAGACGGTAAGCACTGTTGAGCAGGGACTGTCTTTTATGTGTATGTACAGAGTGCAATGTATGTCTAGTAGCACTATAGAGATGATAAGTAGTAGGAGCAGGCCCTTTCAATCTGACCTTCGCTGTGAAAAGGGGAGAGATTTATTTTTTTTATTTCTCATGAGTTGTCACAGCCAGACGTGAAGGTCCTGACTGTCTTATCCATGAGAAGGCACATGCAAAGCTGGGCTGTAAATCAGTCAAGAGCTCATTTGCATCTCATAGCTAAATTTGCAAAAATGGGCACTAAGCAGCAACCATTTTTGTGGGTTAGTACATAAGGATAACAGGGAGCAATTTTATAAATGGACACGTGTGAGAAGTGCAAAAAGGGGCCTATTTTAAGCCTATTTTAGAAAGGCAATGTAGGCACCTCTGGAGACCATCTTAGAACAGCTGGACAACATCTACCTATTCCAGTAACAGCATATGCATGTAAATGCTGATTTTACAATGCCAGTGTTTAAACAAGTAGATGCTGTGGGATGTGCAGATCTTAAGGGACAGTTCAAAAAACTATACAGTACATGCATTTCCTATTTCCAGTGGTTGAACTACATTTTTGGGGCCCTGAAGCTTGAACTGTTATGGGGTCCCCTTCGCAACCAGCAACAAGGTCTGGGCAACCACTGATATCTTCTTCAATGGGGTTGTTCTACAACAGATCACCACAAATGTTTTAGGAAAAATCATTTTTATTAGTTTCCAAAGATATACATAGCCTCTTAGAACACACCATCATTACAATTCTACAAAGACAGGCTATACAGCAAATGCGTGGGTACACATGAAACAAACCAATGCCCCCGCCGCGTTAACTAAAGCCCATTCAACACCGCTGGTTTCTCCCCAAAGAAGATTCAAACTCCCATTACCCCTTATCCCCCCTCCCTCCCCTCCCCACCCACCCAGCCCTATCTCTCCCTAGCCCTCCGCCCCTTCCTCCCCAACCTCTCTGGGCCTTGACTCGCTCCCCCTTTCCCCCTGTGAGCCACGTTCTCGCACGGGACTCCACACTCTGGTAAAACGCTCCCAGGCCCCACCGGCTAACAGCCACGGGGTACACTGTTCCATCTCCATCAACTCCATCATTGCCCGCTCCCACTCCCCCACCGTGGGGGCCGTTGACCTCATCCAGTGCCGGAGGATGCATTGTTTTACTATCACAAAACCTTTTCCACAGAGCTTACGCTCACTCTCACCTAGGGGGAGATCTCACTCATTGGAGCCGAATAGGCACCACTCCGGGGACAACTCCACCTGCACCTGTAACCACCTCCCCAAGTGATGTCCCACTCCTATCCACAGCCTCTGAATATGGAGACAGAACCAGAACCGATGTGCCAATCCCCCCTTCTCTACTCTACAGAGACTACACACATCTGTCATCGCCAGACCCACCTTAGCCGCCCACACATTATGCACATACGCCCTCCACAGAAACTTATATTAGACTTCCTGTAACTGTACTGCTTCAGACACATATTTTATAGCAGCAAAAGCCCCTCTCAGGCATGCCACCGTGCCCTGCTGTACCCCATCCTTGCTCCATTTCTCCGCCAGAGCGACCAGTCTTACCCCGTCATCCTCCGAGCTGAGCGCCGCCTCAAGCCTTCCAGACGTCATCTTCCCGTCCAAACTACAAAACAACTCTAACATCCTTCTCTTCGCCAGCACTCTCTCATTTTCCCTTCCTCAAAGTGAGCAGGTAGTGCCTCACCTGGAAATAAAAATACTGATCTCGGGGCCCTAGGTTGTACCTTTCCCGCAACGATAGAACCGAGTCCACCTCCGCCTCCCCTTCCATACGCAGATGCCCAAGATAGCGGAGACCCTTCTCCGCCCACATTTTTGCCACTGGTGCCTGCAGTACATGCATTTCCTATTTCCGGTGGTTGGGCTACATTTTGGGGGCCCTGAATCTTGAATTGTTATGGGGTCCCCTTCGCAACCAGCAACAAGGTCTGGGCAACCACTGATATCTTCTTCAATGGGGTTGTTCTACAATAGATCACCACAAATGTTTTAATAATTTAACCACTACATCTCAGAACATTTTTTTTTTCATTTATGGCTAGTTTACATGATACTTTAAAAACCTTTTAATTTTTATTTCAGCTATTATTTTATATTGAATTACACTATATTATTAATATTATTTTTTTAAGAAATCTCCTACTCATACAGTAGACCCAAAATTTTTAAGCAATGTGGACTAGTCGCTTCTGGGGCCCCTCCGGGATTAGGGGCCCTGAAGCTTAAGTTTCATTAGTTTCACAGTAGATCCGCCCCTGCCTATTTCAGATGGCAATACATGCACAGGGCTGGTCCAACCATTAGGCAAACCAGACGGTTGCCTAGGGCGGCAACTTTTGAGGGGTGACAAAGAACAGGACATTCAAATATAAACAATAGATTCTGACACCTGGGGGGGGGGGCGCATAAGATTTAAGATTTGCCTGGGGTGCCAACACCTTGAACCAACTCTGGGGTCAGTATTATCTGCGCTTATATCTGTAGGTGCTAAGAAGATGAGTTATTGGACCTTTAGAAGGAAAGCAAAGTCCTGTCTATTTCTAGGGAGGAACAATTGAAACCTGTATTGTGAAACCTTCAAATTCTTTAAATTTTCCTGAAAAGTTACTTACCGCGTCATAACAGCCAGGGGGATTTAGAGTAAGCTCGCTACATTAAGGACAGCAGTCCAGTGAGTTGTTGGAACTCCTTTACTGTATCAGGATAATTTTATAGCAGGGCTCCTGGGTTTAATAGGGCAGGAAGGCACCTATTTTTATCTTAAAGACACATGGGGCTCTAATACTATGTTTATGTTTATTTACATACTTGATATACCGCCCAATAACCTCAGAATCTGGGCGGTTTACAATAAAACCATAAAATCAAAATTAAAAATGCTGCAGAAAAAAGAAAAGGAACGCCATAAAATCAAAGAAACAGGACAGAAAAGATAGGAACAGAATAGAGAAAGCTAAGCAGTTAATGTGTATTTTTGTGCATGGTAAGTGTGTGCTCAGGCCTGCAGTAGCTGTTAACATGGGGGCATGAAGTTCCCGCATGCTGATTGGTGCACTAACTACCACTCGTGCACTGGGGTATTGAATGGCGGGGAAGGGGCGGACAGCGGGTGTGGACAGCATATTGCAGTTAGCATGGGGGGACATAGCACATGCTCTTTGTCAGTGTTGACAGTAGTGTGGGTGCACCTAATGCTGGTGCAATGGTTGGAGTTAGGTGCGCCTGCAGTACATGTGCCATGCATTAAGGTACATATTTGTGCATTAACTGCTGGGCACATGCTGGTCACGCCCACTACAGTTTCCATAGAGACTTTGCAGTTAATGCATATTAGATTTTGAGGTAAACAGGCATTAGGTGCATAAACCTAATGCATTGTAGTAAAAGAACCCCATAGGTACTTCTATGTATTTATAAAGCATTAACGCAAAGTCTGCGGAAACTGTATCTGGAGTGGGGTTGTGGAAGCCTTTCAAAAGAGAGTGTGGAAGGGACTTGAGTAAGGGATCTTCGACGGAGTCTTTTGAAATTGTAGTCGGATGGCTGCCGGCTTTTTTAGCTACCTTCTCCTCAGAATCCTAGTGTTTCCTTTACCTTCAGCCAAAGGTGACCCATGTCTAACTTCCATAGATGATGCCAAGCTATTTAACACAGGGCACAGGGCTGGCCCAACCACTAGGCTGACTAGGCAGCCAACAATGGCAGCAGTTTTGAGGGGAGGGGGAGGGGGGAAGGATCAATGAGCAGCTACTGTACAGTCAAAGCAAAACAATGGGTCTTAATAGCCACAAAAGGTCAAAGACGATCAGTGCTTACTTTTACCAACAGGAACGATGGGCAATTTGCAACTAGTCCATTTACTCTTGTAAATGGCTTTTCAAAATCTCCCTCATTAAACATCGTTTTGTAAATATATACATGGGGGAATTATTAATTGCAGTCACTGGGATATTTGTGCAGTTGTTGTTGCTGTTAAGTGCCGTCAAGTCAGTGTCGACTCACGCGAGTACCGCTGAATATCCTTGGGTGCCGCGGCTGCAAGCCCCAGTGCTAAACAGCTAGCACAGGATGTTCTGTGGCACCCAGAGATAGCCGGGCAGCAGTGATATTGATCTTGTTTCTCTGGCTAACCTGATTATTCAATGCCGGTGACTACTTACAGACCTGGCACGGAATGTCCATGCGTACGTTTGAGCGGTGACAGTATCCACCGTAATAGCACTAGCCTCCACCGCTGAATAACCCCCTCCCCCATAATATTTTAAAGTATAATATGCAAATATGTATTTTTATAGGCTTGTTCTGAGAGGAATGGTGTTGTGATACTTATGACTGAATTTATTTATCAAACTCTGGGCAGGTACAAAGCTGGAGGAGTGTAAAGCTGCTTGCACCGGTCCTGAGGTTATACCTAAGATGCAATTAGGTAGCTGCGTATTTCAATTTCAGTCATTCCTGTCCCACTTTTAGCATACCCTATGATAATTTGCTAATTTGGCATATACTAACATAAAATAGCTTTGGTTAACACAAAACATTGCACATTATTTCATTAAGATGCTAGTTCAGGAAATAACATATTTATTTTATTTATTTATTTTTATACCGCGCTCTTTAGAATCAGTGTGGTTTACATGTATACTAACAGGTACTTTTTATTCCCTGGTCCCCGAAGGGCTCACAGTCTAAGTGTACCTGAGGCAATGGAGGGTTAAGTGGCTTGCCCAAGGCCACAAGGATTGGTCATGGGACTAGAGACCCCAGTCCCTTCGGCCTGAGGTTGCTTGTCCCCATGTGGGAATTGAACCCCTGGCCTTCCGGCCTGAGGTAACCTGAGGAAACATATGCTAAAACAGAATGAAAATAACCAAAAATGAAAAAAAAAACATCCCTAACACAATTGTTCCCCTGAATGCACGTACTCCATTGCATCTACTTGTAGAACTGAATGTGCCTGTGTTTGATATATTTAGTCTAAAGGGCTTTAACCTTGTCCTCTAGCATAATCTGCTGGGCTTAATGAGAACAATTTAAGTGGAGAGCAAAGCAAATCAATTTACCTTGAATCACAGATTTAAAAGTCTCACGGAGCATCATTGAGGATGCCATAAATTTTGTCATTTCCATGTAGCTTCCTTTTGAATATGGAGAATACAAATGACGATATCTTTCACTGCAGGACCCTTTTATAGCAATGTTGTAACAAATAAAAATGACCTCTTTAAAATATTTAAGGATTATGTTGTGATCAAAGCTGTATTACTTAACTCTATTCCTCCCGAAAGATCTGTATTATAAGTAATGAGCAGATACATAACTGTACGGTATTTGTGTCTGATAAGTAGGTAGTTATTCTTTCCAGAATAAATGTATGAAAAATAATAACCAGTATACCGATGCAAAGTATACAGGAACATAAAGCATGCATTTATATTGAAAGATTTAAGATTTATTTCTCTTTTCATTGCAATAAATAATGAATCATATTTAATGATTGCCTGATTAAGATTTAATGTAGCAGAAGACATACAATTGATTCTGGTGGTTTTTTTAAGTACCTTCTATATTATTTGCCACAGACTGAGCCTGAAAATAGAGAATAGAGTGTCCACTTCTGGTTTCCAACTCTGCAAAGTAATTTCATTAGTTGAAATAGCAGTATTAAAACATATTAACCTTTTTGGCTAATAGAAAGTCCTTGGGGAGTAGATGCATTTTCTTAGGTTTCATAGACTTATTTTAATATACTTTGGGGTCTCTACATTGTTTTTTTTTGGGGGGGTCTCTACATTTTATTTTGTTTTTTTTTTTTTTAAATTCTTTATTTTCATTTTGCAACAACAAAGGAAAGGAAGACATACAACTAAGAGACAAATACATACATGGAATGTGATACATACACCAAAGTAAACCCCCACCACCCCCCTCCCCCCTGCTTCTTCTCTAGAAAACTAAAACATTCTCGAAGCGGGCGTATACTGACATTATTGTGTTACAAAACCTTACAGCGATCTGAAACATTATTGTGTTACAAAACCTTACAGCGATCTGAAACATGATGAGTGTACATTAAACAGACATGTCGAAGCAATGAGCAGATTGTACATGATCATTGAGCATCTGCCATTTAGACAAGCAAGAATGAAATTGGGTATGGAAAATAGCTCTCCGAGAGATCTGCTCATATTTACTATATAAGCAGACAAGGTTCCACTATTCATTGACAGCAAGTCGAGAGCTATCCCTCCAAGTCCCCGTAATCAAACATATGGCTATACCCAGCATGAAATCAGGAGAAAGCGACCCTTCTTAGGAAGAGAGGGGACCCCCGCCACTGAGCGGAGTCCCACAGTCGTCCAAGAAAGAGGCTCGTGAAGGTGCAAGATAAATGAAATACGACCCCAGACCCGCCCCCAGTAAACCTGTAGTTTGGCTCCTGGCAGTTGTGTTCCATTTGGCTATTTTCCTGGAATATAAGAACATCTATGTGCAAAAAGACGAGAGTTGAGTTTGGGTAGCTGAAGCAGATCGGGAAACCCGCATTGTTTTGCTCCAGAAAACGCTCCAATGCACAGGGGTTAAAGTGGTTTGCGGTTAGCGATCCCAGGCTTGTTGGACTCTACAAGTGGCAGTATCTGTACCCTGACATAATAGTTTATAAAAGTTAGAGGCTACCCCATGTGTGCTACTAATAGAGTGAATTAGTTCTAATAGCCCATCCTTAGTAGGGACAGAGGGCGGCATGATTGGAGCACTTTTGAGGCAGCATGTAAGCTGCATCAATTGAAAATAATGTTTCGCGAATAACGCAAATCCCCTGTATAAATCAGAAAAGGTTTTCCAACGAGCTGCAGAGAAGAGCTGTTGGGGTGTCCTGATCCCCCTGGAGTACCAGGGTCTGGAAGTAATCATGCATGGCTGCTCGAATTTCAAACCGGAGCTCTGGTTGAGTTAATAGGGCTCTATCAAAGAACCAGGTCCCCGGATTCCCTTGAAGTGCAGTAGTATGGTAGTGAAAAGAAATAGCAGCATGAGCTGAAATATGCTGGGAGTGAATCTTTGCAGCGTCCACCTGGGGAACTAACAGTGTTGATATTAGAAAGAAATCTATGCGAAACTGGGGTTTGTGAGGGGAAGAGAAGAAGGTAAAGTCTAGCCCATTGGGGTGTAGTAGCCTCCGTAAATCGACTAGAACAATATCTTTGATCATTGAGGTAAGCGCGATATGACTCTTGGGGGGACCACTTGTCCTGGGCGACTATTTGTCAATCAGGGGATCAAGAACTGAATTGAAATCCCCCCCAATATCAATGAAGAATTAGCAGAGGCCTGCGCAGCCTGAGCAGTAATAGCAAAAGGGCAGGGTCATCCAGATTAGGAGCATGAAGGCATATACATGTAATTTTAAAGTTACCCATCTTGAGGTGGACTCTGGACCATCTACCCGCTGTGTCTAAGCAAGTCGCAACAATAGTAGCATGCAGAGATTTCCTATCCAATATAGCAACCCCACATATCCTAGAAACAGCTGGGGAATAGGCGGCCACCATGTAAGGTTTAATATTGAGGTTGAAAGTTTCCTTTGAATTGAAATGTGTTTCTTGGAGGAAAATCAGGTCCGCAGCCTCATGACTTAGATAGCTTAGGAGTTTCCTCCGTTTTATCGGATTATTGATTCCTTGTACGTTCAATGAGAAAATCTTACATGGTGCCATCAGTCGATAATAGACATTTTAGGTAAGAGCGCTTGAAAACTTACAACATAATCAGAATCTGTACAATAATGACATAAGCACCAAGTATGCTGGCCAATACACCCATATTGAAAAGTATGTACCAAAGTAACTTAGAGAAGAAGCAAACCCCCAATGAATATGGCGACCAGATGTCTGCGGGAGGAGGCCCTAGAGAGGAAGATAGAGACATAATAAAAGAAAAGAAACACCAGAGTCCATAAGAAACACTGCCTCTGATACTCGTCGAGGCTACTATGGGTAGATGGAGTCGGGTCCCAGATATCTTCAAAATAAGGCAACAAACCGCCCTCGACAGACTCTTCGCTGAGCCGCGGTAAATCCAATATGGCAAGCACAGCGGATATGAGAGTACTGGCAGGAATATTCTGGAAGTCAGCGCATCAAGTCGGCTTCTTTAGAGTCCAAAAACTCCGTTAGTAGATCAGGGTCCTCAAATGTTCTTGTCTGATTGTGAAGCGTGACTCGGAGCTTGGCCAGGTACATCAGGCCATAGCGTGCTTGTAGTTGTTGAAGCCTCGGCCGAAATTCCAGAAAGCGCTTTCGGCGGTCGACCGTGGGTTTAGCCAAGTCAGGATAGAAGGAGACCTTGTGGCTCTCAAACTCCATATGGCCCTTTGCCCGGGAGGCACTGAGAATTTGTTCCACATGTTGATATCTCAAAAGTCGAAAGATGATAGGCCGCGGGGTCTTCCTGTTGAGCGTTATGTTTGTGGGTACACGATGAGCGCGATCGATCTCCAATTCTTTGGTAAAGGTGATTTGGAGCAGGGAAGGGAGGATTTTACTTAAAAACTCCTTCATGTCTCCCAATTCCGCTCCCTCCGGTATGCCCACGAGTCGCAGGTTGTTGCGGCGCGCTCTATTATTGCCATCTTCCACTTCTTTCTGCAAGGCCCGCACCTGACGTTCAACTTTGTCAAGTTTGGACAGCCGGACCGCATGGGAATCTAATATACTCTCCATTTTGTCCTGACGCGAAGAGAGCCCCTCTAGCCTGCCTTGCAGTACACCAAGATCTTCCCTCAGCGCTCGAAGTGCTTCACCGTTTGACTGCACGAGGTCCTTAACCCCTCTAATTTCTGCGAGGATTTCCTGCTGCATTTCGGGGCCCTCGCGCAAAGCCAGCCCCTTCTGCGGGGACGGGGGTTCAGTTTTGGAGCGTTTACCGTGAGAAGCCGCTGGAGAGCCAAATTCCAGGCGCGTGGGTTTGGTCCCCGCCATCTCACCAATGTGCCCCGGCAAGATCAGAGCAGAAATTCAAGTTTGTCCGGTGTTAATTCAGGATTCTGAGTAGGCCTCTCGGGAGCCTCAGCGTTATGCGACCATCCCGCTGGACATCGGGCTCCGCCCCCCCTATTTTGGTTTTTTTAAGAACATACACTGTAGAAATTTTAGCATGAACAATGAAATGGTATTTGCCAGGTGAAAAAAGTTGTCTATGGTACATACATTGTTAGCATGTACTCTAACACTAAAAAGTATAGGGGAGGCATGCCGTCTGCGGCAGAGCCATGGGTGGGCCTGGACAGACCCAAGCCTCTCCCCCGGCTTTTGCCGATTTGCAGCTGCAAACTCATATTCAGTTCATGATCTCATAGGATGTGACCAGAGAGAGGAGTGGCTTAGTGGTTGGGGCAAGTTACCTTGGATTGGAGGGCCAGCATTCAAATCCTACTAAATCCTTCCGTGGGCTGGAAGGACTGGGGTTTCTAGTCCTACAAGTAGTCCTTATGGGAACCACTTAACCCTCCGTTGCCTCAGGTACAAAAACATAGATTGTGAGCCTTTAGGGGCCAAGGGAAATATATATATATATATATATATATATATACAATGCCTGAATGTTCACTGCTTTGACTCATATAAATGCAGTATATAAGTCCAGCTAAATAAAATAAATAACTGCAGCTGCAAATTGGGGAAGGAAGTTCTGACTGCAGGCTGGGTGCGTGCAAAAGTTAACCTTAGACCCCCCACCCCCCAGCTAACCCTTGACCCCTGCAAAAATATTTCAGTCTGGCTATGCTCCTGCTCGCAGTGCCCACCTGAGTGCCAAACATCATGGAAGGCAAATCAAAGGGATGAAGGTGGTTAGCAGACCTGATATCCCCATTAATCCTGCTGAGAGGGTTATTGAAGGGTACATACACAGTATGTGCCACTGACTGTCACCTCCTAAAACTTCTAAACTCCCCAACTCTAAGCACATAGGGCCCGATTCTGTGCCACAAATAGCAGGGATGGATGATGCAATAGGATGCAATTCGTGGCTTCTCTCGCCGCGTCTAACTTCCCCGCCAGATATGTAGGGAAGTTAGATGGGGGCAGGGAGGGGGCAGTTCCGGGGAAGAGTCTGGGTGGGCAGTGGGTGGTCACCGGCTCTAGATGCACAAGGCCGATTCTAATAACTTCCCTGGACGTGTTGTTTTCACAATGCTGGGGTGCGGATGGGGCAGGGGGGGGGGGCTGGAGGACATTTCCCACAGCCGACCCTGGCCTTAGGAGGCCAGATTGGGGGTCGGGCTGTGGGGAATATGATTTTTTTCTCCAGCGACCGGCATCAGGGCTCTTCAATGGAGCCTCGGAGCCATGGCAACATGATGCCATGACGCTGCAGCTCCATTGAAGAGCCTTGACTGAGTTAGCCAGGTACAGTCCTGTACGTGCAGGCTAGACTGAATTGCAGTCTCGGTCTGCACGTACAGGACTGTTTGCGATTCTGATCCCACGGGGCTAGACATGCCCTGAGGGATCAGAATAGTGACCCTTCTGTACGTCCATTTCAAACCGGACATACAGAGGGGATCTACATCTGGAACAGAATGAGCCCTTCAATGTCAGAGCATTCTGGGGGCAGCACCCAAGGTTAGCTGGTCACCAGAGTTAATCAGCCTCTAACTGGTTAACCTAAACTGGCTAAAGTTAGACCAAAAAGCCTGGCCTAACATTATCCCAGTAGTTCTTAACCCAGTCCTCGTGAAACACCTAGCCAGTTAGGTTTTCAGAATAAATACAATGAATATGCATGAGAGAGATTTTCATGCACTGCCTCTATTGTACGCAAATCACTTCATGCATATTCATTGTGGTTATCCTGAAAAACTGACTGGCTAAGTGTGTCCCAAGGACTGGATTGAGAACCCTTGATTCAGCCGGTGGCTGACCATTGTCACTGACTGGGTATGTGAAAGCTGCAAAATCACCACTTCCAGTTGGAAGTACCAGCACGTCCTTGTCGAAACCGCCATGTTAGTTATGCTCCTCCCCCTTTACGTGACAGCAAATCCATGTGCACTCCTCTGTCTTTATGCATATTTTATAAAAGGGTCCACGTATGGCAGAGCCTTTTTTAATGTACTGATAGAATTGTTTATGTCTCCAAAGGACTAAATCTAAAATAGATCCCCCTCCTGGTAGTCCCTAAACAAGCTGAATCATGAAATGGTCATTCATTTCATCTAAAATTTTAGCACTTTAGCATGTCCTGGTGTGACATTTACACAGTCAGTTTTAGGTTATTTGAAATCACCCATTATTACCGCATTGCCAGATTTGGTAAGTTCCCTAAATTCTGTTAGCATTCCATCTTCTGTATGTTCTAGTATACTTTCCCTGCTGTTCTGTTCCAATTCATGCATGGAATATCTATCCAAAAAAAATATCTGGTACGTTACCATACAAAACAAGGTCCCTCATCAGAGACTTTTAGCAAAACAAAAGAGTCATGGGATAGGAGGCAGTGTACTATTGTGGATCAGGAACTGGTTAAAAGATAGAAAGCAGAGGGTAGGGCTAAATGGGATCTGTGCTGGGTCCGCTGCTTTTTGACATATTCATAAATGACCTGGAAAGTGGAATAACGAGTGAGGTTATCAAATTTGCAGATGACACAAAACTATTTAAAGTTGTTAAAACCCAAGAGGATTGTGGAAAGTTGCAAGAGGATCTTGATAAATTGGAAGACTGGGCATCAAAATGGCAGATGAAATTTAATGTGGACAAGTGCAAGGTTATGCACCTAGGGAAGAACAACCCAAACTATGGCTACACGATGCAAGGTTCCACATTAGGAACCACCACCCAGGAAAAAGATTTAGGCGTCATTGTGGATACCATGTTAAAACCCTCGGCCCAGTGTGCAGCAGTGGCCAAGAGAGCAAATAGAATGCTAGATATGATAAGGAAAGGAATGGAAAATAAAACAAAATATATTATAATGCCTCTATATAGTTCCATGGTGAGACTGCACCTTGAATATTGTGTACAGTTCTAGTCGCCGTATCTTAAAAAGGATATAGCATTATTAGAAAAGGTTCAGAGAAGAACAACCAAAATGGTAAAGGGGATGGAAAGATACTCCTATGAAGAAAAGCTAAAAAGGTTGGGGCTCTTTAACCTGGAAAAGAGACGGCTGAGGGGAGATATGATAGAAGTCTATAAATTAATGAACGGAGTGGAACAGTAAACGTAGATCGATTGTTTACGTTATCAGAATATAGAAAGACTAGTGGACATGCAATGAAGCTACAGGGTAATCTATTTAAGACTAATAAAAGAAAATATTTTTTCACTCAACGTGTAATCAAACTCTGGAATTTGTTACCGGAGGATGTAGTAAAGGCTGTTAGTGTAGCTGGGTTTAAAAAGGTTTGGACAAGTTGCTGGAGGAAAGGACCATAAAGCATTATTAAGAAGGGACCCAGGATATCAATGCTTATACTGGAACATGTGTCTTTTGGGGAAATTGCTAGGTATGTATGACTTAGATTGGCCACTGTTGGAAAAAGGATACTCGGCTTGATGGACCTTGGTATGACCCAGTATGGCATATCTTATGTTCTTATGTCTGAAGAGTAGTGGGAGAGGGACATTAGTGACCCCTATTTGGGTAAATAAAGGGAGCTTGGAGGTTCAGATGTTTCTAGATGGCATGCATGTTTCTGCACATCAGTTAGGTACCTTCGTCAGTGAGGTAGGGCATAATGTAGTTTCATTTATGACTGATCTGATACACAGATTGATAGAGCAGCGTTAAAGAGGGACACAATTACCCCTTTCTACCTTGCAGATCTAATTCATCTTCACTCATCTCATTGTTCCCTCAGGTCAATTCATTCTAACCGCATGCCCCTTCCCTCTCCATCCCAGGCTCGTCTTGAGTCCACCCGCTCCTCTGCTTTTTTCTTCCTGGGTCCCCGGCTCTGGAACTCGCTTCCCCCTGCCCTCCGCTTAGAGCCCTCTTATAAAACATTTAAAACCAGGCTAAAGACTCACCTATTCTGCTCTGCTTTCAACCTGCCTTCTCCCTCTGCTCCTCTTTCTCCCCCCCCCCCCCGCTGAATTTGGTTGATCCCTACCCCTTTACACTACGTATATGTCTCTACTCTGTTTCTCTTATATCTACCCTGTCTCTCCTCATTATCCTGTCTTATAATTTTGGTGTTCTTTTCCTTTCAGCTGTCTCAAATTATTTACTATTGTAAACCACTCTGGTACTTCTAATAAGAGTGGTATATTAAAAATTTTCAATAAAGATAAAGATAAAGAATAAAGGTTTATGGATATTTTAGGGCCCACTGTAATATTTACAGTGCTGATATTTTCTGGGAAGCCTCCTTGTATAAGTTTTAGAAGTTGATGCTGTTGGTCCTGAGTGATTGTTCTAGAGTGTTGTATTACTTCACAATATACTTAGTACCAGTGAGGGTTTATACTGAGATGAAATCATAAGAACATAAGATATGCCATACTGGGTCAGACCAAGGTCCATCGAGCCCAGTATCCTGTTTCCAACAGTGGCCAATCTAGGTCATATGTACCTAGCAGTTTCCCCAAAAGACACAGGTTCCACAATGCTTGTATTGGGTCAAGCAGTGATATCCTGGGTCCCTTTTTAATAATGGTTTATGGACCTTCCCTCCAGGAACTTGTCCAAACCTTTTTTAAACCCAGCTACACTAACAGCTTTTACTACATCCTCAGGTAACAAATTCCAGAGCTTGATTACACGTTGAGTGAAAAAATATTTTCTCTTATTTGTCTTAAGTAGTTTACCCTGTAGCTTCATTGCATGTCCCCTAGTCTTTCTATATTCTGATAAGGTAAACAATCGATCTACGTTTACCCGTTCCACTCCACTCATTAATTTATAGACTTCTATCATATCTCCCCTCAGCCGTCTCTTTTCCAGGTTAAAGAGCCCTAACCTTTTTAGCCTTTCTTCATAGGAGTATCCTTCCATCCCCTTTACCATTTTGGTGGCTCTTCTCTGAACCTTTTCTAATAACTCTATATCCTTTTTAAGATACGGCGACCAGAATTGCACACAATATTCAAGGTGCGGTCTCACCATGGAACGATATAGAGGCATTATAATATCCTTTGTTTTATTTTCCATTCCTTTCCTTATCATACCTAGCATTCTATTTGCTCTCTTGGCCGCCGCTGCACACTGGGCCGAGGGTTTTAACATGGTATCCACAATGACGCCTAAATCTTTTTCCTGGGTGGTGGTTCCTAATGTGGAACCTTGCATCGTGTAACCATAGTTTGGGTTGTTCTTCCCTAGATGCATAACTTTGCACTTTGTCCACATTAAATTTCATCTGCCATTTTGATGCCCTGTCTTTCAATTTATCAAGATCCTTTTGCAAATTTCCACAATCGTCATGGGTTTTTACAACTTTAAATAGTTTTGTGTCATCTGCAAATTTGATAACCTCACTCATTATTCCCTTTTCCAGGTCATTTATGAATATGTCAAAAAGCAGCGGACCCAACACATATCCCTGGGATACACCACTATTCACCTTTCTCCATTGGGAAAATTGGCCATTTAGCCCTACCCTCTGCTTTCTATCTTTTAACCAGTTCCTGATCCACAATAGTACACTGCCTCCTATCCCATGACTCTTTAGTTTTTCCAAAAGTCTCTGATGAGGGACTTTGTCAAAGGCTTTCTGGAAGTCCAAATATACTATATTAACCGAATCAACTTTGTCTAGATTAGTAAGACAAAATCTTCCTTGTCTAAAGCCATGTTTGCAGTCTCCCATTAGGCCATGACTATCTACATGCTGAGTAATTTTGTTCTTTATGATGGTTTCTACCATTTTTACAGGTACTGACGTCAGGCTCACCGGTCTGTAGTTTCCCTGATCACCCCGGAACCCTTTTTAAAAACTGGTGTTACACTGGCGATCCTCCAATCTTCCGGTATTACAGATTATTTTAATGATAGTTCACAGATTACTAATATCAGGACTGCAATCTCATATTTCAGTTCTTTCAACACCCTTGGATGTATTCCATATGGTCCAGGTGATTTGCTACTCTTCAGTTTATCAAATAGTTGTAATACATCTTCCCGGTATAGCGATATTTCTTTCAATTCTTCTGCAGTATCAGCTTTAAATACCACTTCAGTCATAGGTAACATCCCTACATCTTCCTCAGTAAAGACCAAAACAAATAATTCATTCAGTCTCTCCACTGTCCCCTCTTACTGCCCCTTTTACCCCTCTATCATCTAATGGACCAACTGGCTCTCTCACAGCTTTTTTTCCAAGAATGTACCTGAAAAAGTCTTTATTATGCGTTTTTGCTTCCACAGCAAGTTTCTTTTCAAATTCTCTCTTTGCCTGCCTTATCAATGCCTTGCATTTAACTTGCCAGTGCTTGTGCTGTTTCCAGTTTTCATCATTTGGCTCTTTTTTCCATTTCCTGAAAGATGCTTTTTTGGCAACAACAGCCTCTCTAACCTCATCTTTAAACCATGCTGGCAGTATTTTGGACTTACTTCCACTTTTCTTAAAGCATAGAATACAGCTGGTCTGGGCTTCCAAGATAGTATTTTTAAACAACACCCAAGCTTGATGTAAGTCTTTAACATTTGCAACGGCTCCTTTTAGTTTTCTCTTAACTGTTTTCCTCATTTTATCATAGTCTCCCTTCCAAAAGTTAAAATTTAGTACTCTGGATTTCCTTACCATCCCTCCTCCATTAATTAAATCAAACGCGATCATGCTATGATCACTATTGCCAAGGGGCCCCAACACCCTTATCTGTTGCATCAGATCTGGTGTTCCACTAAGGACTAGGTCCAATATGGCTTCCCCTCTAGTCGGTTCATGAACCAGCTGCTCCAAGAAGCAGTCATTTATTTCATCTAGAAACTTTATCTCCCTAGCATGTCCTGCTGTGACACTGACCCAGTCAATACCAGGGTAATTGAAAGCACCCATTATTATTACTGTGCTGTAACTTTTGTTAGCTTCCTTGATTTCTTTGAGCATTTCATTATCCATTTGTTCATTCTGGCCAGGCGGTCAATAGTACACCCCCGCCGCCATCACCTTCCCCTTTTTACATGGAATTTCAATCCATAGAGATTCTACAGCAAATTTAGTTTCCTGCAAAACTTTAATCCTTTCTGACTCAATGCCCTCTCTAACATAGAGCGCAACCTCTCCACCAATTTGATCAGCTCTATCATTACGATATAGTTTTTACCTAGGTATCACAGTGTCCCACTGGTTGTCCTCCTTCCACCATGTCTCTGAGATTCCAATCATATCTAAACTCTCATTTAGTGCTATATATTCTAACTCTTCCATCTTAGTTTTTAGACTTCTAGCATTTGCACACAAGCATTTTAGAGACTGTAATTTATTAATATTAATCTGTCTATTGGTAGGCATGGGTAATTTGGAATATTTAAGCTCTGTCTGCTCCATACTCAAGGGCATTTGGGCTACTTTACTCTTTTTTGGAACCTCTCTGTTTTTGGTAGTATCCTTCAAGGATACATTGTTCCAAACCATGCGCTCTTGGGCGACTGTCGGCTTTCCCCTATTATCTAGTTTAAAAGCTGCTCTATCTCCTTTTTAAAGGTTAATGCCAGCAGACTGGTTCCATCCCAGTTAAGATGAAGCCCATCCCTTCGGAAGAGCCCTTCCTTTCCCCAGAATATTCCCCAGTTCCTAACAAATCCAAAACCCTCATCCTTGCACCATTGTCTCACCCATGCATTGAGACTCCGGTGCTCTGCCTGCCTTTTGGGTCCTGCATGTGGAACGGGAAGCATTTCGAAGAAAGCTACCTTGGAAGTTCTGGATTTCAACTTCCCACCTAAAAGCCTAAATTTAGCCTCCAGAACCTCCCTACCACATTTTCCTATGCCATTGGTACTGACATGTACCAAGACAGCAGACTCCTCCCCAGCACTATCTAGGACCTTGTCTTAGTATGCTGTATGTTGAGTTGAATTGGAAAATGTCCTTTGCTACTATTGTTGTTCCTTTGCCTTGGATTGATCATAGTTTGATTTTCTTTTGTTGTCCCCTTGTCAGTGCTTCTTTCAATGCTAGCCTATCTCTGTGCAGACTGTTCCAAGACTGGACAAGGGTAAACAGATTTGATCTTGCCAGAGATGAGTTGCACAGTTAGCGGCCTCTTCCCTAGCTGGCTCTTTGGATGAGAAGTTAGTAACCTGGAATATGGCGCTTATGACAGCATTAGACCAACTTGTTCTCCCTGTCAGACGACTGCCTGGGTGAGAATCTTCACAGTCTTGGCAAGTGCATATATCTCTATGATTTGCAATGGATTGTGGGCAATGCAGTTCATTCACACCAGACACAGCTGCTCACAATAATTAGTTGTGCTTTTGGGTAAAGCCAATAAGATATTTATTTATGGGGTTATTTCTCCCAACACAGATATGCTTGGTAGCACATAAATCAGGTTACTTGCTTTCAGTGTTAAAATTGGAAAAAACAAAATCAGGAAAACAACATTTTAACTTATCAGGCAATCAAAGCAAAAGAAATAAGACCTGGTTGGCAACAAACTGGTCTTTTCTGTAGGCTTTAGCTAATATTCTCTTAGCAATGTATCAAACAACAAACCAAAAGCCACAAAGAAAGGAAAAAAACTGTTATTTTCAGGTTAACTTCTTATATCTTCCCACATAGATTCAGAAGTGATTCTCTCAGAGCACACAAGCAATTAGGTAAGGCTCAATTGCTAGCAGTTATCCAGCTGAAACCCCTTAGCTGGCTTGCTTTCTACTGCGTGGCTAAAAGTCCTACTCAGAAGCTTATCACCAAAGGAGTTTAGACAGAGAGCAGTCCATGTAAACAGATTCTTCATCTGCTATCACCCCCTCTTCTTCAACAAGCATGCGTTCAATATCATGGATTGGCACAGATGAATCTCCCAATGGAGCACTTTCAGGAGAATACTTGTTTCCCTGCTGTCTTTCAAGGTTATAGCTAGGGCATAGATCAGTGTTCATACCTGAGCTTCCATTGCTGTTAGAGTTCCTCTCTATATAGCCTGGCCAGTATGTAGTCCAGTTCTTATGTCCAGCCTTCCAATCCAGATCCCTGGACACTGGATCTCTCTTCACATAACTTCTGGCACGGGTCCTAGGGTCCCTTCCACGTGCAGCCGTCTCCCTCACAGGTACCATCTGGAGATTCCTAGCTCTGCAGCACCATTCCTCTGGCTTTCCCCAGTACAATGGTGTATGCTGGCCCTTGGAATGCCTCCCAGTATACGTACTGCTCTGGACTCTTCTAGACCTCCCAAAGGCTTTTCTCCTCTTTCTTCCAAAGGGTTTCTTTCCCTCTCTGTCCGTCCGGTTGGGCTTCTGCTTCTGATGATCCTCTAGATGATGAAGATGATCAAGCTCAAGCTGATTCTGTGTAGAATAAACTCTACCTTTATTCTGCTTAGATGAGTGCTCCTCCCTAACACAGCGCAGCTGTGCAGAATCAGGCCCTGCCGTTTGAGATGAGTGCTTAGGGATTACCTCATAGCCCTCCTGATTGAACACACATTTCCCCACTTCAGCTCCTCTAATGGCTGCTGGAAACCTGGTGCATTCTGGGACTGGTAGTCTTTTATGGGAAAATTCTGTTTTCTTATTTCTACCAGAATTGACAGGTTGCTTGTTCAGAGTCACTTCACCTTTTCTATAGCTCCTTCCTGAGCTATGATAAGCTTCCTTATCACATCCCTCGCATGATTACTTTCAGGCAGCCTTGATCTAACAGTATACTGAGAAATCAAGACAGCGGCTCGATATCCAAAAGGCAGTGGTGTAAGGATAGTTTAGCCCTTAATCATCTAATTACATGCTTCTATTTCACCATCATCGTACTTTGCTCAGAAATGTCAGAAAGGATTATTATTTTAGTTTCTTTCAAAAGAATGACTGCTACTCTAGTCAATTGTTCCAACTTGTCCTAAGGTTAGCTCTGCCTTGTCAGCCTTAACGTGTCCTGTTTTTCACCTTAACGTGCAATGTCCCATTAGCATGCATTAAATGGCCAAGGTGTCCTTTAATGGATGTTAAAAAACCCATTGCTCCTTTTATATCAGAACGCCCCTACCTGCCCACTGCCTTATATGGCTTCAGGTACTTTAACGCTGCACTTACCGCTGGTAACTTTACCACGGTTTAGTAAACATACCCCTAAGTCCTCTGCTATTTGGTTCACTAAGGATAACTCCTCATGCAACTATCTTCCCATGATGGCCAATACCCATATTCCTATAAAGGATTATATCATTTACCTGAGGTTTACCATAGATAAGGATCTGTCTGTGGTTAGAAAATCTTTTTATGTTCTTAGATTGATCAGATCCTTAAAGTCTATACTAGATATATACAAGAGACCTGTGAAATTGTTTTAAATAGGTGTTAAAGCCAAGTGAAAGGGACAATTTTAAAGGTTCTTTATCAAAGCAAGGGCTGTGTGAATCACCCAGGAAATTCACAGATTACATTAGAAGCACAGGAAATGCTCGTTCCTTCCCACCCACCAGGCTAATCTGTCTTATCTTTCCAAGATCCTAGAAAATTTGTTTTTTTGACAGTTGCTGAATCACCTCAAACAGACCAACTATTTACATCTATTCCAGTCCAGCTTCAGGGCAGGCTTTAGCACAGAACCTGTTCTCTTGTCTGTGTTAAATGAAGTTTGTCAGTTTCATAATCAAGGTGATGTTTCTCAGATGTTCCTTTTTCACACAGATTTGTGCCACAAGATCTCACAAAGATAAATGACTGTCTCACCTTAGTAGTGACCTGGCTAAAAAACAACTGTTTGAAGCTAAATCTAACTAAAACCTCTGCACTTCAGTTAACAGACCACCTGGATTCTCCCAATATTTTCTTGTTATTGATGGTTATTCTATTCCTCTTTCCCGGTCACTTCATTACCTTGGAGTTGGTCTTGAAACTCAATTTTCCTTCTGAGATCATATCAGTTGGGTTGCAAAAAAGTGTTTCTACACTCTTTGTCATATCCGTTCAGTCCATTCTTAACTTTCTGATGTTTCTTTACTCACATTACTTCTTTCATTGGTGATTTCAAGAATCAATTACTACAATGTCATTTATGCAGGAATTTCTCAAGCTCAACTTATATGTCTGCAGTTTATACAGAACACAGCCATTTGTCTATTTTTCCATGCTACTAGATTTGACCATATATCCCCTCTCTTTATTCACTCTTACTGGTTGCCATTTTCCTATTATGTCAAGTATAAACTTCTTATGCATAAAATTCTCTATTCTGAAGGAGTGGAAGAAATCATTAAATAAATCATCTGGGCTTATTTTTTTTCTTTTCTTTTAATGATTTCTTTAATGATTTCTTCCACTCCTTCATAATGTGGACTTTTATTTAATATATGTGCTGTTTTCCAGAATTCATGACTATGGAATGTTTTTCTGGGTATATTTTACATTGTTAGTTTTGTTTCTTATATAATTCCTGTTTTACTTATTGTATTGAATAAGTTGAAAGTCAATAAATATATAATTTAAAAAAATTCTCTATTCTGGGTTTATGGATTATCTGTCATCTTTCATTATCACACATGCACCTTCCAGTCCACTATACAATATTCATGGTCTCTTGTCTTTTTCTCCCTTCATTGACCAAGGCACTCCTTGAAACTTCTAGGCATTCTGCCTTTTACTTTCTGGTTCCTCAGTTGTGGAATTTGCTACCGGCCAACATCCAGATAGCACGCTCCCATCCCAGGATCAAAAATGACTTGAAGACCTATCTATTTCGTATGGCATTTCAGGAGTCCACCTAGCATGTGGCCTCAGTCTCCCAGTGACTAGTCGTGGTCTTGTTACCATCATTCCCCTTAACCATTATCATTTCTTTTTTTGGTTTTAATGTATTTTTTTCCATTTCTTTATTTTTGTGGATTATTATTGTAAACTGCCTTATGTTTTGAAGGGCAGTATATCAAATTTTAATAAACCATAAACCATATAGGGTCTTACACTATAAGAGGAGGAGGAGTATTCAAATCCACTTTCAGGTTGAGCTGGTTATCCTTACCAGGAATAGACAAGTTAAGACCCTGAAAGTAATTAATCATGAGGTGAACAAAGTCCCTTAAACGTATTTGGTCCCTTAAACTAATTTGGAATTGTTGTATTAGTACAGGTATCCCTAGTAAATTCAAAGAACTTAAATACCTAAACAAAACTTTCAAACTAAGATGCATACTGCAGTACAGTAATTAAATGGGGGTTATCCAGTCTTTTACATTGAGTGTCACATGTACAATTTTCTCCCAGTTGGTGAGGGGTCTTACGTGTGCACTAGGTGCAAGCAGCTTGTTGCCCTCAGGGAGTGAGTGCAATCTCTGGAGACTAGAGTAGCAGACTTGGAGGACATAAGGAAGTCAGAGAGGTACATAGACAAGACCTACAGAGACGTAGTATTGAAACCCCACCTCCAGTCTGGAGAGAGGTCATGTGAAAGGAGAGCATCACCTTGGTGAGGCAGGGAGTGATCCTGTAACTAGGACCTGTCCACCAGGACATGTAATACCCTCTCACACTGAGGAGGTTTCTACAGGGCCATGTGCCCATGAGGGAAGGGTTAGGATGGCCATTATACTGGGTGATTTGATCATTAGGCATGCAGATAGCTGGGTGGCTAGTGGAAATGAGGACTGACTGGTAATATGCTTGCCTAGTGAGAAGGTAGCGAACCTCACACTCCACCTAGACAAAGTTTTAGAGGAGGAGTCTGCTGTCTTGGTACATGTTGGTACCAATGACATAGGAAGATGTGGGAGGGAGGTTATGGAGGCCAAAGTTAGGCTTTTAGGTAGGAAATTGAAATCCAAAACTTCCAGTGTAGCATTCTCTGAAATTATTCCCATATCATGCGCAGGACCAAAAAGGCAGGCAGAGATCCAGGGTCTCGAAGTGTGGATGAGATGATGATACAAAGAAGAAGGTTTTGGATTTGTTAGGAACTGGGCAACATTCTGGGGAAGGGAGGGGCTTTTCTGAAGGGAAGGGCTCCACCTTAACCAGGATGGAACCAGGCTGCTGGAATTAACATTTAAAAAGGAGATAGAACAACTTTTAAACTAGATAATAGGGAAAAGCTGACAGTCGCCCAAGAGCCCAAGAGTGCATTGTTTGGAAGAATGTGTCCTTGAAGGATACTAGCAAAAGAGGTAAGAGGGAGGAGTGGTCTAGTGGTTAGGACAAGGTACTTCAGGCTGGAGGGCCGGGGGTTCAAGTCCCACCTGGGGACAGCAATCTCAGGCCGGAGGGACTGGGATTTCTAGTCCTATAGGCACTCCTTGTGGTCTTGGGCAAGCCACTTAACCTTCCATTGCCCATGTTCCCTGTAAGTATTAGCATATGTGTGTCATATCCACTTGTGTTAAATGCATCCCCCGATTGACTGCTTTGACCCGGTGAAAAGCGGGATATAAATACAGCTAAATAAATAAGTTAGGACTTTCGAACAGAGAGATTCCGGTAAAAATAAAAGTAACCCATATGCCCTTGAATACAGAGCTGAAAGATTCCAAATCATCCCTATCAACTGATAACCAGATTAATATGAATGAAATACAACCTCCAAAATGCCTGTATGCAAATGGTAGGTGTCTGAAAAATAAGATATGAGAACTGGAATATATAGCTGTTATATATGATTAGGTTAGATATGATTGGTATCTCAGAGACCTGGTGGAAGGAGGACAACCAATGGGACACTATGATAGCTGGGTGCAAACTATATCGCAATGATAGAGTAGATCAAACTGGTGGAGAGGTTGCATGCTATGTTAGAGAGGGCATTGAGTCACATAGGATTAAAGTGTTGCAGGAAAGAAAATATGCTATACAATCTCTATGGATAGAAATTCCACATAAAAAGGGGACATCAATGGCAGTGGGGTGTACTACAGACCACCAGCCCAGAATGAACAAATGAATAATGAAATGCCAAAAGAAATCATGGAAGTTAACAAAAATTACACACATTAATAATGGGTGATTTCAATTACCCAGGTATTGACTGGGTCAGAGTCATAGCAGGACATGCTAGGGAGATAAAGTTCTAGATGAAATAAATGATGACTTCTTGGAGCAGCTAATTAATGAAACAACAAGAGGGGAAGCTATTTTGGACCTAGTGCTTAGTGGCACGCAGGATTTCGTACAAGAGATATGGGCGTTGGGGCCACTTGGCAACAGTGTTCATAGAATGATCACATTTGATTTAATAAATGAAAGAAGAATGACAAGGAAATCCACAGTACTACCATTTAACTTTCAAAAGGGAGACTATAATAAAATGAGGAAAATAGTTAAGAAAATAATTTTGAAAGGAGCAGCTGCAAATGTTAAAGATTTACATAAAATGTGGACATTGTTTAAAAGTACTATCTTGAAAGCCCAGAACAGATGTAGTCTACATTTTAAGAAAGGTGGAAGGAAGGACAAAAAACTGCCAGCATGGTTTAAAGTTGAGATCAGAGAGGCTGTTGCTGCCAAAAAAAAACATCTTTCAAGAAATGGAAAAGGAAACCAAATGACGAAAATAGGTAACAACATAAGCATTGGCAAGATAGATGTAGGGCATTGATAAGGCAGGCAAAGAGAGAATTTGAAAAAAAAATCTAGCCATGGAAGTAAAAATGCATAATAAAAACCTTTTCAAGTACATTTATAGCAAAATACCTGTGAGAGAGTCAGTTGGACCAATGGATGATAGAGGGGTTAAAGGGTCACTGAATGAGTACAAGGCCATAGTGGAGAGACTGAATGAATTTTTTGCTTCGGTCTTTACTGAGGAAGACGTAGGGAATTTATCCATGCCTTAAATTGTATATAAAGGTGATGTATTAGAAGAACTGAAAGGAATATTGATAAACCAGGAAGATGTATTATAACTATTTGATATTTGAAGGATAGCAAATCACCTGGGCTGGATGGCATATATCCGAGGGTATTGAAAGAACTGAAATATGAGATGGCAAACCTACTATTAGTAATCTGTGAACTATCATTAAAATCATCTGTAGTACCAGAAGAGTGGAGAATGGCCAATGTAACGCCAATATTTAAAAAGGGTTCCAGGGGTGGCCAGGAAACTACAGACCAGTGAGTATGACATCAGAACTGGGAAAAATGATCAAAATAATGATAAAGAATAAAATTACTGGTCATGGATATTGTCATGGTTTAATGGGAGAAAGCCAACATGGCTTTAGCCAAGGAAGGTCTTGTCTTACTAATGTTTTATATTTTTTTGAAGGTGTGAATTAACAGGTAAACAAAGGTAAGCCGGTTGATTATAGTGTTTGGATTTTCAGAAAGCCTTTGACAAGGTCCCTCATAGCAGACCTTTGACAAAATTAAAAAGTCATGGGATTGGAGGCAATGTAGCATTGTGGATCTGGAAATGGTTAAAAGATAGAAAGCAGAGTAGGGCTAATAGCCAATTTTCTCAATGGAGAGAAGTAATTAGTAGAGTACCACAGGGATCTGTGCAGGGCGCACTGCTTTTTAACATATTCATAAATGACCTGGAAATTGGAATAGCGAGTGAAGTAGTAAAATTTGCATATGACACAAAATTATTTAAAGTTGTTAAAACCCAAGAGGATTGTGAAAAATTGCAAGAGCACCTTGAAAAATTGGAAGACGGGCATTCAAATGGCAGATGAAATTTAATGTGGACAAGTGCAAAGATATGCCCCTAGGAAAGAACAACCCAAACTTTGGTTACACTATGCAAGGTACCACCTTAGAAACCACCACCCAGGAAAAAGATGTAGGCGTCTTAATGGATTAAATGTTGAAACCCTCCACCCAGTGTGCAGCGGCGACCAAGAAAGCAAATAGAATGCTAGGAATGATAAGGAAAGGAATGGAGAATGAAACCAAGGATATTATATTGCCTCTGTATCGTTCCATGGTTCAACCACACCTTGAATATTTTGTGCAATGCTGGTCACCATATCTTAAAAAGGATATAGCAGAATTAGAAAAGGTACAGAGCAGAGCCAGCAAAATGTTAAAGGTGATGGAAGGATACCTTTATGATGAAAGGCTCTAAAGGTTAGGACTCTTCAACTTGGAAAAGAGATGGCTGAGGGAAGATATGATAGAGATCTATAAATTAATGAATAGAGTGGAACAAGTTATGGTAGATTAATTGCTTACGCCTTAAAAAAATTAGGAAGACTAGAGGACATGCAATGAAGCTACTGTATAATCCATTTAAGACTAATAAGAGAAAATATTTTGTCCACTCAATGGTATTCAAACTCGAATTTGTTATCGGAGGTTGTAGTAAAAGAGTCATGGGATAGGAGGCAGTGTACTATTGTGGATCAGGAACTGGTTAAAAGATAGAAAACAGAGGGTAGGGCTAAATGGCCAATTTTCCCAATGGAGAAAGGTGAATAGTGGTGTACCCCAGGGATCTGTGCTGGGTCTGCTGCTTTTTGACATATTCATAAATGACCTGGAAAGTGGAATAACGAGTGAGGATATCAAATTTGCAGATGACACAAAACTATCTAAAGTTCTTAAAACCCAAGAGGATTGTGGAAAATTGCAAGAGGATCTTGATAAATTGGAAGACTGGGCATCAAAATGGCAGATGAAATTTAATGTGGACAAGTGCAAGGTTATGCACCTAGGGAAGAACAACCCAAACTATGGTTACACGATGCAAGGTTCCACATTAGGAACCACCACCCAGGAAAAAGATTTAGGCGTCATTGTGGATGCCATGTTAAATCCCTCGGCCCAGTGTGCAGCAGCGGCCAAGAGAGCAAATAGAATGCTAGGTATGATAAGGAAAGGAATGAAAAATAAAACAAAAGATATTATAATGCCTCTATATCGTTCCATGGTGAGACCGCACCTTGAATATTGTGTGCAATTCTGGTCTCCGTATCTTAAAAAGGATATAGCGATTTTAGAAAAGGTTCAGAGAAGAGCCACCAAAATGGTAAAGGGGATGGAAGGATACTCCTATGAAGAAAGGCTAAAAAGGTTAGGGCTCTTTAACCTGGAAAAGAGACGGCTGAGGGGAGATATGATAGAAGTCTATAAATTAATGAACGGAGTGGAATGGGTAAACGTAGATCGATTGTTTACCTTATCAGAATATAGAAAGACTAGGGGACATGCAATGAAGCTACAGGGTAAACTATTTAAGACTAATAAAAGAAAATATTTTTTCACTCAACGTGTAATCAAACTCTGGAATTTGTTACCAGAGGATGTAGTAAAGGCTATTAGTGTAGCTGGGTTTAAAAAAGGTTTGGACAAGTTCCTGGAGGAAAGGTCCATAAACCATTATTAAGAAGGGACCCAGGATATCAATGCTTGAACCAATACAAGCATTGTGGAGCCTGTGTCCCTTGGGGAAACTGCTAGGTACATATGACCTAGATTGGCCACTGTTGGAAGCAGAATACTGGGCTTGATGGACCTTGGTCTGACCCAGTATGGCATATCTTATGTTCTTATGTTCTTAGTGCAGCTGAGTTTAAAAAAGGTTCATACAAGTTCCTGGAGGAAAGGTCCATAAACCATTATTAAAGAGGACCCAGGAAATCCACTGATTACCCCAGGACGAGCATTGTGGAACCTGTATTCCTTTTGGGAACCTGCCAGGCACTTGTGACCTTGATTGGTTACTGCTGGAAACAGGATACTGGACTTTATGTACCTTGATCTGACCCAACATGACATTCTTTCCAAAATCCTCACTGCAGCCTCTACAGCTTGCGTAGAATGTAGCAGCCAGACATTTCACAGGCAGTGCTCGGCACAGGCACATAACACCCACATTGAAGTGACTACACTGGCTTCCCATCCACAGTATAGTAAATTACAAAGTGGCACTGACAACATTCAGAACAATCTTACAGCTATCAGCCAAAACCCTACAGTTACTTCTTCATAAAACCCAATGCCAGAGATCCCGCGGAAGCTCTAACTACAATCTCCTCTCATTACCTATAACAATCACCCACACCAGTGCCTCTACCTCCAATAGTCAAACTATATAAAAGAATATTTCCTCAAGGAGCCAATATTAGCATAAATCAAAACAAAAAAAAAAAAAACCAAACAAGGCAATGAACATGAAAAATTGAAAAAATCCAAAAATAAATAATAAAAAATAAATAATCATGTGAGAACAAAAAAACAAGAACAAACTCAATAGGCAGACCGCTAACCAATGTGGAGGAAAGAACACCTCAGCATAGAGAGGAAAAAAGACCTCAGCAGCCCTCCGACCTATAATCAGGAGGAATCGAGTCTTATCAAGGGGCACGAAACACCACAAATAATGACCAGACTCAGCTTACATCAAAGGTCAGAAAAAAACCTCTAGGCCTGAGGCAAAAACAATCCCCACGTAGGTGCAGCCTACTTTCAAAACAAATATAACAGCGTAGCAACTTTGATAGCGTATAATGGCAGAAACTGAAAAACAGACAGAAAAACTTAGCTGTAGTTCAGATCAACAAGATGAGCCAAAAAGTTGAAGATGGACGGGAGCCCCGACATCAGATGTTTCGCCTTGCGGCTTCCTCAGGGAGCTCCAATACACACTAAATATGAAGTTATACAAGGAAGTATGTAGAAGCACCAGAAGTGAAGCTGGAGGTCTGGTGAACAAACTCTCAAATTTTTTTCTGACCTTTGATGTAAGCTAAGTCTGGTCATTATTTGTGGTGTTTCATGCCCCTTGATAAGACTTGATTCCTCCTGATTGTAGGTCGGAGGGCTGCTGAGGTCTTTTTTCCTCTCTATGCTGAGGTGTTCTTTTCACCACATTGGTTAGTGGTCTGCCTATTGAGTTTGTTCTTGTTTTTTTTGTTCTCATATTTATTTTTTATGTTTTATTTTTGGATTTTTCCACCTCCAATAAAGCATTCTGCTTCTAGAATCAAATATCTGGAACTCACTTCCTCTGGACCTTCGCTCCCTCTCAGACATTGGGGACTCTCACAGAAAGTTAGACACATCTCTTCCTGGAATTTGTTGGCTCAGGCAGGTGGAATATGATTCAGAGAGGGGGGCATCTGGACTTTCAGGACATCCTCAAGGAAGACAGGCCCATTAGGACCCGATTCTGGACCATGGGAACAAAATGTTCTTGCGGTTCACATAAACGGGCCTGTGAATGGCACGGCATACTCCTGCCTGCCTGTGGGGATGTCTTCCCTGCAGGCTCCTTTGGCTGCCGTGGCTTGCCCCCCTCCCCCTTCCCTGTTGCTCGACCCATTGCTTGCCAGACAGAGTCTGGATTGGGCAGGGGGACCTCCTGCACCCAGCCCCGGCCGCAGGGAGTAATCCACGTGCCTGATCGCTGAGTTAGTGCTGCTTATTCCACCTTTGAGGTAGAATAAGCAGCACATCTCCTTTGACCCAACAGGACATACAGGGCCATGACCAGAATCGGCCCTGTACATCCTGCTGGGCTGGTTTGCACTTGCACCGCCCCCCACTGACTCTCTCTGTCCTGCTGCTCAGGATGTGTGGAGAGAGCCAAAGAAGGAATCGGGCCAGGATGGCTTGTGGGGCTGCATGTCCCACTGGGATGTGCAGCCCCACAACCCATGTCTCAGAATCAGTCCCATAGCCACCCCTAAGGGTCCTCCTCACATAGAGCATTTGTCCCTTGTTACAGTCACTTAACACGCATCCAATCTGGCTCCTTGGACTATACTCTTCACCTTCCCTACAAGCATATGAACATCCCACTTCACAGAACAATCTACAGTCTTCCTTTATACAGCTCATCCTATACAGTTACATTGTTACAAATATCCCATAGTTTACATTGTATAGTTTCCTTTCTTTGAGTGTTCTAGAATTTACGTTGAATAGTTACTTTACCTCAAAATGTTCCATGTAAAGTTCAAATTTTTGTTTTATGTAAACCGCTGTGACTAGTAGATACAGCGGTATAAAAGAAGTGTTAAAATAAATAAATACATACAATTTATTAGGTTCTTACTGTATATTCATTCTGTATAGTAGTTGATTCATTCTTTAATTCTTATCCATTTGTATCATTGAAATTCTCTTTTAACCGGTATTCCTCAATATCTGATTAAACTTATACAAAATACGGCTGTAAAGTTAATTTACCATGTAATCTATTTCAAACAAGCCACTCCCTCATTACTTAGAGAACATTGCTAGTTGTGTTAAATTCAAGATTTTGATGTTGGTTTATGGGACGTTTTATATGGGTTTTCTTCTCTATCGGCACTCCTTGCAACCCCAGTAGCTCTATTCGCTCATCTAAGGCCCATCTTCTGGTGGTCCCTACTTGCAAACAACTTAGATATGAATGGATTAGAGTAGCTACTTTTTCCTGTAATGCATCTGCTCTATGGAATTCACTTCCTCCTGATACCAATTTTGAAAGTTTCCATAAGAAATTTAAGAAGTTGTTGAAAACTTGGCTCTTACCTGCTTACCTTTTATACAGGTCTGGCTTTTCTTTTCTTTTTTTCCTTTCCCCAGTGTTTTCAGTTTTTATTTGATTTTACTGGATTGATTTTGCTGTGCTGTTCACACCTTACCTTATTGTGTTTGTTTTTGTCCTATGTTTGAATTTATGTTTTGCTAATACGTTTTTATTGTAAACCACTATGATGCCAATTTTTGTGCATATAGAGGTGTAACACATGTTTTTAGACATATATAAATAAGTAAGGGTTTCTTTGGATGTAGAATATGGAGGTTATTTTAGAATCCCTATTCATGTTTTGGATGTCTGAAAACGGGCTTGGAGACGTCCCCAAAGACATTTTAGAGGCCAGCTCTGAGGATGTCCCCAGGGCAAGGATATTCAGTTTGTTGATGTCCTCACCCGAATTAAGAAACACCCTGTATATCCAGAGCTGCATCCAAGCTTATACCTTCTCCAGGCATGAATAGGCTTTGTAAAAGTGCTATTTTTATCAGATATCTGGAGGGTGTGGAGAAGGAGGTTTTCTTAGTCTTCTATATTTTTCACATTGACGGCCACATAGATGTCCCCCTTAGAAAAGCATGGGACAATGACATCCATCTCATGTAAGTTAGGATAAGGGCACATTCAGTGGCATAGCAAAATGGAATCATGAGCCCCCACCTCCCCATCAGTGTTTGTTGATATATTGTAAATTAAAGGGGGTATTTGTGTAACTCTCTATCCACACCCTCCAGATATTTGCTTGATAAAAGATTAACTTTTCAGGTGCTTGTTCATGCCTGGAGCATGTATAACTTTAGATATAATGCCAGACATCCAAGATGTTTCCAAGATCAGGTGAGGACATCAAAGTTATTGAGAATGTCCTAGCCATGCCTTCACCACTCCCCTGTTTAGACTTGGGTGTCCTCATACTAAGGACATCCAAGAACCCAACTTCTAAAATGGTTCTGGAGATGCCTCAGGGAAGTTTCTCCAAATGGGTTAGTTTTGCGCATACCATGACAGTCATGAACCTCACTTCTAAGCCAGGGCATGGGAGTATGATCTCAGTTTCTCAAATTTACTTCTAAGGCTTGGTGTAGTATTTGCATCATGCCAAAGAGCGCCTCCTGCTGGAGTTCATAAGATGTAACACGTATGGGTAGTTTATCAAGATGTGCTTGGAAATTCTTCTTTATCAAACCTCAGGCACACAACACGATGGAAATATTTCTGTATCTTTCTGACACATTTTCTTGGTATCTGACTGCATTTCCTGGTACTTCAGGATCTTCTGCCTCTCCACGCGATTCACAGAGTAATCTCTTGAAACTGACACCTCTATTATCAATGCCATTCTCGTGTTTTGCTCCTTAACCACTATATCTGGCTTCCTCGCATCCAGCTTTTTTTCGGCTGGAATGGGATTATCCCAGGTGATCATAAACTTCTCATGCTCCGTAATTCTCTTAGGGTAATGATCTCAGTGTTTTTCGAGCACAGTGATGTTGTAGTGCTTACAGAGTTTCCAGTGGATGAGGCACACTACTTTATTATGCCTTTCTGTATAGAAATTTTCTCCCATCAGAACTTCAAAGCCAGCTATGAGGCGAGTCACCATTTCCAGATCTTTCTTACAGAATCAACATATGTCTGTGTTGCCAGTTCTTTCAGTGCTTGCTGTAAACCATCTCATACATAATTCACTGTCCTGGGCTGCAACTATCAACTTCTCATCCTTCGGTTTCAGTTCACCCCTCCTTAACCATTCATGTGTCCATTCTTGATTGACAAAGGGTTCCTGGAGTAACACTCTGTATTCCCACTGTATTTGTGCATCTGCCACTTGTTTTTTCCTTGATATAATTCCTTGAATATTTTTTTCTCTTGTTTTGCAAATTCTCAGTGTTTGGATATCTCTATGCCCATTTCCAGATGTCCAAAGAATGAATAGGGCTTCCAAAATAAACAACATAGCCATCAGGTCAACTGTGGGTAAAGATACTACATATCAGAACTGAAAGTCTTTTCATTTCTTGAACATCCATGTGGTCTGCAATATGTCACTCATAACTGACATGCATGCCTATTACCCAGACTTCTGCCATGATGCCTCTGTTTTATCAAAATTGGGCCTACATGAGCCTCTTGAGAGTGGCCATATCACTGGGGGGTGGCTTCTAGGAAAATCAAACATCACTCACACATTCTTAATGAAGGACCTCTTCTACCCTGAGTTCTGCCTGGCCTCCCAATGGAAGTTGGGAAAGACCAGATGCTGCTGGATGACCATAGGATTGGTATAGCTACGGGTGGGGAAAATATTAAGCATTTCTTCCACCTCCTTGGCAACAGTCTTTCGCAGGGCCTCCAGAATCCAATAGGGTCATTGCCGGATAACCACCCCATGGTCAGTAATGATATTGTGACAATTGAAGTGAATAAGTTCCCGGCTGGTGGAGGACACCTTTAAGTTCCAGTGGATTAAACCTTCTAGATCTCTTCTCTGGACAGCAGTGAACTGGTCTTCAAATGGGAACTTAGCTGGATCCGACAGGACTGAAATTTCTGGCCTAAAATCATGTCCATGTACCATTATAGCCATCACTGGAGTCTACTTTTTCAATAGGTTAATATGGTAAATTGTGGTTTTCTTTCTGGTTGGGAAATCTTGTAGTTAACATGCCCTACTTTCTCTTCAAACTCTTAGATCCCCTTGCCATTTACACAGTAACTTGCTCTTGGATGAGGGCAACAAGACTAAAACACTATCTCCCAGTTGGAAGGTGAGATACACGACTGTCCGATTGTAGCCTCTGGCCTGTTCATTTTCATGTGTACTTTAAATATAAAATAGGGGTATAAGTGGTCAAAAACATGCATTAAATTAAGGTAGGAACACTTACACCAGCTAATGTAAATCCCAACACCTAAATTTCTGTTGAGCATGTGTAAATTATATAGTATTTTATAATTTACACCCAAACTTGTGGACCCAGCCCATGACTGCTCAAATTCTGCCCCAGTACAAGCCTTGAGTGAAAGTACATTCAACCTGACTGAAGCAAAAACTTTCAGAATAGCAACTGTGTCAAATAAACACATCAATGCTCATTTACATACTTATACAGTTACAGTAACTAGATTTATATTTCTTTATTTATTGAGCAACTTTTCTATGCCGCTTTATCCACAGTGGTGTACACAGAACAAATATAACAATGTTACATACTATAAAACATAGGTAACAGTAAATAAAACGTAATAAGGTGAATATAACTATTTACATAGAGCTGAGTGGGGGCTGAACGTGAACATAGTCATGTTGTGCTGGGTGGACAGTTAAGAGTCTGATCCAAAGTGCTCCAGGAAAAGGAGGGTTTTTAGTTTATGGCAGAATTCCCCTAGGTATGTGAGTAAACAGAATTCTGGGGTGAGGGCATTCCAGATGGGGCGTGCATTGAACGACGAGGCTCCGCTGGCAGTGACAGCGTTGGAGTGGGTGAAAGCACTTGGAACTGAAAGGAGGCTGTAATTGGCTGCATTTCTCACTCTCTTGTTGAGAGCTTGTTGCAGAATGGGGGACAAGAATGTTCTCTGAGAGGTGGTGAATGGTCTTAAATATGGTTAGGGAGACTTTGGGCCTGATTTTGAGTTAGGCAGGCTAGGCATCATGGCGGTGCATAGCTGGCCTTCCCTTAACCCAGATTTTCATTTCCACGGCAGTGGAAGTGAAAATCCAGGTTATACTTGACGTGCCGGTAGCCGCAGAGGCTACACGGTTAGCAGCGATTTTCGATGTTTCCCGCGTAGCCTCTGAGCCTTAAAGATAGGTGAGGAAAAATGTTGCCTATCTGTAAGGTGCAGAGGATTATGCGAGTAGCATCGAAAATCACTGTTAACCATGTAGCCCCTTCCTTCACCCTTCCTGACCCTGCAATGCCCCTAACACACTACCTGTATAGCATCTGGGCACGTTAGGGTCTTAGCCGGGATTTTGAAAGGGCGCTACCCATGTAGGTGCCCTTCGAAAAGCCCAGATAAGGCCTTTGCATGGGCAGCTAGGGAAGTTACCTGTGCAAAGGCCTTCGAAAATCGCAAGCAACACCAGCACCAGACTCAGGAGACGTTCCACCAGGGAAACGACCACCACCCCCAGTAAAGCAAACCAAGCTACCTCAGGAAGAGCAATGTCCCTTGCATCTCCAGCCCTGTGGAATTCTCTCCCTGACCAGATCAGAGGCACCTCAGACATCAAAGACTTTCGGACGTGGCTGCTCTCTTTATCAAACACTTTGGAGACATCCCATCACTTGGACCACAGGAAACATTTCCTCCTCACTTCAAATGCCCCCTTTCCCCCTCGTGAATCCAACCTGCACTTCCCTTCCTTGTCTCCTTCTAGAACAGCCCTCTTTTCTCCGAATCCCCCTCCATACAGTCTCATAGTATTAAGGTCACTCTGTGATTAGATACTCTGTACATAGTTCTTACTGCAAGAGCTCCTTATATCCACTGCACTATGCGTTCCTTGCAGTATCTCCATGCATGCTCCCCTCCCTCTCACCGTTCTATGTAACCAGTTTTAGTTGTTTTGTAAACCGCTTTGATTCAAGGAGAAGGCAGCATAGAAATCCATTTAAATAAGTAAATAAATAAAAGTGAGAGATGCTATACACCTGGGGAAGGTAGAGAAGGGAAGGGGAGATGCTAGACTATGCGCTTTGAGGTAAGGAAGGATAATTCTGCATATGGAGCAGAGAAGGGAAGGGGGGATTGGGCAAATGAAGAGGAGAGATGCTGTACCTGAGGAGCAGAGAAGGGAAGTAGAGATGCTGAGCTATGGAAGGGCAGAGAAGGGAATATACAGGACTTCAGGGGCAGGTGCAGAAGAGGAAGGGAAACGCTGAACAAGAAATAGGAGAAAGGGAAGAAAAAGGAAGATTCCGGACAAGGGAACTATGGAAAGGAAAGAGGATGAGGAATATAGGGCTTGGGAAGAGATGGAGAGAGAGAGGGAGGAAAACTGAGAGACCGAAGAAGAAGAGAGAGAGAGAGAGAGATGGAGAACGGGAGGGTTGAGGTGAGGGAGATGGAAAGATCTTGGTAGATGCAGTAATGGTGCAGAGGTTGAAATCTAAATGCATAGAGAAACAGCAAAATAAATTGTAGAAAGCAGAAACGGAGAAATAAATGTCATTAATCAATGTAGGGGAGGAAGTGAAGACGACAGGAGAAAAAAGAAATGTCAAAAGGACAGGAGACCCTGAAAACAGAGTTAAGAGATGACAGACAAAGAAAAACAGAAACCAGACACTGGGAGTGAGACAATCAGAAAAATAAAATAGTTCAAGGTAAAAACAAATAACAATAATTTACTTTCATTTTAATGATTTGAATATGTCAGTTGTTGGAATTTCTATCTGCTGTCTTCATGTCCTCACAATTTGCACAGTACTAGGGGCAATGCATTGCTGTTCCTATTGCTCCAGTGCTGTGGATTTTTCGCATTTCTGTTTGATTGACTACATGCTGTATTTCAGTTTATAGTTTGTGGTAAATTATTCTGAACTTAGTGAGGGTCTATCTGCATTTGGCATGTGCAACCGAGGCCCAGGGCCAGCACCAGAATTAGTATTGGCAAAGGAGTTGGTGACCTAGGCAGACCTTAAACTTTACACCAACATATCCCCCCCCCCCATCCTTTTCCTGCTGTCAAAATGTACTGTTTAACTTTGAATGCCTGCTCTTTGCCACCTTCCAGAAATCGCTGCCCTAGGTGAACGCCTAGTTTGCCTAATGATTGGGTTGGGCCCGCTGAGGCCAGGCATTCTGTTAGCATGGAGTTTCTATGTGGGGATCTGCAGTAATTCAGCTGAAGATTTTCCAGTAGGTGTTTTGAAGTTCTATAGCCCATTGCAATATTTACAGTGCTGTCCTTGTTGTGCGAGTTCTGTTCCTGGGTGACCTTTATAAGGTTTTGGATTACTTTATAGTATGATGGGTACTAGAAAGAGTTTCTTGTCATTACTGAGAGGAAACCAGAATCAGTCTTTTTTCATGATGAATTCTACAAGGGAACTGTCTAAGTTCTACTCTGCACCCATTGTTAGGGCAGTGAGACTTCTGTGGATTTTATTTGTTTATTTCTTTTTTTATACTACACTCTTTAGAATCAGTGTGGTTTACATGTATACTAACAGGTACTTTTTATTCCCTTGTCCCCAAAGGGCTCACAGTCTAAGTGTACCTGAGGCAATGGAGGGTTAAGTGGCTTGCCCAAGGCCACAAGGAGTGGCCATGGAACTAGAGACCCCAGTCCCTCCTGTCTGAGTTGCTTGTCCCCATGTGGGAATTGAACCCCTGGCCCTCCAGCCTGAGGTAACGTGTCCCAACCACTGAGCCACTCCTCCCTCCTAGGCTACATAATGTAATTGTTACAGTTTTTGTTGAGAATAATCAGTGACTGTAGTTTCATTTCTTTATTATATAGCTTAGAAATGTATGTTGAATTCTTTTAGCATGTGGCAACCATCTGACCAGTGTTCTGTCTCCCTGCTTCCTAACCAGAGCTCAGAGAGGTCCTCCATTTTGGGTGCCTTTGGGAGTATCATCTCATCACTTGTCTCACTTTTTGATGCAATTCTAGGCTACAATCAGTGACTCAACCATCTTTCACTTGGTCTGCATCTACTTCTTGGCGATCTCAACTGATACCTTATACCAAAGATTCTCAATCAGGTTCAGATCGGATGATTGAGTTGGCCAGTCAATGGTCCGAACTCCATTTATTTTCTTCCAGTCAGTGACAGTTTTCACTCGGTGGCAAGGTGCATTGTCATCCTGGAAGAAATATCTGCCAGGAAACAGTTGCTCAGCTGATGGCACCATGCGCTTCTGCAGAATTCCTATGTATTTTTCTGCATTCATCATCCCGTCAATGATATGGAGTCTTCCAATATCACTGGCTGCCATGCATCCCCCAATCATGACCTTGGTTGGATGCTTCACGGAGATATTCAAGCACTCTGATTTGTACTTTTCATGAGGAAACCTCCTCATATAGGTTTTCACTTGGTCACCCAGAATGCAGAACGTGCTTTCGTCGCTGACCATAACTTTCTCCAGTCAACCTTGCTCCATTTTGAGTACTTGGATGCTCCATTTTGAGTACTTCAATGCATCCCTTCCTCTTTTCCACCATTAGTAGTGGCTTCCTCCGTACCTTACAGCCCCTCAACGCATACTCCAAGCATCACAGTGGAAGTGCCAACTGCAATGGAACACTTCTCCTTCCATTCCCGCAGAAGCTCAGAGGAGGTTAGCTTGCTGTTGCCATGAGATGTCCTTATCAAGACCCTGTCATCCCTCTTGGTTGACTTTCTAGGCTGACTACTATGATGTCGGTCCTGCATATTTTCCATCTCCTTATGCCTTTGCAGAATGCGGACAACTGTGCTCTGCTTATAGCTGACCTTTGCTACAATCTGCGAGCCGGAATACCCCTCCTTGTGCAAAACCACCACTCGGACCGGGTCCTCCATTGATAGAAAATGCAACTTCTTCACCATGCTAGGACGTTGAGCATCAGATGCTATACACACTAGTTGATCCACATTAAATTCAAACTCTGTGTGTTGCCAAAATACCATGCACTGATTGGCTATTAAATATGACTTCCTTTTGCCTGAGGACACTGAATCCGGTTGATCGTACTGGAACATCGTTTCCTCATGATAGCCATACAAATGTTCACAGACAAGTAATTTTGCATGCAGAAATGGCTGCCAAATTAAATTTGCAACAAAACAGTGTATATACTAAGCCAGGATTCTGCCACAGAATTTGGAAAGACTGTCAAAATAAAGCTGAAAATAGCTTGATCATGCGTCCTATGCAAGACTTTTGCACACCACTGTAATATCTCTTTTACATTTTGCCATCATTTCCCTATCACTATTCTGCAGAATGTGTTGTCCTCTCACCACACCTGGTTGTATAAATTCATTTTGTTTAAAGAAAAGGAGGGAAGTAACATCCCAGTAATCCTGGCCAGGATTTGTTTGTGCTCTCTACTAGTTCAGTTCTGCGCCTTGGGTTTTGAAGACAGCACCGTTCAGCATCAGAGATTCAGTCTTCATACACAAATACAGAGGCAGACTAAGGAAACAGGCAAGCCACACTGTTTTGTACAATTTTGCATGTTGGTTCTCATTCTTACAACTCACAGGGACACTACACAGGCTACAAATAATATCCACCATTGCATGCATCCTTTTATTTGACACTTCAAAATAAATATCTAGCACAATGAGTGTTATTTATTTTATATGGAGCATTTGCTGATGGTGTGGAGAATATTTAGATTTCCTTAGCTCAGCACAGCTATTGCTGCTCTGTAAGGCCTGACAAATTTATGTCTGGTACCAACAGTGAAAAGGGCATTGGCTCAATTATCCAAATAGAAAGTTTGGACTTTGCTTGCAGTCAGTGGAGGATGCAAGCCAGCTGTTACAAAAGCAGCTAACGAGAAGCATTGTTATAGGATGCAGAGGACTGAATGGAGCTCAAATGAACACGAGAGTAATGTTAAAATGACATATTGAAAGCCGATAATCCGGCTATCGGCAGGCCGGCCGCATACACAGCTTTTTAAAACTAAATCTGCAGCGCCTATATGGAAGGATGCCATCAAATAAATTTAATTTCATTTAAAGCATATTCATTTTCTGCTTTAGAAGCTCAAGACAGACGACCAAGAGATAACAAAGCTCCTAAGAAGAGAGCAACATAAGAACATAAGAAATGCCTTACTGGGTCAGACCAAGGTCCATCAAGCCCAGTATCCTGTTTCCAACAGTGGCCAATCCAGGTTATAAGTACCTGGCAGGTTCCCAAAGAGGCACACAGGTTCCACAATGCTTGTATTGGGACAAGCAGTGGATTTCCCAGATCCTCTTTAATAATAGTTTATGGACCTTTCCTCCAGAAACTTGTCCAAACCTTTTTTAAACCCGGCTACACTAACTGCTTTTACTACATCCTCCAGTAATAGATTCCAGAGTTTGATAACGCATTGAGTAAAAAAATATTTTCTCTTATTCGTCTTAAATAGCTTAGACTGTAGCTTTATTGCATGTTCCCTAGTCTTTCTATTTTTTGATAAACAACCGACCTATGTTTACCCGTTTTACCCTATTCATTAATTTATAGACCTCTATCATATCTCCCATCAGCCATTTATTTTCCAAGTTGAAGAGCCCTAACCTTTTAATCCTTTCTTCATAGGGGTATCCTTCCATCCCCTTTAACATTTTGGTGGCTCTTCTCTGTACTTTTTCTAATTCTGTTATATCCTTTTTAACATATGGCGACCGGAATTGGACACAATATTCAAGGTGCAGTTGCACCATGGTACGATACAGAGGCATTATAATATCCTTGGTTTTATTCGCCATTCCTTTCCTTATGATTCCTAGCATTCTATTTGCTTTTTTGGCCGCTGCTGCATACTTGTGGGAGGGCTTCAACAGTATATCCACGACAACCCCTAAATCCTTTTTTTGTGCGGTGGTTTCTAATGTGGAACCTTGCATCGTGTAACTGTAGTTTAGGTTGTTCTTTCCTAGGTACATGACTTTGCACTTGTCCACATTAAATTTCATCTGCCATTTGGACGTCCAGTCTTCCAACTTTTCAAAATAAAACAAAATAAGAACAACAAATAACCCAACTATTTTAAATGCCTTGACCACATCTTTTGGCAACATATTCCTCAATTTGATTGTTCATTAAGTGAAAAAATGCCTTTTCCAATTTGTTTTAAATCTGCTGCCTTTTATCTTCAAGGAGCATTTGTTAGTCCTGGTGCAGTTTGAAGACATAAATAACAGTTCTCTATTTACCTCTCCCCGCCCCCCATCACATTCCCTCGCAGTCATCACTTTAATAATCTTAAGAGTCCTAATCTGTTCAGTCTTTCTTCATAAGGAGGCCACTGCATCTCCTTTAACTTTTTTTTTTTTTTGCTCTCTGTACTTTGTCCAATTCTACTCTATTTTTGAGAGAATGAAACAGAACTGTATACAATATTCAAGATGTGATGATACCATGGATCTACACTAAGGTATTATAAAATTCTCTGAGGTAAAGATTTCAAGGTATTGTTCACAATGGTGCCAAGATCCTTCTCCTGGGTAGTGACTTTTCACAATGAAGCCAACTCTGCAAGTATAATTAAGACTGGGTTTCCCTATTTGTATCACTTTGCATGTGTCCACATTAAATTTCATCTGCTATTTTGATGCTACCCTCTCCAATCTAGCAAGCTCCTTCTGCAGAACCTCGCAGTTTGCTTGTTTTATAACAACTTTGGATAATTTTGTGTCATTTAAAAATTTGATCAATTTACTTCATGCTACTTTTTAGAGATCATGAATGAGCATATTAAACATTAGCCCTAGCAAAAATCCCTGAAGCATTTCAGTATTTACTTCATTTCATTGGGGAAACTGTCTTTAATTCTAATCTTTGTTTCCTATCTTTTAAGCAATTGGCAATTGGAAATACATTACCTGATGCTGATCTTCGGCTCACTGCCCTGTAGTTACTTGCATCGCCCCTGGAGCCATTTTTAAAATCAGCGTTACACTGGCTACCTTTCAGTCATCAGGAACAGAGGCAAATTTGAGAGATAAGTTGTATATTGCTAATACATAGCAGGTCCACAATTTTGTATTTGATTTCCTTCAGAATTCTGGTTCTGATGATTTGTTACTACTTAGTTTATCAATTTCTTTTAGCACGTCTTCCAAATTCACACTGATTCATTTCAGTTCCTCTCGTTCATCCACTACTGTCTCCAACATTCTCCACCATAAAAGTCAAAGCAAAGAACTCATTGAGATTTTTACTACTATGACCTTTTATCCTTTCTAAGTGACCTTTTACACCCTAATCATCTCAGGAACCAAATGACTCTCTCACAGGTTTTCTGTTCTTAAATGTACTTGCAAATGTTTTATTAGTGTCTGCTCTTAGGAAGCCTCTCCTCAAATTTCCTAGTTATCTCCATCATAGCATTATTCCCCATCCTTTCCAGTCAAGCAAAATTAGAGAAACTAACACTAGTTGCTTCCCCCATGATCATCATCAAAACATTGACAATTATGTTCTTACCTGAACTCTAAGGGATATGTTTACTAAACTCCGCTAGCTGTTAAACCAGGCTATCTGCAACTAGGTCCCATTCAATAGCATAGAACCTAGCTGAGATAGCCCGGGTTAACCGTTAGCCCGGTCTCAAGAGATCCACAATAAAGAGAAAAAGGGAGAGACTAGTGGGTATTGTCTCGGAGGAAGAGAGAAACTGGAGGAAACTGACTAGTAGGAGTGAGAGAGAAAGAGATTGAGACGGATGGAAACTTGCTAGAGGGAGAGAAAGCAGGGTCGGTGCAAAGATTGGAGGTGCCCCTCTTCATTGCCTCTTGCCCCCTGTGCCCTTGGAGAGGGGTTGTAGAGGCAGCAATGGGCCCCTCCAGAGGGCCAGGGAATGCTAGGCAACTGCCCCATGGTAGTTCCAGCCCTGAAAGAAAGAGACAAGATGAATAAGAGAGGGGATATTAGGGGAAAGCCGACAGTCGCCCAAGAGCGGATGGTTCAGAAGAATGTATCTTTGAAGGATACTACCAAAAGCAGAGAGGTTCCACAAAAGAGTAAAGTAGCCCAAATGCCCTCAAGTATGGAGCAGACTGAGCTTAAAGATCCCAAATTACCCATGTCTAACAATAGCCAAATTAATATGAGTAAAATACATTCTCTAAAATGCTTGTATGCAAATGCTAGAAGTCTAAAAAATAAGATGGGAGAGTTAGAATATATAGCACTAAATGAAAGGTTAGATATGATTGGAATATCAGAGACATGGTGGAAGGAGGACAACCAGTGGGACACTGTGATACCTGGGTACAAACTATATCGTAATGATAGAGCTGATCAAATTGGTGGAGGGGTTGCTCTCTATGTTAGAGAGGGCATTGAGTCAGAAAGGATTAAAGTTTTGCAGGAAACAAAATCTGCTGTAGAACCTATATGGATTGAAATTCCATGTAAAAGGGGGAAGGCAATGGCAGTGGGGGTGTACTATCGAGCGCCTTGCCAGAATGACCAAATGGATGATGAAATGCTCAAAGAAATCAAGGAAGCTAACAAAAGTTACAGTGCAGTAATAATAAGGGGTGATTTCAACTATCCCGGTATCGACTGGGTCAGTGTCACGTCAGGACATGCTAGGGAGATAAAGTTCCTAGATGAAATAAATGACTGCTTCTTAGAGCAGCTGGTTCATGAACCGACCAGAGGGGAAGCCATATTAGACCTAGTCCTTAGTGGAACACCAGATCTAGTGCAAGAGATAAGGTTGTTGAGGCTACTTGGCAATAGTGATCATAGCATGATCGCCTTTGATTTAATTAGTGGAGGAGGGATAGTAAGGATATCCACAGTACTACCTTTTAACTTTCGAAAGGGAGACTATGATAAAATGAGGAAAACAGTTAAGAAAAAACTAAAAGGAGCAGTTGCAAAGGTTAATGACGTACATCAGGCTTGGCTGTTGTTGAAAAATACTATCTTGGAAGCCCAGACCAGCTGTATTCTACGCTTTAAGAAAAGTGGAAGGAAGTCAAAAAACTACCAGCATGGTTTAAAGGTGAGGTCAGAGAGGCTGTTGTTGCCAAAAAAGCATCTTTCAGGAAATGGAAAAAACAGCCAATCGACGAAACCTGGAAACAGCACAGGCATTGGCAAGTCAAATGCTAGGCATTGATAAGGCAAGCAAAGGGAGAATTTGAGAAGAAGCTTGCTGCGGAAGCAAAAACGCGAAGTAAAGACCTTTTCAAGTACATTCGTAGCAAAAAACCTGTGAAAGAGTCAGTTGGTCCATTAGATGATAAAGGGATTAAAGGAGCACTAAGAGGCGACAAGGCGATAGCGGAGAGATTGAATGATTTATTTGCTTCAGTCTTTACTGAGGAAGATGTAGGGATGTTACCCATGACTGAAGTGGTATTTAAAGGTGCGGAAGAATTGAAGGAAATATCAATACATCGGGAAGATGTATTACAACTATTAAATAAACTGAAGAGTAGCAAATCACCTGGACCGGATGGTATACATCCAAGGGTGTTGAAAGAACTGAAATATGAGATTGCAGACCTGCTATTAGTAATCTGTGAACTATCATTAAAACCATCTCTAATACCTGAAGATTGGAGGATCGTCAATGTAACACCAATTTTTAAAAAGGGTTCCAGGGGTGATCCGGGAAACTACAGACCAGTGAGCCTGACATCAGTACTGGGAAAAATGGTAGAAACCATCATAAAGAATAAAATTACTCAGCATGTAGATAGTCATGACCTAATGGGAGACAGCCAACATGGCTTTAGACAAGGAAGATCTTGTCTTACTAATCTGTTATGTTTTTTCGAAGGAGTGAATAATCAGGTGGACAAAGGTGAGTCGGTTGATATTGTGTAACTGGACTTTCAGAAAGCCTTTGACAAGGTCCCTCATCAGAGACTTTTGGCAAAACTAAAGAGTCATGGGATAGGAGGCAGTGTACTATTGTGGATCAGGAACTGGTTAAAAGATAGAAAGCAGAAGGTAGGGCTAAATGGCCAATTTTCCCAATGGAGAAAGGTGAATAGTGGTATACCCCAGGGATCTGTGCTGGGTCCGCTGCTTTTTGACATATTCATAAATGACCTGGAAAGTGGAATAACGAGTGAGGTTATCAAATTTGCAGATGACACAAAACTATTTAAAGTTGTTAAAACCCAAGAGGATTGTGGAAAATTGCAAGAGGATCTTGATAAATTGGAAGACTGGGCATTAAAATGGCAGATGAAATTTAATGTGGACAAGTGCAAGGTTATGCACCTAAGGAAGAACAACCCAAACTTTGGTTACACGATGCAAGGTTCCACATTAGGAACCACCACCCAGGAAAAAGATTTAGGCGTCATTGTGGATACCACGTTAAAACCCTCGGCCCAGTGTGCAGCAGCGGCCAAGAGAGCAAATAGAATGCTCGGTATGATAAGGAAAGGAATGGAAAATAAAACAAAAGATATTATAATGCCTCTATATCGTTCCATGGTGAGACTGCACCTTGAATATTGTGTGCAATTCTGGTCGCCGAATCTTAAAAAGGATATAGCGATTTTAGAAAAGGTTCAGAGAAGAGCCACCAAAATGGTAAAGGGGATGGAAAGATACTCCTATGAAGAAAGGCTAAAAAGGTTAGGGCTCTTTAACCTGGAAAAGAGACGGCTGAGGGGAGATATGATAGAAGTCTATAAATTAATGAATGGAGTGGAACGGGTAAACGTAGATCGATTGTTTACGTTATCAGAATATAGAAAGACTAGGGGACATGCAATGAAGCTACAGGGTAAACTATTTAAGACTAATAAAAGAAAATATTTTTTCACTCAACGTGTAATCAAACTCTGGAATTTGTTACCGGAGGATGTAGTAAAGGCTGTTAGTGTAGCTGGGTTTAAAAAAGGTTTGGACAAGTTCCTGGAGGAAACGTTCATAAACCATTATTAAGAAGGGACCCATGATATCAATGCTTGAACCAATACAAGCATTGGGGAACCTGTGTCCCTTGGGGAAACTGCTAGGTACATATGACCTAGATTGGCCACTGTTGGAAACAGAATACTGGGCTTGATGGACCTTGGTCTGATCCAGTATGGCATATCTTATGTTCTTATATGTTCTTATGAGAGATAAAGAGGGCTAGTGGGGCAGGCTTGGCCTTGAGAGTAGGGGGTCTGGGAAGAATGGTGGGGATGAAATGGGGGCTGTTGAACATTTCTGTGCTTAATCCGCATTCACACAACTACAAAGATTGAGAACTTCTGTTCTAAACTATACTAACAGTCAGTGTTTATTATTTATTTATATTCTCTTATATACCACATTATTCTGCATCAGTGCAGTTTACATTGAACAAACTGAAATTGAACAGGGCATTATAACTTGGAGATAACTATTTTATAGGGAACATGGGCTATGGAGGGTTAGGTGGCTTGCCCAAGACCACAAGGAGCACCTGTGGGACTAGAAACCCCAGTCCTTCCAGCCCAAGGTTGCTGTCCTCTAGTGGGATTTGACCCCATGACCTTCTGGCCTGTAGTACCTTGCCCCAACCAATAGGCCACTCCTCCACTCCAATAACTGCAACTGCAATAAAAGGAGAGGTGCCCATTTCCATCTTGCTTTACCTATAATAATCCTTGCAGCAGTTATTTGAAACAGCTGAAGATGAGTCAAATGTGTTTTGTCAGACCCATAAACAGGGTATTACGATAATCAAGATCTGAAAGGAAAACAGGAAAACAGGCTGCATAATAGATGTAAATCCATATCTACTTTTATTTATCTAAAGAGAAAAGGGATGTGGTTAGGTGTGACTGGAAGTCAGCACAAAAGTTATTTGAGAGCAGTGAAATCCGGCCCCCTCCAATTAAACCAGTAAACTAGTTGCCCAGCTTATGCACTGAAGCAGCAACCTTTGTTCAGTGGTGCCACGTAAATGGATAGCACCACTGAATACACAAATGAAGTACAACATCCCCACTAGTATGTTCATTTATTTATTTCACTGAATTTCATGCCTATTGTCTTTGGTTCATGCCCTTTGGTAGTTTATAAATCTAGAGTCCTTTTATCCCTGGAGAAAAATGAGAGCTCCTGAGATTTAGTCATTCATTAACACTAACACAAATAAATATATTACATTGCCTTGACATGCACATCAATGACCATGCTAATTGTTAAAAATGTAGCGACATGATATCCACCCTACACCTTGAGATCATGTAGACCCTTTATCTAAAATATTCAGATTGAGAAATAATGAGCTTATTAACTCATTTGGATAGAAACTTTGGATTTTATATTTGATTGCAAAATCTGAGCTCAAAGCAAATTACAAGTGGGCTTATGATTCGAGTCCCAATTCTGCAATCCATGGAAGCAAATTTTGCATGGCAGGCTTATTGCTCAAAATTGTATTCCTTGTGGAAGTACTCTATTAAGGGGCCAGCATGCTCACCATGTCAATCAATATCTTCACTCCTAAACAACAAACGAGACTTCCTGAGCCCCTGACATCTACATATAAATCACCCATTCCCCAATCTTCCAGTCTACCCCATACATCCACTCAAATTATCTTGCTAACTCTGGCACTACTAACGAAAAACCATCTACTGCTCCTATCCCAGACCTCCAAGTCCTCCACCTGACAATAGCTTCTTTTCTCTTTCCAGCTGCCATTCAGTGCTGTAAGGGAGCCTCCCAATCTACCCTCTGTGTGGATCCATGTCTGAAAAAAACACTGTACTTGTGAATGATATGATAAGTTGCATTAAGCACTAGTTACAAAGAAATAAGTTGATCCTGAATGTATCAGAAACTCTGGGTGAGTCAGTTCCTGTCTCTGCCTGAGCTTCAAAGCCTACAAATTCTTAATGAATTAATGCTAAAGTTTCAAAACCTTTACATTAAGAAAAAACTTAGAAAAATAATCCAAACCATAATCACCACATACAGGAAAAAGAAACTAATAGTAGCCCACATCAAGGGGGAGATAAGCATGAAATAGTACACGAAAAGATGAATTCAATAAAATATTTAATAGGATAAATCACACACCCCCATAGAAATACTTCAAAGTAAATAAAAAAAGAGTTCCTAAGTAACCTTTAGCTAGCGAGACGTTTAAGGCATTATCTTGACACTGGTGATTTTTGTCAGGTCTTGCAGGATATGATTTTAAATGAATTTGACTATTGCAATCCATTTGGGCCAATATTTAAATATCATGGATGGATTTTTTTTTTAAATGAAGGCCACAGCATTTAAATAATAACAAAAATATTATATATATATGTGGAGGCTGATTCCAATAGATGAATGACCGGGCCATTGGGACGCCTAAAATGTGGACGGGTCCAAGTTGTACCCGATTCTGTAACTGTGCGAACTCTATGGTCCCACAGTTGTGGAATCGGGCACTTAGATGGCCCAGTGTGCACCAGATCCTCTAGAGGGAAACATCAGGGAAACTGCCCATACAGGCCGCACAACGCTCTGGCTGGTGTGTCTGTGCAATGGCGTCCCGTTGCCATGGCACCAGCACATCCAGCTGGGATTGAAGAATGCCCAGACCATGATTGGCACTAGCATACTGCCACCTGATCCTCAGCGGGGTCCCCCACAGCCTGGATTGTGTGGTGGGTGCCTTCCAAGGCATCACTTTGGGGTTGGGTGCCTGCATGCCGTAAACTGCACTGTGCCCAGTGCTTATTCCACCATTGGAGTGGAATAAGCTGGGTGCCCATCTTGCTGCCAGAGGACATACCTTTTTGGCAGAATTATGTTTTTGTGACAGAACGTGAGAGTGCGTATGTGTGGTTTGAGGGGTGCATGCTGGGATCTAGTGTGGTCATCTGCAATTCATAGGGGAGATGAACGTCTGGCCAGTATTGGACCGTATGGATGACTGCAGTGTCACAAGGTGTCAATGTGATTGGGCAGTCAAACTCAGAGAGGGTTCACTATAGCTAAATGTCAAAACATCCCTGTCAATAAAAAGGGGCCCCCAGAATAAGGGCACTCAACAGTGAAAACAGCACTAATTCATGTCCATAATGCACATTTTGCGGAACCAATGGTGGTGTTGTTGAGCATGTATTAGTGCTGTTTGCATTGCTGAATGCCCTTATTCTGAGGGTCCCTTATTGTTGACAGGGATATGATTTGACATTTAGCCATAGGGAACCTATGCTGATTCCTTCTAGATGATTTTACATAGGGTATTCTAATAAGATCAGAAATTGTTGGTAGTGTGATAGAGCAGCCATACATCTGCTGTGCCAGGCACTGGGAGACACGACTGATGTAGAGCCAACATTCCCAGTATTGTGCCATGCAGCCTACATCCCTACCCAGGCCAGGATGAATAAGAACTGTGAGAGTGGTGATATATCTGGAGTCTGGCTACTTGGTGTGATGGCAAAGGGATCTCCCCTCCCATGCCCACACTGGGCAGTAGTGCCACAAAGCTGACTGTGGAAAGTCAGACAGGGTTGCCCCACAGCAGATGTATACAGACTGACATACACCATAATGCAATAGGTGTAACTGTTGTGAGAAATGCTAGTACCCAGATAGGTGGACTCAGATGCCATTGCCAGAAGGTCCTACTACTACTACCACTACTACTACTACTGATCATTTGTATAGCACTACAAGATGTACGCAGCACTGCACAGACACACATAAAAGATAGTCCCTGCTTAGCGGAGCTTACAATCTAGTCTAGACAGACAACACAGCAGCTGTGGACAGGATACATCCAGGGAGAATGGTCAGAAAACACAAGGGAATTTAAGAAGATCAGATCCAATAGCCACAACATTGAGATGAGGGCCAGAGACAAAGCCTGACATACAGACTCAGGTAATTTGTTACAGGCATAAGGAGCAGCAAGGTGAAGGGAACAATGTCTGGATTTGGCAATAGAAGAGAAAGGCGCAGATAGAAGCAATCTGACAGAAGAATGGAGTTCCCAGGGAGGGGTGTAGGGAGAGATAAGAGGGGAATGGTAGTGTGAAGCAGCAGAATGAGTGCACTTATAGGCAATAGGCACGAAAAGGACATACATTTGTTGCTCAGCAATATTATGCATCCTTTGAGGACCTGTAAGGTTAGTTCAGGGTTTTGTGGACTTGATGAGGGTCAGGTCCTAGCAGATGAAAGCATGTTTGGAGATCACTGGGGCCAGTTCCTAATGCCACATAACATTCGATGCATGGTATGTTCTAGCATACGTGTTCATCTTTACATTTTTGCATATCATATTGGGGTGCACTGGGCTCACCTAGCATTTTTCAGCCATGAGGGGGGCTGGTATATGGTCTAGGTTGCAGCGTCTGTCATTTCTCATCGGTATTTATGTCCAGTGTGCATCAGCAAGCTATTGTCTGTGAGAAGCAGCTTAGGAGATGCACATTTTTGCCGAAGGGCATGGCATCCATGTGTATATCATGGGGATGGGCAGGATCCAAAACATGTAACTTTTTGGAATATGGTGGGCATGGGGTTGTCCAAAATGTTTACCCGCATCCAAAGCACAAGCCAGCTGAATAGCGCTTGCACGTGCCGCACCGAGCATGTCTGTCTCCCTGATTCCTGCCCGCAAGCATGTCCATTTTTGATTTACAAATACACATTATGGAATTGCGCTCTATGGGGGTCATTCTGAACAGTGAATAGCAGGGATGTACTTCCAGTTTGGATGTACAACCCCACCTATTCACCTGCGCCATATTCAGAGCCCCCCAGTTCCCAGCACACATAGCGGCGTTGTGCATTGAGCATTGGATGGGGGTGGGAGGGAGAGGGTTGGAGGTGGAGAGTGGGCAGAGCGGGGGAGGGCCGCATAAGCCATGGCGATGGGATACCACTGCACCAGCACACCAAGAAGAACATATGGCAGGCTGGCCGGGTAGGGGAATAGATGTCCTGTGCTGCTGAATCAGGGCAATGCCGCACCCTCCAATTCTGCAACTACGGGTATGTCTAACTCCCACAGTTGCAGAATTGGTTACATTTTGGGTCCATCCATTTTTTGGCTGTGCAGATGGCCCGGACGTACCCCAATCAGAATCGGCCTTCGCATGTTTTTTTCTTATTTAAATTGTAAGCTCTGATGAGCAGGGACTGTGTCTTACGGCACTGTGTATGACTTGTCATACTATACAAATGATAGTAATAGTAACTCCTTGTAGCCTCATATCTCATGCCCCAATTCTAGATCTTCCCCTCCGTTTAAAAAAGGCTGATTTGTTCCAAGCATGCCATTTACTCAATTTTTGGACAGTTTTAAAAAAATATATTATGTAATATAGTAGGGGTCTACTATATTTTTGGAATGCAAAATATCCATTTTCAACAGAAACATTCCCCCATACACTAGCATAGAACAGGACCCTTCAGAGATCCCAAATTGATCACTGTTCAATTAAGTGAAGCTTATTAGAATATTCATGACTCAACTATTTGCTGAGAGACTCAAACTCGATAAAATTAGCATCTCAGTAATTACCCACTATAGACTCAGATTTATACTCAAGATAAAATTATCCGATACTATTTCAAACCATGCAATTTTGCATGCTCAGTGATTTAGCTGTCTCAAATTCTTGTAAACTCTTCAACATCGGTAGTTAAGTTGTCTGATATAAAACAACCACATGGCTGAGAGAAACAAGAAAAACATCAGTCTTAGATGTGGACATACCACTAAGCATGCAAATTCATTTTGAAGATGAAAGACTGTAACGGTGTTGAATCTATCGGCTGGCAAATATTTAGCATGTTGAAAAAGCAGAAAGAGGAAGATGTAAGGAGAGAGTTACTGGACATGGTAGCATTAATTTAACAGAGACATTTTCTGCTGGAGATAATCTGGAACTCTTTTAGTTTTACAATTCATCAACCACACCAAAGATGTTAAAATTCTCCTAAAAGAAACGGTATCCCTGAAAATAATAACTTATGATCAGTGATGAATTCAAGCTTATTGTTTATTGATAGCAACAATTTAAATCTTTGAATGATTTTTTTATAAAGAAATTCTGAAGTCTTCCTAGGTTATATTACTTTATGAAGACCAGCAAAAATATATCTCAGTTAATAAGCTTTGAAGATCTAAGCAGACTTTTGCAGGTGCCTCTGAATTCTCTATTTATCCTTCAAACATTATTTCAATATACTAACAAGTCAGTTGCTATTAGGGTTGTGCAGGTAAAAAAAAATGATCATTTTGTTTAGTTTTTTCTTTTGTGAGTTTTTAAAAATTAGGTTTCATTTTGGTTTTATAAATTGTCATTTTATTTTGTTTTGTTTTTACATATTTTCATGTATTTTATGAATTAAGCGATGACTGTGGCTGCTGCCTAGCCTCTGCCACCCACCCCGCCCCGTCCCACCCCGCCCCCAGCCCTCCAAAAAGCACAGCTGAAAGTTTGCAGAGGTTTCCAGGCAAATTAAAAAAACAACAACAAAAAAAAAACAAAGCTCAAATTTTGATATGTTTCCCTACTTTTGTTAATAACTGTCATGATTTGGCCTTAAAGAGACAACCATTTGATTTGATGGTAGTTGTCTTCAAAGAAGAGCTCTGACCTCTCTTAGGAGGCTTGCTCTAGCCAACCTGCTCTTAACTGTGTCTTATGTTTCTGGTGATCTCTATTTCTGTTTTATGATTGGCCGAAAGCTTGATTGTTCTTGAGATCCATGAAAAACCCTTCCTGGATGTTTTGTCTTATGAATGCATTGACTGCTTCTCAAGGTGCTTACTCTAAGCATGTTCTTGTGCCAGAAATTCTGTAAAACCATGTCTAAGTACAGTATACTATTAGAGATATTTTCCAAGCCTACTTCAGATCACTAATTGGACAACTAGGATCTGAATGTTTCCCTTAATTCCCCAACATCGATTTCCCTCTCCAAACTGAAAGGGGGACAAGAGAGTGTCCTCTGAAATGAATTAAGAGCGCCGATACATCTACATTTACAAATTGGCCCAGATACTCATATAAATATCAACATTTGCCAGTGCTCATTGTAAAATGCCAGTACTTACACATGTAGGATGCCTGGTTTCCTCCATTTATTTTTCTTCTATATATATTTCTGAAATCACTCCTCCTGCAACCTATGGATGTGCATTTTGGAAATATCTCCACATTCAACGGAGTTGTTTCTAAAATGCCAGCACAATTTTAAACGTGTTGACCTTGATGTCTCAATTTTGAACTCCATCTGAGAAAAAGATTTCATGTGGAATTCAAAAAGAAGTGGGATAAACACAGTGGATACCAATAGGGCATGAGGATGGTAAACAAAAAATGGAGTACCTGAACTCAAAACAGATGTGAAATGACTGTTAAACTTCTCCTGAGAAACCACGGGGAAAGTAATTTGCCCTGTGCAGTAAGTACAACCCCTAAACTAAACAAGACGCATGGCGCAGATGGAATAGTTCTGCTATGGAATAGTTCTGCTTGCTGTAGGTTGGGGGAGTCAGGACTCGGTTCGGGTCTGGTTGCAGAAGGAATGGTGGCCTTGCTAGTCTCACAGTGGGCTACGGACTTAAACCAAGTGCACTGTGTTTGAGAATTGTTGAAAACTAAAGGTATGTGAAAGTAACCTGCACTGCTCTGTAGCTTTTGCCCTAGCAATCTTACTGGGCAGATTGGATGACCATGTTGATCTTTATCAGCCATCATTTACTATGTTGCTATGTGCATGCTAGAATTCAGGGGCAGCGAAACACCTTTTTCTTTGCCTCAAGCTCCACTCTGACTCCATCCCAAATTCTGCCCTAGCTCCACCCCTGCATGAGGCTACGATCGCCGGCCTTCCCCTCCTGTTCAGCCCCTGGGGATCAGATCTCTTATGAGACAGGAGGGGTCTTTTCCGTGATTGTGGCAGAGAATCTTTGTTAGGGCCAAGGCTCGTCTGGCCCACCACTTTCTGATGCCTATGTTAGAATTAACCATCTACGGAATCCATGGCTATGGAAACTAAAGAAACAATGTATACCTCAACTCAGAATCCACTAAGATAGGCCATATCGTGAGTGATCCAGGTTTGAGTCTCATTTATTTTTCCCAAGGAAAGAGGGATGATAGCTGATGCCATCTCTAGCCAATGAGCGGCACTAAGGATGTACATCTGAGGAGATAAGACACCAGTCTTCAAACCATTAAAGGTATCTGGAGCAGCCTGGGAGTGCTGTCTAATGAGGTAAAAAAGATAGCAGGATGGATATTTTTAAAAAAGAAACAAAAAAAAATCCATAACATTATGTGAAATGATTGTTGACCCCTTTATGCTCGAATGGCTTTTATACTTTAAGAACCGCTAGTTTCAATGCAGTTAGTTTCAGTTGCCATACCTTATCAATACATTTTAATTTATGTGTAAACCCGTCTCGTTTCCTCTATCTGAAAGGGGAATTGGATGGGATTTCATCTTAAATGTAGGGGGAGGAGATTTACCTCTAGGCCCTTAAGGTGCATTGTCTTGGACTCAGAGAAAGTAGTTTCCGCAATAAGCATGGTATTCTAATAAAATACTTTATTATAGAACAGCTGCTTCTTCCACTGAGTGAAGAATCAGCTGACTCCATGCCCCTACCCAACATATTAGACAGGCAGGATCTTCTTACATGCTACCGACTAAGCTTTGAGAGTTCCTCTACCTATTTGGACACCTCTGGTACCTGAAATTGTGTAAAGATTCAGTCTCCCTCTGCAGAACAGACTCCTTTTCCTTTAAACTCTGAATTGATGCAGAATTCTTTTCTCCACTTGTTGGCTCCATGTTACACTGATACATTAGGATGAGACCCATTTTCCCTGTAGAATCCTAGAGGACTGGTGTACAGTACTTTTTATTTATTTACATTCTCTTATATACTGCACTATTCTGCATCAGTGCAGTTTACATTGAACAAACTGAAATTACATTGAACAGGGCATTATAACTTGAAGATAACTATTTTACAGGGAACATGGGCAATGGAGGGTTAAGTGGCTTGCCCAAGACCACAAGGAGCACCTGTGGGACTAGAAATCCCAGTCCTTCCAGCCCAAGATTGCTGTCCTCTAGTGGGATTTGAACCCCTGACCTTCTGGCCTGAAGTACCTTGCCCCAATCACTAGACCACTTCTCCACTCCAGTAGATCTCACATCCTCTCTGTACAACCCAACTGGAATGCACTTTCCAATTGAATAAATTTTCTATGTTGTTCATGCCAGATCAGAATAAATTTTAACAAGAAACTGCCCAAATTACAACCAATATGCAGGTTCTACAGTAACCAGTCATGTCATATTTTGGTCATTACCGATCATTACCTTTACATATGTCCTACAGGGTGGGACAGAAGATAGGAATGGCAAAATTTAAATGTCCCACAGAATGGGACAGACAAGTGGAAAGGGTTAAAGCTAGGATTCCTCTCTTCTTGGAGAGTGACAGAGCAATTAGGGCGTGCATTTGTTAGTATACATTCTGTTCATTGGTGTGCCTTAATGATGCAGACTTATTTTCTCCACTTGTTGGCTCCATGTTACACTGATTTAATGTGCACTAAGGTGGCCTAACTTAGCACACCTTAGTGCTCATTAAATCAGTTTAGCATGCATTAAAAATGTCCTTGAAAAATGAATGTGTGAAACTAACCAAAGAATACCCAAACATTCATGAAAAAAATGAAAACTAACAATATTTTCTTTCCTCTATACATTCCTACCAAGCAAACGTTATCCTACCCGAGTATATTTAGACGAATAAAAACAAGCCAAAAATCTTTAGTGCACACAAGCCTAATGTGTCTGTGGCTCCTTCAACACTTTCTCCCAGATTTACCTGGAATTATCACGGTCTCTATATACTCTCATGGGCTCATTCCATTCAGGTTCACACTGAAGGGGACACTCTAATGAATGAATGTTAGTATGCAGTTGTCTTCCTCTTCATATAGTTTTGGAAAAGTGTGCTATAAATAAATGAATTCATTAATAAGTCAATTAGAGGATAATTATATTAAAAGCTACCTATGAGAAATGTGCAAAAAGGTGCCTATGTTATTCTTATTTTATAAAGGCAACATAGGTGCCTATGTTCTTTTGTAAAATAGGCAACCGCTATGACCCCAGTAATATAAAAATGGTTTCATGAACAATTACACCTGTTCCCAAGAAGGTATACATGTGTGCATATTGCCATCACTAAGGGGCACTACCAGAGCGAGTCCTTGGAGCAGAGTTGGCCCTTCCCTCACAGCTGAGGTGGCCTCTCACAACTAGAATATAAGAAAGGCCCTCTGGTAGTTTTAAACTTAAGTTTTAATGGTTCAAAATAAAGAACACTATAAAAGTGACTTATCAAAGGCCAGTCACTGCACAGCAATCTCACAAAACTTGCTCAGTCAAATAGTGTCTTGTGCAGGTTGTTTAAGTCCCTCTTGGTTCCAGAAAGTTTATTTGTGCTTGCAGCTCAGACACAAAATGCTGTCCTTTAAACATATCATTCTTGTGATTTAGGGCTTCTGCACAAATACCTTTGTTACCTCTTTTAACATACTCATTTCAGTGCCATCAAGAACACTGGCTTACTTATACGATTAAACAACTTTCCAAAGTGAATTGTAATAGAAATCTAGAATTTTCCAGTCCACTACTCAAAACTGCAGCAACCAGCCCTACTCCTTTTAAATGGAGGAACATGGGGGGGGGGGGGCATATTCAACAAAGGCAGCCAGTGCAATTAAAGTAGCTGTCCATCGTCATTTTACTCTGTGTCTGAATATTCAGCGCTGGGGCCATATCTGGTCAGTGGCACTGAATATCTGATTTGCCCAGAGAGGGCCCAATTCCATAGTGTACGTCCTGGCCCTCTGTGTTTCTGGTTGGAACCAGACTCACAGAGGGAGTCGCGATTCTGATCCCGCGGGGCACGTCTAGCCCCAAGGGATCAGAATCTCAAACAGGCCTATACGTGCAGGCCCAGACCCCAATTCTGTCCGGCCTGCATGTACAGGCCTTCCCTGGATAACTTAGTCAATGCTCATCGATGGAGTCTCAGCGCCATGGCATCCGGTTGCCATTGAAGAGCTGCGATTCCTGACCGCTGGCTTTAAAAGTGAATTCCCTGTAGCCCGACCCCCGATCAGGCCTCCTAAAGCCAGGGTCAGGCCGCGGGGAATGTTCTAGCTCCCCCGCCCCATCTGTGCCCCGGGCCCATCGTACCCCAATGACTAGGGGAACTTATTCCACTAGTAGCTGGGGCACGGTGGGCCAACATTGGAATCAGTTATTCAGTCAGCAGCAATGTTTAGCCACTGGCTGGATACCTAAACCAGCTAAAGTTAAGCCGGCTTTTTTTCATCCTAACTTCAGTTTAAGTTAACTAGTTAATGGCTCATTATTGACACTGAATGGCTAACCTTGGTTTCCACCCCCAGTCCAACCCTGAACGCCCTGGCACTAAGAGGTTAGCATCATAACATTTAGCCAGGTTAAGAGGGGATATTCCATGGCACAAACTGGGTATGTGCCAATGAGTATCTCACTCAGTGGGATTAACGTGGATTGCGGGTCTGCTTTGAATATGCTCCCCCATCCAGTGTCACTACTTTGGCTGTATTAAGCAACACTTTCTCAAATTATTCCAGCACTACCAACATAATAATATAGAACACAAATTCTTCCTTATTCGGCTGCATTAATGCAACAGTTCTCACAAAAATTCCTGCTAACACAATAGAGCGGTACGGAGTTTCTATGGCCCTTTCTTAAATGCAACTCATGAAGGACAAAAACAACTACGCTTCTTTGCAGTGGTGTGTCAGACACTAGCAGTCATACCTCCAGAACTGTTATCCTAAACACTCAACAGAGCAGCAAAAGGAATCTTCCTTTATCCCACACAGTTTGCACCTTTTACAAACTCCATCTCTCCTTCTGCAACAAGGCCAGTTAAGTGAGGACCATTCTGGTATCACTTCTGACTTTCTTTTTTTTTTAAAATTCTTGATTTTCGTTTTATAACAACAAAGGAAAAGGAAGACATACAGCTAAAAGACAGATACATAAAGTGTGATACATACACCAAAGTAAACCCCTGCCACCCCCCTCCCCCCTGCATCTTCTCTAGAAAACTAATCATTCCCGAAGCGGGCGTGTACTTACATTATTGTGTTACAAAACCTAACGGTGATCTGAAACATGATGAATGCACATTATACAGGCATGTTGGAGCAATGAGCAGATTGTACATAATCATTAAGCATCTGCCATTTAGACAAGCGAGAGAGAGGTTGGGCATGAAGAATAGCTCTCCGAGGTATCTGCTCATATTTACTATATAAGCAGACGAGGTTCCACCTTTCATTGACAATAAGTCGAGAGCTATCCTTCCAATTCCTCGTGATTAAGCATATGGCTATACCCAGCATGAAATCAAGGAGAAAGTGACCCTTCTTAGGAAGAGAGGGGATCTCCGCCACAGAGCGGAGTCCCACGATCTTCCAAGAGAGAGGTTCGTGAAGGTGTAAGATAAATTGATTACAACCCCAGACCCGCCCCCAATAAACCTGTAGTTGAGGACATTCATAAATAACATGAGCGAGGGTTCCCACAGCAGTATGGCAAGACCAACACTGGTCCCTAGCATTTGTGTTCCATTTGGCTATTTTTTCTGGGGTATAAAAGCATCTGTGTGCAAAGAGAAGAGAGTTTGGATAACAGAGGCAGACCGGGAAACCCGCACTACTTTGCTCCAGAAAACGCTCCATTGCACAAGGGTTAAAGTGGTTTGCAGTTCGCGCTCCCAGGCTTGTTGGGCTCCAAAAGTGGCCGTGTCTGTACCCTGACATAAAATTTTATAAAAGTTAGAGGCTACCCCATGTGTACTACTAATAGAGTGAACTATCTCTAATAGCCCGTCCTCAGTAGGGGCAGAGGGCGGCATGATTCGAGCACTTTTGAGGCAGTGTTGAAGCTGCATCAATTGAAAGTAGTGTTTCGCTGGTAACGCAAATTCCTTTTGTAGATCAGAAAAGGTTTTCCAATGAGCTACAGAGAAAAGCTGTGGGGGTGTCCAGTTCCCCCTTGAGCACCAGGGTTTCCATGCTATCGTTCTATTTAGGACTTGAATTCTGGGGTTATTCCATAGCGGGAGTCCGCCCTGAGGACATACGTTCGGGCCCAGTGATAGAATGAGAGTGTTAAAGGCCGCAAGAGTATCGACAATCATTGGTGGATGGCGGGTGTCTACTGGATAGGACATACCGGGGAGATGGGTCAACGGAATTGGGCTACTAAGCTCCTCTGCTATGTCAAGCCAAACTGGTCTGCTGGCTGTTGAGGCATCTAGCCATCGGGTACCTTGCTTAAGTAGGAAGGCTTGATGAAATCTAAGAAAATCAGGAAATCTGGTACCCCCGCTTTCCTTAACTTCAAGGCTACCTATCTTGAGGTGAACTCTGGACCATCTACCTTCTGTATCTGAGCTAGTCGCAATAATAGTAGCATGCAAAGATTTCCTAACCAGTATGGCGACCCCACATTTCTTAGAAACGGCTGGGGAATAGGCGGCCACCATGTAAGGTTTAATATTGAGTTTAAGAGTTTCCTTCGAGTTTAAATGCGTTTCTTGGAGAAAATCAGATCCGCTGCTTCCTGACTTAGGTAGCTTAGGATTTTCTTCCGTTTTATCGGATTATTGATTCCTTTTACGTTCAATAAGAAAATCTTACATGGTGCCATCAATCGGTAATAGACATTTGAGGTAAGGGCGCTTGAAAACATACTACATAATCAGAATCTGTGCAACAATGACATAATCACCGAGTATTCTGGCTAATACACCCCATGTTGAAAAGTATGTACCAAAGTATCTTAGAGAAGAAGCAAAACCCCCAAAGAATATGGCGACCGGATGTCTGCGGGAGGAGGCCCCAGAGAGGAAATAGAAAGACATGAAAAAAAAAGAAAAGAAACACCAGAGTCCATAATTAACACTGTCTCTGATACTCATCGAGGCTACTGTGGGTAGATGGAGTCGGGTCACAGATATCATCAAAAGTAAGGCAACAAACTGCCCTCGCCAGACTCTTTGCTGGGCTGCGGCAGATCCAATATGGCGGGTACAGCGGATATGAGAATACTTGCAGGAATATTCTGGAAGTCAGCGCATCAAGTCGGCTTCTTTGGAATCCAAAAACTCCGCTAGTAGATCAGGGTCCTCAAATGTTCTTGTCTGATTGTGAAGCGTGACTCGGAGCTTGGCCGGGTACATCAGGCCATAGCGTGCTTGTAGTTGTTGAAGCCTCGGCCGGAATTCCAGAAAGCGCTTTCGGCGGTCGACCGTGGGTTTAGCCAAGTCGGGATAGAAGGAGATCTTGTGGCTCTCAAACTCCATATGGCCCTTTGCCCGAGAGGCACTTAGAATTTGCTCAACGTGTTGATATCTCAAAAGTCGAAAATTGATAGGCCGCGGGGTCTTCCGGTTGAACGTTATGCTTGTGGGTACACGATGAGCGCGATCGATCTCCAAATCTTTGGTAAAGGTGATTTGGAGCAGGGAAGGGAGGATTTTGCATAAAAACTCTTTCAGGTCTCCCGATTCCACTCCCTCCGGTATGCCCATGAGTCGTATGTTGTTGCGGCGCGCTCTATTATTGCCATCTTCCACTTCTTTCTGCAAGGCCCGCACCTGAAGTTCAACTTTGTCGAGTTTGGACAACCGGGCCGCATGGGAGTCCAATATGCTCTCCATTTTGTCCTGACGCGAAGAAAGCCCGTCTAGCTTACTTTGCAGCACACCAAAATCTTCCCGCAGCGCTCGGAGTGCTTCACCGTTTGACTGCACGAGGTTTTTGACCCCTCTAATCTCTGCGAGGATTTCCTGCTGCATTTCGGGGCCCTCGCGCAAGGCCAGCCCCTTCTGCGGGGACGGAGGTTCAGTTTTGGAACGTTTGCCGTGAGAAGCCGCTGGAGATCCAAATTCCAGGCGCGTGGGTTTGGTCCCCGCCATCTCACCAATGTGCCCCGGCATGATCAGAGTAGAAGTTCCAAGTATGTACGGTGTTAATTCAGGATTCTGAGTAGGCCTCTCGGGAGCCTCAGCGTTATGCGACCATCCCGCTGGACATCAGGCTCCGCCCCCCACTTCTGACTTTCTTCATTCCTTTCAGCTCAACTGAATTCACAGGCAGGGAGTCTGTGGAAGGACACAACCCTCCTCCTCTTGTTTATGGAAAGGTCTCTCTGTCTGTCTCTCTCTCTCTTTCCTAAATAAATAAAAAGAGAAACAAAAAGGAGAATAAGGTGATATATTTTTATTGGACTAACTTAATACTTCTGTAGACTACTTCCAAAGATAGAACCTTCTTTTTCAGTTCAGGACAGTCACTCTCTCCTAATGAGAAGCTGCAATTAAGTCATAGCAGCTCATTAAGCTACTTCGGAGTCTGGACTCCAAAGATTTCTGAGAAGTATAGCCTCTTCCTGTGATCACATTAACTCAATGGCCTCACTTGAATTTAAAGTGGCCCTGACCTCAATTGCCCAAATAACTTGCTAGAATGGGGCTTTTCCTTTATAATTCTTGACTTCCACGTCTATTTGTGAGCAGATTCCGGTACTCTAGTTGTATACACTCTTTTTTTCACAATATATGCTCCTGCTGGCATTTTACACATAGTAATTCAAAATTTTGCACATTTTTGTTTTTTTCTGTATTGTATTTTAAGTTATCATTCAAACACAATAGCGGTCATTCCAAATCGTGTTTACTGGGGATATACATCCAGGTTGGATGCATATCCTCGCTAAATGCCAGGGTGCCAATTCCACATAATGAACTCCACACACGTGCAGAGATGTGCGGGATTTCTAGATGGGGGCAGGAGGGAGTAGGCCAGAGGAGGAGCGAGGGTGGGGAGTAGGTGGGACCCTGATCCCAGATGTACAGGGCCGATTCCGGTGTCAGTCCTGAATGTCTGGGGACGGCGATCTAGACAAGGAACTTATTCCACCTCAGAGGTGAAATAAATGCCTCCGACCTCGATAACCAGGCCGGCCGGGACCAGGGACACAGGTGAGCAAGGCAGGGGGTTCCCCGTAGCCCGATCCCAGCCTCAGAAGGCCCAATCCGGGGTCGGGTGGAGGGGAGAATGACAATTTTGGTGGTGCGGATGATTGGGGCTCCTGAACGAAGCCGCGGTGCCATGGCGATGGGACGCCAGAGCACCGCAGCTCCATGCAGGAGCCCAGGTTGGCCTAGCCAGGCAGGACCAAGGCCATCCAGCAGGCTGGAATCGGGGCACGTCTTGCCCATCCAGGCCGATTGCACCCGATTCTGATCCCATGGGGATGTATAGCCCCCTTGGGATCAGAATTGGGTGCAGATCATGCCGGTCCAGATTTTGGATATCTGGACGAGCCGGACAGACCCCAATCGGAATTGGCCTCAATATGCTTTGTTATTTTGACAAAGCATGCAGAGTTTTGCATAATTCAGAATTTTTGACACAAAAGTTTGAATTTTGTTTGCAGAATTCCAGCAGGAGTAAAACATGTCTGTGCATCACAAGACCACCCCTGCTGCTTCCAAACTGCACCCTGTAGAATGCCTATATAGAGGCTGCATAGAAGTAGGTGTGATCTAGCAGTGCACGTTTGACTTATGCATTCCCACATGCAATTTTATAACTTCTTTTTTGCATATAAAACATGCGTTACACTTGAAAGAATCGCCTGATGGCTAGAGCATTGGGATAGAAACCAGCGAAACCAGGGATGAAATCCCACCGATGCTCCTTTTGACCTGGGGCAAGTCACTTAACCCTCCATTGCCTCAGGTACCTATATAGATGTCTAACCAAAAATTATGCTTTCATCAGTCCCGAAGTTTTGAAAGAGAAAGGGTTATGCAATAGTTTCTCTCTGAAAATTAGCTACAACTTTGATGGGAACAAACGTTTGGGCGGAATTTGGGAGGAGCCACAATTTGTACATGTATTTTGTGTACTTTATATGCTAACATTTACGCCTCTGCCTCCATCAAGTTACAATTTATTTTGGTTTAATCCTAGTACTTGTAAGGGCACATAGACGCCTTTCGGGGTTTATAAAGCAGGCTTTAAAAAGGTGACTAGTTGCCTTTCACACCTAGAGGGCCTGTTATAAAATGTATATGGAAGAGCGAGGAACATTCAGCAGTAAACCGGCATCAGAATGAGGAGAATGCTGAAAATCTTTGGAATTAGTTAAACAGATTGGTTGTTTTATGATCCATGTTGAACTGAGATAAATTAATTGGAACTACTTTAGCTCTGTAGATGAAGGGAATATATTTGAAAATCTAATCATACTCAACCTAATCAAATGCTGCCAAGAAAGTTATGCTTTGAAATTACTTTTAAAATTGTTTAAAAATCAAGGTTGAGAGGATTTATTGAAAGGCGGCGGCAGTTAATGTATCCAATAAATATTGTCAAATAAGGATTGCTCACACTGCTTGTCTTTTCATAATTTCTGCCATCATACATCACACAGAAATCATTTTGTAATTGTTCCTGGTGGTATAATTTTAGAGTTAATGCAGCAGCTCTAAGAATTTGCTTGTAATCTTTTTTATTTTTTATTTTTTTTTATTTTTTTAGGCCTACTGCTTATCTTTTAAACAAAGGATGAACTAATATCCTCTGAACAGAGTTAACTGACTGTGAATCCCTGAAAACAAAACATTGTAGTAGCAAATTAAGATGATCATTTTGACCTTTGATGGATAAATTCATTCTACACAGGGTATATAAACTAATATCAACTAGAATTATCTTACTGGTTATTATTCATTGTGAACATCATTCAGATTGTATCTTGTTCTTATCTATGCTTAATGTGGCCACTTAGGAAATAATCCGAAAGGCTTTAGGATAGAAAGGAGCATCACTGACTGCCAGCAAGTAGTGGATTAATAGCCAAAAAAACAAAAAAGTTCAGGAAAGTCAGCTTTCATTCCAAGCCCATGAAAGTCATGGTCCATGATGATGCCATGGTATAACGCATTTCTTGAAGCTCTGAATGGTATGCTCCAGACACCCTGACAATGCTACAAAGCTTCAGGCCTAGCATAAAACAAGCAGTGGCTCTCAGTGGCATGCAGGAATTTGAACACAAGCAAGGAGACATGAGGTCTTAGATGGTCTGCAAGTTCGAATAAGATGGTCTGCCAACGGTAACCAATAGGGTTCATCCTCTGAATATATCATATGCCCATGGATGACTTAATTGCTTACAACATCGTTTCTTTCAACTTTTTGTTAAAAGACAAGTCTTAAGCGAGCAACAAATTCCTTCACAGTAGGCACGGAGCCCATGATTCCATAGCCATTGGAATTGTTGCTCTGAAATCACACTTAACTACCTTTACTTTTTCTTTGTATGCTAAATAGAATGGTTTTGACCAGTTTTGCTGATTATAAATATTTTTAAATAAAATAAATGAAACAAACTTACCGTATCTGATCATTCTTTCCTACTATGATAAATGACATGAGAGAAAGGCCATAGTAGCCCATCCAGTCTGCCCAGTATAGATTTTTCCACTTGATAAATGCACATATAACATTTCTAAATGCAACGCAATACCAACTCTTTTCTTGCCAGCATCATCTACCTGATCTCTCAATGTTCTTTTAATATCTGGCCTAAGTAAGGTTACCAGATTTTTTGCAAATCTGGGACACTTATCGGACGTATACTATGTGGGAAGAGGGGAGGAAAGGGACACCTTAGTTTCAGGTTTGAGCCACAAGGCATGGAGAAGGGAAGAGGAGTCATTACCACCCCCCTCCCCGGATCCATCCCTTGACAACAATTATATAACTGTCAAGTGGAGAAATCAACAAAGAATATAAAATGGTGATGAATTTCCCTTGTATTGTACAAAATATAAAGATACTGAATGTAAATTCTAAAAACGGACATATTGAAATCACTAAATTGAATAAAAAATATTTTTCTACCCCATGTGTTCCCTTGGTTGGAATGGGGGAAAAGAGACTGCCAAACAGATAGGAGTTGGGGACACAGTCCTAAAATCAGGGACAATCCTCCAAAATTGGGGGCATCTGGTAACCTTAGGTCTAAGCATGATTACAATCCATCACAGTTTTGGTTTGTTTATGCTAATGATGAAAATATTCCTGTGTGGGCCATGGTGTCGCAGCTGGCAGGAGAATACATGACTGTACATGATGGGCATATGCTGATGGATGGGCTGGAGGATGGATGGTGGTAGATGAGAGTGCGGTATGACCTTGCTGCCCTGATGTGCCGGATATTACAGCAGAAATGCAGTTCTAGTGTGTGTGATAAAATTGTAGCTATGCCACAAGAAAGCACCAATACTAGCTATTTGAGTATGACAGCTGTCTCAGCTTTCTAACCACCATACAGTCCCCCTGACACATGTGCATACAACAACTAGACAAGTGTCTCTCATACTGGCCATATGGAGCAAGTAAGGAAGTGTGAGGCTCCCTGCAGGTGGCCATCCCAGGAGTGGGTGGTACCTGCATGTACCGCATATATGTTATGGAGCCAAAGATGTTCACTCACAGTCATGATGAAATAGTCCAAGCATGTGCAATTCAGTTGCCATACATATGCAGGGTGAACATGTCTGACCCGTTGCAAAGGGCTACAGCAAAGCCAATAAAATCATGCTGACATGAGCATGATCGCAATGTGCATGTTTGCAGACCCACTGTGCTATCGGAATAAATAAAAAGGCATTAGAATATGTGTACTCTAGTCAATGCAGACCCCAGACTGTTCCTGGTAGTCAAATAAGGTGAGTTCCCATAGAGAACAAGTGGGAATCAAACACTACTTTGTCATTTACTGAGCCAGCGTTCCAACCGTTAGGCTATACCTCCACCCATTTCTGTGCATTAATGTCTAGAATCAAATAGACTGCAGGTCCTTGCCTGCAATCGGTGAAACCCAGGACATGAAACAACATGGCTGGCACATTCTGAGACAGTGGAACACCACACCTAGGGCCTGCCTATAGCGGCGCACATGCCGTACATAATGCACTCGGCGCATAGTACTGTAGCTGCATGACAGATACACAGCTGCAGAATATATCTCTTGCCCAAGGGCCAAGCCACATGTGAGGTCAAGGTGCCTCACCGTACCCCCACCGTACCTCCAACGGCAAACAATTGTCATACCCAGGGGTCTGCAGCGTCACAGTGTGGCACTAACCCCAGAGGAAGCACAGGACTCAGAAGTGCTGGGAACGGATTCATGGAAAGTGACATTGAAAAAGCGAAATTGCTAAACAAATACTTCTGCTCTGCTTTTACTAAAGAAAATCCTGGAGAAGGACCACCTGTGACTCTCAAATATAAAAATGGGAATGAATTAGATACCACACCATTCACAGAAGTTGATGTGTTAGAACAACTTGCAAAACTGAAAGTGGACAAGGCCATGGGGCCGGATGGGATACACCCCAATATACTGAAAGAGCACAGAGAGGTTCTTGCAGGGCCGTTAAAGGATGTTTTCACAGATCCTTGGAAACACGGAGCAGTGGGTTCACCCCTAAAACAAAGACATGGGGAGGGGTGGCCTGCACAGAGAAGCAGGTGCACCTACTCTTGCCACCTTACTGGGCAGACTAGATGGACCATACTGGTCTTTATCCGATGTCATTTACTGTTACTATGTTGCTATGTTACTATGTACAGGGCATGCAGTCCCTTGTGATCTGCTGTACATTGTGAGATAGGTACACCGGTACATACATACACCAAATGCAAACCACATTCATGACCCACACAGTCCATCGCAGACCATCCTGGCCTCCCTGGGGGGCCGTGCACACATCTCCCACCATCATAGATGACAAGCAGGAACTGGGCAGTGCCCCAGAGATCACAGGCACCACTATGGCTGCAAATAGTGCTCTGGATGCCAGTTATCCCTTCCGTTACCCATGATGCACCACACATTCTGTGCAGCTTTATGCAACTGATCACCATTTGGAGAATCCAGCAATCCATCACAGCACCTCTGTAATTTGCAGGAACATTGAATGCTTCATGCACATAACACCTGCAACATGTGGAAATGACCTGTTTCAGCAGTCACCATGAATGGGGGGGGGGGGCGGCGGGACACAACACCAGGTTCCCAAAGCTATCACAGCAATAGATGGACGCTCCAGCTTCTAGAGCAGATCTAAATTATTGTCAATGTGCTACAGGCATTGTTAGAATCTAAAAAAATATGACGTTTTAAAATGAGGTATCATTGTTTTTCACCAAAGAGTGTAAAGGGCTCAACAAGTGGAATTAAAGGACAAAGCAAATCACCCCAACAAATTTATATCATTGCCCCAAAATACACTCAATATGCTTTATATGGTGCTTTTATAATCCAGATTCATAAGACGTGTAATTAGCTTGGCTCTTTCAAGCAAACCAACTTTTCAATGAAGATTTTTCAACTGCACAGTGAGCTTCCAGTCACCAATGGAACAGAAAAATTGAACCGTGGTAATGTGCTGACCACATCCATTCCTGGTTTTGCTGGCTAAGCAGCTGAATCAGAGCAATGTGCTATAAAGAAATACATGAACAAAGCTCACTAAATTCTCCATTATTATTTCATATCATCTAAAACTCCACAACAACCAGCAGAAGCAATACAACTTACCCTCAGACGCCACACGGCATCTTTAGAAAAGCGCCATCATAGGGAGTCACCCTCCAAGCCATCTATAAAACCCAGCCCATATTCAAAGAAACAGCCAATAAAAACATCCATACTCAAAACCACCAATCAAATCACGTCCAAACCAATCAGATACATTCAAGACACCATTTATCCAAACCATTCATAAAAAAACACATATAGAAATCATCCAAAGAGGCTCCTAGCATAGAACTGATCTACAAGCAGAAACGCACAAAGGAAACATAAACAAGTAATTGAACAAATAAAGAATCACAGAGAAAAACCTTTAAACCCCCACAAAAACCAATACTATCACAAAAAAATATATCAATAATGTTAGTCAAAGACTGTTGCCCTACAGCATTAGAAAAAACATTGCCATTCAATTGGCCCATGGAGACCGCTGGTCTGTAGTGTGTAATGCCAGTCCCTTGGTAATCTGCACAATTGCAGCATGCCAGAGTGGCTTGTCCTAACTGGGCTTTGTGTCTTTCTCCTGATGGCCAGGGGCTCTCCTTTAACATCTCATGTCAGGTCCGAGGTTACAGCAGCTTTTTCCAAGAAACCCAAATGCCGTGAGTGTTGTCTAGGCAGGAAGGAGGGGGGGGGGAGGGTGATACCAAGCAGTTGGGCCGGCCAATACTATAGTTATGAGCCCAAGAACACCTGCTAACCTCACATTCTGGGAATTCCAATCAACCAGAGCAAACACAGGCAGTCTGCATGTGTCAGTCACTCATATACCATCTGCGATTAATCTGCTAAGCACCATACACTGCATGAGCACCTAGCAACCATAAACACCCAGCAGCCTGTCCAGTAATTAGGCTACCATAAAAAATAGTACCCATATCATTACAGCTTGACACTATACGGTATCATGTGGATACATAGCCGTGACATGGTCAGAGTGAGAGTGAGCCTCCCAGCATGAACAGATGTGTGCACCCAGGCTATGGCCATGGCAGAACTACACTGAGATGGCTCAGCCATTGACCCTACCTCCGACTCATATACATCCTGTGTAAACTGCTCTGTTTTAGCCAATGCCCACAATCCTCTGCTCCTCGATCTGAACTGGGAGACAGCTTATGCAATGTGAGGCACAGTGGAAAGAAGATAGGCTGTGAGTGCATGCTGGCCCATAGTGACCTACGTCCCTCACATACTCCAATATGGTGTACACCCAAACAGCTTTTGGTGTGAGGATTGAACATAGTGGCTTGCTTGTACTCCCACAAAAGGTCCCTAACCATGGACATGGCAAAACTGGCCAGTGAAGCACTTGCACTATCCCATGCTGCAGACTCATTCCCCCCCCCCCCCCACACCCCAAGAGCACATGGTATCATGGCTGGTTGGACATGGGATTTAATGTGGGAGCAGTTGCTGGCAACACATATACCACCATTCCCTGCCTCTTAGCACTCTGACAACATCCTTGTAACTCTCGTACTCAGTGCCCATGGGGAGTCAGTGAGGCTGTCTTTCAGGCTCTCTGATGTAACACATGCAGACAATGAGTGGGCCCACGTATCTTCTGGACATGTGAACATAGACCTTAGCCAGAAATGTTATCTATGATGTGCACAAGTATGATACAGTTCCCCTCACCTCCCCTAACATTCACCTCTAGGCACTGCCTTCCCATGTGGTGGCGGGTGATGCAGAGATAAGTATGACATCCTATGCCACATTCTGGAAGCTGGAATTGTTCACACACCATTCAGAGGTCTGTGTCCCACAGTCACAATCAAGCACACAGGTGCATTTGGATTCTCGTTTCGGGTTATGGGTAATATACTGCTATATGCTTTGGCCAGTGATCGCTAGGCAGTGTTTACTGTATGCCAATTTGCATGAAACAGACTTTGTGTGAGGCAAAGTGTCCCCCCGATTTCACTCTATGACTGCAGCACAGGACAAGAGCAAGGTGCGTGCAGGTAAATCACAGAATCCTTCCTGTATCACCAAGTGTGTGAATGATTTTGGACATTTTCAGAGGCCAGCCCTCCCCTTGAGTCTAGTTCCCTATTGGCTGCAGCTGCGCCAGGTGGGCTGACACTGTTGCCATGGCTACATCTATTATGGCAGTTGTCATTAATCAGGCCTCTCATCTGTGGAGATTGGTGTGTCCTAAGGCCTGAAGTCTCATTCGGAGGTGAGGGTTGCATCACACACATGTTCCCCCTGCTCACTCCAGTCTAACCAGCAGGCAATTTGCGAGCTGCACAACAGTATCATGTTGGGAAGTAAGTGTGGAGGAATGTTGTTGGAATGCGCCTTGATGATGGTGTAACTGGGAATGCATTACTGCTTCATAGCCACAGGTTGCAAGTACATACTGCAAACTAATCTGCTTGCAATTGGTGTTTCACACAGTATGTGGGGTTGCTGTAAAGCTGACCTGCAGCATGTGGTATGCACAGCCATGAAGCCTTGGCACCACATGCATGCACAGTGCATTGCTGAAGCTCACACAACTTTGGATTCACACACAGACAGGCAGACAGACACACACACATGACACCATTGTCCAAAAGTGGAGCAGGTTGGCATTCTTACCTGCACTCCAAGGATTATTCATTTTAATTCTCTTATATACTGTGCTATTCTGCATCAGTGTGGTTTACATTGAACAAACTGAAATTACATTGAACAGGGCATTATAACTTGGAGATAACTATTTTACAGGGAACATGGGCTATGGAGGGTTAAGGGGCTTGCCCAAGACCACAAGGAGCACCTGTGGGACTAGAAACCCCAGTCCCTCCAGCCCAAGGTTGCTGTCCTCTAGTGGGATTTGAACCCCTGACCTTCTGGCCTGAAGTACCTTGCCCCAACCACTAGGCCACTCCTCCACTCCATTATCGACTCTGGGCCTGATATTTAAAGCCCTTACAAAGGTAACATAGTAACATATGTTACTTGTGTAAGAGTCTTTGAATATCGGGCCCAGAGTCAATAATATTAAACCTTTTACTGAGGGTGTAACATTCTCAGTAGCATAACTTATTTACATGGTTCGGTCCTGGGATCGGTACTGTTCAATATATTTGTGAGTGATATTGCTGAAGGATTAAATGGAAAAGTCTGTCCTTTTGTAGATGACATGAAAATTTGAAACAGAGGGGAGTCCCCTGAGGGAGTGGATAACATGAGGAAAGATCTACAAAAGCTGGAAGAAAGGTCTAATGCTTAGCAGTTAAGATTTAATGTGAAGAAGTGCAGTGTCATGCACTTGGGAAGCAGAAATCCAAGGGAATTTTATGCGATAGGGGGCGAGAGGTTGCTGTGCACAGACCAGGAGAAGGACCTCGGAGAGATTGTTTCTGACGATCTCAAGGTGGCGAAATAGTGTGACACGACGGTGGCAAAAGCCAGAAGGATGCTGGGTTGCATACAGAGAAGAATTACCAACAGAAAGGAAGAGGTACTAATGTACAAGTTGCTGGTGAGGCCTCACTTGGAATATTGTGTTCAGTTTTGGAGACCGTATCTCACAAAGGATATAAAAATGCTGGAAGCAGTTCAGAGGAAGGCGAACAAAATGATTTGGAGCCTGTGTCAGAAGACTTATGAGAAGAGACTTGAAAACCTAAATATGTACTCTCTGGAGGGGAGGAGGGATGGGGAGATATGATTCAGACCTTTAAATACTTAAGCCAGCGCGTCAAATACAAGATGGTAATTAATATATTCAAGATCAGACATAAATGCTCTGCTTTTAGCCTTCATAACCTCTTACTCCAGAATAACAACAGGCCAAGACGAATAACTACATCAAACACCCTCAGCACCCCAAGTAGTTTCAGAAAAGCGTGTAAATGTACTACACAAAGGGCAATTTCCTTATCGGCCCCACTTATATGGAACTCTCTCCCTCCCGATGTGCGATCCATGGATGATTTAAAGGAGTTCAGAAAACAACTGAAATTTGTACTCTTCACTGAGTACTATGGCACAGACATCTAACAGTCTCTATTATTATAGCCTGCATATAACTTGTTTTACTGTAACGGTTCCTTGATGTTGCGTATCCCAATTTTACCTTCACTCTTTAGTTTAGTCAGTGTATGCCCCCCTGTCTCTGTTCTCCCTTCTTGTGTCTGGTAACCGCTTTGATTTAAGGAAAAGGCGGTATAGAAAACCTGTTAAATAAATAAATAAATAAATAAATAAATAAATAAATAAAAGATTATTAATGAACAAACAAACCTCTTCCAAATATGGGGAAGCTATAAAACTAGAGTGCGTAACATGAAGCTGCAAGGGGGTAAACTGAAAGGCAATGTCAGGAAATACTTTTTCAATGAAAGCGTGGTAGATGCTTGGAATGCCCTCTCGATGGAGGTGGTGGGGGCAAATAGAGTGACAGAATTCAAAATGGCATGGGACAGACACAGTGGATCCCTTTATAGCAACAGGATAAAATCAAAATAAACATAACTATCTCTTATATATCAACAAATAGGGGTGATCTACACGGAGTGGTGGGTACACCCCTAAACAAAGGCATTGGGAGGGGTGATCTGCTGGGATCGGCAGGTGCACCTACTCTTGCTGCCTTGCTGGGCAGACTAGATGGACCTTACTGGTCTTTAACTGCCGTCATATACAATGCTACTATGTTACTGTTACCTTAGGCCTCCTTTGATGCTTCACCATTGTCAATACCTGCTCAGTTTACAGGCACTATTAGCACGCTCTGCAATGCTCGGACGCTGTCAACACCCACTCAGTGTGCTGATTCTATTAGCATGCTATGATGACCAGGCGTGGATAGTGTAGCTTCTCAGTGTGGCAGTAGAGTGTCTCGATTGTTGATGGATGAACTCTTGATATCCCATTTTTGGTCCGCATGCTGGTCTCAAACCTGTGATCCTACTCTCATACACATACTGGTCATGTTTTTTGAGCTACAGAGCAGCCATGAGGTGTGTGTGTGTAGGGGGGGGGGGGATTATTATTCCTTGAGTATATATGTGGTCATTGTCAGGATGCAGGAGGATAGGTGTTGGGGTATGCCTATGTCTACTTAGATCCCTGTAGGATCTGTGCCATACTTGTCTGACAAGGTGTGTTCTGCAGGTATGGGAGAGGGACATCTTGGTAGGTCTGTATATTGCACTGCCTTGCTATGCTGCTGTTGCAACCGACATTCATGTCTTCCATAAGGGATCTGCGCAGTCACAGGGGTAGGCCATGATACATGACCACACACATTCCAGATCATGAGTGTTCTAGCTGAACGAACAACGTATACATTTCCTGGTGTGTGCTTGTGGGGCCGTCATGGACTAGTCTCATATTTTGCAGACCACCATAGCCACTTTGGAATCACATGTGACTCAGCTGGTTGTAACTGATTGAGTGCTTACTTATGGAGCTTCACGAAGAGATTATGGTCATCATTTGGCTGGTGGACATTTTTTCTCTGACAAGGGCTGTTATCATATTGCATGGCATTCCTTCCACAGTGTCATATTTTTCCCTCCACATGTACATATCCATTCAATATGTGCAGGTGGGGGCATCCTAAAGCCAAGGCCAAACCATTCACTCAGAAAAATGGCCAGTTGCCAGGATCCAATGCTCGGAGTGGACAGCATGCTGTCCAATCCCTTCCTCCCTGCCATTGTGGCACAGCCACCACTTCAGTGCTGCGGTCTGCCTTATCGAGGTAAAAAACATGCCTCTCCAGCCCCCATCCTTGGGGGGATGTGGGCAGGCGTGCAGATGCCTTTGACATAAGGAGGGAGGGATGACTGTGTGCTCTGTTATAGCTGTTGCTGCCATGCTTGTCATCCCACTGACAGTGGCAACTACAGTATTGCAAGGGACACAAAGGGCCAGGCAATGTTTTTTGTTCGCAGTAGGCCACAGCCACTACGACCGCCACCTCTTCTTGATGGCCACACGTGCTGTTATTATCACAATGGAGTCCTACCTGTCATCACGGATGTACACCCTAGGTGGCAGACTTGTCTGCCTTGTGGAGCAGCCAGCCCCACTGCTTCGCCCACGAGATGCCTCCTTTGGCAATGTGGCACCAGCATTTTCCTGCTTCAGTTTTTATTGTATTCTTTTGTAAACCACTTTGCTGTACCCACATTAAGCGGTATATCAAATCTTAAATAAATGAAATGAAATTGTGCCCTTTGTGTATGGGCACCATGCTGTTGCTGCAAATAGAGCACTACTATCACTAATTTGGGACCCTGGGTGGGAGGAGCACATTGCATACATTCAAATAGGCTCTCTCTCCTCAGAAAGAGCTCTTACCACGAGCTTTCAGATGGTGTTAGGATTCCCAGCACAGGGAGCTCTAATGTAATGTAAAACATCCTGGCATTAGGGGAGCACACGCTATCCCCGTACAGTCTCCGCCCCATTAACTCCCACTCTCCACCTCTTAACACTGACGGCCCCGTTTCCGAAAGTTAATCCAGCATTATCGACACTTTCCATGGTGATAACCGCTCTTGGGCACTGATAAAGCACATTAACGGCACACTTGCTCCCCTAACCCCCTTTAGTAAACATATCCCCAAGTCTGAAGAATAATAGGGGCTCTGCAAGGTCAAGTAACATGGAGGAACATGCTAGAACAAAATGGCGGAGGACAAAGCTCTTGAAAAAGTTGCAGGTGGAGTCAGCATAAGTAATTTTATAAACCATTTTTGCATCTAAAAAGCTGTTTTAGGTGTGTAAATGGCCCTTGTAAACAGGGCTGGCCCCAGAGTTGGTTCAAGATGTTGGCAACCTAAGCAACCTTAAGCCTTACGCCCATCCCCCCCCCCTGGCTGTCAGAATCTATTGTTTAGCTTTGAATACCCTGATCTTTGCTACCTTTTAGAAGCTGCCAGCCTAAGCAACCGCCTAGTTTGCCTAATAGTTGGTCCAGCTTGTTTTCTTCTTTATTTTAATCACTAGGAATAACTTCTCACGGCAGACTTGTTTTCCTCTGGTCTTAAAGAGAACCCTTGCTCTTCACTTACTTCATTTTTGGCCCTTTATTTCTCAAAACTTCCCCCGTTACTGTATTTGTTTTTCTCCTTTCACAGTGATTATTCATTGCTTGTGTTGCCATCATGACCTCTTCTGGAGCTTCCTACATTTTATTTTCTTGGGACCCGATTTTGATTTAGACAGGAAAACTCTCGCCTATATTTAAGGCACAGAGGGCTAAGCAGGTAGCATCGAAAACTGCTGCTACCCGCTTAGCCCTTTCCTCCACCCCGGAACGCCCCCAACATGCCCCAATGCTAACCACGGGACTTTTGAAAGGCAGTACCCATGTAGGTGCCCTTTGGAAAGCCCGGATAAGGCAATTACATGGGTATCTAGGGCAGTTGCCCATGTAAATGCCTTTGAAAATCAGGCCCTTTATCTTTTACATCTCTATGACTTCAGCTATTTGATTCTTTCCTGCTACTACAGAAAAATATTCTCTCCCAGTTTCATTCTTTTCTATCTTCCTGTTTTTCATAATTTCTATTTCTTCTTCAGCTCCATGACACATCCACAAAAACGAATGAATTCATATATAAGCTGGCTGAAACGTTTCTGTTTCCAGTCATTTTGATGGTACCTTACATACTATCCAGTCCATAGTACCTCCAGGGTAAGCAGTGGATTTCCCTGGTCCTCTTTAATAATGGTTTAGGAACATTTCCTCCAGGAACTTGTCCAAACCGTTTTTAAACCCAGGCACACTAACAGCTTTTGCTACATCCTCTGGTAACAAATTTCAGAGTTTGATTACACGTTGAGTGAAAAAATATTCTCTATTATTAGTTTTATATGGGTTACATGGTAGCTTCATTCCGTGTCCCCTAGTCTTTCTACTTTTTGAAGGAGTAAACAATTGATCTACGTTTACTCGTTTTTTCAAGTTGAAGAACCCCAACTTATTATGCCTTTCCTCATGGAGGTTTCCTTCCATTCCCTTTACCATTTTGGTAGCTGTTCTCTGTACCTTTTCTAATTCTGATATATGCTTTTTAAGATATGGTGTCCAGATTTGTACACAATATTCAAGGTGCAGTCGTATCATGGAATGATACAGAGGCATTATGATGTCATCCTTTGTTTTATTCCCCATTCCTTTCCTTATGATTCCTAGCATTCTATTTGCCTTCTTGGCGGCTGCTGCAAAGTGGACAGAGGGTTTCAACATATTATCCACAATAACACCGAAAACCTTTTCCTGGGTGGTGATTCCTAATGTGGAACCTTGCATCATATAACTGTAGTTTGAGTTGTTCTACAACTGCATAATGTTTCACTTATCCACATTAAATTTCATCTGTCATTTCCAATTTATCGAGGTCCTCTTGCAATTATTTCACAATCTTCTTGTGTTTTAACAACTTTGAATAATTGTGTATCATCTGTAAACCTCACTTGTTATTCCCATTTAAAGGTCATTTAGAAATATGTTAAAAAGCTGCGGACTCAGCACAGATCCCTGGGGTACTCCACTATTCACCTTTCTTATTGAGAAAATTGGCCATTTAGCCCTATTCTCTGCTAAAGGTTTACAGGTTGCATTTCCAAGGAAGAGTTTTCCTCAGGTATCACTTCTAAACCCCACCCCCTTCTTTTCTTCTCTGGTTCTGTAGATAACACTATATTCCTCCCTGTTCCTCAGCTCGCAAACTTGGGGTCATCTTTGACTCTATTCTCGCTTTCTCTTCACACATCAAACAGATATCTTAAACCTGTCACTTCTTTCTCTGTAATATCAAAAAATCTGTCCCTTCCTTTCTAAACACATTATTGCACTCTCTAGTCACCTCTCATTTTGACTATTGTAACCTGCTCTTTGCTGGTCTCCCTCTGAATCATCTCTCTCCCCTTTAATCTGTTCAAAACTTAACTGCCTGGCTTATCTTCCACCAGTGTCGCTATGCTCACTTGTTGCCTGTCTTAAGTCACTTCACTGGCCCCCTATCCATTTCTGAATGCAGTTTGTCGTGCCGGCATTCCCTAGTGGCTAATGGCGGTAAGGGCATGCTGTACAACATATTTATTTTCAAGGAGCGTGGGGTATTTTAAGGCCAAAATGGAGATTGGTCTTAGGTATTTCAGCTCCTTGTGAGAACTCAATAATTAAGCCACAAGTGTAGGGAAACAAGGCTTTTGTTTACCCTCTGTGCAAGGGTTCATTAAGACACTAGAAATCAAAGAATGTCCTTTGTTCATAAAGGTTCCAGTAATAAGCAGGTAAAACCAATTGTTAATATTTTCACAATTAGTTGAAAGGGTTAAAGGGAGGAATTCAATTCATTCCAGGGCAAAGCAATTTAAACAAGACTTCTTCTTATTTACAAGGATGCTATGGATTCTAGGCTAGAAGCCATACACAAACTACAATCCATAGCTTCTTCCTGAGGAATGGGAATAGCATTGGCATCTTCTATTTCCATAAATTCTGCTTCCCTACTTTCCCCCTCAGAGCACACACTGTCCGTGGCAGTTACAGGTTTATATGGACTGTCTCTGGTATCTTGCCTCCAATAAGACTGTGCTTTAAAGTCTTTTGGTAGTTCTTCAAACCACTCTGGTTTCTTTCCTCTTCTTATAAAGTGAGTTTTAGTTTTAGCAGTGCTTTTAGGAGTTAAGCTTTCATTAGCAGGAATAAAACTTTCATACCTTGAGTTTCTGTAGCTTGAAGCTCTGGAGCCTTCTCTCTCATGAACGTCTCTGTGACAACAGGTTTTCTGTCAGTAGCTTCTGGGCAGTGCTGAACTTCCTGAAAGCTTAGTAAAACCTGGTGCAGATTCTCCAGCTCTATGCTTCAGTGACAAAGTAGCTTTGTTAGAAACTCCTTTCCCTCGGGTACCTGGTAAAGCTTGTTCAGCATACTCCAATGCCTGCAGGCTTTCCTCGAAGCCTGGCTCTCTGGCTCTCTGTATATGTCTTTCAGCTTTGGACTCAGGAACGTTGCTTAAGCAGGGAGTGGCATACCCTCCAGCCTGGCTGCTTTCTTTAGCAGACTCCCTCTGAACAGTGGCTCTCGTAGCTTGGCCCCTCTGAACTCTACCTCTGTGAATTCTGTCCTTTTGGGCTTGCTCAAGGAGGATTCCTTCCTTCAGGTCTCTTCTTCCTTCTTCAGCCGTAATACTTGTTCCTTCTCCTTCTGCTGTTCTTCCTGCTGCTTCTCCTTCTCCTTCTTCATCTGCTTTGCTAGCATTAAGCTTCCGTTTATAAAGGGATCTTCCCTTTGAATCTCCCAGGTTTATTTCCAGGTGCAACTGGTTAGCTCTCCTAGCCTCATTAGCTTCTGTAGAATCACCCTTGCCCCCTCTAGCTGTGCTTTGAGGTAATTGCACACCTAGAGCTCTGTGAAAAACATAGTTTCTTTTCAACTCTGCATCTTTATTGGCACCAGCCTCATGACAAGTTCAAACTTCTCCTGCTGACCTATAAGTGCATTTATTCTGCAGCTCCTCATTACCTCTCCTCTCTTTCTCACCCTACACCCCTCCTCAGGAATTCTACTCCTCTGGAGGTTTCCTTTTACTGTATCTGTGTCCTTCTCTGCCACTGCCAACTCCGGACTTTTTTTATTCCACCTTGCTGTTTCTTATGCCTGGAACAAACTACCTGGGTCAGTACATCAGGCTCCTATTCAAATCCAGGTTAAAAACCCATCTCTTCAAGGCTGCTTTTGGATCCTGATGCCCCTGACTCTCTTATTCACCACTTATGTGTGTCTTAGCATACTCTAGTCCCCAGTTTTTGTGATGTTGTTCATCTAAATTAAATTGGAAGCTCTGATGAGTAGGTGCTCTCTTACATCTTACATCTATAGGTACAGCGCTGCTGTTAAAGTAGTGATAGTACTAGTTATAGTAACTTCTCGGCATTAATTGTAGGACAGTCATCTAGAACATTCCTGGAAAGTCTCCAACATTTAATGTAAAGGCTTCGAAGTCACAACACATTAATTTTGACAATCACCGTGCAGTAACTGTAAAAGCTTACTGCACATTAGTAAACAGGAGCCAAGTGTTCGGGACTGGAACTGAGAGTAGACAGCAGATGCCAGGGAGGGGCTGTCAGAGACTGGAGAGCCGGGAGAGGGGTTGAGGAAGGCAGGTATACGCTACATCTTTTCTTCTCATTGGCATCTGTTCCAAAGGCTGCATTTTTATGTGCTGTTGCTGAATTTTATCATCACCGTGTCATTTTGGGAACGGCTCGCCTCTGGCGCAGATGTGGCAGAGATGAGTCTAAGCTGTCACGAGGAGAATGGAAAGTGAAAACCAAGATTTCAGCTCTAAGTCCTGGCCATCATGAGCTAAAGACCGTTTATGAAAAAGTGCGCTTTGTGTCTATGGAATGCTGCGCTATACTTTCCTTTCAGCCCCACTGACCAGGCAATTGCTGTACCAGCACTACTACAAAAGAAACTTCCCTGTTTGCCCTTCTTCCTAGTAGTTATATTATTACAGTGACTAATAGCAGGACATAAGAAAGACAATGTACTGTAAAGAACTGGCAAAAGTAGCAGAGGAAAAGGAGAGCTATTTTTCTATTTTGCACAAATTGGGACGGCACATGAATGCAGTCCTGCATTGTGTATGCAATTATTTGTGGAGCTAAGAAGTCTGTTTATTAAGATTTTTTCCCCCATACAGAAAACACGAGGAATCCTCTTTACCTCATCAGGTATTGAATTTCAATAATGTTAAATATTTTATATTTCTTTCTATCATGGCTTAAATACATCAAACACAATAAACTGTGAGACAGTATTATTTTGTTGAGAGCTGAAATCTGTTCATATATTGTCAGTGGATTATGAGTCACTGGAAATAATGATGGATTATTATCAACATTTATTAGAATAACAACCTTTCTCAGTCCAATACTAGTATTGCAACTTTTACTGCTACTACGGTTTAACATTTCCATAGTGCTACTAGATGCTAAGGATGTGCATTTTGATCATTTTTGTGTTGGGTTAGCACGCATTATATCATCCCAGTGGATACTACCACAAAATAGTGTGGGTTAAGAAGACATAGGAATATGTTTACTAAAGGGCAGTAAGGTAGCAAGTGTGTTGTAAATGCGTGTTATCAGAGCCCATGAGCAGTTAACACCACAGAAAGTGCCAATAACACTGCATTAATGAGTGTTAGAGGGGCCCACAGCATTAAGGGAAAAGTAAGTGGAGAGTGGGGGCTAAAGGGGTAGAGCGTGGGCATTGACATTGCGTGCACCCTTACTGCTGTTTTGCACAATCGCTCATTAGAGGCTTCAGCGCTGGGAACCCTAACACCAAGTAAAACCTCGTGGAAAGGGGTATTTTTGAGGGGAAAAGAGCCTATTTCAATGTCTGCAATGTGCTCCATACACAGGTGATACCAAGAAAGTGATAGTAGTGCTCCATTAGCAGCAACAGCATAGTGCATCATTATGACAGGGTTGGTACAAATTTGGCAAAGGAGGTGTCATATGGGTGATGCTGTGGGACTGACAGGTCCACTAGGCTGACAAGGCTGCTGCCTAGGGAGAACATCTGTGATGGCTGTTATAACTCTACTGTGACAGCAGCAGCTCACATACATGCTGCTGCAGTCAGAAGGTAGTTCTGCCACCCCCACTAGCACCATGCAGCCATGCTGCCTGCTGCTAGAGAAATAAGTGTCCCAGCATTGTGTATCAGGTGCAATGCTGCAGTTGCTACTGTCAGTGGGATCTTAACTAACCCCTACACTATCTCCCACTTAAACATTCCATAATCCAGAGAAACAGACAAACACACATTTTTTGTCGGAACACGTACCATGAGGAACAAGTCCTCTCGAGGTACTAAGTTCCTTTTTATCTTTTTTGAAGTGGAGAAACCACTAAAAGGCCCTGAGAGAGTAACCTCCCAACACCAAAAATAAGACTTTATACACATTTAAGTCATAAAAGCTGGAGAACTACTTAGCTGAGGTAGCCAAACCGCTATATTCCTTCTCCATAAATTTTTCTTCAGGGAGAGAAAACCCAAACCAGCATCGGTAAAAAATTGGTTAGGAATCCAGCCAAAAATGACATTCATGCAATTCTTCAGTTCAGAAATATGGCAACAAAATTAGGGAGAAAACCTCCCAAGTCAGGTAACCCAACGTTGCGTTTCTGGCCACAGGTATTCCTGGCACTTTCTCAAACCCAGTCGCTCACTTCAATACCGGAAGAAGAAAGCTTATTAAAACCCTCCAAGGTGATCACATGACCAGCCATGATGTCCTGAAGGTTCTTGGGAAACGTAGTACCAGATGTTCAAATGACACTCCACCAATCAGTGGATTGATTCAAACCATCCGGTGAGATAGTGTTCAGTGTATATATCCAAAACTGTTCCCGATAACTCAGTAAAGAAGCCCTATCTCCCCCCCGAGGTTTGGGGGGGATATGATTCAAAATCCTCCATCGTAGATCACCAAATAAATGATTATTAGTTTGACAATGAGTCACCATTGGAGCCGATTCCACTTTGTTCAAGATACGTGATTTGTGTTCCTGGAGTCAGCACTTCATCATTTGAGTAGTCTTCCCAATGTAGATTTTTTCACAAGGGCAAATTTTATTTATTTATTTTTATTTATTTAGTATACATTTGTATACCGCTACTTCCAGCGATCAGCAGCAGTTTTTGATTACAGATTGGAAATTGTCAAATCATGACAGGAAATTTTTGAGGTATAAACACATTGATTAGAGAGGAAAGCACAGCACACAGAGAACTATTTTACAGGGAACATGGGCTATGGAGGGTTAAGTGGCTTGCCCAAGACCACAAGGAGCACCTGTGGGACTAGAAACCCCAGTCCTTCCGGCCCAAGGTTGCTGTCCTCTAGTGGGATTTGAACCCCCGACCTGAAGTACCTTGACCCAACCACTAGGCTACTCCTCCACTCCTAAGGCATAAACAACAAAGGAAGTCAAACAAGTAGTAGCATGCTTGCTGTAGAGGCACCGATTAGAAGTTGGAATATTCCAGCTTGAACCCTGTATGGTAGAGCAACAAAATTCACAAGTGGTACATGAAAAATGGCCCACCATATTACAGCGGAATACAGCGGTTTGGCTACCTCAGCTAAGTAGTTCTCCAGCTTTTATGACTTAAATGTGTATAAAGTCTTATTTTTGGTGTTGGGAGGTTACTCTCTCAGGGCCTTTTAGTGGTTTCTCCACTTCAAAAACGATAAAAAGGAACTTAGTACCTCGAGAGGACTTGTTCCTCATGGTAACTGTCAGTGGGATGGCAAACATGTCAGCAGCAGGTACAGCAGAGCACATCCTGCTCCCTCCCGAGGCAGCAGCACCTGTGACCACATCCCCAGGTGGAGGGGGAAGGAACGGATGTGACTTGTTGCATGTGTGCTACCGCAATAAAACCACTGGCAGAACTGAGGTGGCAGCTGGGACCCAGAGAGGGAGGTATTGGCTTGCATGCTGCCTACCACCATCTGTGAACCCTGGGACAGGCCTAGAGTGCCTACTTGATGAGCTAGGCCTAGGATTAGGGTGCGCCCCCACTTGCGCATATTGAGTGGATATGTGCATGTGGTGCGTAAAGAGTCCACTGAGCCAGGAATGCTATGCAATATGGGAACAGGCCGTGTCAGAGGAAAACATGAGCACCCTGCTCTTTCACCTGCCAAATGATGACCAGAATCAGTGCATGCTCCAGTGACCCCTCCATAACTCAATACTCAGTCAGTCACAACCACCTGAACCACATGTGAATCTGGATAACCTCTTGTGGTCTGCAACAAATGAGAGTAGTCTATGACTGGCCCACAAGCGCACACCATGCATTGGGTATGTCTGTTATTCTGCTACGACCCCCATGGGCTGGACTTTGTGTGATCATGTACCACTGCCTGCTCCTCTGACTGGATAGATCCCATATGCATGACATGCATGTCAGTTGCACCTGCAGTTAATCACCTCCCATCTTGACTATTGTAACTAACTCCTTGCTGGTCTCCCTCTGAATCATCTCTCTCCCCTTCAATCTGTTCAACACTCTGCTGTGCGGCTAATCTTCCGCCAGCCTCGTCATGCCCATATTACTCCTCTTCTCAAGTCACTTCATTGGCTCTCTATCCATTTCTGCATCCAGTTCAAACTTCTCCTGCTGACTAATAAGTACATTCACTCTGCAGCTCTTCACTACCTTTCCTGTCTTATCTCTTCCTATACCCTCCCCGGGAACTCCACTCTTCAAGCAAATTGCTTTAATCTGTGCCCTTCTCATCTATTGCCGATTCCAGACTTCGCTCCTTTCACCTTGTTGTTCCTTATGCCTGGAACAAACGACCTGAGTCTGTACGTCAGGCGCCTTCTCTGGCCCTCTTCAAATCCAGGCTGAAAACTCACCTCTTCGCTGCCACTTTCAGATCTTGCTCACAGTACCAGGAAAAATGGTAGAAACCATCATAAAGAATAAAATTACTCAGCATGTAGATAGTCACGACCTAATGGGAGACAGCCAACATGGCTTTAGACAAGGAAGATCTTGTCTTACTAATCTGTTATGTTTTTTTGAAGGAGTGAATAAACAGGTGGACAAAGGTGAGTCGGTTGATATTGTGTATCTGGACTTTCAGAAAGCCTTTGGCAAGGTCCCTCATCAGAGACTTTTGGCAAAACTAAAGAGTCATGGGATAGGAGGCAGTGTACTATTGTGGATCAGGAACTGGTTAAAAGATAGAAAGCAGAGGGTAGGGCTAAATGGCCAATTTTCCCAATGGAGAAAGGTGAATAGTGGTGTACCCCAGGGATCTGTGCTGGGTCCGCTGCTTTTTGACATATTCATAAATGACCTGGAAAGTGGAATAACGAGTGAGGTTATCAAATTTGCAGATGACACAAAACGATTTAAAGTTGTTAAAACCCAAGAGGATTGTGAAAAATTGCAAGAGGATCTGGATAAATTGGAAGACTGGGCATCAAAATGGCAGATGAAATTTAATGTGGACAAGTGCAAGGTTATGCACCTAGGGAAGAACAACCCAAACTATGGTTACACGATGCAAGGTTCCACATTAGGAACCACCACCCAGGAAAAAGATTTAGGCGTCATTGTGGATACCATGTTAAAACCCACGGCCCAGTGTGCAGCGGCGGCCAAGAGAGCAAATAGAATGCTAGGTATGATAAGGAAAGGAATGGAAAATAAAACAAAAGATATTATAATGCCTCTATATCGTTCCATGGTGAGACCGCACCTTGAATTTTGTGTGCAATTCTGGTCGCCGTATCTTAAAAAGGATATAGCGATTTTAGAAAAGGTTCAGAGAAGAGCTACCAAAATGGTAAAGGGGATGGAAGGCTACTCCTATGAAGAAAGGCTAAAATGGTTAGGGCTCTTTAACCTGGAAAAGAGACGGCTGAGGGGAGATATGATAGAAGTCTATAAATTAATGAACGGAGTGGAACGGGTAAACGTAGATTGATTGTTTACGTTATCAGAATATAGAAAGACTAGGGGACATGCAATGAAGCTACAGGGTAAACTATTTAAGACTAATAAAAGAAAATATTTTTTCACTCAACGTGTAATCAAACTCTGGAATTTGTTACCGGAGGATGTAGTAAAGGCTGTTAGTGTAGCTGGGTTTAAAAAAGGTTTGGACAAGTTCCTGGAGGAAAGGTCCATAAACCATTATTAAGAAGTGACCGAAGATATCAATGCTTGACCCAGTACAAGCATTGTGGAACTTGTGTCTCTTGGGGAAACTGCTAGGTACATATGACCTAGATTGGCCACTGTTGGAAACAGAATACTGGGCTTGATGGACCTTGGTCTGACCCAGTATGGCATATCTTATGTTCTTATGTTCTTATGCTCACCTGATCTCCATTCCCCCTAGATGTATTCCTGTCTACACCTACTGTTTGTCTGTCTTGATAAGATTTTTAGCTCTGATGAGCGGGGACTGTCTTTTACATGTGTCTGTGCAGTGCTGCGTATGTCTTGTAGAGCTATACAAATGCTCAGTAGTAGTAGTAGAGCCTGCAGACAGCAAACAGCCATAGGCACAACCCAAGTCATGCTCACATGCACCCTGACAATTACCACCTACATACCCATGCATCTCTGTGGCTCCAAGCACATGGCCAGTGTATGTAGGCACAGGTTCAAGGCCAGCCTGTGAATCAGGAATGTGCTGTCCAAATGCATTAACTTCATCATACCTGTCCAAAACAGAAGCATCATGTGTAACACCCTCACATTTTGTCCAGCACGAGTTCTAACACTCAGCTGAGAAACTGCACAATATAGGGCTGGATGGCAGAGCATGCCAACAGTGCTGGCACATTGAGTGGACATTGATAGCACCTGTACTTTGCGGAGTGTGCTAATAACATCTGCACAGTGAGCAGGCACTGACAATGGTGGAGCATTAAAGGAGGTCTAAGGAACAGGTATCAATGACAACATGCACTGCTTTTGGACAGCAGGGTCAAGTATGTGTGTGTCCCCAGAGAACTCTGAGCTGCAACAATGCAGTGTGCATGCATGGGATGCCCAGGCATTATGTCTGTGCAGATAACATGCTGCAGGTCAGCTCAACAGCTCTATATACAGTGTGAGACCGCATGTACAAGCTGCCATGCTGCAATGTGCTCTTGGAAGGCTGTCCTCTGTGTTTGCAGTTTGAGTGAGTGCATGAACTGCACTGGCTGGTTTGGCAGGGTTCATGGTGAGTGGAAGTAAAAGAAGACATTCTTCCGCAAGTAGACAACCAAGGAAGAACAGCGGAAGTATGGCCACAGCCTACCAGATGGTAATAAATATTCTTTATTAAGGACCCAACTTAACAAGGGTTCATGGTGAGGGGCATAACATTATGTGGGACTACAAGCATGGCACTATGTGCCATGCTCACTGCCACAAGCTGCGTAGGGAGACTCAGTGTTTGAGGATGTGTCAGATGTAGGCTACTGTGGTTCAACATGCACTCACAGCCTGTCTGTGGCCCAATGTCCAGTGCACCTTGCATTTCATTAACATTACACAAGTTCAAAGTCAAAGGGTAAACAAATGAAGGGAAGAGGATTCTGGGTATTGTGAGAAACAGAGCCCTATACACAGGATATATATGAGTCAGAGGTTAGATAAATGGCAGAGCCAGGGTGCACACATCAGTTCATGCTGAGAGGCCACTCTCACTCTGACTGAGCTCTGACCATGTCATGGATATGTATCCACATAGTGCTAGATCGGATTCAAACTGCAGTGAGGTGGGTGCAGGTCTTTTCTTGGCAGTCCCATTACTGTGCTGGCTGTATTTGCTGTTTTTATCAAACCAGGGTGCACCTAGTTGCTCTGTGCATATGTACTGTGTGATGATTAGCAGACTGGGCACAGCTGGGATGTGATAGTCAACACTTGCAGACTGACAGTGCTTGTTTTAGTAGATTGGATGACCCTGAAAGTAACCCTGTGGAATTCCTTGCCCACCTCACTCCGTCTTAAAACAAATTATTCCACCTTCAAGTCACAGCAGAAAACCCATCTATTCACCAAAGCTTATAACCTTCCAGTCTCTCAAACCTGACCTGGATTATCTATGTTTGTCTAAAATTTCTTCCTGTGTCTTGTCTCTATATTCTTTACTATTTCCTCTTTTCTGTCGAAGATTGTAGTTCTTTATCCCTTTCCTGGCCTTGCGCCTCTTCTGACTGATTGTGAACCACCCTGATTTAACATAGGGTGGTATATCAAATGCAAATAAACTAAACTAAACTATACCTGTTAAATACCCCTAATATGGTGTTCTATTCATATCTGAAGGCATACAAAGCCACTGTTTTGATCTGTTCTGAGGCGCCATGGAAAAAGTGAGGGTGAAACTCAAATCAACTGTGGGTCAGACACCATTATCTTCCTTGAGGGTCAGGAATGCAACGATTACCAAAGCTGTTTTTAAATGCACTTCAAAGATGTAAAAATACCCCTGGTGGCCTATGAATGAGAATAAGGATATTTGTATTGGGTGTGATGCCGTGGTGAAGGTTTACTGCAAGTGCAACCCCCAGCCCTTGTACTGAGGACCAGGGCCGTACCGAGTGTAAATTGCGCCCTCTGTGACTTGCACATCGGGTGAGCGCCCCCCCCCCGCACCTCCATCCAGCCACTTTCTGGATGTGGGTGGGAGAGAAGAGGCACGCTCGATGTGCAAGTCACCGGCACGCTAAGCAGACCTGTCCCTCCCTGCTCTGATGCCGCGTCAGAGCGGGGAGGGACAGATCTGCTTAGCGTACCATGAGAAAGCTTAAGGGGTGCGTTTCAGCTTCTGCCATTGCCTGCCACCACTGAGCCGCTGCTGAGAGAAGAAAAAGTGGCTGTGGCAGGCAGCGGCAGATAGCTGAAATGCGCCCCTTAAGCCATTGCGCCCTGTGTGGCTGCACCGCTCGCACAGGGCTAGGTACGGTCCTGCTGAGGTCATTCCTCTTCCCTTACTTTGGAGTGAGTAAGGTAGTGCATCAGTGATGCTGAGAGCTAAACTATCGGTAGTTTAACTACTGGCAGGGTCTCCCAAGATGGGCAGGTCTCAGCTGAGGTGCCAGACCAAGACAAACCACCCATCTGGGCAGCAGCAGAATGGGATAGTGTTGACGGCGGAGGATCACATTTTTGTGACAACGGCAACAACACCAAACTTAAACTGCGCGGAAGAAAGGCCTGGCAATCTACTTCTGTATCTTGCCATGAAAACCCAATGGATAGTTACAACAAAACAAATTGTGCTATGGTGCTGGAAGATGAGTCCCCCAGGTCGGAAGGCACTCAACTAGCTACTGGGGAAGAGCTGAAGACTTTTCAGAGCAAAGCCAGCATTTATGATGTGGTTGGATCAAAGCCCTCGGGAAGTCTGACTGTTGATGTAGCTGCGCATGAAATGAGAGTCAGAAGCTGTAAAGATCTCTTACGCATTGTAACATGGAACATACGAAGCATGAACCAAGGGAAATTGGAGGTGGTCAAGAATGAAATGGAACGTGTACAACTTGATCTGTTGGGTGTCAGCGAACTGAAATGGACTGGCATTGGGCACTTTGCATCAGATGATGACATGGTCTACTATGCTGGAAATGAAGAAGAAATGGTGTTGCATTTATAATAAATAAGAAACTTGCAAGAACTGTAATGAAATACAATGCAGTCAGCGAACGCTTATTCTCTATACGTCTACGAGGATTGCCTATCAACACAACTATAATTCAAGTATATGCCCCAACAACAGCTGCAGAAAAGAATGAAATTGAAGAGTTCTATGAACAAGTACAGGCTGAAATTGACAGAACATGCAAACAGGATATCCTGATAGTCATGGGTGACTGGAACGCGAAAGTTGGCAACAAAGAAGAAGGCAAAGTATTTGAAAATTATGGACTTGGCAACAGAAATGAAGCTGGAGAAAGACTGATAGAATTCTGCAAGACCAATGATCTCAAACACCTTCTTCCAGCAACACAAGCGGCGACTGTACACATGGACTTCACCCAATGGATTGTATAAAAATCAAATTGACTACATCTGTGGAAGTCAACGATGGAAAAGTTCTATAACATCAACAAAGACAAAACCTGGAGCTGACTGTGGTACAAATCATCAACTACTAGTATGCAAACTTGAGCTAAAGTTGAAAAAGAGCAAACCACTCATGAATGCAGCAAAATATGACCTTGAGAATATACCACTGGAATTTAAAGACTGCCTGCAAAATCGATTTGCTGCTTTAGATACAAATGACAGAGCTCCGGAAGAGTTATGGAATGACATCAAGAAGGTTGTTTTGGAAGAAAGCGAGAAGTCTCTACAAAAGGTGAAAAAGCAAAAGCGGCCAAAATGGATGACGGAAGAAACTCTGAAAATTGCCCAAAACGTAGAGAAGCTAAAGCCCGAGGAGAAAGAAAGACAATTGCAGAACTCAACAGAGATTTCCAACGTGCAGCAAGACAGGACAAGGAAAAGTACTACAATGACACTTGCAAGGAAATAGAAGCAGAAATTATTAGAGGAAGATCAAGATCGGCTTTCCTAAAGCTACGAGAGTTAAAGAAAAAGTTCCAGCCTCGAATTGGAATGTTACAAGATGCTCAAGGTTCTATGTTGAATGATGCTGAGAAGATCAAGAAAAGGTGGAAGGAATATACAGAGTTTTTATATGATAAAGATCAAGTGGACCAACAGCCGTTTCAACCTGTACCTTATGATCGGGAACCATTGGTGATGAAAGAAGAAGTTGAAGCAGCATTGAAAGCCTTATCAAAGAACAAAGCACCAGGCATTGATGGCATTCCTATAGAGGTATTGCAGCAATCTGATGCAGCTGTTACCATACTTACAAGGCTCTGCCAAGAAACATGGAAGACAACATCATGGCCAACTGACTGGAAAAGTTCTGTGTTTATACCAATACTAAAGAAAGGTGATCCAACTGACTGTGGAAATTATCGAACAATCGCTCGGATCCCATATGCCAGCAAGATTTTACTGAAGATTATTCAAAAGAGACTACAACCATACCTGGAACAAGAACTACCTGAAGTGCAAGCAGGGTTCAGGAAAGGGCGAGGAACGAGAGACATCATTGCAGATGTGAGATGGATCCTTGAAAAGACTAAAGAATACCAAAAGGATATCTATTTGTGCTTTATCGACTATAGCAAGGCTTTTGACTGTGTAAACCATGAGAAACTCTGGGCCACATTAAGAAGCATGGGTATACCAGAACACCTGATAGTACTATTGCACAATCTGTACATTAATCAAGAAGCAACAGTTCGAACAGAACAAGGAGAAACAGAATGGTTTAAAATAAGCAAAGGTGTAAGACAAGGTTGCATACTTTCCCCCTACTTGTTTAATTTATATGCAGAACAAATCATCAGAGAAGCAGGATTGTATGAAGACAACAGAAGTGTGAAGATTGGTGGAAGACTCATCAACAACCTTTGCTATGCTGATGATACTACATTACTGGCTGAAAGTGAAGATGATCTGAAACATTTGCTTCTCACAATCAAAGAACATAGTCTCAAAATTGGCCTGCACCTTAATGTAAAGAAGACAAAGATCATGACAACTGGCATAATCAACAGGTTCATCGTTGAAGGAGAAGAAATTGAAATTGTGAACAACTTTAACCTACTTGGATCAACTATCAATAAAGAAGCAGCAAGCAGTCAAGAAATCAAATGACGCATTGCTCTTGGCAGAATGGCTATGAAAGACCTAGATAAGATTCTCAAGAGCAGAAATGTCTCTCTCCATACAAAGATTCAACTTGTTCAAGCCATGTTATTTTCAATAACATCATATGGATGTGAAAGCTGGACAGTGAAAAAGGCAGACAGGAAGAAAATTGATGCCTTTGAATTATGGTGCTGGCGGCGAATACTGTGTATACCATGGACTGCCCGAAGAACAAACCAGTCTGTACTAAAGGAGATCAAACCTAAGCTTTCTTTAGAAGCTCAGATGACAAGACTTCGACTTTCATACTTTGGACACATCATGCGAAGAGAGAGATCATTAGAGAAAGACATCATGCTTGGCAAGATAGAAGGTCAACGCAATAGAGGAAGGCCAGCAATGAGATGGATTGATACAATAACAGCAGCTACGGGTAACAGTCTGTCAACAATGAGCTGCCTGACTGAAGACCGAACACAGTTTAGGATAGCTATCCAGAGGGTCGTCATGAGTCGACTCCGACTCGACGGCACTTAACAACAACAACAAGGTGGTTTTGAGAAAACTATGGGCCCAATTTTTTAAGGCATTTACATGGGTAACTGCCCTAGTAGCCCGTGTAAATGACGTATCTGGGATTTTCAAAAGGCACCTACACGGGTACTGCCCTTTGAAAATCCCGGATAAGTCCCTAATGAATCCAGATGCTATCAGGCGCAGAGGCTAAGTGGGTAGAATCGAAAATCAGTGCTACCCTAGCTCCTGTGGCTTCTGAGTTGTGCGGCGAGACCTGGATTTTCAATGTCGAGGACACATATGACCCAGGCATTGAAAATCCTGGTTAGACAGATGGTGGCCGGGTTATGCGCCGGCGTGGCACATAGCACCGTCCAGATGAAAATCAAGCCTTATATTTATAGTACCACTGACTACTATCGGGCAGCCTTTGTTTAGAAATATTGGCTGCCTGGTTTGACTTCCTTCAGTGGTTAGATTCATATATACTCTCTTTTCTTTGAGTGACTTAGAGGTAGTGAGAGTTATTGCGGTTTTCCTAATGGTAAGTATATGACTAGTACTCCATTGTTATGGAGGCGGTGGCGTTCAAACAGACTTCCAGCTATCCCCAGGATTATTTGGATTGGGCAATGCAAGCCTGTTCTCTTTTTCAAGATACCTCTGAGCGTGAGACAGCGGACTTTGAAGGCTTATATTCTGAATGGAAGAAGGCACAGAAAATTGTGATATGCATGGATTTGCATATGCGATCGTTATTGGAATATGTAAAGATGGACGATCCCTATAGGGTTCAGAATGGACAAAGCACCATGTATGTTTATAGAGAATGACAAATTTATTAAACGTTGGTTAGCTATTCTGAATAAATGTTCCACTGACCTGCTTTTACTGCTTATTGAGAATCTATGAAGTCAGTTGGAAGAGCATACTAAGGCAGTGGAGGATCTTATTAAGCAAACAACAGCAGCAGTTGCTACCAAGAAATTATATAGTTTAGTGCAAGACTTTCAAGGTGAATTTGATCAATATCAAGTGGTGTTGTATCAGCAGAAAATTAAGAAGTTTTAGCGCGATAAGGGTAATTATGTTTTGAATCACTTATATTCATGGTTGACACAACAGGAAGACACTTTGTGGGTTGAGGCATGAGAGGGGAGTTCCACTGTGGATGCCTCTGGTGATGCTCAATTGGACGAACAAACCATGCGTGACAAGTGGAAGAGCAAGAAGCCTTTTCAATATCAACAGGGAAACTTCCCGAACCACATGGGAAATCGGGGCACCTGGCAGCGTGGATGATCTTACAGCCCTGAGGGAATTGACTGGTCACATGCCTGTTCAGCAAACAGAGTCAGCAGTAATTAATCTATCACAGTTTGTTTTGACACCTGAGCAGAAGGCTGTTTTGAACAAGGGGCTGTCTTTCATTCCTACCAACCGGCACGGTGTATTCCATAGGTCATTTCCTGAGGATATGCCGTGTCTGCTTGGATGATGTTGATTTTTGGCATCAGGCTAAAATTCTTACAAACAGACTGTTGCAAAGGGGGTACCCAGAGGGGGTGGTGCGAAAAGCATATTTGACAGTGAAATATGCAAATCGCACCCTCCTGTTTCAGAAGCATGACAGCACTGATATGGACAAACATGTGTGTCTTGCGATATTCAAACCAGGCACAGGAGACAGCAAGCGGTATTTACAAGCATTGGCATGTATTTTCCCTACATACAGTATTTCAGAATGGGCTCTGCATAGCCTTTACTCAGGCTCGCAATCTAAGGGATATTTTGGTCTATTCTGATTTTATAATATGGAGTCCGGCAAGACTACAAAAGGGCCATCACGGCCCATGCGGCTGTTGTACCATGTGTGCCACTTCTTAAGACATGGATGAATGGACAAATCCAAATAGTTGGATTACCTACTCTGAAATGGGTAATAAACTGTCAGACGACTTGGGTAGTATATGTGAACCTATGCCCCTGCGCTCGAGTGTATGTAGGGAGAACATACCATCATATCGAGTCCACTTAAGCAAACACAAATCACAGTTGTTCAATAAGGTTTTGACAGCTCCAGTAGTACCCCATTGTTTGGAATATCAACATCAATGGCAGCAGCTCCGTTGGCTGGTAGTAGATGGCACTGCAAATCTGGTTGTCTGTCAAGCAGAGCAGTGCTTAGCAAGATAAGAGCAAAGATAGATCTTCAAACTTAAGGCTGTTCAGCTAATTTGACTGAATGAATCACTGGATTGGCTAGCAGCAATTTGGGACTCTGGTTGGGAGTCTGCTCAGATGTTTTCAGTTTCCTGTTAAATACCCCTATTGTGGGGTTCTGTTCATATCTGAAGGAATACAAAGTCACTGTTTTGACCTATCCTGAGGCAGCCCATAGAAAAAGTGAGGGCGAAACTCAAGTCAACCGTGGGTTAGATAGCATTATCTTTCTTGAAGGTCGGGGATGTAATGATTACCAAAGCTAAGTTTTTCAAGTTTTTAAATGCATTTAAGAGTTGTAAAAATACCCCTGTTGGCCTAAGAATAAGGGTATTTGTATTGGGTGTGATCCTGTGGTGAAGGTTAACCATAAATGCAGCCCCCAGTCCTTGTGCTGAGGCCATTCCCCTTCCCTTACTTTGGAATGGGTAAGGCAGTTTTGAGAAAAATATATTTATAGTACCACTACTACTATTGGGCAGCCTTTGTTTAGAAAAATCTGCTGCCTTTGGTGGTTAGTTTCACTTATACTCTGTTTTCTTTGAGTGGTCTGAAAGTAAGGCTAGCAGATATGGGAGGAGCAGTCTAGTGGTTGGGGCATATTACCTCAGGCTGGAGGGCCAGGGGTTTGAATCCTGCTAGGGGACAACAACCTTGGCCCTGTATGTCCAGGGCCGGCTGCCTGCCCAGTAAACATATTCTACCTCTGAGGTGGAATAAGTTCCCCAAGACAGCAGGTCTGGCCATTGGAGGGGATAGAGGGGATTCCCCAAAGTCCAACCCTGGCCTTGGGAGGCCATATTAGGGGTTGAGCTGCAGGGAATGAACATTTTGGTCCAGCAGCCAGGGATCACAGCTTTTGAATGGACCAGCAGTGCCATTGCAACCGGACACCATGGCACCGCAGCTCCATTCAAAAGCCCTGACTGAGTTATCCGGACAAGGCCTGTATGTGCAGGCCGACCTGAATCAGAGCCCTGGCCTGCATGTCTAGGCCTGGATGTGATTCTGATCCCACGGGGCTAGATGTGCCCCGTGGGATCATAATCCTGGCTAAATCTGTGTGTCCAGTTCCGACAGGGCGCACAGAGGGCCAGGACATCTAGGACTGAATCTGACCCATAGTGGCAACTGTGATCACAGGGGCATTTGCCCAGTACCTGCTTGTCCTCTATGATGGTCAGAGACATAGGCATGGCCCTCCAGGGAGGCCAGGATGGTCTGCAATGGATCGCATGGGTCAGTAATGTGGTTTGCGTATGGAGTGTGTGTGTAGGTGTTCCTATCTTGCCATGTGCAGCAGGTCACAGGGGACAGCATGCCTTGCACATTTGCTGCCTCTGGCATAAGTGTCAAACTGCGGCACAGCAGACCCATGCATGTAAGTGTTGTTTGCCATTGGGGGTACAATGGAGGGATGGGCATCTTGACCTCACATGTGCTTTGGCCTTTGGACAAGAGATGTATCCTGCAGTGCTGTGTATGTTGCTCAGCTGTAGTACTACATTTCCTATGCATACCATACTGCATGTTTGACGCTGTAGGCAGGCCCTAGGAGTGGTGGGCCACGGTCTCATAATGAGTCAGCCATGTTGTTTCATGACCTGGATTTCACCCATTGCAGGCAGGGATCTACAGTTTCTTTGATTCAAGACATTGGTACGCTGGATGGTGTGGAGATGTAGCCTAATCGTTAGAACGATGGACACGATTTTGATTCCCACTTCTTCTCTTTGTGGCGGGGGATACTCAGTCCATTTTGATGCCAGGAACAGCCAAGGGTCTGCTTTGTCTGTTCCTGGCATCAAAATGGCAGACATACATTTTTTTTAATGTGTTCCATTAGCACATCGGGTCTGTACACATTCTTTTCGCAATCATGCCCTTCTGTGAGCATGACTTTATTGGCTCTGCTGCAGGCCATTGCAGAGGATCAGACATGTTCATCCTGCAGACATATGACACTCAAGTGGAGGAGTAGCCTAAGGGTCAGAACACTGGCTTGGGAACCAAGAAAGCAGCTTTTGGTTCCCACTAAGGGTCCTTGTGAGAGAGGTGGAAACATTTTACAGAGGCTTTTTATGTATGAAACGTTATTCATAGCCTGACCCTCTATTGCCTCAGAATAATCCAAGTCATCAGTAGCCCTGTTTTTAATGTGCATTACCAGGTTTAGGCTACAATGTGCACTGCTTTGACTGAAATAATAAAGTGGTATAAAATAAACCACTTTAATAAATATATATATATATATATATATATATATATATATATATATACACTACATAACAAACGTGATTTGACTATTTCATCATCACTGTGACTGTACAGCTTTGCTACATGCTACCCCTGGGATGGCCACCTGCAGGGATCATCACACTTCCTTACTTGTTCCATATGGCCAGTGTGAGTGACTCTTGTCCATTTGTTTTATGCACAATTATCTGGAGAGTTAATGGTGGTTTGGAGGCTGAGACAGCTGTGAGCATACATAGCCGGTATTGGGGCTGCCACATGGAATAGGAACACTTTTTTCTCACACACAACAACTGCATTGGTGATGGCATATCAGACACATCGGTACTGCAAGCCCATTCCACACTCTCATCTACTGCCATCCTTCCTTCAGCCCATCCATTAGCCTCTGCTGGCTATGTGCCGTCATGTTATATGTAATTACGGTGTAATCCCCCACCGTAAAACACCCCGATGTTCCATGTAAACCGCGCTGATATCAAAGAGTGCGGTATATAAGAGAAATAAATAAATAAATAAATAAAATGTATTCTCCTGCCAGTTGCTATGGCCCACACAGGAACGTTCTCCGCATTTCGATGTATCAATCACGACTCTCCTGTGACTAATCTGCACATCTCCACTCCTGCTCCATCATCCTTTTGATGAACGCATCGTGGCGATTCTGGCTCCACAGGGGCACACATCTTCCCCTTCCTATGACATACACTGGCATTACAGCATTTTATTTGGGCACCCCTCAGTGAATCAGTACAACTGCTTTCCACCTGCTCATCCCACTTACTGACCACCAAGTAGAATGCCAAGGATCTGTTAGTCCATCAACTACCACCTATCCTTCCAACCATCACCTTAACATTGTCTTTCACTGGGGCTCCCTTATCCAGCATTAAGGTGACAGCCGTTTTCGGGCATTAAGGTGCACGCTTGGCACCTTAACACTTGGTGTCCTGTTTGCACCCAATAAGCGGAGCACAGCGCCCTTACTGCTGGAACACCTACTACCCACCCCAAGCCTTTATTGCACGCAGACCCCTTAACACTGCCATTAGTGCTCGATGTCCCATGCTCTCTTAATACTCTTTAGAAATATACCCCATAGCCAGTCATCTATCGCGATGCTACCAGATGTTACTGTTTTGTTTAAGGAGCTTGAGTAAATTATTCTGATAACTTCGGGTGTTACCCAACAAATCTTAATTTTTCAATTATTTCTCCCCTTCCTATGATTACCATTTAAATTTTGTCAGACTAACCTATTTGAAACAAAACCTTACCCGGTAACCTAGGGGGTGCTTGGCATGTTTTGGGAAAATAGCTGAAAATTGGGGAAAAGTCTGAAGGTGAACCAAAAAGGACCCAACATTTTTCTCCACACACATCTCTAGAATATATCACATAGTACAATACAATAACATCATTTCATTATGCCTCAGTACAACATCTAATCACTTGGACATAAGACATTGGAGGAACACTGGGGAATTAAAAATATTTCAATGCCTACACAATTTCTAATAGTCTGATTCATGGCTAAGGAACAATAGGTGTAAAGAAATAACGCTGCTCTTTTCCCTCCATTTAAAAGTTAAGAACATTGTGGCATGTTTACCAAAGTGTGGCAGGAAGCATGGGATAAATGTGCACTTAGCATGTGTTTTTACTGCTGTGTGGGTGTAGCAGCCACGGTAGAAGCAGGAGGCACCGTCAGAGTGCACACATGGCCAGAGAACATGTACATAGTGAACATTCTGTATCATGCACTCTGCAGTTGATAGTTACAAATGCGTTATGAGGCTGGCACTATCCTACAGGTGGTAGTTGCATCCATGCTAGTGGTGACTTTGTGCTTCTAGAGAGCCGCTAGCACAGTTGCACTAGCTGTGCTTGGCAGTTGCTGTCCCTACTCCACCCTAAGCCCATCTATCTGCTCTGGCAGTGTGGCACTTTTAGAGTGTAACACAGTGGAGGAGTAGCCTAATGGTTAGAGCACTGACTTGGGCATCAAGAGACAAGAGTTTGGTCCCACTAGCACTCCTTGTGGCCTTGATCAAACCACTTAACCCTCCATTGTCTCAGAAAAATCCAAGTTATCAATGTCCATAAATACTGTGCATTACCAAGTTTAAGTTATCACTTTAATTAAATGATAAACCAGCATAAATAAAAAATTATGCACTTCAGTAAATATGCCTCATTGAGTAAACCTTGTGAAGCATAACGTAACTATACCATGATCCATGGTACATACCAGTATAAAGCTGACCTAAAGATAGTCTGATCCTACATCATTTAAAGCTTTAAAATGACAACAGGATCAGTCAAGGCAAGAGAAGAAATTCTTCAGCTGCTCAAATGTCCTCTCAGTGATGGCACGTGTATTCCTGTGGGTCCTGTTATAGCATTTCTCCACCTATATGTGCGGCACCATGATGCAACACCTCAATAGAAAACTCTATCACCTGCCTATGTAGAGGGAGAGGGAACATATATTGGTGTATTGCACCAGGGTTTTTCATGTGTTGGATGGGAACTGCAGCCTGGGTCCTTTCTTCTGAAAGCTGTAGCTGCCAGGGTACAGTGAAAACTCCATACATATGCATGCCTATGTGATGGAAAGAGCTGGTGTGGTCATGGCAGGAACCCAGAAACCTGGGGAAGACATCTGTTATCTTCCCCTGTGCATTACAGACCTTTTGCATATTGAGTGATTGAAATGACTTCCTGTTGTGGTAGGTGGCCTCCATTTCTTCTGAAGGCCTGAGAGGTGTGCAGTCAATGAGCCCCAGTACTTATGGAAAACAGGGCACCTCATGGAATTGGTCATGATTTACTGTCTCTGCTGAATGGTCTGTGGAAAGGCTATATATGGTGAGTGTGGGTTAGAAACGCCCTCAGGAACTGAATGATGCTCTGTGAGACAGCAAACACAGACTGGACACTGCCCGTGGCTAGGAAGATGAAGGTTGTGTTGATATTGAGGTGGACAGCTTTGGATTGGCCCCTCCATGTGATATAGCAGAGGAGAACTTCTAATGCTTGGCATAGATGATAGATGGATGCTTTGTTAAAACAGAACCTGATGAGACATTGCTCATCCATGAGGTCCAGGAATTGGATCCTGGGCATATATTATTTATTTATTTATTTATTTATTACAGTTTCTTATATACCGCGCTATTTAGTATCAGCGCAGTTTACATCATAACATAACGACCATGACGACAATCTGTCAGGTTTTACATCGAACAGGAGTACAAACTTGGATAACAGGGTTAACTATATACATAAGCTATTTACACTGCAGTGATAGGTAAAAACAGATAATGCATGTAAGGGTCTTTCTAGAGTGGGTCATTTCTTGAGAGGGATATCTAGACATATGGGTGCATACTAGTGGCTCTCTTGTGATTCCAGTGGGTCTCTTGCAGCAGGGCTTCACAACCAATGTGTTCACATCTCATTCACAGTTCCTGGCTCCGGCCATCAATATCTTGTGACTCCCTGCACCCAATCACTCCTACCTCCAGCACCCACAATGATGCAGATGCTCCTACACACACACACACACACACACACAGAGCAAGAAACCATACAGAGGCACAGAGTTCACAGGGAACATGAGGCACATACAGATAGACAACAGGGAACAGGGCAGGTGAGAGACAGGTATACAAGGGATCAGGGAGTATGTCAAAGTGGGTTGGGATTATCACAGCCAAAAAAGGAGGACAAGGGAGTGACAATCTACTGGGTCTTGGACAGAGGTAGGTTGATTAGGTTTGGGAAAGGCACAAGATACACTGAAGAGAAACACATGGTAGCTCAAGAGATATTTACATGGACACAGATGACAGTCAGGCCAGAAACTCACAAGCCATGCTTCTAAAGTCACCAATACCACATGCAATCCCAACAGACAACAGAGTCCTATCCTTATTCATGATTTATAGCAGGTGTAGATTGGCATATTTAGAAAGTCCAATTTTATATGAAATGCACTGTGGATATGCAGGCATACATGCCATCTAGGCTGCATCTGGAATGCCTCTGGAACACCCCTGGCAGAGACATGGAGGAACTGATGTGCTGGGCATGGAAATATATATCTTGCACGCTTTCTAAAATGCCATTTGAAACATGAACACGGCTTCCACAATTTTCTGTTCCACATCCATCTTTAAAATGTGAATAGGGCTTCTAAAATAACACCTTCACTCACCATATAGGTCAAACTAACCAACCTGCAGCTCCCATCCTCCTCCTTACTTCCAAATTTATGAAAAAGAACTACATGTACCCATCTCCAGTCCTCTGAAACCACTTCTGACTCTAAAGAAATATTGAGAAGATCAAACAGAGGTGACAGAAATTTTCTAAATGCCCTTAATACCCTTTATGTATCCTGTCTGGTTCTATTGATCTGTCTTCTTTTAGTTCAACTAGCTCCTCACAGACAGAGGTGCCCATTTATTAAACCAGGGTGATGGTGACTGGGGGATTTAGTGCATGCAACAGGCCCATACATTAAGAGAAGCCAGTGCAGTAAGAATCCTGCATTAACTGTTCTCAATGTGATGAGGCAGGATGAGCATATTGGATGAAAGCAGCCAGCGAGTGAGATGCTGCTGTGCACTAGTAGTCAGAACTGTGGATAGTGCAGCCACATTACTCGCCTTGCAAAAAAAAGAACCATGGTGGCAAGGGTCACTGTCAATGGTCCCTCTCCACCCTCCTGATCTCAAGGAGAATGTCCAGTTCAGCCCTCACACTCTCCTGATTGCAAGGAAAATGGTTGGTCCAACCCTCCCACCCTTGAAAGCCATTCTTCATCCTGAATAGAAAAGTCCCGCCTTCTGATTCCTTCCAATGGTCAGATTCCTGCATCCAATCCCCCAACACATGACCCTATCACAAACACTCCTCTCCCCATTTTCTGCACTAACCCTCTTGCCACTCCTGACCCCCATAAACACTCACCTGCTATTAACCCTGGTGTATACTGGATTGGGCTGGAACTTTCCCTCTTTTCTTCTTACCCATAGCTGTCTGGATTCAAAATGGTACAGATGTAGGAGGCAGTCCCTTCTCGACCGAGTTTACGTTACTACTACTACTATTACTACTGAGCATTTGTAAAGTGCTACAAGTTGCATGCAGCGCTGCATATAGACATGTAAGAGACAGTCCCTGCTCGTAGGAGCTTACAATCTAGACAAGACAGACAACACATAAGATCCCACTAGAGGACAGCAACCTCGGGCCGGAAGGACTGGGGTTCCTAGTCCCACAGGTGCTCCTTGTGGTCTTGGGCAAGCCACTTAACCCTCCATAGCCCATGTTCCCTGTAAAATAGTTATCTCCAAGTTATAATGCCCTGTTCAATGTAATTTCAGTTTGTTCAATGTAAACCACACTGATGCAGAATAGCGCGGTATATAAGAGAATGTAAATAAATAAATAAAATAAAATGTAGACAGGGATAAAACAAGGGGGGAAAGGTAAAGAAACAAGGAGATCAGGTTAGTCATGATCCAAAAGCAGTAGTGAAGAGGTGAGTTTTCAGCCTGGATTTCAAATGTGTCAGAGAAGATGCCTGGCGTAGGAGCAGCAAGGTGAAACAAGCAAAGTCTGGATTAGCAATAGAAGAGAAGGGCACAGATAGAAGCAATTTGCCAGAAGAGTGGAGTTCCCGAGGGGAGGTGTATGGAGAAATAAGAGAAGTAAGGTAGTGAGGAGCTGCAGAGAGAATGCACTTATAGGTCAGCAGGAGACGTTTGAACTGGATGCAGACACGGATAGGGAGTCAATGAAGTGACTTGAGAAGAGGGGTAATATGGGCATGATGAGGCTGGTGGAAGATTAGCCACACAGCGAAGTGTTGAACAGATTGAAGGGGAGAGAGATGATTCAAAGGGAGACCAGCAAGGAGTAGGTTACAGTAGTCAAGATGGGATGAGATTAAGGAGTGGATAAGTGTTTAAGTAGTGTGTTCAGAAAAGAATGGGCAGATTTTGTTGATGTTATAAAGAAAGGATAGGTTTTAGCTATCAGATGGATGTGTGTGGAGAAGGAGAGAGAGGAGTCAAAGACAACACCGAGGAAACAGGAAAAAGTAGAGAGTTATTCACAGAGAATGAGAAAGGAGGAAGAGGAGAGGAGATTTTAACCCTTTGAAGGCCTACTTTAAATTTTTAATCCACATTGTGCAGCCGGGTTAATTTTTGCATATTTCAGGAAAATTGTACCCGTCTTATTCAATATGTTCTAATAGTGATTTTCCTTCTGCTATGGTCATGTATTATATACCATTGCATAGGAATATTTAGTCAGAATAATGGATCCCGAGAGTTTTGAGCTCGGCCTGGAAAGGGTTAAGGGGAAAGATAAGAAGCTCACTTGGCCATGTTCAATTTCAAGTGGCGGTGAGACATCCAAGCAGCAATGTCAGAAAGGCAGGCAGAGATATTTAAGACAGATAAAACAAGACAAATAAGGGAATAGGAAGTATCAGTTATTATGAGAAATGATTAAAAACAACATATGTTGTTGCACCTAGATTTGGCACATGTGAGGGGGCAAGATTGTACTGCGAGACGGATGCTCACTAGCTGCTCTCTGGGGACTCCAACCTTCTCATTTTCTTAGCAATTACTTGTGTGCTTATGCCGCATTCTGGCCGTAAGCGTAAGGCGAAAATGTTGATGGTGATCATAAGAACAGAAGAACATAAGATATGCCATACTGGGTCAGACCAAGGTCCATCAAGCCCAGTATCCTGTTTCCAACAGTGGCCAATCTAGGTCATGCGTACCTAGCAGTATCCCAAAAAGACACAGGTTCCACAATGCTTGTATTGAGTCAAGCATTGATATCCTGGGTCCCTTTTTAATAATGGTTTATGGACCCTTCCTCGAGGAACTTGTCAAAACCTTTTTTAAACCCAGCTACACTAACTCTCACTTGGTTTGCAGCTTGTCGTGCTGTGAGGGCTTCCGTGCATCAGTGATGCTGAGAGCTAAACTATCGGTAGTTTAACTACTGGCAGGGTCTCCCAAGATGGACAGGTCTCAGCTGAGGTGCCAGACGAAGACAAACCACCCATCTGGGCAGCAGCAGAATGGGATAGTGTTGACGGCGGAGGATCACATTTCTGTGACAACGGCAACAACACCAAACTTAAACTGCGCGGAAGGAAGGCCCGGCAATCTACTTCTGTATCTTGCCATGAAAACCCAATGGATAGTTACAACAAAACAAATTGTGCTATGGTGCTGGAAGATGAGACTCCCAGGTCAGAAGGCACTCAACTAGCTACTGGGGAAGAGCTGAAGACTTTTCAGAGTAAAGCCAGCATTTATGATGTGGTTGGATCAAAGCCCTCGGGAAGTCTGACTGCTGATGTAGCTGTGCATGAAATGAGAGTCAGAAGCTGTAAAGATGTCTTACACATTGGAACATGGAACGTACGAAGCATGAACCAAGGGAAGTTGGAGGTGGTCAAGAATGAAATGGAACGTGTACAACTTGATCTGTTGGGTGTCAGCGAACTGAAATGGACTGGCATCGGGCACTTTGCATCAGATGATCACATGGTCTACTATGCTGGAAATGAAAGACAAAGAAGAAATGGTGTTGCATTTATAATAAAGAAGAAACTTGCAAGAACTGTAATGAAATACAATGCAGTCAGCGAACGCTTAATCTCTATTCGTCTACGAGGAATGCCTATCAACACAACTATAATTCAAGTATATGCCCCAACAACAGCTGCAGAAGAGAATGAAATTGAAGAGTTCTATGAACAAGTACAAGCTGAAATTGACAGAACATGCAAACAGGATATCCTGATAGTCATGGGTGACTGGAACGCAAAAGTTGGCAACAAAGAAGAAGGCAAAGTAGTTGGAAAATATGGACTTGGCAACAGAAATGAAGCTGGAGAAAGATTGATAGAATTCTGCAAGACCAATGATCTATTCATCTCAAACACCTTCTTCCAGCAACACAAGCGGCGACTGTACACATGGACTTCACCCAATGGATTGTATAAAAATCAAATTGACTACATCTGTGGAAGTCAACGATGGAAAAGCTCTGTAACATCAACAAAGACAAAACCTGGAGCTGACTGTGGTACAGATCATCAACTACTAGTATGCAAACTCAAGCTAAAGTTGAAAAAGAGCAAACCACTCATGAATGCAGCAAAATATGACCTTGAGAATATACCACTGGAATTTAAAGACTACCTGCAAAATCGATTTGCTGCTTTAGATACAAATGACAGAGCTCCGGAAGAGTTATGGAATGACGTCAAGAAGGTTGTGCTGGAAGAAAGCGAGAAGTCTCTACAAAAGGTGAAAAAGCAAAAACGGCCAAAATGGATGACGGAAGAAACTCTGAAAATTGCCCAGAAACGCAGAGAAGCTAAAGCCAAAGGAGAAAGAAAGACAATCTCAGAACTCAACAGAGATTTCCAACGTGCAGCAAGACAGGACAAGGAAAAGTACTACAATGACACTTGCAAGGAAATAGAAGCAGAAACTATTAGAGGAAGAACAAGATCGGCTTTCCTAAAGCTGCGAGAGCTAAAGAAAAAGTTCCAGCCTCGAATTGGAATGTTACAAGATGCTCAAGGTTCTATGTTGAATGATGCTGAGAAGATCAAGAAAAGGTGGAAGGAATATACAGAGTTTTTATATGATAAAGATCAAGTGGACCAACAGCCGTTTCAACCTATACCTTATGATCAGGAACCATTGGTGATGAAAGAAGAAGTTGAAGCAGCATTGAAAGCCTTATCAAAGAACAAAGCACCAGGCATTGATGGCATTCCCATAGAAGTATTGCAGCAATCTGATGCAGCTGTTACCGTACTTACAAGGCTCTGCCAAGAAATATGGAAGACAACATCATGGCCAACTGACTGGAAAAGATCTGTGTTTATACCAATACTAAAGAAAGGTGATCCAACTGACTGTGGAAATTATCGCACAATCGCTCTGATCCCACATGCCAGCAAGATTCTACTGAAGATTATTCAAAAGAGACTACAGCCATACCTAGAACAAGAACTACCTGAAGTGCAAGCAGGGTTCAGGAAAGGACGAGGAACGAGAGACATCATTGCGGATGTGAGATGGATCCTTGAAAAGACTAAAGAATACCAAAAGGATATCTATTTGTGCTTTATCGACTATAGCAAGGCTTTTGACTGTGTAAACCATGAGAAACTCTGGGCCACGTTAAGAAGCATGGGTATACCAGAACACCTGATCGTTCTCTTGCGCAATCTGTACATTGATCAAGAAGCAACAGTTCGAACGGAACAAGGAGAAACAGAATGGTTTAAAATAAGCAAAGGTGTAAGACAAGGCTGCATACTTTCCCCCTACCTGTTTAATTTATATGCAGAACAAATCATCAGAGAAGCAGGACTGTATGAAGACCACAGAGGTGTGAAGATTGGTGGAAGACTCATCAACAACCTTCGCTATGCTGATGATACCACATTACTGGCTGAAAGTGAAGATGATCTGAAACATTTGCTTCTCACAATCAAAGAACATAGTCTCAAAATGGGCCTGCACCTTAATGTAAAGAAGACAAAGATCATGACAACTGGCATAATCAACAGGTTCATCGTTGAAGGAGAAGAAATTGAAATCGTGAACAACTTTAACCTACTTGGATCAACTATCAATAAAGAAGCAACAAGCAGTCAAGAAATCAGACGACACATTGCTCTTGGCAGAATGGCTATGAAAGACCTAGATAAGATTCTCAAGAGCAGAGATGTCTCTCTCCATACAAAGATTCGACTTGTTCAAGCCATGGTATTTTCAATAACATCATATGGATGTGAAAGCTGGACAGTGAAAAAGACAGACAGGAAGAAAATTGATGCCTTTGAATTATGGTGCTGGCGGCGAATACTGTGTATACCATGGACTGCCCGAAGAACAAACCAGTCGGTACTAGAGGAGATCAAACCTAAGCTTTCTTTAGAAGCTCAGATGACAAGACTTCGACTTTCATACTTCGGACACATCATGCGAAGAGAGAGATCATTAGAGAAAGACATCATGCTTGGCAAGATAGAAGGTCAACGCAAAAGAGGAAGGCCAGCAATGAGATGGATCGCTACAATAACAGCAGCTACGGGTACCAGTCTGTCAACAATGAGCCGCCTGACTGAAGACCGAACACAATTTAGGATAGCTATCCAGAGGGTCGCCATGAGTCGACTCCGACTCGACGGCACTTAACAACAACAACACTAACAGCTCTTACTACATCCTCCGGTAACAAATTCCAGAGTTTGATTACACGTTGAGTGAAAAAATATTTTCTCTTATTAGTCTTAAATAGTTTACCCTGTAGCTTCATTACATGTCCCCTAGTCTTTCTATATTCTGATAGCGTAAACAATCGATCTACGTCTACCCATTCCACTCCATTCATTAATTTATAGACCTCTATCATATCTCCCCTCAGCCGTCTCTTTTCCAGGTTGAAGAGCCCTAACCTTTGTAGCCTCTCTTCATAGGATTAGCCTTCCATCCCCTTTGCCATTTTGGTGGCTCTTCTCTGTACCTTTTCTAATAATGCTATATCCTTTTTAAGATACGGCGACCAGAATTCCACACAATATTCAAGGTGCGGTCGTACCATGGAACGATACAGAGGCATTATAACATCCTTTGTTTTATTTTCCATTCCTTTCCTTATGATACCTAGCATTCTATTTGCTTTCTTGGCCGCCGCTACTCACTGGGCGGAGGGTTTAAACATGTTATCCACGATGACTCCTAAATATATTTCCTGGGTGGTGGTTCCCAATGTGGAACCTTGCATTTTGTAACCATAGCGTGGGTTGTTCTTTCCTAGGTGCATAACTTTCCACTTGTCCACATTAAATTTAATCTGCCATTTGGATGGCAGTTCTTCCTTGTCTAAAGCCATGTTGGCTGTCTCCCATTAGGCCATGACTATCTACATGCTGTGTAATTTTGTTTTTTATGATGGTTTCTACCATTTTCTCCGGTACTGACGTCAGGCTCACTGGTCTTTAATTTCCCAGATCACCCCTGGAACCCTTTTTAAAAATTGGCGTTACATTGGCGATCCTCCAATCTTCAGGTATTAAAGATGATTTTAATGAAAGTTCACAGATTACTAATAGCAGGTCTGCAATCTCAAATTTCAGTTCTTTCAACACTCTTGGATGTATACCATCTGGTCCAGGTAATTTGCTACTATTCAGTTTATCAAATAGTTGTAATACATCTTCCCGGTGTAGCGATATTTCTCTCAATTCCTCTGCAGTATCACCTTTAAATACCACTTCAGTCTTGGGTAACATCCCTACATCTTCCTCAGTAAAGACTGAAGCAAAGAATTCATTTAGTCTCTCCACTATAGCCTTGTCTCCTCTTACTGCCCCTTTTGCCCCTCTATCATCTAATGGTCCAATTGACTCTCTCACAGGCCTTTTGCTACGAATGTACTTGAAAAAGACATTATTTCGTGTTTTTGCTTCCGTAGCAAGTTCCTTCTCAAATTCTCGCTTTGCCTGCCTTATCAATGCATTGCATTTAACTTGCCAGTGCTTATGCTGTTTCCAGTTTTCTTCGTTTTGGCTCTTTTTTCCATTTCCTAAAAGATGCTTTTTTGGTAGCAACAGCCTCTCTGACCTCACCTTTAAACCATGCTGACAGTTTTTTGGACTTTCTTCCACTTTTCTTAATGCGTAGAATACATCTGGGTTTCCAGGATAGTATTTTTAAACAATACCCAAGCTTGATGTAAGTATTTAACCTTTGCAACTGCTCCTTTTAGTTTTTTCTTAACTATATTCCTCATTTTATCATAGTCTCCCTTTCGAAAGTTAAAAGGTAGTACTGTGGATTTCTTTACTATCCCTCCTCCACTAATTAAATCAAACAAGATCATGCTATGATCACTATTGCCAAGTGGTCCCAACACCCTTATTTCTTGCACCAGATCTGGTGTTCCACTAAGGACTAGGTCCAGTATGGCTTCCCCTCTGGTCAGTTCATGAACCAGCTGCTCCAAAAAGCAGTCATTTATTTCATCTAGAAACTTTATCTCCCTAGCATGTCCTGTCATGACACTGACCCAGTCGATACCGGGTTAATTGAAATCATCCATTATTAGTACTCTGCTGTGACTTTTGTTAGCTTCCTTGATTTCTTTGAGCATTTCATCATCCATTTGTTCATTTTGGCCATGCAGTCGATAATACACCCCCACTGCCATCACCTTCCTCTTCATACATGGAATTTCAATCCATAGAGATTCTACAGCAAATGTTGTTTCCTGCAAAACTTTAATCCTTTCTGACTCAATGCCCTCTCTAACATAGAGCGCAACCCCTCCACCAATTTGATCAGTTCTATCATTACGATATAGTTTGTATCCAGGTATCACAGTGTCCCACTGGTTATCCTCCTTCCACCATGTCTCTGAGATTGCAATCATATCTAACCTCTCATTTAGTGCTATATATTCTAACTCTCCCATCTTATTGTTTAGACTTCTAACATTTGCATACAAGCATTTTAGAGACTGTATTTTATTAATATTAATCTGGCTATTGGTAGGCTTGGGTAATTTGGAATCTTTACGCTGTGTCTGCACCATACTCAATGGCATTTGGGCTACTTTACTCTTTTTTGGAACCTCTCTGCTTTTGGTAGTATCCTTCAAGGATACATTCTTCCGAACCATCCGCTCTTGGTCGACTGTTGGCTTTCCCCTATTTTCTAGTTTAAAAGCTTCTCTATCTCTTTTTTAAAGGTTAATGCCAGCAGTCTGGTTCCATCCTGGTTAAGGTGAAGCCCATCCCTTCGGAAGAGCCCCCTCCTTTCCCCAGAATGTTCCCCAGTTCCTAACAAATCCAAAACCCTCATCCTTGCACCATCGTCTCATCCACGCATTGAAACTCCGGAGCTCTGCCTGCCTTTTGGGTCCTGCACGTAGAACGGGAAGCATTTTGGAGAATGCTACCCTGGAAGTTCTGGATTTCAACTTCCTACCTAAAAGCTTAAATTTAGCCTCCAGAACTTCCCTACTACATTTTCCTATGTCATTGGTACCGACATGTACCAAGACAGCAGACTCCTCCCCAGTACTATCTAATATCTTATCTAGGCGGTGCATGAGGTCCGCTACCTTCGCTCCCGGCAGGCATGTTACCAGGCGATCCTCACGTCCACCAGCCACCCAGCTATCTACATGCTTAATGATTGAATCACCAAATATAACAGCTGTCCTAACCCTCCCCTCATGGGCACATGGCCCTAGAGAAACATCCTCAGTGCGAGAGGGTTTTACATCACCTGGAGGACAGGTCCTAGTTACAGGATCATGTCCTGCCACACCAGGGTGATACTCTCCTGTCACGTGACCTCTCTCCTCCATGGCAACAGGGATGCCTGCCAGACTGTAGGTGGGACTTCAGGACTATATCCCTGTAGGTCTCGTCCATGTACTTCTCTGTCTTTCTTATGTCTTCCAGGTCTGCTACCCTAGCCTCTAGAGAACGGATTTGTTCCCTGAGAGCAAAGAGCTCCTTGCACTTAGTGGTAAGACCTCTCACCAACTGGGAGAAAATCATACATGTGACACTCAATGCAAAAGACTGGAAAGCCCCCATCTCGCTGCTGGACTGTTGTCTGCATCTTAGTTTAAAGCTTGTGTTTAGGTCTTTAAATTCTGTATTTACTAAGGGTTGGTGTAGATTCTTATACTAATAAAAGTGTATCTAATACCTCTAATATACCTTGTTCACCTGGAGCTTAATTAATCTCAGGTCCTCAGTGTATGACTGATTTGGATAAAGAGCTGCACCTGAGAGCAGCCCCTTTCCTCTAAGAAGTGTAAGTACCTATAAAGCTACAATTACTCCAGGGGAGGGTGGGTGTTGGGGAGGGAGGGAGGGAGGGAAATAAGACCTATTAAAAGAGGGCTGTTACAAGGTACCCTGTCCTGTACCCTCAGCAGGAGTGGGAGGGGGTTAGTCCCTCAGGTAGGCTAGAGCAGGAAAAAAAGTTTAAAACGCAGCAGGTTCTGGGGACAGAGCAGGGAGAGATATTTAATTTAAAGTAACAGTTAACCTGGCTACCACACAAAGGCCAGTTAGTTGAGAGAGGCAAGGTAAGTTATAAAGCTGAGAAAGCTGAAGTGCAAAACTAAAGGGAACAGGGAGGTGAAGTAGCACACCAATAAAGACAACAATAAATAAATAAATAGACAGCTAGAACTCACAGCAAAGTTGTCACGGGAGTTAAATATCCACCTCTCTAGCAGAGCACTGTGAGGGCACTGCTCTTCCCAGAGCAGAGAGATGCAAACAGCTGGCAAGCAGATGGCGGTGGCCTGCTGGAGGTTAAGCTGGTGAGTAGTGGGCCCATGGATGCCTTTGTGAGACCAGCTCAGATGTTTCTCTGATTGGCCTGCTTGGTCTGGAAGGGGCGTAAGGAGGACCTGTGAATGCTGCTGGGCCGGATGTATCCTTGAGTCTGGAGAGTTGCATAGCCCCAGAACAGCCTGTGGTGTTATTGTTGCTGAAGATCTTGGAGGGGAGCCCATGAGGAATCGTGGACTCTGTTTCTGTACTTGTTGTGCAACAGCCCCATCCTGGAATTGGGAACTGGGTCACAGGCTTGGCAGCTGTGTGTTCTGGGATGGTGGAGGCCATGGAATGTGAGAGTGGGCCACTCCATAAGCCTGGTGTTTCTTTCCTACTGCCTTCAGATTTGATGGTAATGGGCATCAGGCAAACTCCTGTGAGAGGCTCCAGAACTAAGTTGGTGAGACCGGAGATTTTTGCTATGGAACATTTATGGGAGGCTTTTTCTTCTGTGGAGTCATCTATTTCGACACAACATCAGGCTATCTCACAGCAATTGACTATGTATGGGCAGCAGTTGATGCAACAAGAAACTTATAAAGCTAATGTGAATCCCAAAGTGGCATCAATTGAAGGCCACCTGGATCAGGTGCAAGATACTGCCCTAGTGTTTGTGAAGGACCCTGAGGTCATTCATAAGAAGCTAGAATTTTTAGAAAATTCTGCTAGAAGTCGTAACCTGAGAGTGCTTAATTTTCCTAAGGTGTCTATTTCGGCACTAGAATTGTTTAAAATGTTTTTGACCTCTATATTGAAGGTTTTGACTGCATCCCTACCTCCTATTTATAAGGCTTTCTACCTATTGCTAAGGCCATGGTTCCAGACAACTTGAGTGGTCCTCAGCCCTGTCCTGTGATAGTCTTGATTTAACAGCATATTTGGGAAAAGTCTGCATCTGATTCTAGGATGACCGCTACTTTATTAGTCATTCTGGCATTGGAGGCTGATAGAGACTGGTTATTGAAGTTTTTTTCCATATTCCCAATAATGTGTTCATGGATTCCTAGATTAGGATATTTCTCAATTTGTCAAGGGCTACTCAGAAACGGAGGAGAGAATTTTTGTTACTTAAATCTGGTATGGTTCAACTGGGGGGCTTTTCTTTTTGTGTTTTCCATGTAAATGGCTGGTTAAATTAGCTGGTGTTAATTACCCTTTCTTTGAGCCATCCAGGTTGATCTCATTTATTTCTACCAGGCTGCAGGTTATACAGACCACTTCCCCTCTGTGACCTCCAGATGAGGAACCTACCGGTGGGATAGGTGATGTTATAAAGTGTAGCCCCTTAATGCTGTCCTTTTTCTGTATTGTATTATAAGAGATACTTTCTATGATTGTGACTAATCTTGTTTCCACTTTTTGAGGACTTGAGGGCTGGTTTGCTAAATTGCTTCCTATTTTTTGTATTCCTACTTTCAAGATCCCATGTTCCTATTTTTGGGTGTTTTCTGTGGTCCTGCTTCATCTGTGAACATCCCCACTATCTGCATTAAGGAATAGACCCAGAAACTCTCTAAAGGAAAAAAAGGGGACTCTTGTAGTGGGTGATATGGAAGGACAGGCTAGATAGGCCATGCGGTCTTTTTCTGCTATCATGTTTCTATGATGTCTTTCTCTAATGATCTCTCTCTTCGCATGATGTGTCCAAAATATGAAAGTCAAAGTCTTGTCATCTGAACTTCTAAAGAAAGCTTAGGTTTGATCTCCTCTAATACTGACTGGTTTGTTCTTCGGGTAGTCCATGGTATACACAGTATTCATTGCCAGCATCATAATTCAAAGGTATCAATTTTCTTCCTCTCTATCTTTTTCACTGTCCAACTTTCACATCCATATGACATTATTGAAAATACCATGGCTTGAACAAGTCAAATCTTTGTATGGAGAGAGACATCTCTGCTCTTGAGAATCTTGTCTAGGTCCTTCATAACCATTCAGCCAGTAATGTGGTATCATCAGCATAGTAAAGGTTGTTGATGAGTCTTCCACCAATCTTCACACCTCTGTTGTCTTCATATAATCCTGCTTCTCTGATGATTTGTTCTGCATATAAATTAAACAGATGGGGAGAAAATATGTAGCCTTGTCATACACCTTTGCTTATTTTAAACCATTCTGTTTCTCCTTGTTCCATTCAAACTGTTGCTTCTTGATCAGGGCCGGCCCGTCCATTGAACAAGAATGTTTTTTGCACAGGGCCCTGCATTTCAGGGGGCACCGCGCAAAAAACATCTTGCTTCAGCGATCAGCCCAGCCCATAAAAAAAAAAACACAAACCGGCTGCTGCTGCCGCTGCCGTCGTGGCAGCGGCAGAATCGAGCACCCCGCTAGGCCCCCCCTGCCCTGCAGAATGCTCGTGTCAGCATCCACTCCCTCAGCGTCGACTGCCAGAGCCACGAAGGGAGAGCTTCTCCTCTCGCAGCTCTGTTAATCCCGCCGCGGGGCTGATGGGAAATCCAATCAGCCCCGCGGCTAACAGAGCCGCGAGAGGAGAAGCTCTCCCTTCGCGGCTTTGAAAATCGCGCGCTTTGGGAGCTGATGCTGACACAAGCATTCTGCAGGGCAGGGGGGGCCCCGCGGGGTGCTCGATTCTGCTGCTGCCACGGTGGCAGCAGCAGCAGCCGGTTTGTGTTTTTTTTTATCTAGGTGGGCTGATGGGGGGAGGGGGTTAGGACTGGTAATGGGTTATGGGGGGGCTAAGACTGTAAGTGGGCTGATGGGGGGGGTTAGGACTGGTAATAGGCTATGGGGGGTTAGGACTGGTAATGGGCTATGGGGGGCTAAGACTGTAAGTGGGATGATGGGGGTTAGGACTGGTAATGGGTTGTGGGGGGGATTTGGACTGGTAATGGGCTATGGGGGGGCTAGGACTGGAAATGGGCTGATGAGAGGCGTTAGGACTGGTAATTGGCTATGTGGGGGGCTAAGACTGGAAATGGTCTGATGGGGGTGTTAGGACTGGAAGTGGGCTGATGGGGGGTAGGACTGGTAATGGGCTGTGGGTGGGTAAGACTGAAAATGGGGTGATGGGGGGTTAGGACCGGAAGTGGGCTGATGGGGGGCTTAGGACTGGTAATGGGCTATGGGGGTTGCTGGGACTGGAAATGGGCTGAGTGGAAGGGGGGCTTGAACTGCAAATAGCTGATGGGACGGGGGCTTGGAATGGAAATGGGCTGAGTGGAAGGGGGGCTTAAACTGCAAATAGCTGATGGGGAGGGGGCTTGGAATGAAAATGGGCTGTGAGGGAAGCGAGCTAGGACTGTAAATGGGCTTAGTGGGGGGGGGGCTAGGACAGGAAATGGGCTGAGGGAGGGGCTAGGATAGGTTTGGAAATGGGCTGTTGGGGGGTGCTAAGATTGGAAATGGGCTGTAGTGGGGGATTGAATTGAAATGGACTCATGGAGGGGCTAGAACTGGAAGTAGGCTCATGGGGGCTTGGATTGGAAATGGGCTGTGGTGGGGGTTGGATTGAAATGGACTCATGGAGGGGCTAGAACTGGAAGTAGGCTCATGGCGGGCTTGGATTGGAAATGGGCTGAGTGGAGGGGAGCTAGGATTTTACATGGGCTGATGGTGGGGCTAGGAAAGGACTAGAAATGGGCTAATGGGGGGGCTGGGATTGGAAATGAGCTGATGGAGGGACTCGGATAGGACTGGAAATGGATGGGGGAGCTAGGACTGGTATTGGGCTGATGGTGGGGCTAGGATAGGATTGGAAATGGGCTGATGGGGGGCTAGGACTGGAAATGGGCTGATGCAGGGACTAGAAGGGAGCGGATGCTGGGTGGGGCTGAAACTAGAAGGGAGCTGCTGTCGGGGGAGGATTAGAATGGGATGGAGCTGGGAGAGTGAAATGGAGAGGGAAAAAATATTTTGTGTGGGAGGGAAGACAAATCTACAATTGGCTGGATATTGGGAGAGTAAGTGGGGATTGAGGATGGAGGGGTAAAATTTGAGTGGATGAAATAGGAATGAGGAAAGAGCAAAAGGAGAAAGATTAGTATGTTAAAGCAGATGTAGAGAGGATGGAAAAAAAACTAGAAGAGAGAAGAAAGGACAAATGGACAGCAGACGATGGAGAGTTAGCAGAAGACACGAAGAAACCAGAAGAAAGTAGCTGGAGCAATTGCAACTGAAAAAAATGCACAAAAGGTAGAAAAATATCTCTTTATTTTGAATTTATTAACTGGAATATGTCAGCTCTAGAAATGTGCATCATTAACGTCTGCGCTTTGTTTAGTACAAGAGGAAATTAATTTATAGTTTTATTTCTACAGTGTTGTACAATCCAAGTTTGGCTTTTGGGGTTCCCAGTTTAATTATTGTCTTCCTGTTTCTAAATTGTGATTCCTTGTTTGGTGATGTTCTGCATGTGTAACTGAGCTGAGGTATTCTGTTTATGTAATTCCTATTTGACATTGCCACTTGTTCTCTTTCCCCAGTAGGTCATGTATTGTTGTTCTCTGAAATGTATTGGTTTAATATTTGCAGTGTTGCCTTTTGATAGGTAGGGTATGATGCTTTGTGAGTCCTGGTAGTGCTGTTAGGATACGGCGGGTTTGCTATGGGTTCTAAATGGGCAGTGTTTGTAGTAGTTCCTAATGTGCCTGGCGGTTGGCACTGGATTATAGTAATGTAGAAATCTTTTAGTCTTTCTTTATCCATACACTCATTAAGAGGCATGTTTACTAAAAGTTAGTGTATGGTAACATTATGCAAATGTTTATGCAAATGAGAACCTTATGCAAATGAGGCCCCGCACTGAGTCTCCGCACATGGCCCCGCACCCCCCTTGGGCCGCCCCTGTTCTTGATCAATGTACAGATTGTGGAAGAGAACAATCAGGTGTTCTGGTATACCCATGCTTCTTAATGTGGCCCAGAGTTTCTCATGGCTTACACAGTCAAAAGCCTTGCAGTGGTCAATAAAACACATATAGATATCCTTTTGGTATTCTTTAGTCTTTTCAAGGATCCATCTTAGATCTGCGATGACGTCTCTCGTTCCTCACCCTTTCCTGAACCCTGCATGCACTTCAGGCAGTTCTCGTTCCAGGTATGGTTGTAGTCTCTGCTGAATAATCTTGAGTGGAATCTTGCTGGCATGTGATATCAGAGCAATTGTGCAATACTTTCCATAGTCATTTGGATCACCTTTCTTTAGAGTTTTGATAGAAACATAGATCTTTCCAGTTAGTTGGCCATGATGTAGTCTTCCAAATTTCCTGGCAGAGCCTTGTAAGTACGATAACAGCTTCATCAGATTGCTGTAATAATCCAATGGGAATGCCATCAGTGCCTGGTGCTTTGTTCTTTGATAAGGCTTTCAATGCTGCTTCAACTTCTTCTTTCATCACCAATTGTTCCTGATCATAAGGTAGAGGTTGAAACGGCTGTTGGTCACTTGATCTTTATCATATAACAACTGTGTTTATTCTTTCCACCTTTTCTTGATCTTCTCAGCATCAACATGGATTCTAGAGCATCTTGTAACATTCCCATTTGAGGCTGGAATTGTTTCTTTAACTCTCGTAGCTGCATTAAATCTCTGCAATACATATGGACACATCTTACCTCTCGGATAGCCACTTGCAGGTATCACCTCATGTCCGTACGTGCCCCATTTGCCCAATTTGGATGACACCCGTGCAGTTGTTATCTGCACATTTGTCTGAGCTGTTGTATGGTGGTTATATGGCTGGTACAGGTGTTAGTCCCACATGTTTTGTATCAGGCTTTCTAAGTGGCACTGGTGCATATATTCATGCACAGTACAAATACATTAGGGATGGCACCTACAGCACATCAGTGCTGCCAGTACATACCATATTCATCAGCCGCCATCCTTCCTTCAGCCCATCCATCCACCTCTGTCGGCTGTGTGCAGTCATGTCTTCTTGTGCAGGCTGCCTACACCATGGCCTACACTGGTACTCTTTTTGCATTTCAGCTCTTTACACATGCCTCTCTTGTGCCTGATCTGTATGTCACCATGCCTACTCTGTCCTTCTGTCGCTGCACACATCTTGCCACTTCTGGCTCCGCTGGGAGACACGTCTTCCCCATCCTATGCCGCACACAATGACATTGCACCATTTTACATTGGCACTGTATCAGTATAGCTGCCTCCCCATGCTCGTCCACTTTACTGGCTGCCACATAGGATGCCCACGGATATGGCAGATCCATCAGCTCCCACCTGTCCTTCCATCTATCACCTTTACATTGACTTTCCTTGGTGCTCCTTTATGCAGCATTAGGGTTACAGTCGTTTTCGGATGTTAAGGTGCATGCTTGATACCTTAATGCCTGTCATCCCTGCTATTCAGGCCTTCCCCCACCGCATCTAACCTCCCCACCAGTTATGCAAGGATGTTAGATGGGGGTGGGAAGGGGCGGCTTGGGGGTGGAGTGTGGGCGGGTGGTGGGTAGTCTCCAGCCCTCGATGTACAGGGCCAATTCTAATGTCGGCCCTGTACGTCCAGGGCTGGCGACTTGGGCAGGGAAGTTAATCCACCTCCGTGGTGGAACAACTTCCTTGGACACGTTTTGTATTGTTCCCAGGGTGCTGATGGGGCAGGGGGGCCAGAGGACATTTCCCTTAACCTGACTCTGGCCTTAGGAGGCCAGATTGGGGTTCAGGCTGCTGGGAATAAGCTTTATTTTCCAGTGGCCGGCATCGCGGCTCTTCAATGGAGCTGTGGTGCCATGGCAACATGATGCCATGGCGACGCGGCTCCATTGAAGAGCCTTGACCAAGTTAGCTGGGAAGGTCCTGTACATGCAGGCTGGGCTGAATAGCAGTCCCAGCCTGCACATATGGGACTGTTTGTGATTCTGATCCCACGGGGCATGTCTAGCCTCATGGGATCAGACTAGACCTACAGAGGGGATCTACATCCAGAATGGAAAGAGACCTTATATGTTGCCGCATTTGTTTTTAATTGGGTTTTTGATGATCAGCATTGTTGATCACAACTGGGTTTCCAATTGGAGAACAGCTAAAGTGAACGATATTAAAAGCCGCATGTGCAGCATTGCTCTCTAGAGCCAGTGCCTTTAAGTCAGAGGCTATGACATTGAAATCTCAGTTTTTGATGAGGGGCTATTCAGCATCCACCATCAAACAAGTTTACCTTCATGCTGAATACGCCCAACAGGAACTACTGTTGCAATATAGACAAGATGAAGAAGATGACACCTTAGTATGTGTGCTGCCATACACTTCAGGTGTTCATAAAGTGGTGAAAGCCATGCATATATTGGAAAATCTTGAGCTTACATGCATGTTTATCTGAGTTCCCTTGCATTGCTTTCAAGTGTGGTAAGATCTTGGGGGAACTATTGACTAATTTTGCTGGATTTATTGCTGATGAGCCTCAGGAGCCTATAGGTCATTTCCCTTGTGGTAATTGGTGTATGTGCACACTGATGGGACCCGATTGGACTCATTCTGTTGGGAGAACATATTATTCTAAGTACCATACAACCTGTGACACAGAGTGGGTGATTTACATGATCATCTGCCCATGCTCTCTCATTTATGTAGGTTGAACCACCAGCCCTGTATGCGTCTGACTGAGCATAAAAATCATATCAATACTAAATCTGAGACAGCTCTCTTAGTTTCTCATTGGCTGCAACATCAACACCAGCTGTCTGATTTACATTGCCACATTCTTGATTGCATGCCCTGCTTGTGGCGACAAGTCTAAACAACTTGCTGTCTGTGAATATGCCTGAATGTTTCGCCTTGGATCCATAGAGCTACAGGGTTTCAATCAGGCTATTGATTGGGCATCTTTTCTCTGATTGGTTGTTTTATTTATTTAACAGGTTTTTTATACTGCTCTATCATGTCAGTCAAAGTGGTTTACATTGTAACTTAAACTTGGTAATGCATATTAAACATGGACATTAATACCTTGGATTCATTGGAGGCAATGGAGAGTAAAGTGACTTGCCCAAGGCCACAAGGAGTTCTAGTGGGAAACAAACCTTGGTCTTTTTGTTCCTGGGCCAGTGCTCTAACCATTAGACTACTCCTCCACTCTACTCTGACTATGTGACTGTCTTTGAGCCTCGTTAAATACTTCTTGCATATCCATGGTGAACGGAGCATTCAGCCACCTGGAGTTTGGCTCTCTAAAGTTTGGATCCTTAACGTTTGGGCTTTTCTTCCCCTGATGCAGATAAGTTTATCACTTTTTCTTATCGAAACACATTATTGTGTTGGGCTATTTTTTGGTTTATTGTTAAAAGTATAGTTACACTTTTACATTGGGTATGGACCGATGATGACTATTGAGCATGCTAGTGTTGGCCCTCAGAGGCTATTATATTAGAGGGTCCATTTGGGCCTCAATAAAGCTCGATTTATTTGATGTCCAATATATTTTGTTTTAATTTTTGGAAATTTGTTTTTCTTGTTGATTGCTGTGATTTCTTCAAATTTCCTTTAGGCTTTTTTGGCTGTGAATTTGATTCCTGTGAGTAAGCTATCATCTTCAGTAATGAAATCCAGTAATGAAATCACAGACATTACCCCACAAACACTGGCAAATTACTACATGAACAAGACAAAGTACCATCCCATACCACCTAAGCCAGTAGACACTTCACAAATACTTAACACAGATGAATGGTCTGTATTTCAACCCTTAACCAAAGTTGAACTCAAATCCATCATCACAAACATTAATACTACTACATCTCTACTTGACCCCTGTCCAGTAACCTGGATAAAGAACTCCCTACCTGTACTCTCTCAGTTCATCCTCCCAATAATAAACCTCTCCCTAAAAAGTGGATACCTACCCGCTACTCTAAAACACGCACAGATCCGCCCAATTCTAAAAAAATACTACCCTTGACAAATCATCACCTAATTCTTACAGACCCATATCGAGTATTCCATTCATGGCCAAATTAATCGAAAAAACTGTACAAATTCAAACACAAGAATTCATTGATAGCTCAGCCCCACTTGACGACCAGCAATATGGGTTTCGCCCCAGACACGGAGTAGAATCACTACTAACAGTGCTAATCAATACACTTGTGAGAGGAATAGACAAACCTAAACAAGCATTCTTACTCATATTCATAGACGTGTCTGCAGCCTTCGACAGTGTTCACCACTCAATAATGATCAATAAACTTAAACAAATAGGTATTAAATCCACTGTCCTAAAGTGGTTTACTTCTTATCTAACAGAACGATCACAAACGGTACAAATCGGTAATCTCTCATCAAAAACATACAAACAAGAACTAGGCCTCCCACAAGGCTCAGCTCTATCAGCGTTGCTTTTTAACATATACCTAAAACACATCTGTACAATATTTAAAAAATTCAATGTCCTCTATCACCTATATGCGGACGACATAATGATGTATGTCCCATTCAAAATCCCAAATATCCCTACAAAACTCATTAACGACTGCCTCACTGAAATCAACACCTGGCTAAATGAAAACAATCTGCACATCAATCACTCAAAAACAGAAGCCCTAATAGTAACTAAATGCACAACATTTATTCCCCCCTCGCATATAACATTGCAAAATAATAATATCATACTGAAAACTGAAATACGCTACTTAGGTGTGATACTGGATAAACATCTCAGCATGGACACACATGTAAGAAACATAGCAAAAAAAGTTTACTTTAAACTAAAAATATTAAAGCAACTCCGCCCACTAATGCACTTACAGGACTTCCAACGCGTCATACAAGCAATCATAACCCCACATTTCGACTTCGCAAACCTAACCTTACTTGGCGTAAGCAAGGAAGCCATAAAAAAACTTCAATTAGCACAAAACGCAGCAGCAAGGACCATAACGAAAGCCCCACCTTTCCAACATATAACCCCAATCTTAGAATATCTACACTGGCTCCCGATTCAAAGCCGCATAGAATATAAAACTATATTAACCACCTACAAAGCCATAACAAAAACAGCACCCCTGCCCATAAATAACCTTATCAAAATAGAACCTACACACAATCTACAAAGGAGAGACCAGCTTAATAAACTAACCACTCCAAAAGAATTCATTAGGGCCAATAAATCCACTAACAAAAAAGCCTTCTCCCATGCAGCACCTATCTTGTGGAACACAATCCCAATAGAACTAAGACAATTACCCGACATAATGGAGTTCAGAAAAAAACTCAAAACACACTTATTCACAAAGCATTATGGATCTCTGACCAGCACACCACACACCCCCCAACTGGATAAAGGATAATCCCACCCCGAGTAATACACAACTCATCAAAAGAATGAAGTGATACACCCTAAAACAAAGCGAATAAGTAAATGAAAAACAAAACAATGTATATAGTTTAATTATGTTCAACTGTACATAGTTTACTAATTGTTAATTGTTAATTATTAATTGTTAACTGTATTTACCTAGCTACAAATGTTATATGTAAAAACAGACCACACTGTTTATTGTTGTTATATGGAAACCGCACCTGATCAATGGAAGGAGCGGTATATAAATAATCTGTTAATTAAATTAAAATCTTCAGGTCATGCTCCTTGATAGGTTTAAGACTTTGGTGAGTTCCCTTTCTATAGTCCAGTTGAATCGTGTGTATTTTTCAACATTCAAACATGCCTGCTGGATTTTTTTTACTTGTATTTTATTTGTTTTTTTTTCTATTACACTATATAATTTATGATTGGGCTGCATGGGGTATTTTGCAGTTTAAGTTATTATATTCTGAATTGAATAACCCCTGGCGGATACTACTTTATCTTCTCTGCAATGTTTTTTCATTATGATAATCACTATGAAAGTATGACATCTTTCTACTGAATAGCACTAGTTATACATGATGAACTGGCGGATTCCCTGATTTAGTTCCTCGGTGAAATGGGAATTGATTGACTGTTTTGAATGCTTGTGCTGAATAAAGAAATAACAATTATCTGCAATGCATGGTCGGACTTTCTGTGGGCATTGGGATGAAGATAAGTGTGTTTTTCTTAACAAATCTTTTTGAGAAGTTGCCAGTGATGGTATGAATTGTTTGAATTTTATCTAAAGATATTTTGGTCCACCTGAATAGTCTTGTAAGAAGGTTTTTTTATGACCAATGATGTTGTACTGATTAGCCGATTGATATTGGCTTTGGTACTGAGGTCTTTTTTCCTTCCTCATAAGATATTCCTGATGCCTTAAAGTCTCTAGTGAAAATAACGGCAATGGGGGATTATTTTACATAAGTTCTGTAATTTTTGGAAGCATTACTTGGGTTTCGTTTTGTAAGCAGAACTGTTCTTCCTGCTGTTGTGAGCCATTTTTTGTTTGGTCTGGCTGCCTAATCGATTTTTTTTTTCAGTTTGCCAGATCTTGATGGAGAGGTCTTAACTGCTTTTAGTCAAATATTGGACACTCCATCTGGGCTATTCCAGTACTCTTTTTAATCTGAAATTCAACTGTTTGTTTGTTTTTTTGTTACTTCAAGTTATTCCATAGACTTGAAATTTGTCTTTTCTGAACTCTAGGTAGTCATTCTGCTCTTATGTTGTGTTCTACAGGATTCTGGTGTATATTTCTCCAGAAGGTTTGTGTTTTAAATTTAGTTGATAGCAATTTCATTGTCCGAATGTTGATTTTTTTAAAAACAATTTATTTTCTTTGTATCTTTGCAGTTTCTGTGTTGCTACTTTTAGTTTATGATTGGATTATCTGAATTTAAGGATCTTTGCTGTTAACACAGCATATTTCAGCTTGATATTTTGGATCTTTTCTCATCATCTTTGGTGAGCTTGATCCCTTGCGGTACAGTGACACCTCTCTGCACACAAGGATTTTACTTTTTCTTCAATGTATTTTTTGCAAGGAGGAATTATTATCTTTCTCCTCTTTTTCTGGCCCTGTTCCATTCCTTCAGGGACAATTTCTTCAAATGGGTTAATGCTGCACATACCATGACAATAATGAACCTCACTCTTGAGACAGAATTCCATTCTGTTATAGCAGCAAACTGGTCAGCATGGGGAGAACATCAAAGGTAGAAGATGTACATAAGAACATAAGATATGCCATACTGGGTCAGACCAAGGTCCATCAAGCCCAGTATTCTGTTTCCAACACTGGCCAATCTAGGTCATATGTACCTAGCAGTTTCCCCAAGAGACACAAGTTCCATAATGCTTGTACTGGGTCAAGCATTGATATCTTTGGTCACTTCTTAATAATGGTTTATGGACCTTTCCTCCAGGAACTTGTCCAAACCTTTTTTAAACCCAGCTACACTAACAGCCCTTACTACATCCTCCGGTAACAAATTCCAGTTTGAGTTTGATTACACGTTGAGTGAAAAAATATTTTCTTTTATTAGTCTTAAATAGTTTAGCCTGTAGCTTCATTGCATGTCCCCTAGTCTTTCTATATTCTGATAATGTAAACAATCGATCTACGTTTACCCGTTCTACTCCGTTCATTAATTTATAGACTTCTATCATATCTCCCCTCAGCCGTCTCTTTTCCAGGTTAAAGAGCCCTAACCTTTTTAGCCTTTCCTCATAGGAGTATCCTTCCATCCCCTTTACCATTTTGGTGGCTCTTATAAGAACATAAGCCAACGGTACAGCCAACGGAGAAGCAAGCTGTGGATAATAGAATAGGGCTAGTATATTTAGAATAAGGAAAGTTGTTTTATATTTATAATGGCGTATATAAATTATATTTTTATCGATGTAGCCATTTACAGAAGGATGTATACTGGTTTTGGATTATAAAGTCTATAGAATATACTCTTCCTTACTTGGTATGTAAAAATATTTTAATGATACATTTTTATGACATAATTTGAGATGGAATCACAATTTATGATATGTTATCCTTTGTTTTTTAAATTGAGGTTTTCAGTTTTAAGGAAGGAAGCATATTTTCAGCCACATTTTGGCGCATGTTTACTAAACTACGTTAATAGCTAGTGCGGGATTTAGTGCATGTTAAATGATTGGTTCTAGACCATGGTAACTATTACCATGTGCTAAAAATGCCTGTGCAGCAAAAATCACATTCTGTCTACTTAGTATGCGAATGGGCAGGAACTGGGAAGGTTGGATATAGGGAGTGAGCATTGCCTGGATATTGCAGTTTGCATGGGGGTCATTACACAAAAGCGGAAGTAAGGATGTGGTTGAAAACTACAGGCCGGTTAGTTTAACTTCGGTGGTGAGTAAATTATTGGAAACGCTGCTGAAAGAGAAAATAGTGAAGTTTCTGGAGTCCAGCGGATTACAGGATCCAAGGCAGCATGGATTCACCAGAGGCAGGTCTTGTCAGACAAATCTGATTGATTTCTTCGACTGGGTGACCAGGGAGTTGGACCAAGGGAGAGCTCTAGATGTGGTGTATTTAGATTTCAGTAAAGCCTTTGACACTGTTCCTCACAGGCGACTTATAAACAAACTGAGCACCCTAGGGATGGACCCTAAAGTTACTGCTTGGGTTAGAAATTGGTTGGGTGGGAGGCGACAAAGAGTACAAGTTAATGGAGCTCACTCTGAGGAGAAGGATGTTACCAGTGGTGTGCCCCAGGGATCTGTCCTTGGTCTGATTCTTTTTAACATCTTTGTTAGTGATATAGCGGAAGGGCTTTCAGGTAAGGTTTGCCTCTTTGCGGATTGATACCAAAATCTGCAATAGAGTAGACACCCAGGAAGGGGTAGATAACATGAGGAGGGATCTAGCTAAGCTTGAAGAATGGTCTAGAATTTGGCAGATGGGATTTAATGTTAAAAAATGTATGGTCATGCATTTGGCCTGTAGCAATCCAAGGGAGCAATATAGTATAGGGGGTGAAGTACTTTTGTCCACTAAAGAAGAGCGGGACCTAGGCGTGGTTGTGTCTGATGATCTTAAAGTAGCTAAACAGGTAGAAAAGGCGACGGCAAAAGCTAGGAGGATGCTTGGGTGCATACAGAGAGGAATGGCTAGCAGAAAAAAGGAGGTGATAATGCCTCTGTATAAGTCTTTGGTGCGACCTCATTTGGAGTATAGTGTGCAATTCTGGAGACCGCACCATCAAAAGGATGTGAACAGGATGGAGTCGGTGCAGAGGGTGGCTACCAAAATGATTAGTGGTCTTCATTATAAAGCATATGAGGACAGACTGAAGGATCTTAATATGTACACCTTAGAGGAAAGGCGGGATAGAGGTGATATGATTGAGATGTTTAAATACCTCCGTGGCATAAATGTTCAGGGAGAGAGCCTCTTTCAATTGAAAGCAAGTTCTGCTACGAGGGGACATGGGATGAGGGTGAAGGGAGATAAATTCAGGAGTGATATGCGGAAATATTTCTTTACGGAAAGAGTAGTGGATCCGTTGAATAGTCTCCCAGTGGAGGTGGTAGAGATGAGGACAGTAACTGAATTCAAAAAAGCATGGGACCAACACAGAGGATCTCTAAAGGTAAAAAGTGGACTGTTGTAGTTGTTATGGAAGGACAGACTAGATAGGCCATATGGTCTTTTTTTGTTGTCATATTTCTATGTTTCTATGTTTCTATTAGATTGCACTATCAATGTTGCAGTGAGCACAGATACCCTTACTACACCTCAATGGATAGTGATTAAGTGCGCCCGCATTAATTGTGTTTGAAGGTATAGGACTGTGAGGTGCTTCTCACCACCCTAACATCATAGGAACTTACAGAAACATATCCAATGGTTAGTGTGGGTTGACTATACTTCCTATGCTATGTAATGCCACTAAATGCAAACTAATGCTGAGGCTTGTCATCACAGCTCCAAGAGACCCTACAAAGCTAAGCTTTCAGTCTTTACAAGTCTGGGCTATTTATATTAATTCTCCTTGCCAATTTATTACCTTTTTTATTCTCTTAGAAGATTACTTAGGCACTACGGTGTGTTAGGGTAAAAAAAAAAAAACTACAAAAAAGACCTTGCTGTTCCTATCTTTCTGTCTCCATCCCATTTCTATCTGTTCACAGCCATCTTGATCTACAGTCTAGTGGCAAACAGCCTAACATTTGACTATAAGTTTAGGAATATTTAGATTGCCTACATTCCTTGCATAGCCTTTAAATCAGATATCTGAATGTACTCTCAGTTCATATAAGGTCTACTAGCCAGGGACACTTCTGATATATAGCTACTGTACTTGGAATTGAAGTGCACATTTGCTTTTAGGTTTGCAGAGACTTGATCTTCTACTTAAGTCTCCTACTTAATTTTGCAGCAAAGGTATACATTTTAAGATTACAGGGTCCTTTGCATAGTGGGCTGATAGATAGAAATAAGATTTCATGTTGAACTTTTCAGTTTCCATTGTTCTGTTACAAGCCTACTTCACAGGGTGTGGTTAATTCAATCAGCTCTGCAGCCTGACCTAATCCAGTTCTTGTCATCAAAGCTCCAAGAGACCCTTCAAAGCTAAGTTTTCAGACTTTATAATTTGCCTGGGATTTTTTTATATAAACTTTTCTTGCCAATTTCTAACCTGTTTTATTCTCTTATAAGACTACTAAGGCACTGTGGTATGTTAGGGTAACTGCACCAAGGGAGTGAGACAAATACAACCCCCCCCCCCACCACCACCACCACAAAAGACCTTGCTCTTCCTATCTTTCTGTCTCCGTCCCAGTTCTATTTGTTCACAGCCTCCTGGATCTATAGTCTAGTGGCAAACAGCCAAACCTTTGGCTATAAATTTAGGAATATTTTGATTGCCTACATTCCTTGCATAGAGGTACATTCCAAGTTGGCTGCCCAGGTCCCTGTGTGCTGGTCTGATTGCACAGGGGCACGTACAGACCCCTGCCTGGCTACCACAGCCAGGTTCCATTCAGGAGCCGTGAACCCCAGCTGATGGCCACTTGTTCCTTTCCTCACAGCCTGACTCCTGATCTGGCCCCCCATGGCCAGAGTCAGGCTGTGGGGAACCTCCTGCACTTCCTCTCCCCTTTCCTCCGCTTGGGCATGTCATTGCCCAAAGTCCAGGGGGACTTATTCCACCTCCGACTTCAGAATCGGCTCTGTACATCCAGGGCCGCTGACCACCCACTGCTCACCCTCACCCTGCCTCTGCAATGCCTCCTCCTGCCTAATCTAAGCCTCCCTGTACAAATTCCTTGTTTGTATGGGGAAGCTTTCATCAGGGATGGCAAGGGGGTAAATAGAGCCCCACTATTCGTGTGTCAGAATAGATCCCATAGCGTTTAAATCAGATATCTTGCTGTGCCCTCTCTTCATATAAGGTCTACTGGCCAGGGATACTTAATGTCCCACCCACACTACCCCTCACCCCACTCGACCCATGTTACATTGCCTATATAGTCATCAAATACATTGACATTTGACCTTTAATTAGGTGTTACACACACCTTTTCTCCTTTTTTCCTTCTTCTAAGACTGCTTTATAACAGTCTTAATCAGCATGCTGTGTTTTCATTGCAAAGCTGTGGTGCTTTCATTCTAAGAAGACTCATTTGAAACCTAAACGTTTGCCCTATATGCCTCAAGTTTGATGTTATGCATAAAGAATTGACTCTACTAAGGGAGGAATTAGCTGCAATTAAAACACACCTCTTCTAGGGTACAAAAGGAACAAAATCCACCACCGCTCCCACAAAGAATCAAACAGCCCAGGAACAAATGGATCAGAGTGGGCTCTGGTGGGCTGCGACCTATAACACAGAGACACCCTATACATCAAGAGATATCTCTGCAAAATGCCTTCTCTCCATTGGATAATGAGGGTGCCCAATCCGTGGAAACTGAAGTGCCCTTAAATGAAAGACTCAATGCACAATCTACTGATAATGCACCAAATAGGAAGAAAGAAAACACAAAACATCCTCAGCTCTCCCCTGCACGGGGATCGAGCCTCCGACGGCAGGAGGGCAGCGCCAAAGCATCGCCCAATCCGGGCTCTTCTCCAGGCCTTAAAAGGCCGCGCCAGTCGGGAGCAGGGTCTCTCCACCTCCTGCCACCATCCTCAGCTCTCCCCTGCACGGGGATCGAGCCTCCGACGGCAGGAGGGCAGCGCCAAAGCATCGCCCAATCCGGGCTCTTCTCCAGGCCTTAAAAGGCCGCGCCAGTCGGGCGCAGGGTCTCTCCACCTCCTGCCACCATCCTCAGCTCTCCCCTGCACGGGGATCGAGCCTCCGACGGCAGGAGGGCAGCGCCAAAGCATCGCCCAATCCGGGCTCTTCTCCAGGCCTTAAAAGGCCGCGCCAGTCGGGCGCAGGGTCTCTCCACCTCCTGCCACCATCCTCAGCTCTCCCCTGCATGGGGATCGAGCCTCCGACGGCAGGAGGGCAGCGCCAAAGCATCGCCCAATCCGGGCTCTTCTCCAGGCCTTAAAAGGCCGCGCCAGTCGGGCGCAGGGTCTCTCCACCTCCTGCCGCCATCCTCAGCTCTCCCCTGCACGGGGATCGAGCCTCTGACGGCAGGAGGGCAGCGCCAAAGCATCGCCCAATCCGGGCTCTTCTCCAGGCCTTAAAAGGCCGCGCCAGTCGGGCGCAGGGTCTCTCCACCTCCTGCCACCATCCTCAGCTCTCCCCTGCATGGGGATCGAGCCTCCGACGGCAGGAGGGCAGCGCCAAAGCATCGCCCAATCCGGGCTCTTCTCCAGGCCTTAAAAGGCCGCGCCAGTCGGGCGCAGGTTCTCTCCACCTCCTGCCACCATCCTCAGCTCTCCCCTGCACGGGGATCGAGCCTCCGACGGCAGGAGGGCAGCGCCAAAGCATCGCCCAATCCGGGCTCTTCTCCAGGCCTTAAAAGGCCGCGCCAGTCGGGCGTGCCCGCGCCTGGCGGGCCCGCGCCTGAGGGCCTCGCCAGAGGGCCCTTTGGCGTGGCCCTTAGGCGTGGACCCTAGAAGCAACGCTGATTTGTACGCTCCCTCGTTCTTCAGCAACAATCCTCCATTGCCTGCAGTGACTACTCTCTATGGACGGTAACTAGCATCTCAGTGGGTTCTTCAACAGGACTTATCAAACGCTGATACTGCAAGTACAACACCACCAAATAAATTGTCTGTATTAAATACTGTTTTCATAGCTAATATTGCTAACTCATATAGTCATGCCTGGTCCATTCCACATCGAATAAACTGCCTGTATTAAATATTGTTTGCATAACTACTATTACTAGCTTATCTAATCATGTCTAGACATACCATCTTCAGCAGCCATTTAGTAAACTAGACTGTACATTACGTTGCAACTGCTGTTAACTAATATCATACCACCTGCAACGTTTTTAACCTCATTACTAATCAGTACAACCGTTCTCTATTGTGAATAGCCTGTATCAATTATTGCACTACCTATCTGATATACATCACCGTGGTCTCACTTTTCTTCTGTAAATATCACTGTAGTACTTCCACCCCTATGCCTACTGAGATAATGTAAAGCATCAAAGTGACGACAACCACTCCACCAAGGAAACAAGTTATACAACTAGTAATATATTTTGTCTCTATCGCTCTGCTCCGCCTGCCCTGCTGCCCGGTCCAGGGCACTCTAGAAACTCCTCGCAAAGTTACTACGACGCCCATACCTTGCCTCCTACCATGTATCAAATAATTCACTTGATACTTATCCTGCTTATCGCAGCAACCCCTGCCATAACACTCGCACTAGAACCTGGAATCAAGCAGATCCCTATACTTCATAGCATGGGAAGGCGCTCAACGGAAGACCCATGCCACGCCACCTTGAGAACCAAAATACCATATTCTCACCTACTACATATACCATTGTTGCCCACTGCCAAGGAAACTACAGAGAAATATAAGACCAACCGGCTACTCAAGTGTGCCTTAATTAATGCCAGATCTATACGCTCCAAATGGCCTGTAGCTATTGATCTGATAGCAGCACATAATCTGGATATATTGCTGATAACTGAGACATGGCTAACCGACAACGACAACGTCCTCATCAACCAGATGATCCCACCAGAATTCTCCATCTTCACCTGCCACAGATCCAATCAGAGAGGGGGTGGCACACTCATCCTTGCTAGATCGGACCTCCAATTCAAACAGATCAATACATCCAGCACATCACACCTTGATGCCCTATCAATATCAAATAGGTCCTGTACAATCAACTTACTCTATCGAGCGCCATCACCTTCCTCAGATGATCTTTCACCAATAATCAACTTGGCATGTAACGCCCCAAACCCACAATCTCCTAACTGGCTAGTTGGTGATTTTAACTTGCCTTCGTTACAAGCATCACACGCCTCAGCATTCCTCGAAGCCATGCACCAACTAGGCTATAAACAACTTATTGACGCCACCACCCATACCAGAGGAAGCACACTGGATTTAATATTCGCACCTCAACTGATAACCAACACATCTCAGAAGATCATGATCTCCATAACCCCTGTACCCTGGTCTGATCACAATCTACTCCTCTTTAACATCCCCACTGAACATTCCACTACTGACTGCAACAAACCAGGTCGCCCCCCAAGTGCCCTTGAAACACGCTTCCGTCCTTTCAATAAGATTGAAGTCCTGGAGAAAATCCTACCTGCTCTCCACAAAGACTTACCTTCGCAAGACGACTTAGTAACCAACTGGGACAATACACTAAAAGCCGCTGCATGCATATCTGCTACCGACAGGATCAAGACCAAGGACAAACATAAACCATGGTTCTCCACTGAACTACAAGAATCTCTCCTTCACTTGCGCAGACTTGAGAGACGCTGGCGCTCCTCTCGTTCTCCCGACGCATTCTGCACGTACAATTCATACCTACAAACTCACCGGAGAATGACAATTGAGAGAAGAAAGAAATTCCACTCAGATACACTAATGAGGTCCTTAAACAAGCCACATGACCTCTTCAATATAGTTAAATCCTTAACAGGTGACCCAACCACAACCCAACCACCTATGCCACACCCCCAAGACTATGCCATATACCTACAATCAAAAATGATACAGACTAGTACGATCCCCACAACTTCATCACCTTCTACCCCACAGACCGTGGTCCAATTAGCATCGCTTGACAAATTTTCCCAGGTATCCCACAAAGAGATCGAAAATATCATAGCAGCTATTAATTTAACTACCGCACCAAATGACCCCTGCCCAGCCAGATGGATCAAAGAACTACGACATGAACTTAGCCCAACTATTAGCAAGATTGTCAATTATTCCTTCTCAACAGGATCCTTCCCTCAGAGCCTGAAGTACTCATCCATCCGTCCACTCCTGAAGAACAGTAAACTTGACCCAACAAAAGTTGAATCCTTCAGACCCATCTCCAGCATCCCTCTACTAGCAAAAATCATGGAAAAAGTAGTCCAGCGACAAATACAGCATCATATTGACTCCGAATCTCCTCTGGACCCCTCACAACATGGCTTCAGAGAAGAACATGGTGTTGACACCCTTCTCACAACACTGTTCAATAACCTAATCATAGGCATTGATAATACCCACCAAGGGTTCACTCTTATCTTTCTCGACATAGCTGCAGCATTCGATTCAGTAAACCACAATACTCTCCTACAGCGCCTCCAAGACAAGGGAATCCAAGGACTAGCCCTGAACTGGTGTAAATCCTACTTATCTGATTGACAGCAGCAAGTCAGAACAGGAGAAGCAATGTCCGATCCTTTCCCCCTTAAACAAGGTGTCCCGCAGGGTTCCTCATTGTCTGCCTTAATGTTCAATATCTATATGCAGCCAATCTGCGATCTCATACGCACCTTCAACATACAATGCCTTGCCTATGCTGATGACATCCTCATGTTTGCTCCATTCAACATAAAACAACCAGATTTTACACCAATAACTCAATGCTTTGAAGCTGTATCCAACTGGCTCCTCAATCAGAATTTACGGATAGGGGGCGGAGCCTGATGTCCAGCGGGTTAGACGCTTCGCGCTGAAGCTCCCGAGGGGCCTACTTAGAATCCTGACTTAATATCTGCATAAACCTAATATTTTACACCGAACTTACCGGGGTGCCTTGGGGGGAATGGCGGCCCACAAACCAGTGCGCTTGGACTTCGGGTCTCCCTCTTCTTCACATGGAAAACGCTCCAAAACAGAGTTGTCTTCCCCACCAAAGATGGTTCCACTTCGGGTAAGCCCCGAAATGCAACAGGAGATCTTGGAGGAAATACGTGGTGTGAAGGAACTGGTACAGTCCAACGGAGAAGCGCTCCGAGCCATGCGAGAAGATTTCGGTATGCTTCAGGACCGGCTTGAAGGTCTTTCACTACGGCTGGACAACATGGCGGGGGTCCTCGATTCGCACGCGGTGCGCTTGGTGAACCTGGACAAGGCTGAGCGTCAGATACAGAATCTTCAAAAAGAGTTAGAGGATTGCAATAATCGAGCCCGTCGCAACAATGTAAGGCTCATAGGAGTTCCAGAGGGGGCGGAAGCAGGAGATATCAGAGAATTTCTGGTCAAAACTCTCCCCTCCTTGCTGAAGATTACCTTTTGCAGAGATCTGGAAATTGACCGAGCATATCGTGCTCCTACCAACATCGCACTCAATCGGACGACCCCCCGGCCCATTATCTTTCGTTTACTGAGGTATCAGCAAGTTGAGCAAATTTTCAAAGCTGCCCGGGTGATGCAACATCTGCAGTTTGAAGATCATAAAGTCTCTTTCTTCCCCGACTTGGCAAAGCCCACAGTTGACCGGCGGAAGGGACTCCTTGCTTTTCGACCTAGACTTCAACAGTTACAGGCTCGCTTTGGCCTCTTATATCCAGCGAAGCTCAGAGTGACTCTCCATAACCAAACTAGAACCTTCAAAGATCCTGCTCTGCTAGCAACATTTTTAGATTCCAAAGAGGCAGACCAGATGCGCTAAGTCAACAACTCGGATGGACTCCGCTGGAACTGCCCGCCATTTTGAATGGCCTGATGCGGTGATCATTGCCTGGAATAGAGACTGCCTGGACCTTTCTTTCTTTTATATCTACCTTTCTTGGTCTCCTTTTCCTCCATGATGTGCACCTCGGTTAGATTCGGAGCACGCACAGCTATACCGGTTATATGTTTCAATTTAGGCCTTCTCTGGGGTTTCACCCCGCAGACATCAGGTCGCCAGTAATTTCTGGGGTTTTGCTTCTTCTCTAAGGCACTTCGGTGCTTCTACTGTTATATAGGGTGCTTCATGATTTTTCATTGGCTTATTTTCTATCATATCGTGTGTACAGTCATTTATAGTTGATATGAGGGACATTGCGCAACTCGGGGCGCTATCATGTTCCTTTCTCAGAATGTTTGACTTTGTTGTATGGCCTTATGTACGCTCGTATCACTGAACGTAAGAGGCATCAATAGTCTAATCAAAAGAATGACCATCCTTAGTTATTTTAATCATGACCATACTGATTTAGTGTTTCTTCAGGAAACCCATTTCACCTCCGTTGAACCACTGAAACTTACTGCTAAACCTTATATGGTGGCTGCCTATTCTCCCGCCGTTTCTAAGCGGTGCGGGGTAGCCATCTTGGTTGAGAAATCTTTGCCAACCACTGTAATGGATACTAGCTCTGATGGGGAGGGTAGCTGGGCCTGTGTATATTTTAAGGTTGGAGATAGTGAATTTACGTGTATTTGTATTTATGCTCCGAATGTGGATGACCCTGTTACTGTTACTCGGCGGTGACTTCCACCAAGTATTTGATTCTTTGATAGATAGACTGCCGCCTAGAACGAGTGGTCCGCCCAAGAGTCTCTACACCCTGCCAGCTCTGATGAAAGATTTTGCGTGAGTAGATATATGGAAGCTGCTTCACCCCTCCGACTTAGAGCTCACTTTTTCTCAGCCCCCCCATCACTCACAATCTAGATCAGATTTTTTCTTATCTCCTCAGTACTGCTATCCCAAGTGGACATATACTCCTGATAGGTTAGCCAATTGGAATGCCATCCAGTGCGCTTGATGCTGGACATGCCCTGTGGCCTTTGGTTTACTAAACTCCTGTTAAGTATGATTGTCCCGCATTACAGTATTACTGGAGTCGGGTCTGGGGTCGTCTTCATTCTATTTTATATTTTCCGGAACCCCTCCTTTGGAAGATTGTGGGGCTCCGCTCAGCTGCGGGGATCCCCTCTCTTCCTAAATTGGCTTACTTCCTTTTAGCCTTTATGCTGGGCATTGCTATTTCCTATTTCCTTAATCACGAAATATTGGGAAAATAGCTCTTTTTTGAGCTCTAATGAATGGTGAAACATATCTGTCTTTATTGTAAATATGCGCAAATACCTTGTATGTCAGCCTCTTCCGTTCAAACCATTCACTATTGGTCTAGCTAGAAGACGCTCAACGATTATGTTCGAGCTATTCAATGCTCTCAGTTGACTGTTTGATTCTGTATTAATCTTTGTCACATGCTCATCCGGTATCATAGATTCTACTTCTGTTTGTTTGATGTACAATAATTGTTGTATGTAAGCGCTTATATGATGATTCTTATCAGCTTAGAGAAGAAGCATTGGGGTGGGGGTAATTGGGGTTGCTTTCTTTATTGTATGTGTGTATTTGTTTCTTTTGGTGTGTTGTTACTTTGTTTGTTGTAAAATGAAAATAAAAGTTTAAAAAAAAAAAAAGAATTTACGGATAAATCACAACAAAACAGATGTTCTATTCATTACACGGAACCCAACATTCATACCCCCTACCTCCCTTCAGGTAAACAACATTGAGCTGAAAGCACAACCCACAATTCGATACTTAGGAATTATATTAGATCAACAGCTTAATATGTCAGCCCACATTAAGAAAACAACGAGTGCAATCTACCACAAGATGCGATCACTACGTAATCTCCGACCTTTACTTAACTACTCCGACTTCCGTACTATATTCCAAGCCCTGGTATTACCACACTTGGATTTCGCCAATATCATTCTACACGGTCTCCCGCAATCCACCCTAAATCCCCTCCGTCTGGCCATGAATGCTGCCGCGAGAATCCTCGTAGGTGCTCCACGATCAGAACACATAACCCCAATATTGATGAGTTTACATTGGCTACCCCTACAGGCCAGAACTCTATACAAGACCCTGGTCATGACTTTTAAAGCCTCAAAGTGCCCATCGCTATCACCTCTCAGCAATATGATACATATCACCCCAAATAACAGATCCAGGAGGTCTGTTACATTAAACTCCATTAACCTCCCAAAACTCCTCACAAAATGTTCTAAATCAACAGCCTCTAGAGCCTTCTCTCTGTCTTCTCCCAGAGCCTGGAATGCTCTTCCACCCGAAATAAGAGCTATCTCAAGTCTGATGAAGTTCAGAAAGGCATTGAAGCACTATTTGTTCCTAACATACTACCCCGAAGCTACTCCATCTGACAATAGTCCTCATGCAGATCTTTCATATTTGACCCCGGTAGAGAATGGGTAATTATGATGATTATTACCTGCTCACTATACTATGCCATATTTATTCTCACTATATTTGGCATATTTATTCTGTACTTTAATTAACTTCTTATCCACGGCATTATAGATATCTTATTCGCATCTAATTAACCAAAATAACCATGTATATAGTTGCCATGTATATAGTTATCTGTATATAGTTACCCTGTTTTCCACCAAGTTTATGTACCTTGTTCTTTGTAAAAAACCAATGCTGTTTGTACCATTGTGTTTATATTTGTTCATATGTAAACCGCACTGATTTAAGAGCGCGGTATATAAGAAAAATAAATAAATAAAAATAAATAATACTACTACTTGGAAATTCCATCATCAGAGGCACCAACCTGAGAACACAGTTCAAAGGAAAGACGATGGTCAAATGCCAGCAGGAATACAAACCAAATTGTTGGTATAGTTAGTGCAGAAAGTGAGCACTAACTGATGTAGTCATCCACTGATGTAGTCATCCACTTAGGTACAAATGACCTGGCCTCTGCAGTTCAAAGGGACTTCCAGACTCTGGGAGAGAAACTCAAGCCCACTGTTAACATTATAGCATTCTCAGAAGTTCTACCTGTTCATGGTAAGGGGCAGAAAGGCTTCATTTCATAAACAACTTTAATACATGGCTCCAAACCTAGTGCAAACAAGAAGGATTTAGATATATAGGCGACTGGAGAAACAGATGGATCAACAAGAGACTATACTGTGCTGATGGACTACATCTCTCTGTCACAGGAAAAATCATCCTAAGTGAAAAATTCAGGCAATATGTGGACAGGCATTTAAACTAGGGAAAGGGGGTGACGTATAGAGAAGGACAAGTACAGGATGTTACTCCCAGCAAAAGCACTATAACATTGCAAACAGCCACATTTTTAAATCACACATCAATGGCAAGTGGGAAGAAGCTGTAGAACAAAATACAGGCAAACCAGTCAACAAATGTTGGAAAGCAATGAGCACAAATGCTCGAAGCCTAGCCAATAAAGTTCCTGACCTGGAAATCCTAATGGTGGAAATGGACTTGGACATTGGGGCCATTACAGAAAAAATAGTTTAATGAGTCACATAAATGAGATATAGCCATAGCTGGTTATAATTATTTAAGAATTATAGAAAAGGCAGAAAAGGAGGAGGAGTAGCCCTATATGTCACAATCAATATTAAAGCTACTGAAATGCAGGGGACGTGAAGAAAAGAAGAAGCGCTATGGATTGTGTTGGAAAGAGAAGATGGCACTATCATCCATGCTGGTGTAATCCACAGGCCTCCAACTCAAACTGAAGAAATGGATAGAGACTTAATTACTGATATTGCAAAGATAGTCATGAAGGAGGAAGTGATCATATTGGATGACTTTAATCTACCTGATGTGGATTGGGGTATTCCTTCTGCAAATCTGGAAAGAAGTTAAAAAAAAATGTGGATGCCTTCCAAGATGCATTGCTTAGACAAATGGTGAAGGAACTGACCAGGGAAAGTTTGATGCTGGATTTAGTACTCACCAACAGAGAAAGTATGTAAAATGTCCGGCTGGGTACCCATGTGAGCAGCAGCGATCATCACACAGAGTGGTTTGAGGTAAAAAACAAGGCAGAGTACCCTCACAGCAAGTTCAAAGTCCTAGACTTCAAAAATGCTGACTTTAGGAAGATGACTAAGTGCCTGAAGGAGAAATTGGCAGAGTGGTAGTAGGTAAGGGACGTGGAATTGCATTGGGCTAAACTAAAGGAGATCTATGCAGGTTGGAAAGACACTGGAGGAGAAACAAAACAAACATCACCCAAGAACGATATCAAATCAAGCAAAAAGAATATAACAATCTCATCAACCAACATAAAATGGAATATTATACCAATCTCGTCCTCAAATCTGCAAATAGGCCTAGAGAGCTATTTGAAATAGTTTACACCCTCACCCGAGAAGCCAACCCTAAAGAGGAGGAATCCTTACATCCACAGACCTTCACCAACTTTCTGCAAATCAAACTCAACCTCCCAGTCAAACCACGTTGACCATTAGATCTGAACCTATAGGACCCAGCCAGACATGGGGAAAGTTCAGCATACCATCAGCCGAGCAAATATTATTTATTTATTTTCTCTTATATACCACGTTATTCTGCATCAGTGTGGTTTACATTGAACAAACTGAAATTACACTGAACAGGGCATTATAACTTGGAGATAACTATTTTACAGGGAACATGGGCTGTGGAGGGTTAAGTGGCTTGCCAAGACCACAAGGAGCACCTGTGGGACTAGAAACCCCAGTCCTTCCGGCCCAAGGTTGCTGTCCTCTAGTGGGATTTGAACCCCTGACCTTCCGGCCTGCAGTACCTTGCCCCAACCACTAGGCCACTCCTCCACTCCAAACCATTTCTGCACTCAACACCAGCACTGCTCCCACAGATCCATGCCCTGTAACCTGGATCAAATCATCAAAAGACAATCTCTGTTGAATCATCCACAACATAGTTCTCCTATACCTCACTCAAGGCATTATGCCCGAAGCATTACAACTTGTTATCATCAGACCAATCCCTAAGAACACTGCCATGAATAAAGCTAACCCAACAGCTTACTGGCCATTTCAAGCCTCCCCTTTCTGACAAAGATTATTGAAAAGACGGTACCACATCAACTCCAAGACCATATTGACTCCCATGCTCCAATGGACATGCAATAGCACGGCTTTCGACCAAATCTTAGCATTGAAATCCTTCTGATGTCTTTGTCTGACAATTTGATCAGAGTCATCGACAACATCAAGATGGGAGTGGTCCTCATTTTCCTGGATATCTCCACTGCATTCGACATGGTCTCACACAACATACTACTCCAGAGACTAAAAGATATTGGCCTCCATGACACCACCATGAAATGATTCATCTCCTACCTCACAAACAGACGACTACAGGTCAAATATGGCTCCAACACATCCTCATCCTTCACAGCAAGGCAGGGAGCCTCACAAGGCTCATCCCTTTCTGCCCTCCTCTTCAACCTTTACATTCAACCCATCTGCTCCATCATCAGGAGACACAGGATCAACTACACCATATATGCTGATGATATAATGATCTACACACCGATCAATCTCAACAACCTGGACTTCACTAGCAAATTTTTTATTTATTTTATTTATTTATTTAGACAGTTTTGTATACCACCTTATCCTTCAATCAAAGCAGTCACAACACAATTGGGGGATACATTTAACACGCAGGGATATGAGACACACACTAATACTTACAGGGAACATGGGCAATGGAGGGTTAAGTGGCTTGCCCAAGACCACAAGGAGCATCTGTGGGACTAGAAACCCCAGTCCTTCTGGCCCAAGGTTGCTGTCCTCTAGTGGGATTTGAACCCCCGACCTTCCGGCCTGAAGTACCTTGCCCCAACCACTAGGCCACTCCTCCCTCCTCCAAGAAATGATATGCTGGCTAAACCAAAATAATCTCACGATAAACTACAAAAAGACAGAAGCTCTCATCATTACAAAAAACTCTGGATTTACCCCCCCCCCCATGACAATACAGCACCATAATACCATCCTACCCATCAAGCATGAAGTAAAATACCTGGGAGTCACCATGGATAACAAACTAAACCTCCACTCTCATATCAGTAAAACCACCAAAAATGCTTACTTGAAGATGCGGATCATCAGACGACTCAAGCCCATTCTCTGTCCAGAACACTTCCACATGGTTTGTCAAACAATACTCACCCCCATCTGGGACTACTGCAACACCATATACCTTGGCCTATCAACTCAATCACTTCGACCCCTGCAGATGGCTCAAAACACTGCCACTCGGATTATAACAGGATCCTCAAAATTTGACCACATCACCCCCATCCTGAAGCAATTACACTGGCTACCCATTACTTCCGGTATAAAATATAAAACACTACTTAACATTTTCAAAATCAAACACAACCTCTCTGCCAACTGCCTGGAAGCCCGAATCAAAAGAGAAACCAGCACCAGACCAAGGAGACGTTCCACCAGGGAAAAGATCACCACTCCTAGAGTATACACTAAAGTGAATCAAGCCACCTCGGGAAGAGAAATATCCCTGGCAGCGCGAACCCTATGGAACTCTCTCCCTGAGGCACCTTAGACATCAAAGATTTTCGGAAGTGGCTGAAAACTACTCTCTTCATCGGACACTTTGGAGAGATCACATGACTTGGACCACAAGAATCTTTTTCCTGCCCCCCCCAAATGCCCCCCACTCCCCCCTCTTGAACCCATCCTTCCCCGCTCTCCCCTGTCCCCTACTTCCCCCTCTTTATCTGATTCCCCCTTCCACATAATCTCATATTATTACTGTCATTCTGTAACTAGATAATTTGTACATAGTTCATATTGCAGGAGCTCTTTATATCCTCTGGACTATAAGTTTCTTGCAATATCTCCATGCATGCTCCCCTCCCCCTTCATCGTTCTATGTAACTCTTTTTAGTTATCTTGTAAACCGCTTTGATTCTAGGAAAAGGTGGTATAGAAATCAATTTAAATAAATAAATAAATAAATAAAAGGGGCAACAGATACATATGTATAAAGGCAAATTACAGAGCTTTCACAAAATTCAGAAGTTCACAAACAGAGAAACACCAAAAAGAATACAGAATAAAGCTAAAAGAGACAAAAAGAGAAATAAGGATAGCAAAATCAGAGGCAGAAGAAAAGATAGTAGTGATGAACACTTTTTCAGGTATATTCGGGAGAAGAGGAAGATCAGAGATGAAATTGCAAGACTCAAAAGTGCTGAAAATAGATTCGTGGAAACTGCATTCAAAAAGCGAAAATGCTAAACAAATACTTCTGTTCCGTTTTTAACTGAAGAAAATCCTGGAGAAGGACCACCTGTGATTGACAAATGGAAATGGAGTAGATACTACACCATTCACAGAAAATGATTTGTTTGAACAGTTTGCAAAACTGAAAGTGAACAAAGCCATTGGACTGGATGGGATACATCCCAGCATACTGAAAGAGCTTAGAGAGGTTCTTGCCTGGCCTTTAAAGGATGTTTTTAATAGATCCTTGGAGACAGGAGAAGTTCCGCAGGACTTTATAGAAACAGGAGAAAATCAAAATAAACCTAACCGTCTCTGATATTTCATCAAGTAGAGGTGCACAGAGCGGTGGGTACACCCCTAAATAAAAGCATGGGGAGGGGTGACCTGCACGGAGCGGCGGGCGCACCTACTCTTGCCACCTTGCTGGGCAGACTAGATGGACCATGCTGGTCTTTATCTGCCATCTTATACTATGTTGCTATGTTGCTTGCTTTTAATGTGAAAAAAAAACCCACTTGGTAGTTGCAACAACTGTATACTAACTATTAGGGGTGCATTCAGCATGGTACCAGCAATTGCCACCCTGAGCAGAACCCTAATGCACTACAGCAACATGCACAATTACTGAGAGTGCCCTGAACTCCATCTATTGAGGAAGAGTTAGGTGAACCCGTGCTCATTTCTAGAGTGGCGGTTAGCACACAGCATTTACCCTCACCCTCACCATACAGTACTCACCAGGCTCACTCTCCACCCCTAAACCACCCTCTTATCACCTCAACACATCAGCCCACACTGTATTGGTCCTGCGCTAACAGGTACCACTGAATGCAAACCAAAACCTTTAGTAAAAGGGCCTCTAAGATGCCAATTCTTAGCATGCATTAGTAAATATCTATAAAGCCTTCTGTTCCACAGCAGCCAGGTTATATCATTTAATAAGTTCATATCTATATCTATGTATGTATTTGTATGTATAGTAGTTGGATTTATATTATTAAAATATTGTTTTTATATTTTACATATTCTTTCCTGAATTAAGTATTAACTGTTTTGATTTTATTTCATACTGTTATTGGGTGGGAGATTGTTTTATTTTTATTTATTTATTTTTTTGAGTGGGTACAAGTCAATTGCTTCTGTTGTATCTTTTTCAATATATAACACGTTGCGTGGTTCCTTTCCATTGGCTATCAGTTTTATGGTCATTAAGAGGTTGATATTCAGAACCCTTAAGCAGTCGGCCAATAGGAGATTGGCTAGCTAATACAGCTGACCATGATATTCCACAGCACTATCCAAACAGTGCCACTAAAGACTCCCACAGGCTGCCCTGGCATTATCCTGTTAGTGCAGGAGCAGTCTAGGGGCAGAGCAAGGGCAGTGTTGGCACTATCTGGATAAGTGCCAGTAGTTTTCCGGTTAGCAGATTTTCAGGCAGCACCTATCTGGGCAAAATAAAATCTTACTACAATATGTTCTTTATGGTGAAACTCCACTGTTATTTCAGCAGAACACTGGGAATTTACAGGTCCCTCCATCCCCTGTGCTCAGAAGACACACATGTCCCTGCAATAAAACCAACTCATTTCACTGAGATGAGGAATTGTGCCTTCTCTTTAGCCAGATCAGTTCTATGGAATAAAATAACCTTGAAAGTGAGGCACAGAAGTTACATAGTAACATAATATATGACGGCAGATAAAGACCAGTATGGTCCATCTAGTCTGCCCAGTAAGGTGGCCAGAGCAGTTGTACTTGCCACTCCGTGCAGGTCACCCTCCCTCTATGCCTTTGTTTAGCGTTGTACTCACTGCTCCGTGCACGTCACCCTTCCTCTATGCCTTTGTTTAGGGTGTACCCACTGCTCCGTGTAGGTCATCCACCTCTATGCCTTTGTTTAGGGTTGTACCTGCCACTCCATGCAGATCAACCCCCTCTATTTGTTGAAGTATAAAAAATTAAGTTTATTTTGATTTTATCCTTTTGCTATATAGGGATCCACTGTATCTGTCCCAAGCCATTTAGAATTCCATCACTGTACATTTCAGAAACACGTGAAGGCCCCCTTATTTACTTTCCAGGACTTTAGTTCTGCTTCTTTTTGATCACCTGGAGATCTATAGCAATGGTTCTACCCAGTCCTCTGGGACCCCTAGTCCAGTTGTGTTTTCAGGATATCCACAATGAATATGCATGAGATAGTTCTGCATACAATGGAAGCAGTGAGTGCAGATCTACCTCATGTTTTGTTTATGTTTATTTATTCTTAATATACCACCCTTTATAACATCAGAGCAGTTTACACTCAAAAATTAAATCCAGAGTAAGCCTCAGGGCCAGAAAAAGGAAAAGGAACTACAATATCTGTGACAGAAAAGAGAAAGTCAAAGCAAGCATTCAGAAGGGACATAGAGGAGAGATCAACAAACAGGTCATGGGGTTGAGACTGGGAGATTATGAGCAGTGGTGTTGAGGTGTGTCTTAAGCAAAGCCTTAAATCTTGAATAATCCTACTCTAGTCGGAGGGGGATGGACAGGAAATTCCAGAGGGTGGGACCAAGAAAGAAGAAAGCTGAGTGACCGGTGGATTGTACTGTAGATGCGCACGTGATGGAGGGGGAAGATGGAGGCGATTTATGTGGACTGAACGTAGGCTGCGTGATGGGACATGAAAGTGAAGGAGGTTGGCTAGGTACTGTGGAGTGTGGTTGTTTATGACCTGATGTACCAGTATGAGAATCTTGTAATGGATACGGAACTCAATGGGAAGCCAGTGAAGATGGATTAGTATAGGTGCGACATGATCTCTACGAGAAGAGTGAGTCAAAATCCTGGCTGCAGTATTTTGTATAAGCTGAAAATGGTGAAGCTGAGTGTGGGTGATACCTGCAAGAACAGAATTACAAAAGTCAAAGCGGGACATAACTATGGACAGAGTGAGAGTGGTCAGGGCAGAGGGTGGGAGAAAGGGACAGATAGATCATATCTGACAAAGAAAAAAGTATGACTTCTTAGTGAGCTGAGAGATGTCATTGCTGAGGAACAGGTTAGAATACAATAAAACCCCTAAATACCAAAAAGATGAGACTGCAGGAATAGGGGAGTTACCAAGGGTACGAGTGATTGAAGGGCAGGGGCTGCCGAAAGTGAACCAAGTGAAGGATGTCTTGGCCAGGTTGAGATGGAGGCAGCTAGTGGTCAGCCAATCTGCTTTGAAGACCATCATCTCAAAGATGTGACAGAAGGAGTGAATGATCAACCAAATCAAAAGCCGCCGAGAAGTCTAGAGAAACCGCCACCAAGATATCATCTTTATCATGCGAGGAGTGAAGTTCATTAATAAATGCTAGTAAAACTGTTTCAACACTGTGACCCTGGCGAAACCCAGATTGGCGAGGGTGAAGGAAATTTATAGAGTTTAGATGATGTGAAAGTTGGGTAAAGACAGTGTTCTCCAGAATTTTAGCTAGAAAAGGGAGGTTAGAGACTGGGCGATAGTGTGTTGGGACCAGAGAGTCAAAGGAGGGAGTCTTCAAAAGAGCGTGTACTAAGGCATGCTTCCAGGGGGAAGGGAAAGTTCCAGAAGAGCGGCTGGTATTGATAATAGCAAGAAAGGGAGGCACCAGTGCAAGGGAAGGTTTGAGAATCCAATGGGAGGGAAGTGGATCGAGAGGGCAAGTAGTTTTCTGGGCCGAGGAGATGGATTTTATTAGTTCTGAAGTAGTGAATGGATGAAAAGAGGACCATATATGAGAGAGAGATAGCTGAGGAGAGGGAGAGGGCAGGGGGAGAGGGGGTAAGGGAGAGGGACAGGCGTGAAGTAATGTGAATATCCTGACTGGCCTGAAAGTCCCAGAGGATTAGGATGAACACCACCGAGCTATAGTCATCTTTCTGAGGCATGGGATGGTACTTTTAAGTCATGATATTGTCACTTTCTAAGCTTGGCTGATTGCAACTTACCATACCGGATTTATAGTGTTGATTTGATGATCAGCAGTATGTTCTATGCTTGTGTTATTGGATTATGTATGCTTTCATGTAAACCATTGTGAAATTATGATATGCTGGATTATACATGTTCTAAATAAATAAATAAATACCCTGAAGACATGGAAGATCCCTCAGATGAGGTCTCAGGCCCTGCCAGTGAGTCTGAGGCCTTTCCCCGAGTTCCCAGGGAGTGACTAGTTTGCTACCTCTGCAGAATGATTCATATCCCAGAAGGAGAAGATAGCACAGCAGATGACATATCTGAAGGCTGAACTCTGCGGTTTGCATGAACAATTGAGGTTACCAGCTCCCACCTGTCCCCAATTCCAGGAATGAAGACAGAGGGACATAGAAAAAAAAATCTTTTCAATTTAGTGATTTGAATATGTTAGTTTTTAGAATTTACATCCATTACCTTTATACTGCATTTGGGGAAATGCATCACTGTTTCTATTTCTCTGTTGATTTGTCTGCTTGGAAGATATATTGTTGCTGTGATAAGATGGATGGGGAGGGGGCCAGTAAATAACACTTCTTTCCTTCGGTATGCCTTGTTCAAACCTAGGACTAAGATGTCCCCATCCTCTCCCCCGCCCCCACCATCACACTTCAGATAAGTGTCCTGGATTTTCCTGCAAAAAATCTGGTAACCTTATAAACAATGGAAAATTCATTGCAAACGATAATGAATAAAAGCCACTGTAATAGTCTCTCCTCCTCTTCCTCCTCATTCTCCTCCTCTTCCCATCTCCCCTTTTGGTGAGACCTCTAGAAGCTGTTCTGTACTATTCTAGAAGCCTTCTGTACCACTAGCTAGAAGTCTTAGCTATGAAGTGCCAGATGAAGTAGTGTCCCCCTCAGAGGTCAGCGTAGCATCTGGCCAAATCCCTCTGTACTGCTGGTAAGACCGGCCATGGGAACCTATGAAAAAACTTGTGAAGTCAAAAACTGGACAGTGACAATCATGAAAAATGTCCCAGAACTGACGCGGCTAACTGCTCATGATTTTACTGTTGCTGACCTTCTATATGTTTGTCAACCTCCTCCTCACTTTCTTGTCTGACATCCCCCACATTTTTACAACATGCCAAAAATTACCTAATAGCCTGGAAGCTGTATAATTTCAGTTTCTCTTCTTAGACTGTATTTATAGCAACATAGTAACAAAGTATATAACGGCAGATAAAGACCAGTATGGTCCATCTTGTCTGCCCAGCAAGGCGGCAAGAGTAGGTGCACCTGCTATTCTGAGCAGATCACCCTTCCCCATGCTTTTGTTTAGAAGTGTACCCACCACTCCATGTAGATCACCCCTATTTACAGAGATATCAGAGACAGTTAAGTTTATTTTGATTTTATCCTGTTGCTATAAAGGGATCCACTGTGTCTGTCCCATTCCATTTTGAATTCTGTTACTGTATTTGCCCCCACCACTTCCATCAGGAGGACATTCCAAGCATCCACTACCCTTTCAGTGAAAAAGTATTTCCCGACATTACCTTTCAGATTACCCCTTGCAGCTTCATGTTATGCCCTCTGGTTTTACAGCTTCCCCGTCTTTGGAAGAGATTTGTTTGTTCATTAATATTCTAAGTATTTAAAGGTCTGAATCATTTTTTATTTAGCAAGCATTTGTAGCCCGCTCCTTCCAGCGATCAGAAGCGGGTAGGATTACTATTGTGAAACTGCCGAATCAAGGCAGGTACAAATTTTGTTTACATACAGATTGTCAGAAAAGCACATCATACAGAGTTAACACTTCTTAGCTATGGGGGAGTTCATTTACATATATACATAAATACATATATACAGGATAATCTTCTTGGACACAGATTATCTCCCCTGTCCCTCCCCTGTCCCTCCTCTCCTCCAGAATGTTCATATTTAGGTCTTCAAGTCTCTTCTTATAAGTCTTCTGAAGCAGGCTCCAAATCATTTTGGTCGCTTTCCTCTGAACTGTTTTCAGCCTTTTTATGTCCTTTGCGAGATATGGTCTCCAAAACTGAACACAATATTCCAAGTGAGGCCTTGTACAGTGACATAAGTGCCTCTTCCTTTCTGCTGGTAATTCCTCTCTGTATTCAACCCAGCATCCTTCTGGATTTTGCCACCACCTTGTCATACTGTTTCACCATCTTGAGATCCTCAGAAAAAATCACTCTGAGGTCCTTCTCCTGGTCCATGCACAGCAACCTCTTGCCTCCTATCGCATACAATTCCCTTGGATTTCTGCTTTCCAAGTGCATGACATTGCACTTCTTCACATTAAATCTTAACTGGCAAGTATTAGACCATTCTTCCACCTTTGTAAATCTTTCCTCATGTGTCATCTGCAAAAAGACAGACTTTTCCATTCAGTCCTTCAGCAATATCACTCACAAATACATTGAACAGTACCGGTCCCAGGACCGAACCATGGGGCACACCGCTTATCACCTTCCTTTCGTCCGAGTGCGTTCTGTTTACCATCACCTTCTGTCGTCTGTCAGTCAACCAATTTCTGATCCAGTTCACAACCTTGGGACCCATCCCCATGCTGTTTAGTTTATTGATAAGCCTCCTGTGAGAAACAGTATCAAAGGCTTTGCTGAAATTTAGGTAGATCACATCCATCACATGCCCTTGATCTAGTTCTCTGGTTGCCCAGTCAAAGTACTCAATCAGATTTATTTGCCAAGATCATCCTTTGATAAAACCGTGTTGCCTCGGATCATGCAACCTGTTTGTTTTGAGAAATTCCACTATTCACTCTTTCAGGAGCACCTCCATTACTTTTCCCACTACCGAGGTAAAGACTATTGGCCTGTAGTTTGTCACTTCTTCTCTATCACCACTTTTGTGAAGAGATACCGCATCAGCCCTTTTCCAGTCCTGTGGAACTTCTCCTGTCTCCAAGGATCTATTAAGAACATCCTTTAAAGGCCCTGCAAGAACTTCTCTGAGCTCTTTCAGTATCCTGGGATGTATCCAATCCAGTCCCATGGCCTTGTCCACTTTCAGTTTTGCAAGCTGTTCAAACATCTGTGAAGATGTGGTATCTACTCAATTTCCATTTGTATATTTTCCAATCACAGGTGGTCCTTCTTCAGGATGTTCTCTAGTAAAAACAGAGCAGAAGTATTTTTTTTTTAGCTTTGTTTTTTCTCGTTTCTTTTTTTTTCAACTTTATTTCTATTTATTGAAATTTTCAAAAACTATACAATGTTCACAAAGTATAGAGAAACACAATAAGTCAACAATAGAAATAATTCAAAAGAGACATAATACAAACAAGTACATTAGCCCACATTTCAGGGAGAAAACCATAAGAAATCAATAACAAGGAAAAACAAGGCAAGGAACACCGAACCAAAATAAAGGTGTCTCAGCCACACAGAGCAGTCATTTAATTATACCCTACCACCACCTGACAATTTCTAAATGAGAGCATAATGACATAAAGGAAAAGCAAAAGTCACTGCGCCTTTTCCTTATCAAGAATCCACCTTTCCAAATCAAAAAATGACAAAAAGACAAACCTATCATATCCAAGAGATACAAGGGTAGCACAAGAAAAAAGTAGCGCCTAATGCAAGAGTTCTAGACTTGAGAGCAAGAAAGGACTTCCTACGTGCTTGTGTTGAGCGAAATACATCAGGAAAAACAGAGACCTTTTTACCACAATAGAGATTGTCCCTTTTCCGAAAATAAGCTTTAAGAATAGAGACTTTATCTTCTTCAGAAACCAAAGTTACTAATAATGTAGCTGTAGTGGAAATAATATATTGAGTGTCTTCCAAGAAGGCAGTCAAGTTAAACCCATTTTTATCTTCAAGAACAGCTACTTCCCCTTCCCCAACACCTGGAGAAACAATTTTTGAGGAAATATAATAACATTTAGCAAACACTATAGCATCGGCGGTAGGGAGGAGAAGAACATCTTTTAAATTTTTCCTAAACAGTATTGATGGAGATAATAAATTACTAAAAAGAAAATTTAAAACTCTCAAATTCTTAGACCTAGCCATATTCTCTAAATTCTCAAGATTTTGACACATATAGAACTTTCTTTCATGGTAGCAGACTGGAATAAAGAAAACAATTTAACCTGCGTATCTATACTCGAAATAGTCAGATTGGAACTTTGCATTCATCTATCAAGATTCTGAAATGTAATAACAGTAGGGTTGCCAACCGGCCGGTTTTCAGCCGGCCTGGCCGGTTTTTCCATGGCCAGGCCGGCTGCCGGCACAGATATAGAACCGACCCTTGAAAAGCCGTTTTTTTGCTCTGGCCGTGAGATCGGGAGTGGCCAGAGCAAAAAAAAGGCTTTTCTCCTGCAGTGCGTGAACGCGAACGTGAACGCGATCCGCGATCGATCCTCCGTGCAGCCGCTGCTTCTGCTTTTCACAAAGCAGCGGCTGCAATAAAGTTAATTTGAAAAGGAAGAGAAACCTGTGAGGAGCCCTTCCCCTCTGACATCACTTCCTCAGGGGCTGCAGAAGGATGACCGGAGGGCTCCTCAGGTTTCTCTTCCTTTTCAAATTAAGTTTATTGCAGCCGCTGCTCTGTGAAAAGCAGAAGCAGCAGCTGCATGGGGGCAAAGCAGAAGCAGCACTAAGGGGGGGGGGGGTGGAAGCAGCACTAAGGAGGGGGGTGGACGCAGCACTAAGGGGGGGTGGAAGCAGCACTAAGGAGGGGGGTGGAAGCAGCACGAAGGGGGGGGGGGTGGAAGCAGCACTAAGGGGGTGGAAACAGCTCTAAGGAGGGGGGTACAACACTAAGGGGGGGAGTGAAGCAGCAGCACAGCACTAAGGGGGTGAAGCTGCACTAAGGGGGGGAGCAACACTAAGGGGGGGGGGTGAAACAGCAGCAGCACAGCACTAAGGGGGGTGAAGCTGCACTAAGGGGGGGGAACAACACTAAGGGGGGGTGACGCAGCAGCAGCACAGCACTAAGGGGGGGTGAAGCTGCACGAAGGGGGAGGTAAAGCTGCACTAAGGGGGGTTGTAAAGCTGCACTAGGGGTGGAAGCAATACTAAGGGGGGTGGAAGCAGCACTAAGGGGGGAGCAACACTAAAGGGGGGTGAAGCAGCAGCACAGCACTAAGGGGGGTGGAAGCAGCACTAAGGGGGGGAAGCTGCACTAAGAGGGGAAGCTGCACTAAGAGGGGTGGAAACAGCATTAAGGGGGGTGAAGCAACACTAAGGGGGTTCAAGCAGCAGCACAGCACTAAGGGGGGTGAAGCTACACTAAGTGGGAGGGGTGAAGCTGCACTGGGGGGGTGAAACTGCACGAAGAGGGGGAGGTGAAGCTGCACTGGGGGGTGAAGCTGCACTAAAAGGGGGTGGTGAAGCTGCTCTCAGGGGGGTGAAGCTGCACTAAGGGGGGGAAGCTGCACTAGGGGGGCAGAAGTCTCTGCACAGGTTTAATTTTCTTTTTAACTTTATTGCAGCCACTGCTCTGTAAAAAGCAGGAGCTGTGGCTGCAAGGGGAAAGAGGTGGCAGGAAGGAACTGACAGGGTGAAGGAGGTGGCTGGAGGAGAGCTGAAAGTGGGGAGGAGGTGCTGGAAAGGAGCTGACAGAGGAGGTAAGGAGGGGGTTCAAAGGGAGTTGACACCTGGGAATGGTACTGGTAAGTGACTGCGTAATGGGGAGGGGGAACTGGGACTGGAAATAGGCTGATGGAAGGAAATGAACAAAAGAAAAGAAGAGAAAATAAATGGCAGATGGATTATAGACCATAGAAAAACGAGCTAAGAGAAGATGGGAAAACAGAAGCCTCAGATTGGAACAAGCATGATCAGAGAATAAAATGGTCAGACAACAAAGGTAGAAAAAATAATTTTATTTTCAATTTAATGATTGGACTTTGTACTTCCTTTATATTTTACACAGTATGGGGAACTGCATCTCTTATTTATCTGATATTGCACTGCATACGGAGTCTGTTTTCTTGGGGTTTCAGTTTAATTTTTGTCTGTATATTTCTCTTTTTGTTTTATGCTCATTTATTGATGAAGACCTGTCTATACTCTGTGTGTGTATGTGTGTGTGTGCAACCAATGCTGCATATTTTGTCAGTATAGAATTTCTGCTTAAGAATTTGTAGAAGTCTTGCTTGTTCAGTTTGCACATTGCCCTCTCTGCAATTTTTTTGGGGACAGGGGGTGGAGCAAGGGTGGGGCGGGGGCGGGGCAGGGGCGGGGAAAGGGCAGGGCAGGGTGGACATGGGGCGGAGCATGACTAGCCACAGGTGGCAGGTTTTTCTCTTTCAAAAAGTTGGCAACCCTAAATAACAGTGTCCCCAGTAAATTGACATAAAGAGGGAACAGTCTCAGCAAGAATCCGTTCAGTATGATTGACTACTTGCCAAATATCCAGAAGAGAGATGGAGGAGACTTGTGAGTCACCAGGAGGAATGGAGGGCTCCGAACAAGAAACCATTTTGGGGAGTACAGCTTCCTTCTGTGAACTCAAAACACCGGACTGAGGCACAGCAGACAATTCCAAAAAAACAGGAGGAAGAGGAGGGGTACGCTCAGGTGAGCTAAGACTCGGCCCCTCCAGCGAGGGGTCAAAAGGAATAGTACCTGATGTTGATATTACATGCTTGTCCATAGGGCCACCAGCAGATGCAGCCATGAGAGTTTTCTTTTTCCTTTTACTGCCAGGCATTGCCACTTCACAGATCTATACAATGCTCCCAATGTACTCTTAAGGGGCATACATCCCCCTTGGAAAATGCCCCAACAAGTGCTGATGGCTTAGTGCTGCAAAGCACTCTAGATATATTGCAATGCAATGTGTGCCTTTGAGTCAGTCCTGACTCCTGGTGACCCAAAAGCTCCTGGGTTTTCTTGGCAGTGTCACTGGAAGTAAATTGCCAGGCCTTTCTTCCAAGGCAATGGAGGGTTAAGTAACTTGCCCAAGGCCACAAGGAGTGCTAGTGAGAATTGAACCCTGGTTGTCTTGGTTACCAAGCCAGTGTTCCAACCACTAGGCTGCTCCTCCACTCCTCTAGATATATTAAGGAGCTTCAAAATTACGTCAGCAGTGACTGCCCCGCACGGGCCGGCTCTCTCCAGCACCAGCTGTTCTCATTCTCCAATCTCCACAGCATGTGAAACCGCAGGCAACACTCCCCATTTGTTTAGCATTTTTGTTTTTTCAATGTCACTTTCCACAAATCCATTCTCAGCACTTTTGAGTCCTGCAATTCCACCTCTGATTTATCTCCTCTCCCGAATATACCTGGAAAAGATTTATCGCCATATTTCACATCTTTAGCCATCTTTTATTCTGCCTTTGATTTTGCTATCCAAATTTTTCTTTTTGTCTGTTTAGTTTGATCCTGTATTCTTTTCTGTGTTCCACTGTTTGCAAACTTTTGAATTTTGTGAAAGCTGTGGTTTTTGCCTTTATTTGTGCAGTCACTACTTTGGAGAACCAAATAGGTTTCCCTTTCCTCTTATTTTTATTTACTTTCCTTACATATGTATCTATTGCCCCTTTTATTGCCTCCTTTAGTTTAGCCCATTGCAATTCCACTTCCCTTATCCCCTCCCACCCTGCCAACTCCTCCTTCAGGTACTTGGTCATTTTGCTGAAGTCAGTGTTTTTGAAGTCTAGGACTTTGGGCTTCCTGTGATTGGATTCCCCCTTGGCTTTTTTCTCAAACAAAGCTGTGTGATGATCACTGCTGCTCACGTGGGCACCCACCTGGATATTCAACATGATGTCTCTGTTGGTGAGCACTAAATCCAGTACCGAGCACTCCCTGGTCGGTTCCATCACCATTTGTCTAAGTAATGCATCATGGAAGACATCCACAATCTTTTTACTTCTTTCCAGATTTGCAGAAGGAATACTCTAATCCACATCTGGTAGATTAAAGTCACCCAATATGATCACTTCCCCCTTCATGGCTATATTTGCAATATCAACAATCAATTCGCTATCCATTTCTTCAGTTTGAGTTGGAGGCCTGTAGACTACACCAGTATGGATGACAGTACCATCTTATCTTTCCAACACAATCCACGGTGCTTCTTTTTTTCCCCATGTCCCTACATTTCAGTAGCTTTAATATTACTTTTGACATATAGGGCTACTCCTCCTCCTTTCTACCCTCTCTATCTCTTTTATTTATTTATTTATTTATTTATTTATCTGTATTTATATCCCGCTTTTCACCGGGTCAAAGCGGTGGAACATATAACAGGGGGGGGGGAATCAAAAAGTGTGGGGGGGGGGGCATCACCAGGGTCTACATTAATGATTTTGGATGGACATAGAGACTGACAAGATAGACAGTTTATGGATCTTGAAGGATCTTGAGGATCTTGAAGAGAATAGGGTTCCTGTTCAGAGATGTTCTTGGAATAGGATGGTTTTTAGCTGCTTTTTGAATGAAGGGAGATCACCGTTGTTCTTGATGTGGTTTGGTAGAGAGTTCCAGAGGGATGGGGCATAGAGTTCAAAGGCTCTGTTGCAAGTCCATTGTGTTGCTTTGGTTCTTTCGTGGGGGACGGCAATGGAGCTGTTGGAGGATTGTCTGGTTGTTCTGTTGTGGGTTGGGCGAGGTAGAAGGGTGTGGAGTGGGGTGCCTTGTGTTTGGTGGATGGTTTTGTGGGTGAGTAGAAGAGCTTTGAACTTGATTCTTGCTTCGATGGGGAGAATATGAAGGTCTCTTAGTATTGGGGTGATGTGGTCTCGTTTCTTTGCGTTGTGGATTATTCTCGCCGTGGTGTTTAAGGCAGTTCGGAGGAGATTGGTTTGTGTGGCAGGTAGGCCATGGTAAATTATGTTGCAATAGTCCAGATGAGGGAGTGTTAGAGCCTGCATTACTGTCCTGAAGTCCTGTGGTTCGAGGAGAGGTCGGAGACGTTGTACCGTTTTTGCCTTGTGGAATACAGTTCCGGTGGTCTTGTTGATTTGCTGTTTAAGGGTTAGGGCTTGGTCAATGATAATTCCGAGATATCTTATGTGTGGTTGTATTTGAATTTGCGTGGTTCCCATGGTGAGGTGAGTGGGTGGTTTGAAGTCTGGGTCTTTTGTCACTATAAGAGCTTCGGTCTTCCTTATGTTAATGGATAAGTTGTTCTCTTGTAGCCAGTTGGATACGTCAATGAAGCAGGCTGATAGCTGGTCGTTTTTTGGGTCTGTGGTTGTAATTGGGGCGTAGAGCATTATGTCATCAGCGTATATGTGGAAGTTGATGTTGTGTGCGCGTATGACTGAACAGAGTGGACGGAGGTAAATGTTGAAAAGCATGGCTGATAATGTGGATCCTTGAGGTACTCCTTGATGTTGATGGAATGGGGGTGAGGTTGAGGTTTTGGTGCGGATCAGTTGCTGTCGGTTGGTTAGATAGGACCTGAACCATCGGAGTACAGTATCTTTGATCCCAATTGCTTGGAGTCTGTGGAGAAGGATATTATGGGAGATGGTGTCAAAGGCTGCTGATATGTCCAGGAAAATTAGGATGAATCCAGAGTGTTTCTCTTGAGTTCCAATGATGAGGGTGTTCATCAGTGTGGTCATGAGTGTCTCGACCCCATGTAATGGTCGGAATCCGTGTTGCTGCGGGTCCAGTATATTGTTGACGACCAAGTGTTCTTGAAGCTGACGTTGGACTATCTTCTCGATTATCTTTGCAGTGAGTGGGAGGCTCGCTACTGGTCTGTAAGAGGCAGGGTCTAGGGGATCTAGGTTGTGTTTTTTAGGGTTGGTCGAATGACTGTGGTCTTAAGGGCATCAGGCATGTGTCCTTGGGTAAAGGATTCGTTTACGATATGGGTTAATGGTGTGCTCAGGTCTTCTTTAGTTTTCTTTATCCAGTCGGCAGGACAGGGGTCCAATGGGGAGGTGGTGGTGTTCAAGCAGGAGATGGTGGAAGATATTTCTTCTTTCAAGGTTTTGTCAAATGTATTCCAGTCGCTCTTCGGGGTGGGGTATGGATTTCTGTTGGTTGTTTCAGCATGGTGATGTAAGGTTTGTGGTTGCTGAAGCTGTTTGCATTGTCTGGCTAGAAGATCAGGGGGGATATCTGGCAGCTGGTCAGAATTACTGGGTGCCCTTGTCAGTTTTTTGACAATTTGGAAGAGTTCTCGGGGTTTGTTTATGGCCGTTGTGATGATTTTGGTGTGGTAGGTTCTTTTGGCGTTGTCCGTTTCTGAGTGGTACACATTGAGTTCGTGGAGGTATTTTGTTTTGTCTTTGTCGCTTTTGGTTTTTCTCCATTTCCTTTCGGTTCTTCTAAGTTTAGTTTTCAGTTTTCGGAGGGTAGGGGTGAACCATCGGGCTTTTGAGGATATGGGTCTGGCATTAGTCTTGTTTCTAGTTGTGATGGCGGCTGCGGAGATTGTGGTATTCCAGTTGTGGAGCAGGTCATCAAGGTTGTTGTAGTTTGTGTGTAGGTTAGGCAGGGTTTGTGATAGGAAGTCTTCTTTGTGAAATGCTTTGAATCGCCTTGTGTGATGTTCGTTTTCTCTGTTATTTTTGAGTTGATAGGTGTGGGATATGTTGATGATGTAGTGGTCTGACCACGGTATTGGTGAGATTGTTGGTCTTCTGTAAAGAGTATAAAAAGAGTATAGCAAGATATGGCTATGTCCCATTCATGCGACTTGTTAAACCATGTTTCTGTAATGGCCACAATGTCCAAGTCCATTTCCACCAATAGGGCTTCCAGATCAGGAACTTTGTTGGCTAGGCTGCAAGCATTTGTGCTCATTACTTTCCAGCATTTGTTGACTGGCTTGACTGTGTTTTGCAAGGATTTTCTTCTACACACCGCTTCCCACTTGCCACTGATGTGTGATTTAAAAGTGTAGCTGTTTCCAATATCATTTTGTTTTGCTGGGAGTGACGTCCTGAACTTGTCCTTCTCCATCTGTCACCCCCTTTCTCTAGTTTAAATGCTTGTTCACATACGGCCTTTTCACTTAGGATCCTTTTTCCTGCAATGGAGAGATGCAGTCCATCAGCACAGTATAGTCTCTTGTTGATGAATCTGTTTCATCAGTCACCAGTATATCTAAATCCTTTTTGTTTGCACCACGTTTGGAGCCATGAAAGTTGTTTATGTGATTCAGCCTTTCTGCCCCCTTACCATGAACAGGTAGAACTTCTGAGAATGCTACAGTGTTAACAATGGGCTTGAGTTTCTCTCCCAGAGTCTGGAAGTCCTTTGAACTGCAGAGGCACTGTTTCTAGCTGGGTCATTTGTTCCCAAGTGGATGACATCAGTTTTGGAGTGCTCACTTTCTGCACCAACTATACCAACAATTTGGTTTGTATTCCTGCTGGCTGAAGAACTTGGGAGGCATTTGACCATCCTCTCTCCTTTGATCTGTGTTCCAAAGTTGGTGCCTCTGATGATGGAATCTCCAAATAGTAGTAGTTTTCTGTTTTGCGATTTTTTCTTCATATTTGGTGCATTATCGATAGATTGGGCATTGACTCTCTCATTTAAGGGTGCTTCCGTTTCCACAGATTCGGCACCCTCATTATCCAATGCAGAGAAGGCATTATGCTGGGATATCTCTTGATGTATAGGGTATCTCTGCATTACTGGTCATAATGTATCAGAGCCCACTGTGATCCATTTGTTCCTGGGCTGTTTGATTCTTTGTGGGAGCAGTGGTGGATTTTGTTCCATTTGTACCTTAGAAGAGGTATGTTTAATTGCAGCTAAATCTTCCCTTAATAGAGTCAATTCTTTATGCATAGCAGCTAACTTGAGGCATATAGGGCAAGCTCTTCGGTTCCAAATTATTCTTCTCAGAATGAAAGCTCCACAGTTATTGCATTGAATACACGGCATGCTGATTAAGCAGTACTTTGCTACAAAATTAAGTGGGAGACTTAGTTAGATGATCAGGTCTCTGCAAATCTAAGAACTTCTATTCCAAGTAGCTATTTATCACAAGTGTCCCTGGCCAGTAGGCTTTATATGAACTGAGGGCACACTCAGATATCTGATTTAAAGGTTATGCAAGGAATGTAGGCAGTCAGAATATTCCTAAAAACTTATATCCAACAGTTAAAATCTATATTAAAACAAAACAAAACACCAGCAATAGTAAAGTCTGAAAGTTTAGTTGTGTGGATTTTCTGGATGCTCAGTGGCTAGGGGCAGTTCTGGGGAAAGGTAAAAGGTTATCCAGTTATCCATCTAAGTGGAGAATTCAGTTACTAGATACTGTAGATAACTTATCACTCCAGTTTATACCTGCTGTTTGTGTGGCATCACTTATCGGGAATAGAAAAATACAACTAGTCCCACTGCTGTGAGAAAAACAAACCTGCATCACTGCTTGGTACCCCCTATTTTCAGTAAATGCCCCTATTTGGAAAACATGGACATTTTCTATCTTCTGGAATTTGTGCAGCTGAAACTCTTGTCTTGCCTCCGTGCTAGCTTGTTCCAAAACTCAGATATTTCCATTGCAAATGCCCAAGCACGTAGCCATGTACATATGCATATTTTAGTCAGATGGAATCTACTTTTAGCATGCTGTAGCCTGTGAGGAATTTCTAGAGCAGCGCGCATACAAAATCTGAACGTACTCCGTGAATCTAAAATATAATCACAATATTCAAGGCAATTCTACTATCTTCCGACTTTCTTCACAAAAGGTTTAAAGCAAAGTAATTCAGGCACATTAAAAATGGAACTCGGTCTCTGTGTTTTGTCCTATCCATGAAATAAATTGCCATGACTTAAAAAAAAAAGACAAAAATCTCATTTTAATCAGAGCTCATTCAGCCACCATTCTGCAACAGTGAACATGCAAGATAATGACATGTTCCAAATGCATTCTCAATTCTTTGAGTCAATCATGTATTTATGATAAGTAGTCTACTATCTCAACTCTCCTAATTTTCTATTTCAATGCTCTGCCATGACATATTCAACAACAGGTGTTACTGACTTGAAAGTGAAATAGGCTATTGCTCTGTTTGCATCAAAGGAACGCCATTCTAGTTTCTCCTAGGCTTCTTTTTTATGAGGTTGAATTATGAAATAGGAGTGCTAAGGGAATATGGTGCTATGTCATATCTCTTTGTGAACTTTCGAAGAGGATGAATAGTGTAGCAAGAGAAACAGCTCCCTGCTTTTCTGATAATATCCCTAACATACAATATTTACCTTTTCAATGGGTTCTTTATGAGAATATAGTTCCTTTATGTAGCATATTGCATTAAACAAATGCTATGATTTTTGTAATCTTGGGCCCGATAGTGCAAGGTTTCTACACGGTTTACAGAGCGGGATATTCAGCGGCACTAACTTGAGACACAGGAAGTACTTAGTATATATATATATATTTTAAAATTTTAGTATTTACTGCATGCAATTTGCAAAAAAGAACAAGTGCAAACAATCACTTGCAGGAAAACAAGAAATGTTGGATGACAAAGAAAACAATAAGTAAATCAAAATATCAAACATGGCAATATTGTTAAGCCTTAAGAAGACAGACAAATTGATGATTTTATTGTATAAAATATAGCTAGAAAAACAATTGTTTAGAAGATAAGATTCTGGCGTCAGTTCCAGGTGACAGCTCCTCCCTCCAACCCTTCGGGGGATAAAGCCAGCTGGCTCTGAGGACTTGGTGGGCACTAGCCTGGACAGTCAGAGGCCAGGATTTTGACAAAAGTTTCAGGTGACAACTCCTCCCTCCAGTGTGTCCAGGATGTGGATGCGGGTTCATGTCCAAAGGGGTGTGACTTAAGGGGCATGTCAGGCTGCTTGTGAGCCCTTTTGGAGTGCCTGGAGATGCCTGAGGACATTGTTCCCCTTTTCATTCTTAATGGATGAGCGGAAAGCCAAAACTAAGGGGCCTTTGGAGGGCTGAGTGGTGAAAGGCTCGATGGACCAGCAATTGGTGAGCATGATGGGACCTGGACCATCTGTAATACAGACTGAGGGGAGCGGATGTTGTCCTCAGGCATCTCTGTGAATTTTGGGTTGCGTACCCCTCCTTCACAACTGACTGCTAATATTGCTGGTGTCCCCTTCTATGGGATGTTTTTCAACCTTCCTGTACTCCTGTGCTTTTGGAACAGATTGAATCCTTAGTGGTTCCCCCGCAGCAGGTTTGAAGTATCCCACACCTGTAACTTGCCTGGTGTTTCTACAGACTTGGGGGTCTTTGGATCTGGGTCCTGGGGATATATCCCTAAGGGATATTTTGTTTGCAATTCATAGTGCAGATGGAGTACTTAAGGGTACACTGACACAATTATCTTTCTCAAGAAACTGTCCAGGTTATATCCCAGCAGGGTGACCTTCTCACTGGTGTCAGTGATAGAGTCTCCAGGCTGGAGAGTAATGTTGTTAAAGTGCAAACTGTAATTCCTTTATTAAGGATAGTTTGTCTTTGCATAATAAATTGGAGTCATTGGAAAAAAATACCAGAGCTGAGAACCTCAGGTTTTTTAATTTTCCTGTAGTACGTCTTCTTTCTCCGCTGAAGTTATTTATTTATTTATTTATTATTTATTTTATTTATTAACTTCTCTTATATACCGCACTATTGTCATCAGCACGGTTTACATGAAACAAACATATACATACAGATATCTGTTATGCATTTTACAAATAACAGGGGTTATAGAACTTGGAATAAAGAAGGTAAGCTATATCAACTAGGAAAACTATCTACAGTAATCTAAATGCATTGGTTACATTTGGTTATCATTTGAGGTAGACATGGTCAGGGAGTGTGGCATTAGTATTTTCTTGTGAACGATTAGATTGGAAAATAGCTTAAGAAGAGATGATGCTTTAGACTTTTTCTGAATTGTGTTAAGTCGGTTACAGCTCTCAATTCTGGTGGTAGGGCATTCCAGGCTGAAGGGGCGTGGATACTGAAGGCTCTCTTATTTGTTTCCTTAGTGTATCTGATAGCTTGCTTCGGGATAGTTAGTGTATTTATAGCTGCTGATCTTCTGGATCTATTGAGAGTCTGCAAGTGTATAAGGTTGGTGACAGTTGTTGGTGCTTGGTTGTTTAGTGCCTTGAATGTGGTGATCAGGATCTTGTAGTGGATTCTCGCGTTGCTTGGTAACCAGTGGAGCCTTTTTAGGATAGGAGTTATGTGATCAGACTTTGATATTCCTTCAAGTACTCTGGCAGCGGTGTTCATCGCCAGTTGGAGGGGGTTCAATGTTGACTGAGGGAGACCATATAGAATTGCATTTGTGAAGTCGAGGTGAGGCATTACCAAGGCTTGGTAGACGGTTCTGAAGTCTGTGGGTTCCAGTAAGGGTCGTAAGTGACGTAGTGTGCGTATCTTATGGTATATTAGTTTCGTTATATTCTTTATATGGGTTTTCATATTGAGGCGCTGGTCAAGAGTGATACCTAGGTATCGTATTGTAGGTTTTACTGTTAATTCCTTGTCTTTTATCTTTAAGGTGGTAGGAGGTGTGAAGTCTCGGTTCTTTGTGATAAACATCACATCGGTCTTGCTGTGGTTAATTCTCAGGTTCTGGGAGAGGAGCCAGTCTTCAACTGATTCGAAGCAGTTCGTCAATGGTGTAAAATCAGGGTGGTTGATGGAGAACGGCATGTATAGGAGAATGTCATCTGCATATGCTAAACAGGTAACGTTAAATGAACAGATGAGGTCACAGATAGGTTGCATGTATATATTAAATAATAATGCTGACAGGGAGGATCCTTGTGGTACCCCTTGATCTTGAAGAAATGGTTCTGATGTTGTTTCTCCAATTCGTACTTGTTGCCAAAGAGGTTAAAGAGGTTGTATTATATTCTTCATTTCAGGAATCATCTGTTGACTCTATATTATTATGTTCCTCATAGTGTTACCTTACAATATCCAGCTGGAGAATTAGACAAACTTGTAAATGTTGATGCTATTAATTTAACAGGTTTTATATACCGCTTTATCATTTCAATCAAAGCTATGGATTTAACACAATTTTTAGTCTTCTTTAGATAATATTACAAGGAGGGAGACTCTTTTGGTTTCTTTTAGCTCAGAGATAGAGAAGAATGTTATTTTGAAATTATATTTTTTGAGGAAGACAGCTCCCTTCTGTGGACAGCCTATAATGGTTTTCCCAGGTGTGGCACGTGCCACTCAATTTTGCCATAAAGCTTTTCTGCAGTTAAAACCTAAGGTTACAGTGATGGGTGAAACATTTCATTTAAAAACCCCTTGTAAATGGTGACATACTCAGGCAACAGATACTCCTTTATGGAGGTGTCGCATCTTGAGAAGTTTCTGGTAGACAAAGTATCTTGAGATTTACTTGGGTTTTTAGATGTTTTCTGATTGTAAAAGGGTTTAAGGACTTTTTTTCTTCTCATTGTCCATATTAATGTGTCTTCCTTGATGTGGACTGGTACAATTCTTCATTGTGTTTTTGTTTAAGTATTTCCTATAATGTATGTATGAAGTATTGCTTTTCTTATGGTTGCTTTTGTATAACATGTTAAATATTCTAAAGAAAAAAAATGTTTAATAAGAGTTAATACATCATATTTGAGATGCAGAAGGTATTCACCTTCAGTAAGCTAAAAGATGCCACACCCATTAGAAATGATTCCTTTTCTGTTTAATGGTTGTTCCACATTTTCAAGGGGTAATTTAAGTTGAGAGGGCAAATGCAATGTGTGATGTTGAGTCAGTGCTGACTCTTCGACAACCAGCTACCCCTGGGTGCTTTCCGGAAGGTGTGACTGGAAGTAGATTGCCAGGCTTTTCTTCCAAAGCAATGCAGGGTAAAGTGACTTGCTCAAGGACACAAGGGGTACCAATGGGAAATGAACCCGACTCTCTTGGCTACCAGACCACTAGGCCATTCCTCGACTCTGTCTAAGAGGGATCAAGAAGGCACCTACTTCTCACCTATTTTATATATACACACATGCTAGGGATGTGCAGTCTTTTTATGTTAAAACTGTTTATTGAGTCAGCAGCATCCATGGAACATCAATCTTTACCTGAATTATTAGTAACTATCATAGAGTGTGTTTCAAAGTAACAACATAGTATAATGACATTTTCAACTTTATTCCCTTTCCCCCCCTCACCTTTCCACCCCTCCCCCCTGTCCAAAAATCCCTTGCCCCCTCCCCCCGTGTCCAAAAATCCCTTGCCCCCTCCCTCCCTCCATGGGGTCTACAGTCCCAATCCTATCCGCCATGTGATCCAGTTCTAAGGGTAAGTGAGAGGGGGCTTCCCTGTCCTAGCCTCTGTGCCCATTCCTTCTGGTTCCTCTTCCTCCTGTGATTCTACCCAATTCAAATTGCCCCTATGTTGCATATGTATCTATCTCTTCAGTCTATGTTAAATGGAAGCCCATGGAGGTTGCTCTTCACTCCTGAGCTCCCTCACTCCCCTTCCTCTTTCCCACCTTACCTCCGTTGACCCCCACACCACCCTCCCTCCCTAAGGAACCCCACAAACCTTAATAATCATGCACAGTGGTTGAGTACCCTGCTTCTTTCTCGGTATGCTAAGAGCTGGAGGTGCGGGCCCCACCCATTAAGAAAAGCCTTCCAGTGTAGGCCATTTCTCCAGACTCTCACCTTTTCCGATAACATCACTGTGTATAAAAGGATTCACCACTGCCCATAAGTTGGTCCTCTTGGGGATAGTCAATTGTTTAGTATAACCTGCCGAGCCACTACCGAGGCTAATCGTAGCCACCTGAATGTGGCCTGCTTCAGATCCGCTACGAGCTCGGGCCCCCAAACATCCAACACCATGGTAGCAGGAGATAGAGTCAATGTTTTCCCTAAGCATTTCCCTAAATATTCTCGTATTCTAGTCCAATATACCGCCATTACATGACATTTCCAAAGCATGTGCCCTAATGTCGCGGCACTCTCCCCACATTGTGGGCACCCATCCATTTCTACTATCCCAGTTCACCATGCCTTTCGCGTGGAGAAAAACATACGTTGCAGAAGTTTAAATTGCAAATCTCAATATTGTACCGACACAGTCAAGGATGGGATCCCTGCAAAAGCTTTCATTACCATCTCCTCCTCCATCAGTGTTTCCAGATCTTGTGCCCAAGTCCGCCAACTCGTTTTCTGTTGGTGGGGACTCAAGCTCCTCCAATGCTTTTTGTAATTTGGATACCCATGCATACCCGTCTCCCCCATGAGGATTTCCTCTATGCGAGAGCTCACCTACCCTTGCAGACATTCCACTGGAAGCCCTCAAATGTAACTCCTCACCTGAAGGTAGGGGTAGTACTCATTCTGTGCTATAGTGAACTGTGCACTTAGACTGGAAAAATCTATAAGAATTCCTTCTTCTGAGACCACATGCTCTATATTGACGATCCTGGCTCATTTCCATCGAAGGAATTTAGCATTCGCTATACCCATGGGAAAATCCTTATTTCCCCATAATGGGAGAAAGGGGGACCTATGGTAAGGCCACCCCAAACATCCACAGAGATAGCGCCAGGCATGACAAATTGGAGCATACAAGACATCATGTGTGAGAGACTTGGTGTCTCCCCTAAATCTCGCATGCAACAAGTACCTCACATGTAGTGGTTCATAAGGGCTCTGTCCATGGCCACCAGGGTATGATCCTTCATGTCCCACAACCACTCATGGACATGTATAAGCAGGCAAGCCATATTATATCTCTCATGTGCGTGTCAGAACTGCTAAATGGACGCATGGGCGCCTGCCCCCCCCCCCCCAGCAAAACATTAGTATGCTTTTCAAATAATCAAATGTCTTGCTTTTTTATCATCAGCGGTAATGTTTGTAGTGCATATAGCCACTTCAGGAATAGGCTCATCTTAAATAAAGCTGTCCTGCCACCTAACGTCAAAGGAAGATCCTTCCATTGCTGCATCCTTGCCTTGAAGTCCTTCAACAAGCCAGATATATTGACCTGATATAGGTCAGACAGACATGTGGGAATATGTATTCCTAAATATTTGAAGCATCCCACAGCCCCTTTTAATGGAAAAGCTCCCGACCACTTAGTTGGTAGAAGAGGATCCAAGGGAAGGCCACAGATTTATTAAGATTTAATTTTAAACCCAATAAAGATCCGTATTCTGCAAACTCTCGCAACAGTGAGGGCAAGTCCTTTATCAGATTGTCCAGATGAACTAGGAGGTCATCCGCAAAACCGGCCACCCAGAACTCCTCTGAGCCCACCTTTACACCTTGCAAATCATCCGCAGCTCTAAACCTGTTCAATAGAGGTTCCAAAGTTGGTATAAACAATATTAGGAGAGGGGACAGCCCTGTCTTATGCCTCAATGAATTAAAAACTCAGGTGACAGGTTTCCATTGACTAGGTCGCCCCTCTTGGGTTTGAGTATAATAGGCATACGGTGTCCACAAAGGGACTATGTAACCCTATTTCATCAAGGACACGATACATGAATTGCCAGTTCATGCGAATGAATGCTTTTTCAGCGTCAAAACTGATAAGCATAGAAGATTGCCCTTTTGCGAGGCTAGCCCATATGGAGGCCAGGACTTTGTGTACTCTATAGGCTATACTCCTACCCTGCACAAACCCCATGTAATTACCATGTATTAGTTCAGGTAAGTAGATCGCTAATCTGTCCACCATAATTTTTCCAGGAGTTTGATATCCACATTCAAAAGAGAAATCGGGTGATAAGAGCCAGGGAGAGTAGGGTCCCTGCCGGGTTTGGGAAGCACTGTAACCAATGTCTTATTTGGTTCATACCGAAAACTTCCTCATTGGACCAAACCTGTATAATAATCTACCATAGGAACAACAATCCTATCTATCATTAACTTGTAAAAATCCCCCCATAACCCATCTGGTCCCGGTTTCCGTCCTGATTTTAAGCCTTTGATTCCTTTCTGAATTTCCTGTGCCAAAATAGGAGCATTTAGTTCTGCCTCTATTTTGGGACAGCACAGGATCAAATGTAGGCTACTCCCACCTCTCCATCAACCTCCTCTGCTCGATATAATTGCTGATAATAGTCAAAGAATGCTTTTTCCACTCCTGATGCCATGGATTGTACGGAACCATCCACTCCATGAACCTCAGGCCCCCCTCCGCACGGATCAGCGAGGATTGCAACTTCCCCACTCTGTTTCCAAATCTGTACAATTTGTAGCGATAAAACATCAGGGACTTTTTAGCTCGCTGATGTATCAACAACATACCTAGCTCATTCTATATATTGTGAAACTGAGTTTTAGTTTCTAGGCAGGGGTGTGAAGCATAGCGTTGTTGCGCCCCCCCCCCCTCAAATCACGCTCAAGCTGTAATACTCTACTATTTAACTGTCTGCATTTGAGATGCAAGTAGTTAATAACCTCCCCCTGCATCACTATTTTATCTGCCTACCAGAATAGGATTGGTTGGTCCAAATGCTGTCTGTTTTGTCTTTCATAGTCATCCCATTTATCTTTAATATATTGCTCAAATTGGGTATCTCCCACTAATTCCAGCAAATACCTCCAGACCTCCAGCCTCCCCCTCCACCCCACTTCATCATTAGGGCAAGCATCGCATGGTCAGAAACAACAGGTGAGCCAATGTTTGCCTGGACCACCTTTCCAAACAGAGCAGCAGAAATGAAAAAGTAATCAATTCTAGACCATGAGCCGTGAGCTCTCGATAAGTGCGTGTACTCTCTAGTCCCTGGGTGCAGAACCCTCCAAACATCCAGCAAATCATAACCTTCACATAGGCTCATTAGCCGGCATGCACTTCATTGATCTTGGGGCCTCACCCCTCGAGACCTATCCACACCACTATCTAGAGCACAGTTGAAGTCACCTCCCATTATGAGTTGGCTATTCGCAAATTGTGTGATACATCGGGTGAGGCACTGATAAAATCGCACCTCATATACGTTAGGGGCATATATTGAACCCAGGACCACCAGCTTACCATGCAATTGCCCACAGATAAACACGTATCTCACCTCTGGATCAGCCTCCACTGTTTATTCCAGGCTGGGAGAATTCTTGGCAATCAATATGGCCACCCCCCCTCTTTTTCCCCACTGCCAGCGCACCATATACTTTATCCACCCAATGCCTGCGTAGTTTAGCTTGCTCCTCTGGTATCAAATGTGTTTCTTGAAGCAACGCAACCTTGACTTGCCCTGGTCCCAACTGCTGCAACACCTTATATTGCTTGATTGGGGACCTGAGCTTACAGACATTCCAAGATACTAATTTAATGTATTTACCAATATTTCTTCCTCCAATCGCCTATCCTGTAGAAATCACTAGTAAAGCATCTCCAGCGCAGGCCACCCCTCTTTCTACCCTTCCCCTCCCTCCCCAGAATCTTCCCCTCCCAATCTAATCCTATTATCCCTTCCTTCCATCACTGCCCCTTATGGGCCTGACTTTATTGTCTCTGTGTATCAGAGGTCCTCCCCTCCCCTTCCCTGGTTGCTCTGCCCGCGTAATACCACATTCCTTTTGCTCTCCAGCATACATTCTGCTGCTGCACTTGCTCCATTAACCTTTCCTAGCCTAGAAATCCTTGGTACTTCTCCCCCCTAGTGTCCCTCCTCCTCTGGGTTTACCTCCTCCCTGTGTTCCTGAGATCCACCTTAGTCCATTGTTAACTGTCTGCTCACTAAACAACAATTGAAATAGACGTGGCCCAGGTGAGAAGAAACAAGACCCACACCCAATGTTCTCCAGACAGCACACCTCAGTACCAAGACAAGCCCCCTCTCAGTTCTTGTAGCTATTCTTAGCCAGGTATAGAACTCCTCATCTGTAGCATCCCCCACAAAAGTATGGTATCATGATTAAACATAATTGTATAAACCCTTATAAATGGAACATGAGATACCGCCTTACTTTAATCCAGACAGTCCCTTGGAGCAGAGTGGATAAATCTCCCTCCGCCCTCAGTTAAATCTTAAGAAAACATCTCGGAGGGCTGGAACAATCCAACATTAAACAGATAACAGTAAAGTTATCTTTACTGGAAAGAAAATGGAGACTTAATTGATCACATCCCAACCTAACCCAATACCAAACAATTCAAAAGGAATACAACAACCTAATTAATAAGCAGAGACAAGAATACCACACAAACTATATTAAAATCACACAGAAAACCCAGAGAACTATTTGAAATCATCTGCAAACTCACAAAGGACCCATCAAATAAAGAAGAGATCTCCATACAACCTCAAATATTTGCTATCACATCAATAAGAATAAACCAACCCAGAAGACACCTTCCCATAACATCCACAATACCTCAAAGGCAGAACCCAACTCCATACAAGAATGGAGGGAATTCCATATGCCCACTTCAGAAGAAATTCTCCAGACCATAGCCGCTCTAAATACTAGCACGGCTCCATCTGACCCTTGCCCAGTAGAATAGATTGAGGCAATCAAAGAAGAGGTTATCAGCTACATCCACAACATAGTAAGCAAGTCTCTATCATGAGGTTATATGCCTTATGCCCTCAAGCAAGCAACTATCCACCCCATCCAAAAAGACACATCAACAGACAGCTCAGATCCTGCATCTTACCGCCCAATCTCCAGCCTTCCCTTCCTATCCAAGATAATTGAAAAATAAGTTCAGAAACAGCTACAAGATCACATTGACATACATGCTCCACTTGATCTACACCAACATGGTTTTTGCCCCAATCACAGTGTTGAGACTCTCCTCACTCACTTACTGGACATGCTACTCAGAGGAATCGACAATATAAAAACAGGCTTTTTATTCGTTTTCATCGACATGTCCTCAGCATTCAACACCGTATCTCTTAGCATCCTAATAGAGCATCTAGCCAGTATTGGTCTACTTAACACTACCCTCAACTTGTTTCAGTCCTATCTAAGTCACAGACAACAAATGGTCAGAGTTGGATTAAACACCTCCACTCCAATCAACAATACACAGGGAGTCCCGCAAGGGTCCTCCCTGTCCGCTCTCCTATTCAACATATACATACAACCAGTCTGTAACATCTTCAAAAAGCATAAGATCCTCTATGCTATCTATGCAGATGACATTATAGTCTACACACCAATCCTCCTTGACAAACCAGACTATATAGCAATCACAGTCTACTTTCATGAAATGATCAACTGGCTTTCCTCCAACAATCTACTCCTTAACTTCAAGAAATCTGAAGCACTATTCATATCATGTAACACCTCTTTTACTCCCCCCCCCCCAACTTCCATCATCCTACTGGATGCTCCAATCCAATAAAGGAAGAGGTCCAATATCTAGGTGTCACCCTGGACCGAGCCCTAAATTTGCAACCACACATCAGCAGAACCACCAGGAATGCATTCTACAAACTGGCCATCATCCATAGACTAAAACCCCTCCTAAACTAGGAACACTTCCGCCAAGCTGTTTGCCAAGCTGTATGCCAAGCTGTTATTACCCCCATTCATGACTACTGTAACTCCCTCTTCCAAGGTCTCCCAGCACAATCTACAAGACCACTTCAATTAGTCCAGAACACTGCTGCCCGGCTCATAACAGGATCAGCCAAACAAGAACACATAACACCCATTCTACTTCAGCTGCACTGGCTACCAATTACTTTAAGAGCCAAATACAAAACAGCATTAACCATATTCAAAATCAGAAACAAAACATCAGCCGGAACCTTACAAGAGCCCTTAAGCGCAAAACCTAACAGCAGACCCAAAAGACAAAACACAAGAGAAACAATACCATCTCCAGGCTTTTTCACTAAAGCCAAGACAACGTCAAATAGGGCTCTCTCACTTGCAGCACCTACCATCTGGAACTCCTTGCCATGGAAGATAAGGACAACCAAGGACATTAAGGACTTCAGGAAACAACTAAAAGGTTTCCTGTTCTCTGAACATTTCAAAGATGACTTCCAGTACATACCCTAATGACTTGCACCTAAATAATTTCATACCCAAATACATCAATTGTAAATAAGTTATGCTCCTAGCATGTCCTGCATGTAACCTCTTCCCATGTTTTTAAATGAGTTTTCTGTAATGTTCTGTTGAAGTTGTAATGTAAACTGCTTTGATGCCAAGAAAGGCGGTATAGAAAACTTGTTAAATAAATAAATAATAGTGACTAGGTTTATATGCTTTCCCCTTCCCAAGAAGTTCCCCTTCACAACCCGTAATCTGATTATTATCCACACATATCATGCAGAGGCCCTTACAAGGTCTTTCTGGTAGTGTCACAAAAAACAATGGTGTGCCATTGAGGCCGCTTTGCCAGCCCCAAACTGGTCCCCCTGGATCTTCTCTGTGGATCTCATACCAGTACATCCATGGCATTAAGTCCAGCAGTTCAGATTGTGTGGAGTACCATGCATGTCCTGAGGTCCCTGTTTTATCACTGCCTGCACGTATGGGTCCACTTTCGCAGACAGAGATTACACAGTTTCAAGTTATATCTAATCCGGCGGTTTAGTCAGATTGACGGTATCTATTCAGGGGGCTGTGCATCAGCCAGTATTTACCACAGAAGGCCATGGCTTCTGTCGGGGTCGAAAAATTGTATTGCTGGCCCCCATATTCTAGCCTCAGCCGAGATAGATACACCAACACAAATCTGACATTCTGTTGCACCAAAATGCTGCAGGACTCCCTGAACTCTCGCCACTTTGCCGATATCCCCGCTGAATAGTCTTGAAAAATGTGGAGACTTTGTGTGCTACCATTCTTCCAGCATTGCATATGAGAGGCTCTTAGCACACACTCCTTCTGGTGAGCATTCAGGAATCGGGCGATTACAGCATGCGGTCTGTTATCTGAGGAGCACCTTTGCCCCAGTCCCCTCCTCAAGTGGTAAGTTTAGAGGGATCCAGGCTTCCAAAAATCCTTTCAGTTCCCTGTCTGAGACCTTCTCATCAATTCAGATAAACCAGAGGTTTTTCCTTCTCCCACAGTTCTCCGGTTCCTCAAGTTTGTCTGTGTGTTGTTGTACTAGGGCTTCCATGTGTTTCAGTTTGGCCTGTACCTGGATATGCTTGTCTTCTAGGGACCCAATTCTTTGTTCTGCATGCTCAAATCGGCACTTAAAATATGCCACTGCCTGCATCACATTGTCCATCTGTGCCGCTAGGCCATTAAAACATTTTTTCAAGTGTTTGCACTATGGCCCTGGAGACTTCCTCGATCATTGCCCCAGAGGTATCAAGCTTCAGCCAGTTTGGCTGGCCTTCCAGCATTTTAGAATCTGTCGCCTGTGTTTTTTCTCTTTGGGCAGTCTTTGTCGCCATAAGCAAACAGCACGCTGGTATTTTATGGGCTGCAACCGTCTGTGTACGCTCTTCACTCTAGTTCCCCTTCAGCGACGATTTCAATAAGCATACTTCATGCTAATCATCAGGAGAAGGGAGAGAGCTCTGGAGCCAGGAAAGATGCATCCTCCCTAGTCCACCATGCCACCGGAAGTCTGTCATGCAGTCTTTTTAAATAATATAGGAAATGAGATTGATATTTGCTATATCATTTCATATCATTTCGGAATGCAAAAGAAAGAAAAAAAATCAAATTTCTTTGCTTTCCATCTGTTGTAATAAGTATACACTGTTGCCAAATAAGGCATGCTCTCACTCAGTCATACACACTATGGGGTCTATTCTGCACAGCGTTTAGCGGGGATATATATCCGGTCAGATGTATATCTACTGCTAAATGCCTGGGGCTGATTTAGGTGCCAAAGCTCCTTGCACATACAGTAGAGATGTGCGAGGAGCTCTGGATGGGGCGTGAGGGGGAGTGCTGGAGGAGGATTGAGGGCAGGCCAGAGGCATAACCCTGACTCTGGATATACAGGGCCAATTCTGGTCATGGTCCTGTATATCTAGGGTTACCGACCTAGATGTGGGTGGACAGGACAGCGGGACAGCACCAACAAGGTAAAGTGCAGGGGGGTTTCCTCGCAGCTCAATCCCGCCTTGGCAGGCCTGATCATGGCTCTAGCGGCAGGGAATGCAAGCTTTAAAACTGGGGGGACGATCGGGGCTCCTGCATGGCATCCTGGTGCCATGATGATGGGGTGCCATGGCACCGTGGCTCCATGCAGGGGCCTAGGCTGGGCTAGCCAGGGAGGGAGTAAGATGTTCAGCGTAGCTGGATCGGAGAACATCTGGGCCATCCAGGCCCTATGAGCAGAATCGAGGGCATATCTGGGCCTGACCAGAATTGGCCTCCACAGGTTTAATAGTGTACACTCTTTAGTGATAGCGTGTACTATTGAACAATAGTGTGCTCATGTACAAGTAGTGCATGCATATGTGTGTAGTGTGCACTGCTGAGCAATAGTGTGTGCTATTGTTTGAAAGTGCACACTACGAGTGACAGCTTGCGTTATTAATAACATTTCTCCCAAAAACAGACATTTAAATAAAACAAAACAAAAAAACCCATAAATGATATGGGAAACTAAACAATACAGGCATGTTTGGCCTGCACACCCCTAACTGACATCTCTGTGCCTTAATAAAATCCTAGAGGTAAACTAGCAGAAATCATAACTTGGAAGCTGGTTTAGAAGGACTAATTTCACTAGGAAGGGTAACTCTGGAGGAAGAGAAGCAGAGAAGATCAAGAGAAGGAGCGGGTGGAAAATCTTTATGTTACGAGGAAGAGGGAGAGGTCAGTGAATTGCAAATGTAGAAAACAATTCAAAGAATCTATAGGATATGCATACAGAGGTCACATCACCACAAAGCTGACTTGGGATGACTGCAGCTAAAGGGACATTCTTCTTTGGACTGGATCTTTATCTATCGGGGAAACACCAGTTGCCTTGCCAGCTGCACTTGACTCCAAGGGGCCCTTTTATTAAAAGGTCATTAGCTATCAGCCTGGGTCTGGTGTGTGCTGAAGGCACATTGACAGCTAGCGTGGAGCCATGATAGTTAGTGTCAACAGATATTGATGCTAACTGTCCATGGCGCATTAGGGTTCAAAGTGGGCTCGGGGGCAGAGAGTGGGTGGCGCACCTATGCTACCCGCATGGCATGCAAGTAACATGGGTGCATTCACTCCCACTTTCATAGATGGCATTGAGTGTGCCCCCACTATTGCCATGCTGTGGCATGGCCACATGAACCACGGTAACTGCCAGGGAAACATATTTCCATGCTCCCAGCAGTTAATCCTTTTGTGTTGCCATAATGGGCCATAGATTTGATTAAACAGCACAGCGCCCTTTAGCAAAAGGGCCCCACGTGTATAGGAGCTGTCGCTATTAACATATAAAATTCTGCTACTATCGCACTGCAGCATGCATGAGGAGTCTAATGGTTAGAACAGTAGCTTGAGAACCAAAAGATAAACAGTTCAATTCCCACTAGCACTCCTTGTGGCCTTGGGCAAATCACTTAATCCTCCATCGCCTTATAAAATTCCATGCTATCAAAGTCCCTGTTTGATGTACATTGCCAAGCTTAAGCTTTGACTAAAAATGATAAAGCAGTATAAAAAAAACCCTGCTAAATAAATGACATCTTTTACATGACTATTTTTAAACATTTTTTATGCTAAAATATTTATCTGGATTCTAAAAGTTGAAAAATAGCATTGATTTTTCAAACTATAACTTTCTTACTGATTACTGGAATCCAAAATCCCCCCTTAAGAACAATGCTATTTTTAGGGGTCTAAATGTCCCCCATAAGAACATCTGATATAATTCTTTTTCACAGTCAACAATGTGGTTGAAAAAAAAAAGTGCATTGAAAATGCTTTTCCAAATGAAAAAGGCAAAAGTGATTTGAGTTTAGCTCCCTCTTTTTTTCAGTAGTAGCTTAGGGGAAGTTGCATTCATGTACAGTAGGTATTTTTCCTATTAGCAGAAGACTTACAATTGAAGATTGTATTTAAGGCAATGGAGGGTTAAGTGACTTAGAAAAGTTGCAAAGAGGAGTGGGATTCAAACCTGGCTTATTGGTTTTAATCCTACTGTTCTAGTCATTAGGCTGAAGGAAGGATGGCAGCAGAGGAAAGGGTGATATGGGCTGGCAGCACCAATGTGTCGTAGGTGCCATCCCCAACGTATTTGTACTGTGCATGAAAATGTGCATCACTGCCACTTGGAAGACCTGATACCAGACATGTGGGACTCACACCTGCCCCAGCCACACAGCCGCCATACAACTCCTCAGACAAACATGCAGATAACAACTGCACCGGTGTCATCCAAACTGGGCAAATGGGGCATGTATGAACATGAGGTGATACCTTCAGGAGGCTATCTGAGGGATAGGATAGCCACATGTACTGCAGAGATGTCATGGAGCCAAAGCTGTACAGTCACAGTCATGATGTCACACATGACTCATGTTGGCCAAGTAGGTTACAGCTGTATGAATGTAACTGCCTGTTAGTATACCTCTGTAGCTGTGCAGTCACAATGGGGTACATCTTACCATCAATTGGTAATGTCTGATACTAACAGGGACTGTATGGACCTGCAGTCAGCTGAGCCATTGGCGGGTTAAGTGATCTGCTCAAGATCGCAAAGAAGTGTAGTCAGTCCATGAAGATTGTGGCAGACATAAAATGTGACAGAAACACATTCTGAAATATCACATAAGGAGTGGTATGGACCTCAAACCATGGCATCTTGGCCCCCAAATCATTATCATGAATATCATGCCGTACTTCCAAGCAAGGGCCTGATATCTGCAGGGTGAACGTTTGACCTGTTGCAATGGGCTGCAGTAGAGCCAATAAAGCCATGCTCTCAGGATGAGGAATAGCATGTTTGGCAATCCAAAGTGTGGCTAGAATGCATAAAAAAGTAGAAAGATTAGTGTCTGCAAGTCACAGCAGAGCCAGGACGGTTACAGGTAGAGAAATGACCCGAGAGGCACACAGGTGCAAAATGAACACGTGGGAATCAAACCCACAACCTCTCCTAAAAGGGATAGTGAACTAACCAGTAGGCTATACCTCCATACTACCCACCCAGCACTGTCTGGGTAGTTCAAAGAGTCTTCAGGTCGCTGCCTAAACTGTCTGCTGTGTGGGCCAGTATAGGTTAGCCCCTCAAGTACCTATGATGCACTGCACACGCGGAACAACAGTCTGCAGCTGATCACCAAACGGAGAATGCACTGATCCATCACATCTGCTCAGTAAGACACACTGACAATAAAAAGAATTCATGCAAACTGTATTATAACATGAATTGCAAGTTTTAGTACGTCAGAATCATGCATACCACCAACTTTGGGATACCTGCCTGGGAATATAAATCTGTAAGCATGTAAGCTTTGAGAGAGAGAAAGATAGACGGGCACAAATAAGGTGGTACATCTCAACAACTGGAACTGTGCAAACATCGCAGTGTCAGAAAAAAAAACTGGACACTCTCAGATTAGGATATGTAAACCATTTGATGTCAAACTCAATGCAGGCAGAAGTCAGCCTGGCTGAAGGTCACTATGAAATGAAAATTGACTCCAGAATTTAGCTAGAGTTTTCCAGATGGGTTTGGGGAAATTTCAAAGTGCCCCCTTAAAAAACAAACAACCTTCATACTATCTTTGAAAAACCTGCAATCAATGATTGCAAACCTCTTTTTTAGGGATTTACACATTGTTATTCCCGGATACTGTATCAAATGACTAGAAAGCTGCTACAACTTAATTTGAAACATAACCAAATACATTATTATGAAAATTGGAGCATAATCAACTTCTATAAATTAAATGAAAGTGGATCACTTCATGAAGTATTAAACATAATGCATTTTAAAGAGCTGAATTAATAGCTTCACTTACAGTTCTACTTCACTCTAGTACTCATTAGTGAAGTGCTCACTTGACTTCCTGGAAATAAATCATGCGAAATATTATGTGACTATGCCAAAGGAATTGTTTCATGCCTTTCTTTGTCTCTGTGGAGGGGTTTCAAAGTGCCAACCAGATTGTGGCTTTCTAAATTGAGGAATTTTTCAGTAGCAACAGCTGAAAATAAGCTTAAATGTATCTGGACAAAAACTTGGCTGGCTAGATTTAAGCCTACAGGTAGCATGTCTTGTGTTGGATGGCCAACTAAGCCAGCAGGTGCTGGAAATCTCTGGTAGCTGCTGGTTTTTGTCCCCTCTTAGTTCTTGATATAATAGCCTGTGTGTTAGAGTGCTACACTAATCTTTAGCATACAGCATTGGAACTCATGCACTAAAAAAGTCTTTTACTCCCGATGGAGTAACCAGGGGTTCTTAACCCAGCCCTTAGGACACACGTAGCCCATCACGTGAATACAGAACATGGTGATTTCTGAACAAAGTTTAATCCAATAACTCTCAAGATTAGCTTGTTAAACCTTTTGTAAATCTAGAGCTATGTTTCTGTCTTTCTTTCTTTAGCCCTTTTGCTTGCTCACTCTCAATAAAAGACGTTCTAGTAGTTTTATTAAACTGAAAACAATGGAAACAGGATATACAGTATGATGGATAGAGAGTATAGGGCCCATCTAGGCTACTCAATTTCATTTCATTTCATTTACTGTATGTTTAGTTCAACCTATCAAATAATCATACAGGCAGATCTGTGCAGCCGACCAGAAGTGGGATGCCCAGAGTTAGACCCAATTCTGATCCCGCGAGGGCGAGACGTGCCCGTGGGATCAGAATCGGATCTATGGCCTGGAAGTGCACGAAGGGCCCCGATTCTGATCAGCCTGCACACCCAACCACATGCCTAGCTACCTCAGTCTGGCTCCTGAATGGAGCCACAGTGCCATGGCGTCCTGTCGCCATGGCACCATAGCTCCATTCAGGAGCCGAGAATTCCGGCCGCCACCAAAATCCTTTGTTCCCCACAGATGGACCCTTGATCTGGCCTCCCATGGCCAGGGCCAGCTTCACCCCCTACCTTTTCTTTTGGGCCCGGCAGCATGATCTCCCAATGTCCAGGGGAACCTATTCCACCTCTGTGGTGGAAAATGTCCCTTGTCTAAGTCCACAGCTGTGGATGTACAAGGTCAACCTCAGAATTGGTCCTGTATGTCTAGGGTCGTGCCCCGCCCATGCTCCGCCCTCGTTCCACCTCAGGAATGTTCCCTCCCCATCTAGGCTTAACCGGGACTAGCAGGAGAGCAAATAGCGGGGATGGATGTCTAAATGGGACGTCCATCCCTGCTATTTGCTCTTCTGACTGACCCCCATAGTAATTTGATTCTTGTTACAACTTCATTAACCTCAGCTGAACTCTGGCTAAAATGATCTTACAAGTGCCTTGACCTGCGAGAAAGGATAGAACAGTGGTCTGGAAGCTCAGAATCTCAATATTTTTAAAAAATATTTTTCTGGTCCAAGTATGAGGTGTGTATAGTTTATTTAATGGAAGGATAATAATAATTCCAGTAGAATTAATTGCTAGGAGAGATGTGTGAAAAGAAATTGTCAAAATTCAAAATCATAAGGAGAGATCTTGTCAACTGTGTGGAAAAAAAATAATCTTCCTCTTAACCAGACTTGGTTCAAGGTGGATACAAAGAGAGACATATTAATACAGCAGATTTGTTTAGTATTTCATATTTTATATTAAAAAAAAAAAACAAATAAGGACAAAAAATTAATGGAAAAAATCTACCCCATTATTAATCCAGGTTTTAATATTTGTTAAATAGCCATTTTTAACTTTTTGTGAAACCCTAATTCAGACCTCCAATCCAATGGCAGGGAATTCCACAAACTATGAAAATGCCCTCATTTTTTTTTTTTTCATGATTAGATGACTTCTCAAACTGTGACGGTTTGAGCAAAATTAAAGGAGCAGTCTTTTCTGTGCATTAAGGGCAGCAATAAGGGGTTACCATGTGGTAAGTGTGCTGGGAGTGTCAGAGGTGTTCTGGCATTAAGGGGTGCTAGCAAACACTTACCGTGTGGTAATAGCACATGCTGTGGGAAAGTGTCTGGCATGCACCTTAATGCAGAAAAGCCAGTGAAACGCTGAAAAGGGGGCAGCGAAGCCATTGGAGAAGGTATGGATGCAAGCACAATTGGTAGCTAATGGAGTTGACTCACCTGATGCCTGGCAATGTGGCTGTATTGAGTGATGAGCATGTTTGACCATACAGCAGGCCTATGCTGTTGACTAGGCAAGATAGGCAGCTGCCTACTGATGATGATCAGTGTGGGTGTTGGCTGTGTCTTGGGTGGGTGATTGCAGCAGTGGAGTCATCGAAGGGGATGCAGCAGCGGGGGGTGGGGGGGGCGCTATGACAGGCATGCAGTCCTAGATGCTCCTGAAAGCATACACCATGCTATAAGCTACATTATAGTCTCTGTGAGGTATGGACAGGTATCCAGATGTACTGTCCGTATATGGCGTGCCATAGGCCAGAACAGTGTCTGGATGGAGGCAGCATGTGCCTGATGTGGGCAACAAAAGGAGAATTGTCCATGAGTGTGAAGCAGTCACAAGAGAGGTATGCATGATATGGCTAACTGCTGCAAATGACCCCTGAGGGTCATGGTGGGGCAGCTTACTGGCAGTAAGATGCCCCACCATGAATCTCACTGTCAAATGATGGGTGCAGGGCTGTGCCATGATTCATCCAAGCAGAGAATTTGCATTGTGTGTGGTGGGTGGATGTATGGGATCATACAGGCCAAAAGCATTTGTTGTGTGTGAACCAAAAATAGCAGTGCCATGGGGTACATGAAACACCATTTGTGCAGGTGGGACTGGTGCTTCAGCCTGGGCAATTGCAAGACAATACACCCGACAGAGTGGCATGATAGAAAGGGACAAGTTGAGCCTATTTGCCCCATGCAGGGCAAGTAATGATGGCAGAACAGTGCAGGAGATGGCTATGCAATGAGTGTTTGGTGCCTGAAAGTACGAGATATATACTCTTTATGTAAAGCTGGGAGGTCACAATGATGGCAAAACAGAAAATGCAACCATACCAGTTGACCAAGACATTTGCTGCATATACATCACTAACCCACTGCAATGCGCTGTGGCAGAGCCATTAAAGCCATGCTCCCAGATGTCCATGATGGGGAATGCCATGTTGGGCTACCCAACGTGTGGCCATAATGCATAGAAATGTAGAAGAATGATTGTCTACAGGCAGGGCCGGATTTACCTTGAGTGAGGCCCTACGCCAACAAAAATTGTGGGCCCCCAGCAGGGGCGGCCCAAGGGGGGTGCGGACCTCATTTGCATAAGGGGCCTCATTTGCATAAATATTTGCATAATGTTACCATATACTAACTTTTAGTAAACGTGCCTCTTAATGAGTGTATGGATAAAGAAAGACTAAAAGATTTCTACATTACTATAATCCAGTGCCAACTGCCAGACACATTAGGAACTACTACAAACACTGCCCATAGTAAACCCGCCGTATCCTAACAGCACTACCAGGACTCACAAAGCACCATACTCTACCAATCAAAAGGCAACACTGCAAATATTAAACCAATACATTTCAGAGAACAACAATACATGACCTACTGGGGAAAGAGAACAAGTGGCAATGTCAAATAGGAATTATATAAACAGAACACCTCAGCTCAGTTACACATGCAGAACATAGACCATCACCAAACAAGTAATCACAATTTAGAAATAGGAAGACAATAATTAAACTGGGAATCCCAAAAGCCAAACTTGGAATGTACAACACTGTAGAAATAAAACTATACATTAATTTGCTCTTGTACTAAACAAAGCGCAGATGTTAATGATGCACATTTACCAGAGCTGACATATTCCAATTAATAAATTCAAAATAAAGAGATATTTTTCTACCTTTTGTGCATTTTTTTCAGCTGCAATTGCTCCAGCCACTTTCTTCTGGTTTCTTCGTGTCTTCTGCTAACTCTCCATCGTCTGCTGTCCATTTGTCCTTTCTTCTCTCTTCTAGATTTTTTTCCATTCTCTCTCTACATCTGCTTTAACATACTAATCTTTCTCCTTTTGCTCTTTCCTCATTCCTATTTCATCCACTCAAATTTTACCCCTCCATCCTCAATCCCCACTTACTCTCCCAATACCCGCCAATTGTAGATGTTTATCCCTCCCACACAAAATATTTTTCCCTTCTCCATTTTACTCTTCCAGCCCCATCCCATTCTAATCCTCCCCCAACATCAGCTCCCTTCTAGTTCCAGCCTCACCCAGCATCCATTCCCTTCTAGTCCCTGCATCAGCCCATTTCCAGTCCTAGCCATCCATCAGCCCATTTCCAGTCCTAGCAACCCCCCAACCCAATACCAGTCCTAGCCCCCCCATCACCCCACTTACAGTCCTTAACCCCCCATCACCCCATTTTCAGTCCTTAACCCCCCCATCACCCCATTTTCAGTTTAAGCCCCCCCTATAACCCATTACCAGTCCTAACCCCCCATCAGCCCACTTCCAGTCCTAACCCCATCAACCCATTTCCAGTCAGCCCCCCATAGCCCATTGCCAGTCCTACCCCCCCCCCATCAGCCCATTACCAGTCCTAATCCCATCATCCCACCTCCAGTTTTAACCCCCCAGCCCATTTCCAGTCCTAGCCCCCCATAGCCCATTACCAGACAACCCCCATCAGCCCACAGCCCATTACCAGTCTTAACCCCCCCAAAGCCCATTACCAGTTCTAACCCCCCCCAACAGCCCATTACCAGTCCTAACCCCATCAGCCCACCTCCAGTCTTAACCCCCCAGCCGATTTCCTGTCCTAGCCCCCCCCATCGCCCATTACCAGACAGCCCCATCAGCCCACAGCCCATTACCAGTCTTAACCCCCCCCCCTAAAGCCCATTGCCAGTTCTAAGCCCCCCCCCAACAGCCCACAGTCCATTACCAGTCCTAACCCCATCAGCCCACCTCTAGCCTTAACCCCCCCCAGCCCAGCCCAGCCCAGCCCAGCCCAGCCCAGCCCCGCCCATTTCCAGCCCCCGCCCCCCAATAGCCCATTACCAGCCCTACCCCCCCCAGTCCATTTCCAGCCCAGCCCCCCCAATAGCCCATTACCAGGCCTACCCCCCCCCATAGCCCATTACCAGTCCTACCCCCCCCCCCCGGCCTAAAGAAAAATGTAATTTAAAAAAAACCTGGTGGCTGCCGCCGCGGGGCCCCCTCTGCTGCCGCGGGGGCCCCGTCTACAAGCTGAAGCGGTGCGGTGCGGTGCGGTCGGGTCGGGTCCGGTCGGGTCTCTCCCTCCCTCCTTCCCTCCCTGCAGGCTGCGAGAGACGCGAAGATAGAGCGTCTCCTCGCGTCTGTGTTAAGCCGGCAGGGGCTGATGGGAAATCCCATCAGCCCCTGCGGGCTTAACACAGACGCGAGGAGACGCTCTATCTTCGCGTCTCTCGCAGCCTGCAGGGAGGGAAGGAGGGAGGGAGAGACCCGACCCGACCCGACCCGACCCGACCGCACCGCACCGCACCGCACCGCACCGCTTCACCTTGTAGACGGGGCCCCCGCGGCAGCAGAGGGGGCCCCGCGGCGGCAGCCACCAGGTTTTTTTTTTAATTGAGTTAAAAAAAAATTACCTGGTTCTTTTTTTGTGGGCCCCTGCCGGCTGTGGGCCCTACGCCATGGCGTACATGGCGTATAGGTAAATCCGGCCCTGTCTACAGGTCACAGCAGAACCAGGACTGTGCAAGCACACCCAGACACAAAACGAACATGTGGGAATCAAATCCTGGACTTTGACTATGGAGACATTGAACTAATCAGTAGGCTACACCCCAACATAGCTCTATGTAGGTGTATAGAGCATGCAGATCTCTGATCAAACTGTTTGCTGTCTGTGATGGCATAGGTTGGGCCGCCACTAACCATGAGGCCCTGCACATGCAAAACAGCGGTCTGCATATCAATGGAGAATGCACTAATCCAGCATATCAGCTCAGTAAGACACACTGGCTACATGTGCTACATGCACATAACAACAGCAAGCCATGCTGCAGAGTGGTTTCAGTTGTCACCTTGAGGGTGAGGAGGGGTGCCCAGCACCTGGTCCACTGAACCTGCTCTGTTAGTGATGATCCCTGCTAGTGTGTTATGCTTTTCTTCTGCATGGTGAGGGAGACAGCAAGGCCCTTTGCACTGGCCATGTTGGAAACTAACTCTCTGATAGCATTGCAGGTCAGTGTCAATAGGCTGTTACTACTACTGAGTGTTTCTATAGTGCTGCAGTGGGAGCATATAGGCTGATGTGGGGCTACTGCTATGGTCCTGCTATGACCCACTGCTCCCTCAAGCATTGAGCGCTAACAATCGACTACAACACAAGCAGAAAGGATGCCCTTCACTGGGCTATGGCAGCCAAGCATAAACCAACTGCAGTTAGTTTGCTGGTCAACAGGCACAGCTTGTGTGCAGTGTGACCACGAGCATGCGACTTTATGAAAGCAGATATATGTGGATACATAGGCATGCCATGGTCATTTTTTGGTCATAGTGAGAGTGCTATCTCAGCATGACAAACAGTGACCACCCAGGCAATGCACGTGGCAGACGGGCACAATGACATCTCAGCCAGTGACCCTACCATTATGGTAGACACATCCAGGCCAGTCTGCACTGTTTCAGGTGATACCCACAATCCTCTGCCTCGCCTTATTCAAATTTTCCAAACAGGCTGGGAAAAACTTGGACAATGTGAGCCAAAGTGCAGTGCAGAAAGCCACAGGACAAAGGGGAGCCATACACGCATTCACTCTCATTGGCACACTGTGAAAAAGTGGAGATGGTTGGTATTCCTGCTTGACACTCCTGTCTCAATGTCAGCTCAAGGACTGATAATGTGTGTTCTGTTTGCAGGCGCTATTACCGTGCCTTGGCCTCACCACAAGTTGTTACTGTATGCTATTAGCCCACCCAGATGTGGATAGTGGAGCCTGTCACTGCTGTTGGTGGGTGTTTCTACCTTTGCTGGCTATGTCCTTGGAGGTTGCACATGCTGGAGCTGTACTTACACTGTCAGCTAAATCTTGTCCATATTAAGAGACTATACATAAACCCCAGCAGTGACTGTTACTTCTGGAGAGAGATCTTCAAGTGTGAGTATATACTTCTGGGAATTTTCTGAAAGGACTTCTTTGTATTAAAACTAATTAATCTATGGACCCAGTGTTTTTTTTGTTAAATCAGTCAGGGCCTAGTAGCAGCAGTTTAAGTTTAAATTTAAAACACAGAAGAGAGCTTTCTGGTTAAATTTGGAACCCAGCAGAGAGCTTGTAGTTTAAATTTAATAGTCACTCAGGGCCTAGTATCAGTAAAGTACTTTTAGTTTAAATTTAAAACACAGAAGAGAGCTTTCTGGTTAACTTTGGAACCCACAAATCCAACAATCCCCTTCGTTTGGCAAAAGTTAATTATCAAATCATAAAAATCACCAAACAACCCCTTATCATCCGCTCTACTACAACTTTTTTTTGACGGAATAAACCGAAGGAGGCAGGAATATCCACCCTACCACACCAGACGGCTTATTCCATGTTAATCAATTTCATTATTATAAAGACAATCTTATCTGCTGAATTTTTTTCTAGCTGGCTTAAGTCCAACCATCGCAGTATCGTCAAACAGACACTGTTTGACGATACTGCGATGGTTGGACTTAAGCCAGCAACAAAAAATTCAGCAGATAAGTTTATCTTTTTAATAATGAAATTGATTAAAATGGAATAAGCCGTCTGGTGTGGTAGGGTGGATATTCCTGCCTCCTTCGGTTTATCCCAACAAAAAAAAGTATGAGTAGAGCGGGTGATAAGGGGTTGTTTGGTGATTTTTATAACTTTGGAACCCAGCAGAGAGCTTGTAGTTTAAATTTAATAGGGCCAGGTATCAGCAAAGTAGTTTTAGTTTAAATTTAAAATACAGAAGAGAGCTTTCTGGTTAACTTTGGAACCCAGCAGAGAGCTTATAGTTTAAATTTAATAGTCACTTTAAAACACAGAAGAGAGCTTTATGATTAAATTTAGAACCCAGCAGAGAGCTTGTAGTTTAAATTTCATAATAAGTCAGAGCCTAGCAGCAGCAAACAGCTGTAATTTAAATCAAATCAGAATATAACTTAGCATAAAAGGCAATACAGCATCAGTACTCTGTGAGCACAAATAAAGTCTTCTAGAGACCCTTGCAAAGAGGCCTTCTACCTAGGGGGCAAGAAACCTGTGAAACCTTTTCAATAGGTGTTAACACCAGGTGGCAGGCCAAAGGGCCATTTTGAAAGACTCCTTCTATCCAAGCAAGGACTGTTAATCACCCAGAAATTGGTCACAACTTACCTCAGCAGCACAGGACAGGGTATTGTGTAGCAGCCTTCTTTTAATAAGTGTTATTTCCTTCCGTCCCTCCCCAACACCCACCCACCCCTGGGATAATCATAGCTTTATAGGTACTTTCACATCTTAAAGCAAAGGAGGTGCTCTCAGGTGAAGCTTGTTTTCCAAATCAGTCATACACTAAGGGCCTGAGATTAATTAAGCTTCAGGTGAACAAGGTATATAAACATATTAGGTACAGTTTTATTAGTATGCATATCCATAGCAACCCTTAGTAAGTAAAGAACTTAGATCTAAACACAAGCTTAAAACCAAGATGCAGGTAGCAGTCCAGCAGCAATATGGGGGCTATCCAGTCTTTTGCATTGAGTGACACATGTATGATTTTCTCCCAGTTGGTGAGAGGTCTTACGCGTGCACTAGGTGCAAGGAGCTCTTTGCTCTCAGGGAACAAGTCCGATCTCTAGAGGCTAGAGTAGCTGACTTGGAAAACACAAGAAAGACAGAGAGGTGCATAGAAGAGACCTACAGGGATAGAGTCCTGAAGCCCCACCTCCAGTCTGGCAGCATCCCTGTTGCCATGGAGGATAGAGGTCACGTGACAGGAAAGCATCACCCTGGTGTGGCAGGAAGTGATCCTGTAACTAGGACCTGTCCTCCAGGTGATGTAAAACCCTCTCGCACCTAGGAACTTTCTCCAGAGCCATGTGCCCATGAGGGAAGGGTTAGGACAGCCGTTATAGTTGGTGATTCAATCATTAGGCATGCAGATAGCTGGGTGGCTGGTGGACATGAGGATCACCTGGTAATATGCCTGCCTGGTGCGAAGGTAGCGGACCTCACGTGCCACCTAGATAAGGTCTTAGATAGTGCTGGGGAGGATTCTGCTATCTTGGTACATGCCGGTACCAATGACATAGGAAAATGTGGTAGGGAGGATCTGAAGGCTAAATTTAGGCTTTTAGGTAGGAAGTTGAAATCCAGAAATTCCAGGGTAGAGTTCTCCGAAATGCTTCCTGTTCCACACGCAGGACCCAAAAGGCAAGCAGAGCTCCGGAGTCTCAATGCGTGGATGAGACAATGGTGCAGAGATGAGGGTTTTGGATTTGTTAGGAACTGGGGAACATTCTGGGAAAAGAAGGGGCTCTTCCGAAGGGATGGGCTTCACCTTAACTGGGATGGAACCAGGCTGCTGGCATTAACCTTTAAAAAGGAGATAGAGCAGCTTTTAAACTAGATAATAGGGGAAAGCCGACAGTCGCCCAAGAGTGCATGGTTCGGAAGAATGCCTCCTTGAAGGATACTACCAAAAGCAGAGAGGTTCCAAAAAAGAGTAAAGTAGCCCAAATGCCCTCGAGTATGGAGCAGACACAGCTTAAAAATCCCAAATTACCCATGTCTACCAATAGCCAGATTAATATGAATAAAATACAGTCTCTAAAATGCTTGTATGCAAATGCTAGAAGTCTAAAAATAAGATGGGAGTGTTAGAATATATAGCACTAAATGAGAGGTTAGATATGATTGGAATATCAGAGACATGGTGGAAGGAGGACAACCAGTGAGACACTGTGATACCTGGGTACAAACTATATTGTACTGATAGAGCTGATCAAATTGGTGGAGGGGTTGTGCTCTGTGTTAGAGAGGGCTTTGAGTCAGAAAAGATTAAAGTTTTGCAGGAAACAAAATTTGCTGTAGAATCTCTATGGATTGAAATTTCATGTAAAAAGGGGAAGACGATGGCATTGGGGATGTATTATCGACCAACTGGCCAGAATGAACAAATGGATTATGAAATGCTCAAAGAAATCAGGTAAGCTAACAAAAGTTACAACAGTAATAATAATGGGTGATTTCAATTACCCCGGTATTGACTGGGTCAGTGTCATGGCAGGACATGCTAGGGAAATAAAGTTTCTAGATTAAATAAATGACTGCTTCTTGGAGCAGCTGGTTCATGAACCGACCAGAGGTGAAGCCATATTGGACCTAGTCCTTAGTGGAACACCAGATCTGGTTCAAGAGATAAGGGTGTTGGGGCCATTTGGCAATAGTGATCATAGCATAAATGCGTTTGATTTATTTAGTGGAGGAGGGATAGTAAGGAAATCCACAGTACTACCTTGTAACTTTCAAAAGGGAGACTATGATAAAATGAGGAAAATAGTTAAGAAAAAACTTAAAGGAGCAGTTGCAAAGGTTAAAGACTTATATCAAGCTTGGGTGTTGTTGAAAACTACTATCCTGGAAGCCCAGACCAGCTATATTCCATGCTTTAAAAAAGTGGAAGGAAGTCCAAAACACTGCCAGCATGGTTTAAAGGTGAGTTCAGAGAGGCTCTTGTTGCCAAAAAAGCATCTTTCAGGAAATGGAAAAAAGAGCCAAATGACGAAACCTGGAAAGAGCACAAGCACTGGCAAGTCAAATGCAAGGCATTGATAAGGCAGGCAAAGGGAGAATTTGAGAAGAAGCTTGCTGCAGAAGCAAAAACACAAAATAAAGACTTTTTCAAGTACATTCGTAGCAAAAAACCTGTGAGAGAGTCAGTTGGTCCATTAGATGATAGAGGGGTTAAAGGGGCACTAAGAGGCGACAAGGCGATAGCGGAAAGACTGAATGAATCTTTGCTTCGGTCTTTACTGAGGAAGATGTAGGGAAGTTACCCATGACTGAAGTGGTATTTAAAGGTGCGGAAGAATTGAAGGCAATATCGATACATCGGGAAGATTTATTACAACTATTAGATAAACTGAAGAGTAGCAAATCACCTGGGCCGGATGGTATACATCCAAAGCTGCTGAAAGAACTGAAATATGAGATTGCAGACCTGCTATTAGTAATCTGTGAATTTTCATTAAAATCATCTGTAATATCTGAAGATTGTCGGATATCTAATGTAAGGTCAATTTTTAAAAAGGGTTCCAGGGTGATCCGGGAAACTACAGACCGGTGAGTCTCACGTCAGTACTGGGAAAAATGGTAGAAACCATCATAAAGAATAAAATTACTCAGCATGTAGATAGTCATGGCCTAATGGGAGACAGCCAACATGGCTTTAGACAAGGAAGATCTTGTCTTACTAATCTGTTATGTTTTTATGAAGGTGTGAATAAACAGGTGGACAAAGGTGAGTCGGTTGACATAGTGTATCTGGACTTTCAGAAAGCCTTTGACAAGGTCCCTCATCAGATACTTTTGGCAAAACTAAAGAGTCATGGGATAGGAGGCAGTGTACTATTGTGGATCAGGAACTGGTTAAAAGATAGAAAACAGAGGGCTGGGCTAAATGGCCAATTTTCCCAATGGAGAAAGGTGAATAGTGGTGTACCCCAGGGATCTGTGCTGTGTCTGCTGCTTTTTGACATATTCATAAATGACCTGGAAAAGGGAATAATGAGTGAGCTTATCAAATTTGCAGATGACACAAAACTGTTTAAAGTTGTTAAAACCCAAGAGGATTGTGGAAAATTGCAAGAGGATCTTGATAAATTGGAAGACTGGGCATCTAAATGGCAGATGAAATTTAATGTGGACAAGTGCAAAGTTATGCACCTAGGGAAGAACAACCCGAACTATAGTTACAAGATGCAAGGTTCCACATTAGGAACCACCACCCAGGAAAAAGATGTAGGCATAATTGTGGATAACATGTTAAAACCCGCGGCCCAGTGTGCAGTGGCGGCCAAGAGAGCAAATAGAATGCTAGGTATCATAAGGAAAGGAATGGAAAATAAAACAAAAGATATTATAATGCCTCTATATCGTTCCATGGTGAGACCACACCTTGAATATTGTGTGCAATTCTGGTCGCCGTTTCTTAAAAAGGATATAGTGTTATTAGAAAAGGTTCAGAGAAGAGCCACCAAAATGGTAAAGGAGATGGAAGGATACTCCTATGAAGAAAGGCTAAAAAGGTTAGGGCTCTTTAACCTAGAAAAGAGACGGCTGAGGGGAGATATGAAAGAAGTCTATAAATTAATGAACTGAGTGGAACGGCTAAACGTAGATCGATTGTTTACATTATCAGTATATAGAAAGACCTGGAGACATACAATGAAGCTACAGGGTAAACTGTTTAAGACTAATAAAAGAAAATATTTTTTCTCTCAACGTGTAATCAAGCTCTGGAATTTGTTACCGGAGGATGTAGTAAAGGCTGTTATTGTAGCTGGGTTTAAAAAAGGTTTGGAAAAATTCCTGGAGAAAAGGTTCATAAACCATTATTAAGAAGGGACCCAGGATATCAATGCTTGACCCAGTATAAGCATTTTGGAACCTGTGTCTTTTGGGGAAACTGCTAGGTACGTATGACCTAGATTGGCCACTGTTGGAAACAGGATACTGGGCTTGATGGACCTTGGTCTGACCCAGTATGGTATATCTTATGTTATGTTCTTAACTTGTGACCCTCCACACACCAAGAGTGTGTGTTGTACCACAGTATTACCTTATGGAATTAAGAGCTCCTGTTGCTGACATGTTTCCCTTCAGCTGGCCTTTGGCACAAGCTGCAATGCACATGGTGCACACCACCAGAATAAGGCTTCTATCTGCTGCAGGCTGGTGCCAGTTCCCATGTCACCATCAACACCCCACCATGCAGACATGCTGATGCACTGTCAGTGGTGGTGGTGGTCACAGTCCCAGAATGTTAAACATGTGGGTTTGGTGGGTGCCTTAGGCATAAGGGCCAGATAGGGGGGAAGGGGCACACATGGATAGCCACACAGCCCCCCCCCCCACCAGCTGCCCATGCAGGGGTCCCATCTCCACCTGCCATGATAAATCTCAGGGGCAGTTGGCAGCCTTCCCTGAGCACCAGCATTCCCCACATCTGGGTTCTTCGGCAGCAGGGAGTGGGGAGGCAGCTTGAATCTCTGCCTGCGGTGCCAGGACCCATGGAGGATCACATGTGGCACATTGCTTTTCCGCAGCAGTAGCAGGACTGTGTGCTGCCACTATCACTGTGGGATCATTACGAACATCACAGATGGTTCTGCGGATGGCATAATACCTCTTTGTAGAGAGGCTAAAAAGGTTGGGGCCCATCAACCTGGAGAAGAGACAGCTGAGGGAAGATATAATACATGTCTATAAATTATTGACCGGAGGTAAACGTCGGTCACTTTTTTATGCCATCAAACTGTGGACAGACTAGGGGACCTGCAATGCAGCTACAGTGTAAGCCGTTTGGGTCTTCTAGGTGAAAATATTTTTTCAGTCAACATGTAATCAAACCCTGCAATCCATTACTGGAGGATGTGGTAAAAGCTGTCAGTGTAGCTGGGTTTAAAAAAGGTCGGACTGGTTCCTGGGTAATGGGCCATATACCATTGTAAGGAGGACCCAAGCTATGCACTGCTTGCCCCATTACATTTACCGGGGATCCTGTGTGTCTTTTTGAGGAACTGCTAGGTACTTGTGACCTAGATTGTGCACTGTTGGACACAGGATATTAGGCATGATGGACCTTGGTCTGACACAGTTTGGCATATTTTGTGGCATTTTGTTCCTATGTGCCATCTAGGCAGTTACCTGTCCCCCCTGTGCACCAGCAGCCCCCACTGCATGACCCATCTGCCACTTCCTTTGCCCCCATTTGCACCATCAACATAGTGCTCTTTCATATTTGGGCACTATGCTGTTGCTGCTAATGGAGCACTACTATCACTCTCTTTGGCTCCCTTGTCTGTGCATCACATTGCAGACGTAAAATAGGCTCTCTGTCCTAAAAAAACCCCACCCTTTCCGCCAGGTTTTGAATTGCGTTAGGGTTCCTGCCATTAAGGTGCCTGTGTTAAATGAGCAAGCCTTGTTCCCGCCCACTCCTTGCCCATTGACCCCCACTCTCCACCCTGTGCATGCCTTCTCTCCACTCACAGGGCGCTTTACGCTGCTGGTGCCATTTGTGTGCTCTAAAATGGCTTTTTGCATGCGCTAAGGGTTCACATGCACAGTAAGTGCGCACTAACAGCACACTTGCTCCTTTACCACAGTTTAGTAAACATACCCCTTTGCTAAAGAGACAAGTGATAACAAATAAGCTGGAGCTAAACTATGTAGACATTTAAACGTGCAAATAAAAGTCAGCAAACAGGTTGTAGATGATATCTTTTTATTGAACTAAGCATATATTTTTACAAGCTTTTGAGATCTATACTCTCTTCATTGGGTCTCTGAAGGTATAATGCAGTTACACTGGTTTTAAGTAGTACATAGGCATCTAAGATGTGGCCTATCTGCTTATGTCATTACATAGCAAAGCAAAGTTTGGGATACAGTGACAATTTCCATCACGCATTTCTTGTCTGAACCCAGGCAGTCTGCATCTGTCATTAAATGACAATGCAAAGCATAGGTGACGAGACAGTAACCCTTTGCATTTCAATGTTTTGTGACTGGCAATGAGTAAGAAAACCAATGATTCTATTCCGTCTTCTTTTGCCAGTATTGAAGTATTTGATCATTTTAAGTTCCAGTGTTTTCCTTTCATGCATGCTCTTTTCAGAACTCTGATTGTGATGTCATTAAGGGAGTGGGGTTCCTTTATGAAGTGTTCACCTACTGGATTAGTGTCCCGTTTGTCTCTGTAACAGTTTATGAGGTGTCTGTGAAGGTTGAAGCGTGACCTCAGCTTTTGACTTGTTTCCCCAAAGTAACACCCCCCCCCCCTTACATCTTTCGCACCGTATCATATATGCTACATTCATAGAGGAACAAAAACGTGATCCTTTTATTCTGAATGATTTTCCCATATGGGTAGTTACAGAATCCTGAGATAAGTGTTGCCAAAACCAACAATGCACATTTTTGCAGGGTTTTGCGCCATTTCCTTCCATTTGGAATTTTGTTTGAAAGTTACTCCTTACAAGTTTGTGTTTTAGGTGGAATGGTTGGCAGAAGGTTAGAATCAGGGGGTGGGGGCTGGGGGAGATTTCTTTTAGTAAGTCATCCTCTAGAAATAGGGATTGGAGATCTTTGATCATATTCCTTAGGTTTCCTAGTTCCGGGTTATTTATTACCACTAGGGGTTCATGTTCCATTTTTTTTTCTTTCCTTGTAATACACTGGAGTGGAGGAGTAGCCTAGTGGTTAACACTGGCTTGGTAACCAAATAACCAGGGTTCAATTCCCACTAGCACTCCTTGTGGCCTTGGGCAAGTCACTTAACTCTCCACTGCCTCAGAAGAAAGGCCTGGCAATCTACTTCCAGTGACACTGCCAAGAAAACCCAAGAGGTTCTGGGTCACCAGGAGTCAGGACTGACTCAAAGGTGCACATTGCATTTTTGTAATACACTAGATTCTCTCTGAGTGTTTTGAGTGAGGATGCAACGATTTTGGGGTGACATCCCTTTTGTTTTTGAAAGATTCTGTTAGGGCTTTAAGGTGTTTATTCCTGTCTTGGGGGATCAGAGCAGATGCGGTGGCATCTTGTAGTCTGGCTATGTACAACAGATTTTTTTTATGTGTAGAGAATGGAAAGTAGTTATGAAAGTAGCTGCATCTGTCAGTTGGCTTACTATATATTGATGTTTGTAAGTGACCATTGTAGACTGAGACTGTAGCATTATTAAAGCTGAAGTAGTTGTGGATTAAGATGAATTTGATTAGCTTTGAAACAGTTTTTGCTGTGGATCCATGATCCAGGAAAGTTGTCTATAGGAATTTGAAGCATGCTTCTATGTCGTCTGCATGTGGATGTTGCCATACACTGATTTTACATCCTTTGTGACAAAGACAGTGCCTGGTAGTAGCTGCCAGATATTCAGTAATTTGTTTAGAAAATCTGTAGTGTCTTGTTTGTCTTTTTAACTAAGGGCTTGAGGATCCCCTCTATTAGTCCAGATATTTTTTTCTGTGAATGTGTCAGTGTTAGGTTTCCCAGGCTTGTATATTTTAGGTAATATGGAAAAGTTGGCAATAGAAGGTTGGCTTGTTATCAGTTTTCTCTAGATGAAACTACAGTGCTTTGGAGCTTTGCTGATGATATTCCTGAGATTTTTGATGTATTTCTGTGTGGGATACTTGTTAAGCTTTTTGTAATATGTATTGTCTGAGAGTTATCTGTATCCCTCTTTTATGTTTCTCTGTATCCGTGATTATTACAGAGCCTCCTTTGTCTTCTGGTTTGATAATGATTTTGCTGTTGTTGTATATGATTTTCTTCTTGGTTTTTTTTTCCTCTTTTGGAAAGCTGTCTTTTTACTGTGTGTTGAAAGCATTCAATGTAGTTATCTACTGTAGTCCGTGATTATGCCCATCTTTTGGTGTAAAGTAGGTGATCCTTCTTTTGAATTTGTAATCCTATGCAATGGAGGTTCTCTCTCTTTTGTGGAAATGTACCTTGAGACACATTTTTTTGAAGAATTCCTCCAGGTGAGAGTACAGCTGAATTTCACAATGTTCAGTGGAGGGCCGAATGTTTGCCCCTGGGACAGTCTAGAGACTTCATGCTGTGATAGTTTATGATTAGAGAGATTTACTATTTCCTCATCATTTGGAGTTTTATCGGTGTTTGTGAAGGTTGCTTTGTGGGAGTTTTGGTCATTGTCATACTGGTTCTGGCATTCATATTCATCTAGTAGGTCCAGAGCACTAGTTGATTCATCCCAGTTTTGGTTCAGTCTTTGGCCTCAGGAAGAATGTTGGTCCCTGTCTGGTTACGGATGGGGCCATTCAGTTTTCCTTGCTTTTCTCTGAAGGATCTATGCTGTTTCCTAGCCTTGAATTCTTGTAGCTCTGTAGCTGCTGTTTAGTTCCTATATATCTATCACGATTCCTTCTTTTCTGGTATAGTTGGTGAAGCAATGCACATCTCAGTTTCCCTACTAATGCACTTTCAGAGTTCCTCTGCATGAACGGAGATGTAAGTAATCGCTAGGGGATTAGTGATTCTGAATCCTTTTGGAGTGATATTTTTCTTCTTACAATTTACAAAAAAGTAGATGTGGCTGTTTAGCTCGGTTTTCTTCCCGATGAGTTATGCATCTATCGCTTCATTCAGCTGTGTGGGGAATCTTCCATCTTGAGCAGAAAAATGTAGTTACATGTTAGTCCACTTGAATATGCGCAAATGAAGGTCAACAAACTGGTTGCAGGTGATGCCTTTTTATTGGACTACCAGTATATTTTTGACAAGCTTTCAAGAGATTTGCTCTTTTCATCAGGTCTCTGAAGGCATAATGCATTTACACTGCTTTTAGGTAGTATACAGTCATCTAGAGCCTGGGCTGTCTGCATATGTATTGCATATCACAGCAAAGATTGGCATACAGTGACAGTTTCCATCACACAGGTCTTGTCTGATCTACTATTGCTACTAATTATCATTTATATAGCACTACTAGGCATATGCAACACTATACAAGTACACAATAAAAGACAGTGCTTGTTTCACAGAGCTTACAATTTGCTAAGACAAACAGAACAACTGGGGATAAGGGAATTTTGAATCTATTATTGCATTATCTAGTCTTATTTATTTCTTTATTCACTTTTATATTACTACTACTATTACTACTATTTAACACGTATATAGCACCATGCACGCAGAGCTGTACAGACATACATACAAGAGATAGACCCTGCTTGTCAGAGGCTTGCTTGTCTGAGCTTACAATCTAGTCATGACAATACAGAGCATTATTCAAACAGTGCAAAGTACAATATGGTTTTTACAGTTCAGTCATGAGGTGAGGGTTAAGTTAAATTTTTATTTTTTATTTTTTTTATACCGCACTCTTTAGAATCAGTGTGGTTTACATGTGTACTAACAGGTACTTCTTATTCCCTTGTCCCCGAAGGGCTCACACTCTAAGTGTACCTGAGGCAATGGAGGGTTAAGTGGCTTGCCCAAGGCCACAAGGAGTGGCCATAGGACTAGAGACCCCAGTCCCTCCGGCCTGAAGTTGCTTGTCCCCATGTGGGAGTTGAACCCCTGGCCTTCCGGCCTGAAGTAACCTGTCCCAAACACTCAGCCACTCCTCCCTTGCTTAATCAAGTTAAGATGAAGGATAGAAGTCAGGATCTGAACGCGACAGTGAAGAGGTGGGTCTTTAACCTGGCCAAGGAGGGTGCTTGGCGTATAAACATAGGTAAGCTGTTCCAGGCGTAGGGTGCAGTAAGATGAAAGGAGTGGAGTCGGGAGTTAGCGGTGTGAGTGAAAGGCCTAGATAGAAGTATTTTGTTAGAGGAGCAAAGTTGCCGAGTGGGGATGTAGGGAGAGATAAGAGACGAGAGATATTGAGGGGCTGCAGAGTGAATGCATTTATAGGTCAGTAGGAGGAGTTTGAATTGGATGCGGGCTTGGATGGGGAGCCAGTGAAGCGACTTGAGAAGAGGAGTAATGTGGGCATGGCGAGACTGGCAGAAGATTAGTCGAGCAGCATAGTTTTGTACAGATTGAAGGGGGAAGAGATGGCTCGCGGGGAGACCAGCAAGGAGTATGTTGCAATAGTCGAGGCGAGAGGAGATTAAGGAGTGGACAAGCATTTT